>CM044956.1:17572617-17983049 GCA_024516035.1 Bactericera cockerelli | reverse complement strand
TTTGAGATGGTTTTTTGCTCAGGCACAACTTTACTATTTGATTTTTGGTTGCTTGCTGGATTCGTTTTCGGTTGAGTGAGTTGGGTTTCATCTATTGATCTTGTTTTTCTTCTGGTGACCACGTTAAAGGTTTCTTTGGTAGTATTTTCTTTGGTGTTTGTAGTTTTATTGTTTAGTGTTGTATTGTTAACATTTGTGTTATTGGAGATTTTCTTAGTTCTCGGGGGTTGTTTTCTGATTGTAAAGGGATTCATTTTCGACATTTAACATAAAACAACAAAAAACGTAAACAGAAAAACGTAATCACTTCTAGATGAGTAATTTTGTCAATTATTACATAAAAATTTCATTTTATAGTAAAAAAGAGTCAAGAGCCGCGTTAGAAATTATAACATGTTCTATGTGCGGTTCACTAGTTCTAAGTATTTATTTTAATTTTAATTTGATTAATTTTAAAACTTTAATTTTAATATGAGGGTTATAATTAAAATTATTATGTCTAAATGATGAAAACACAAAAAAATCACTTATTCATTATATATAACACAAATAATAGAACAATTATATTTTAAAAGTAGGAATATTATTCACGATAATTATATGCGATCTATTTCGGAACGTGTCGATCGTGATGTGTTATTCATGTTTTAATCATGTACCTACTTGAATTTTTTTGTTTGTTGAAAATGTACCTTTTTGAGCAATAAATACGCAATAAATAGTTTTTTCTTATTCATTTTAAACAGGCAAAAAACAGGCATTTGAAAACTGCACTTTCATTAGAATGCAGTACACAGTGATAACAATTTGTGAACAATATTTTCAAAAAGAAATCTTCAGAGCTCACTTCCCAAACATATCAACAATGTTTGTGAACACAGCCAACACTAAAAAAAAATCGCAGTTCATGCTAGTGTTGTAAAAGTAACTTGTTATGTACGTGTAACATTATGCACTGTAGGGTTAATAAATAAAAAAAATATAGGGGTCTATTCTGATCACTTTCTTTATATCTTGAACTTTTCGGAACCCGGCCCCAATTTACCGGTATTTTGGGGAGGTCCCCGTGGACTAACTTTTTTAATATTCATCCTAGATGGGGGTTGTGACATATCAAATCCAATTATTTTGAGATGCTCATTAAGAATTTTACATTGATTATTAGCTAACCGTTACCGTGGAGTCACCAGTGGTGGAGTGATAAAGAAAGTCGTGTGATGTCACACCAATTTATTGCTTGATAATGACGATGAAATTGGTTGAATAGGTACCTACCTACTACCTAATGGCCGAGTCGAAATGCGCCTGCCATGAGTTAAAAAAAAACACTTACCATCAAGATCTTTGGGTTGGTTGCATTGATGACTTTGAAAAAATCGTTAGGTCGTATTATCTTTAAAAAACAAAACTATACTGAGTCTTTATTAAATACCCATGTTCTCCACACATTGTCACTTGACAGCTTACACGATGGTGACTAATTTACCGACAGTGAAAAAAGCTACTACCTAACTGTTTAATTAATTAAATGTTTTCATCGCTCACGGCTATTCACGAAAAAATTTAATGTAAACAAACATTTTCGATATTTTTGTCTCGCAACGTTTCATGCTCAGCTTTTCCTTTTAGAAAAAAATGAGGACGAATCCCACCTTACCACTGACTGAAACTTTGCTTCGCAACGATTTATTTTGTACACTTTCATTTGAAATTAACACAAAATTCTGCGAAACGTTACGAAACAAAATGATGCAGAGACAGAGCAATGGGATCCCGGCTTCACGCACTTTTCGAATTTTCACGTTACAAGATAACTTATGACGTCATACTCAATCAGATGCTCTGAAGAAATGCTAGCTTCACACAATATGATTGTTTGTTGCAGTTCTTCACAATGAAATAATGCTAACTTCACATCAGTGATGTTCTTTGACTTTTGTTTACTTTTTTGAATTTCTCTTCATATCAGTAGCTCCAGTTAATAATCTCTTCAAGAAAGTCCATTTCCAATTTTCTGTTTGCAACAAATTAGACAGTGTATTGAGTTGGTTGTACTCTATAAATTTCATTTATGATGTATTATACAGTATGTTTCAGAAAAGGTGGCCACCCCCTCGTAACTTTTGAACGCGACGGAATTTTTCAATTCTGTAAAGTCCTAAGTATAGGAAGTGCCCCATGGCCCATCCTGTGGTCATATTTATTTTTGGCCCCGGTCGGCCCTTCCGGCTTTTAGGCCATATTTTTTCATTTTTCTCGAGAATTTTAAATGGAATGCTATATTTTTTATTCCTGTTAATTAAATTCCAAGTTAAGCTGAGTATAATAAGCTTTTAAAATTTTCAAAAACCTTATCAGGGGCGGAGCTAGTAGGGTGCAAGGTTCAAAACTGTTACACGCTATATTTCAGCGTTAGTTAGATTTTTTAGTACTTCTTTTATTTTCATAGATTCAAAATATTGTTTTACACCATATGAAATCGAAAAAATATTCTTGTTTACATCTAATCAGGGTCATAGTAAGGTTTTTGTAAAAGTACTTTTTTTCTCACGTCAATTTTTCCGTAAATTCATGGTGTTCTTGAAATTGGCATTTTTAGAGGTGAAAGTCTGCAGTGACATATGTTTTTTATGCTTGAAATCGAAAGAAAACTTAACGGAGAAGCGATTTAGATCATAAAAAAAGCCATTTAACCTGCTAGTTTTTTCACGACAGTGTCCGGTAAAGTGGGTGAATTTCGAATTGGATTTTTTGTTGTTGAGAAAACACAATTGGCATAGAAAATAAATAATACCTAATAACGGAATAATACTTCAATAAACATAACTAAATGCGAAATTAAATGAAAATAATTTCTTCTAAATCAGTGCCGGATATTTTTTTTTTTTTTTTTTTTTCTCTCTTTCTCTCTTTTTTCACTTTTCAAAGTTCAAGTTGTATCAAAAATAATTATCGGATAATGCTACTTCTAACGTCGGCCTAGGGGTAGTAAGGGTCCCCTCTTGAGGCAATTTTAGTTGGTATGCTGGTAAAATCTGTAGGAAACACATTGTCAATCATTCTGGAGTCAGTCCGATGGCGCTTTGAATGCAACGATTCTTGTAGGATCACCGAAGTTAAGCAACGTCCAGCGAGGTGAAGACTTCGTGATGCTGGGCGGCATTCCCGCCTAACCCAGGCTGGGTGAGATAAATGTGTTTAGCAGGTTGGTGAGTTTCCTGCGAATGGAGGGTAACAACCCCGTTATGATATGACCATGCAGTTGAAACGCGATATTAAACCAAAATTAAAAAAAAAATCATACTGGTGTTGAAAAAAAACCAAGTCTCTAAATAAAGGGCCATTTTTCCAGGTTGATTAACAAACTCTTTTTTTTTAAGAAAGATTTTTTTCAGAAGATTTTTTTATTTAATTTCGTTTGTATTTATGTTTTGTGAAAATTAGTTCTTTTATGAGGTATTATTTATTTTGTATACCAATGGTGTATCCCAAAAAAACCAGTAATTTCGTAATTTACACATTTCACCCGACGCAGTATGGAAAAACTAGTTTCCTTTTATTTCAAAAAATTGTGTTTTCTCAACAACAACAAAAAATCTAATTATCTCGAAATTTAAGAGAAAAAAAAATACCAGGTCAAGTACCTACCAAACTCTTGAGGGTGAAAATTAAACCAATTCAATTATTTTAAAGAAGAGAGAGAGAGAGAGAGAGAAAAAAAAAAAAATATCCGGCACTGATTTAGAAGAAATTATTTTCATTTAATTTCGCATTTAGTTATGTTTATTGAAGTATTATTCCGTTATTAGGTATTATTTATTTTCTATGCCAATTGTGTTTCCTCAACAACAAAAAATCCAATTCGAAATTCACCCACTTTACCGGACACTGTCGTGAAAAAACTAGCAGGTTAAATGGCTTTTTTTATGATCTTAATCGCTTCTCCGTTAAGTTTTCTTTCGATTTCAAGCATAAAAAACATATGTCACTGCAGACTTTCACCTCTAAAAATGCCAATTTCAAGAACACCATGAATTTACGGAAAAATTGACGTGAGAAAAAAAGGACTTTTACAAAAACCTTACTATGACCCTGATTAGATGTAAACAAGAATATTTTTTCGATTTCATATGGTGTAAAACAATATTTTGAATCTATGAAAATAAAAGAAGTACTAAAAAATCTAACTAACGCTGAAATACAGCGTGTAACAGTTTTGAACCTTGCACCCTACTAGCTCCGCCCCTGATAAGGTTTTTGAAAATTTTAAAAGCTTATTATACTCAGCTTAACTTGGACTTTAATTAACAGGAATAAAAAATATAGCATTCCATTTAAAATTCTCGAGAAAAATGAAAAAATATGGCCTAAAAGCCGGAAGGGCCGACCGGGGCCAAAAATAAATATGACCACAGGATGGGCCATGGGGCACTTCCTATACTTAGGACTTTACAGAATTGAAAAATTCCGTCGCGTTCAAAAGTTACGAGGGGGTGGCCACCTTTTCTGAAACATACTGTATAATTCCAGTGTTGTAAAATATAACATTCAAGTTATCTATCCAACTGTGAGTTCTGAAAGCATACCTTGATCCTCTCACAGTAGATCCCTACCTCATAGAGAAACTAGAATAAACTCAAAATATTGTACATTTGAATAAAATATGATCAACTAAGTAAAGTCTACTTTCTATTTCTATGCAAAAAATATAGGTAAGAGGTGACAGCTCTTTTACATGTTTTTTTTTATAGTCAACCCTAGATTGCTGAATATGCATTATTACGACACAAGGTTCCCGGAGCATTTAGTTCCAAGTTTGAAAGTGAATTGAGTACCTATGTCTACCATGGTAGTTTTCTTTTAATATATATTTTTTTTTAAGCCTACTGAGTTATTTTGACACAGACCCAGCAAAAACACTGTTTTCTTGTGAGTCTATTTGACATAGGTCTAGCATTTAAATTGTTTTCTGGTTAGTCATTTTAACGTCCATCCAGTGACATCAAAATGACACTTATCCAGCAATACTATACTAAAAATCCACTCCAGGAATCCAGGGTTCATAGACAAAAAGATCCATGATAGATGATTAGTAAAATAATTAAAAAGCCTAACTTTTAATCAGTCCTGTGAAGTTTAAATCAGCCTTTTAATCAGTCTTGTAAAAAGCCACAAATTAATATTAAGAAGGTAGGTACTTGGCATGATTCTGTTGGTTGTAGAATCATGCTTTTTTTAATTTGGGCTTAATGTCACTTTCAACTGCATGGTCATATAACAACAGGAATTGTCCTCTTCCATTCAAAACACAACTGCATATTGAAGGTAGATGGTATCATTATAGTTTCTGTAAAACATTCACATTTTAATTCACTTACAAGAATACATAATACAGTAGAATTTCAAAATCACAATAGGTCAAAAATCCCATTAACTCAAAAAAATCTTCGGCCCTTGTTGATTTTGTCCCTTATTTAATGATCACACTTGATAACCTGAAATAACACTTCTTTCCCTTAAATTTCAAACTAGCTGGATTCTACTGTATTTGATTTGGAAATACATTTTTTGATCTGATAACAAAGAAAAAAAGTTCATAATATATAATATGTGGACACATTTGTTTTGTGTTGTTCTGTCAATTTCTAAATAAAAGTGTACATAGATTTATAGGAGATGTGTTTTAGATATTTCAAATTCACCAACTTTAAATTAAGATGTCTCGGAGATATAGACCTTGCATGTGACCATCAACTCTTCACTTTAATATTTACCTATATCTTGTGAACTGCCCAGTTTTTTGTATAATGTGTAATATCTAGTGTTTTTCATTGAAATATTAGTATATATTTTTTAAATATAATATTATTGAGCTTCTATAAAAACATCCTAAAATTAAAGTAAATAAATCAAATAATACGGTCTTCAACTTGCTGCTTCAGAATCTTTTGTAGAATTGAAAATATCAAAAAATGCAGCAGTTATGAAGAAAATCTGTTCTGATTATTTGGAGATACAAGTGTTTTAATGAGAGAAAAAAAAATCTCAGATAATCTCATTGTAGTTGTAATATTTTTATTTTTTTACAAAACTTTAAATATTTTAACTTTAAAAATATACAAAAGTTAAATAATAATACATCATTCCTCTACTTGTCCCATTCCTGCACAATCTTCACACTCAGTCCCTCTGATCCTCAGTCTTGCTCCTCTCACTCTCATGGATACTGCTCTCACCATCAAAATTTGTACTTTCACTTTGTAGTTGTAATTGATTGGAACCATTCATGTAAAAGTATTGTGTCAATAATTGGCAGTGTATATTTCTACTTTTTCCTCACAATTTATGAACAAACCCCTGACAAACTAATAATTGAAAACTTTCTACCTAGCTGGGCTATAAACCCAGGTCAGCTGTGTCCTAGCTCACTGTGATACTCAATTGGTCAAAGTAACTACTTTTTAGTATTGGTGATTAGTAAGTAATTACAATGACAAGTAAAAATTGAATTAATTGAAAAACAACAAAAAACCTTTTTATAATATTTTATTTTACTCATGTTCTAGGCACACTATGTCAACAGGCACATCATCATTCAAATTCTGTATCCACTGTGGCAATATTCTTCAAGTGTGTTACCATATCCAAAATGTCCAATTCAAGTGTTCCACATGTCCATACATTTATAATGTAAATCAAGCTATGAGATGTGGTCGAGTAAAAACCAAACCAAAAGAGATTGATTTCATAATGGGAGGGGCAGCAGCATGGGAGAATGTAGACACAACAGCAGAGAAATGTCCCAAATGTGAACATCCTAGGGCCTTCTTCATGCAGATACAGACAAGAAGTGCAGATGAACCCATGACTACCTTCTATAAGTGTTGCAATATGAAATGTGGATTTAGATGGAGAGAATAGAACACAAAATAAATGTACTGCAATATTATTATTGTTCTTGTGATATCCTAATTAAATTTACAAAATACCAACTCTCAGATTGTTGTTATAAATGCAAGGATGTAAGAAATTTGACCACTAGACTTCCAAATCCTCCAATGTGTGAATTTTCTGATACATAATATAGTTACATTGTATTTTTACATTATAGCCTTAAATTGTACATTAGTATGTTTGACATAACAGCCATTTTCAGTCAAATTAAATTGTTAAATAAATTTAAGGAGCTATCTATACAGTAAAATTACAAAGGTAGGTAAATCAAGTTGATTGTTTAGTTTTAAATATTCTCATAAATGTAAACTTTGTTCGTAAATATTTTTCAAATTTGTTCATTGATATTTTTCAGGCTTGTGAATAATGTAAAAGAAAATCTCAGTAAATCAATAAATTGTTATCAATGCCTTAGATATTTGACATACTTTTTTTTTAAATACCTACATGTTTCTTTTTACTTATTTAGGCATTATTTTCCAAAAATGAATCCTTAGAACACCAAAATACTCTCAACAATGATTGTACAGTGGAACCTCAATAGTTACCATAAGTACATAAAAACTAACTGATCCTAAATAGTAAGTAAAATCTTAATTTTCTTTTTCATGGGAATATGAAACCTCAATACATAAGTACGAGTAACATGTTTTTCTCATTCTGTAGACAGGTTGACGAGATTATTTCATTATTTTTGCATTAAAATGTCTGCAAACTTCAGATTTTCCTTTTTCAATTGAAAAAAGAAATCATTACTGGTACAGAAAATTGTGGAGATTTCATAGCAATTTGTTTTCCCTTACACCTCAGTGTCATCTATTTTTAGGATTAAGGTGTCTATCTTGGCAAACAGAAAAGTTTTCGTTGCTCTGAGCTACCCACTTAAGATGTGAATAACAACAACACAATTTATTTATGTAAATGTGTCGTCCAGCCATGTTCATCCCAGATTTATCAATCCACTATCAGATTGTGTGTTTCCCTGTCACAGATCTGCGTATTTCCCTGTCTTGTTTTTTATTTTATTTTAATGATCTTGCTGTGTTTAAGGGAGGCCAAAGTATCCTTGCGTTTAACATCCACTTGGAACATTTTTTCTATTACTTTTAACTGGACAGGCTAGCTATCATGTAGTTTGGTACTTTGGCTATTAATTTGTAGGTGTTGATTATGGTTCACTAAACATTGACATTTGTCAATGTTAAACAACGTCCAGCGAGGTGCAGACTTCGTGATGCTGACATTCCGGCCCAATCCAGGCTTGGTAAGGTTAATGTGGGTAGCAGGTTTGTGAGTTTCCTGCGAATGGCGGGTAACATCCCCGTCGTGATATAGCCATGCAGTTGAAAGCGACGTTAAACCATTTCTTTTTACTTTCCTTATCCTATAATAAGGAAAGTATTGTATTCGTCGAAAATTTGACCTACCCAGTTTTTCACATTTCTGGACGAATCATAGCCTCAGGATACCAAAAAAGTTGTTTTCAGCCATTGGTCCGTGCGTCTGTCTGTCTGTCTGTCTGTCTGTCTGTGTGTGTGTCTGTGTGTGAACAGGATATCTCAAGAACGGTAAGAGCTAGAGACTTGAAATTTGGTATGGTGATTAATTTTATACACCAGACGAACCACAAAACTTTTGGTTGAAATTGGCCGCATTCTGCGGCCGCAGGGCCGCAAATATTAGCCGCAAGTGCCGCTTCTTTGAATTGGTTAAAGATACAAAAAAAGTTGTAGAACAACATTTTCTTAGAATGCAAAAATAGTAGGGGTTTATTCTGATGACTTTTTTGATATCTTGAACTTTTTGGACCTCGGCTCCAATTTACCGGTATTTTGGGGGGACCCGCTTTGACTAACTTTTTTATTATTCATCCTAGATGGGGGTTGTGACATATCAAATCCAATGATTTTGAGGTGCTGATTACGAATTTCACATTGATTTTTAGCTAAATGTTACCTTTGAGTCACCAGTGGCTTTTGGTCCTGTTCCAATTCCTTATAATTATGATAAGGAAAGTCGTGTGATGTTTACACCAGATTTTTTAAAATATGTAGGTAGATATTTAAGCAAAGTAGGTACAGATTAATAATTGTGAATCATCCAGGTGACTCATACAATTGTCTAATTTTCTCTCTGATAATAAATCGCAATAATTTAGCACACACAGGATAAAAGCTAATCAATCTCAACGATCGTATTGGACACAACTGATAGATTTTCCTTTGGAAGGTCTTATTTCAGAATCGAGTCTAGCAGGGGGGCTCATTTCGCCAGCACCACCACCTTTAAAGTGTAATGTTTTTTTCAATATGAAGTCACACTGGCTATGTTTTCTAATCATTTGGTGAATTATAGATGCCACTGATGAAATTGCAATTTTTGTGCATAAAAAAAGTATTGAATTACCTACTTAATGTGCTGATCGTGTTACATGGTCATTTGTTCCGATGTGTCATCAATGGTGCGTGTCGAAAATCTGTTATGACGAGGCCATGACTTTGACTTTTATATGCACCTGTGGTGGGGTGACTCTCAGGCTCAGGGGCTTCATGAGTCAAATAAAAATATCTATTTCACAAGTGTGTAAATAAAAATATCTACACACTTGTATTTTCCTAATTATTTAAGTGTTGAAAGTATCTTTAGTGCTATCAATGTTACAAAATTGTATACATTTATCACAAGAAAAACGTCAAAAGAACAATGTGTTAGTGATGAAGTGGGTACCTATAAGTCCTAAATAGTCATGCTTTAGAATTTCGCTAGCACCTTGAAATGTAGAATTACTTCTTTAGAATTCTGATAGTTTACCCATAGAAAAAAATGGTTTGCAAGAATTGCATGGTGACTTAGATAATTACTATCAAATCTCAGATTATTTAAATTATAATACTCTTCAGTGGAAGGTAACGACCAGGCGAGGTTAATGCTCAAAGCATTTTCTACCACCTAACCATCAGAGCTTTCTTAATATGTGGTCACATACTCAAATTAATGAAGAAAAATCCATGCACTGGGTGGGATTCGAACCCATGGGTCCCTACGCTACCTGGATTACCAGACTAGCGCCTTAACCACTTCACTGCCAGTGCACTTCTAGTTCCAGAGCTTATTATTACTTTTAACCCTTCTCAGTATATCTTATTAAATCGTACCTGACCTGATCCCCCCACTTGTTTTTAGTATAAATAAACACATGAAAAATCTTAGAAAATTGATTTTCATCTCACATGAGAATTTTCCGTAGGTATTGGAGTTTGTATCGATTCGTTGCGGGATATCCTTGGTTCGATATGTTTTCTTCGTCCAAAAAGATTGTCTTGTTCGTTCGATGTGTAATTTTGAGTTGCCTTACACTAGGCGTTCATACAGCATTACCTTGTAAGTAAAATATAATAAAAATCTACCTAAAATATATTTATATTGTCCAGGCTGATGGGGAAGTGATGTTGTACTTAAAGTGGTACATAATTATTGCTAATGTTTCTCTGATTTTTTCCCCTCTCTAAAAGGTATACTATACGAGGTCTGTCCGGAAAGTTCGTATAAAAGTGTTCTGGGAAGGCTGGAAGGCTAAGTGGGGAGGCCAGGTGGGCTGCGTCCCCTTCTATAACATCCAAACAATGCTCAGTGTGCGCCCAACCGCCCTACGAAAAGAACTGTTTCGTCCCGGTACCTGTGAAGTGACCCCTCTCTCTACAACTCGTCGGCGTCGGAGCTCTCAGTCATTCAAGAACAGCGCGTCATCATCAAATTTCTCCGCGAAACTCGGCAAGAATGGCCGCGAAATTTTTAATGATCTCAACCAAGTTTATGGAGATGATGTTTTCAAGGAACCAACAGTCCACAAATGGTTAAAAAGATTTCGTGAGGGCCGAGAAAGTCTCGAAGATGACCCTCGGTCAGGACGTCCTTCCACTTCCAGCACTTCTGACAATGTGGAAAGAATTCGATCTTGTGTCCTGCAGGACCGTCGTTTAACCGTCAGACAGGTGGCTGAAGAGCTTTCTTTGAGCAAAACAACTATTTGGAGCGAGAGGGGCGGTGGATCCTCCACCACGACAGTGCCCCCGCTCACACCCCCTCGTTGTGCATGAGTTTCTGGCTGACAATTCGATCATAGCGACTGAAGACCCCCCTTATTCACCGGATTTGGCACCTTGTGACTTCTTTTTATTCCCAAAAACAAAATTGGTGCTTCAGGGGCGGCATTTGGGGACGTTGAGGTCATTAAAACAGCAACGACGAGTCAGCTGAGAAGCCTTCAAACTGAGGACTTTTAAGGAGCCTTCAAACAGTGGAAATGGCTATGGTAGAAGTGCATTGTGTCCCAGCGAGAGTATTTTGAAGGATACAAAATTGAACTACCCGATTAATTGTAAAATAAATATTTTATCTCATTTTTATACGAACTTTCCGGACAGACCTCGTACAGTTAGGACAATCTATACTAGAAAAGTAGATGCTGGAAAATAAAATTGATCTATAATTTCAGAGCTTATACAGTCGAACCTGGATATATGTAAAAGAACAAAAGGGACAGGGAATTTTTCCTCTTATATCCAGGTTTGACTGAAATTCTTATAAATTAGGGCTCTACGACAATCTGAAAACAATTTAAAAAAGGACATTATAACGAAATTTTAGAAATGAGAACGCAATGCAAGAAATTTAATCATAAAAATGTATCATTTTAAATAATAAACAATCAATTTTTACAAAATTCCATCTTTCTACCAGTTTTAATAAAATTATTGACATCCTGATTACAACGATCTGATAAAAGAAAAGAAAAAATTTTTTTTAAAAAAAGTCACCATAAAATAAAAGTTAGAGAGTCAAAGAAATTACCTGTTTTTCTTACCTGGAATTTGGAACTTTGTGATGATTTTTGATGTGTGCTGGAACTTGGAATTTTGAACTGGAACGTAGAATTTTGAACTGGTAGAGCTGTAGAATTTTGGAACTTTGTGATGATTTTTGATGTGTGCTGGAACTTGGAATTTTGAACTGGAACTTTAGAATTTTGCTGGAACGTAGAATTTTGAACTGGTAGAACTGTAGAATTTTTGGAACTTTTTGATGATTTTTGATGTGTGCTGGAACTTGGAATTTTGAACTGGAACGTAGAATTTTGAACTGGTAGAACTGTAGAATTTTTGGAACTTTGTGATGATTTTTGATGTGTGCTGGAACTTGTAATTTTGAACTGGAACTTTATAATTTTGCTGGAACGTAGAATTTTGAACTGGTAGAACTGTAGAATTTTGGAACTTTGTGATGATTTTTGATGTGTGCTGGAACTTGGAATTTTGAACTGGAACTTTAGAATTTTTCGGGAACGTAGAATTTTGAACTGGTAGAACTGTAGAATTTTTGGAACTTTGTGATGATTTTTGATGTGTGCTGGAACTTGGAATTTTGAACTGGAACTTTAGAATTTTGCGGGAACGTAGAATTTTGAACTGGTAGAACTGTAGAATTTTGGGAACTTTGTGAAGATTTTTGATGTGTGCTGGAACTTGGAATTTCGAACTGGAACTTTAGAATTTGCTGGAACGTAGAATTTTGAACTGGTAGAACTGTAGAATTTTTGGAACTTTGTGATGATTTTTGATGTGTGCTGGAACTTGGAATTTTGAACTGGAACTTTAGAATTTTGCGGGAACGTAGAATTTTGAACTGGTAGAACTGTAGAATTTTGGGAACTTTGTGATGATTTTTGATGTGTGCTGGAACTTGGAATTTTGAACTGGAACTTTAGAATTTTGCGGGAACGTAGAATTTTGAACTTGTAGAACTGTAGAATTTTTGGAACTTTGTGATGATTTTTGATGTGTGCTGGAACTTGGAATTTTGAACTGGAACTTTAGAATTTTGCGGGAACGTAGAATTTTGAACTGGTAGAACTGTACAATTTTGGGAACTTTCTGAAGATTTTTGATGTATGCTGGAACGAGGAATAGGCATGACATTAGAACTTTACTCTTTTTACCCTTTTTTTACAAAAATAATGTTTACCCAGTGATCTCAATTTAAAATTAATATTTTTTTTTTTTTTTTTTTTTTTGAAGTTACTTTAGTCACCGTGGACGAGTGGGGTAGCACACTCGGCTTGCACCCACAGTGACCTGGGTTCGATTCCTGGCAGGTTAGATTTTTTTCTGCTCTGCGCTTTCATGTTAATGGTTTACTTGGATGTAACCACTAAAATTGTGACATACGAACACAAAGAAACGCGTGCACAATATCATTTTATGGTGACTAAATTTAATATAATTTTATGGTGACTAAATTTAATATAATTTTATGGTGACTTTTTGAATAGATTATGATTCTTATCATTTTTGCAAAACAAATTTTCTGTAGTCGAAAGTGTTGCAGCATTTCAGATAGTCGTAATCAGGATTATAATTCTTCATATATAATTATGTAAATTAGGTATAGTAAACATAATAATATTGTGCTGTTTCATAACAGCATAAAACAAATGATTTCCTATGAGTTTCTAGATATGACTCTAACCGATGACCAATTGAACTACCGGAGAGACGCAACAAGCGGATCACTTGATGACCAGTTCTATTAAACTTTACTAGTTTAACCCTACTGGAAATGTCTTTTTACAAAATTGTGGAAATTTAAGAATTGTTTTTGATTTTTCGTCTTTTTCTTCTTCATTTTATTTATTTCAGAGTTTCTTCACTTCTTTCTCCTGAAATTGAAAGAACAGAAATTCATACAACTGATAAATATAAGAAATACACTATTTGACATCCTGATTCCAAAAATAGTTAGTAAGTTCTACTTAGGTACAAGGAAATTTTAAGACTTTTTCATTTTTTTGCTTGTTTAGATGTCCGTCTGACCATTTACTCTCAAATACTCGAGTAATATTTTTAAGATGTAACACACTTCCTGACTCTTTGAAATGGTTAAAAATTAAGTTTTTAATGTCTAAAAGGTTTATGTAAAACACAAAAAAATCTAAAACATTTGGTTAAATACAAAACACCTGCATACATAGTTACATACACAGGTACCAAAGGTATACCAAACACATCTCATTATAAAAATATAAGGAACTATAATGAGATGTGTAGTAGCGTGTATGTATGCAAGTATGTGCACTGGTAGTCAAGTGGTTAACGCGCTAGTCTGGCTATACAGATAGCGCAGAGATCCATTGGTTTAAATCCCACCCAGTGCATGAAATTTTCCTCATTAATTTGAGTTTTTGACCACATAATAATAAGACTCTGAGGGTAAGGTGTTAGAAAATGCTTTAAGCATTAATCTCGCCTGGTTGTTACCTTCCAATGAAGAGTGTTATTGTTATTATTACCTTTAATTATATTACTATCCAACTGTCCATGGTGGACTGTGACCCAGCTTAAGGACATCTCAAAAAAATATCATGAGATGTGGATGCGACCCAAAAAATTTTTGTTTTAAAATGCTCTAGGCTACGGGATATGAAATTTTTTAAAGACAGATTACGTGCAAGTCCGCCGCCTTCTCGATTAAGCTACTGAGCTCGGTTTTATCATTTAGTAACGAGGTCCGTTACCAAAAATACTTATCTTCTTTTGTTCAATTGTTCACCAGTGGCGGAAGTTTACTTCTTTTCGAGGGACTTTATGATGTAGGTATATAACAGTTTATTTCCTCTATATGTAGATCGGAAACTCTTGGAAATCTGCGAGATAACTAGCTAGGCTAGGGTTTCTTAATCTACTCCTTAAAATACCTACCTGAAAGGGTGGTGTTGAACCACCCTCTCCGTATGACTTGATCACCGCAGTCACCTTCATCTATGATGAATATCCTTGGAGATCTGATCTTTTGAGTTATGTCTTCCTCTTCTTGTCCTCAGGTCCCTGATATTACAACTTGGTCTTTGCTTCCTGTCGGCATCGTGACCCTTGCAATCCATCTACTAGGATGTGTAACGAAAAATTTGAAATGGAAATAATTTAGATGTGTTTATATTTTTTTATAGAAAATGTCCGAGGTTTAAATTAATTTTGTTTTAATTGTACTGGTCAATTAATAAATTATTTGATTTTATTTTTATCAATCGGCTAGTTTTTGATCGAGAATGGAATAATTAATGGGGTATTCAGTATTCACTTCTCATCTTAATATACAGGGTGGGGCAAAAGTCTGGAAACCCCTGAATAACTTTCGAATGGCTTCTTTGGTAAAATTAAAATTTTGTAAGGTAAACCGGGCTAATAAGACCTTTTTTTTAGAGTGGGGTCGATTTTTGTTACCGGCCCCCATGTCGGGGCCAGGGGGGCCAACTTCATTTTTTTAAATACGAAGCCCCACCTTGCGATACATTTTTGGAAAGGTCTTTAAATAAGAAATACATTGGTGCAAAATTTATTTTTTTAATATTATTTTTTTGCAAATGGCGTCCAACTTTGTGTATGCAGTAAAGTCTGGAAACCCCTGAATATCTTTTGAAAGGGCTTTCTCTGTAAATTTAGAATTGTGCACGGTAAGTCGGGGTAATTAGACCTTTCCAAAAAATTATCGCAAGGTGGGGTTTCGTATTAAAAAAAATGAAGTTGGCCTAACTGGCCCTGACATGGGGGCCGGTAAAAAAAAAATCGGTCCCATTCTAATATAAGGTCTATTACCAATGATTACCGTGCACAATTTTAAATTTACTGAGACAGCCCTTACGAAAGATATTCAGGGGTTTCCAGACTTTACTGCATACACAAAGTTGGACGCCATTTTCAAACAGTTAATATTAAAAAAATAAATTTTGCACCAATGTATTTTTTATTTAAAGACCTTTTCAAAAATGTATCGCAAGGTGGGGGTTCGTATTTAAAAAAATGAAGTTGGCCCCCCTGGCCCCGACATGGGGGCCGGTAACAAAAATTGGCCACACTTTAAAAGAAGGTCTTACTACCCCGGTTTACCATACTAAATTTTAATTTTACCAAAGAAGCCATTCGAAAGTTATTCAGGGGTTTCCAGACTTTTGCCCCACCCTGTATAAATGTCAAAGTCACTGACCACTGACTGACCACTGACTGATCATCGCTCTACAGCCCAAACCGTAATACCTAGCGAGCTGAAATTTGGTAGGTAGCTTTGTCTTATAGTCTAGATGTGCAATAAGACGGGATTTTTCGAAACTCCCACTACAACACCTGCCATTGGCGAAAAAGGATTTTTTGCTTGTATTCAATAATCCTAATGTTTTATCATAACATCATCATCTTCGCCAGTACCACCTAATTAAGATAAATACCTTAGACTATTTTGCATTAATATAGGAAGGTATAATATTGTTGGAATTTTTAAGTAAGGTAGAAATTACAGTCAAGGAGGAATTGTCTCTTAGTGATGGACTTCAACAAAAAGTCTCAGCACAATGAATAGAACTATAATAGATAATAATATAGTAACCTTTTAATATTGATATGTGTTCTAATGAAATGAGTTCCTAACTTCCTACCTATGTTCACTGGGGTAAAATTTAACAGATACATTAAACAGATAATATATGTCAGCCATGTTTGGCCAAAACCCAATAACACAAATCGTTGGTCCCTTTAAAAGCGTTGGCGTTAAGAAGGACATGCAGCAGTAAAATGTGGAAGTAGGTGTGCTAGAACCAACCAACCTCAACCATGAAGAAGAGGTTGACCAATACCAACCCCAAGTAGGTTTGAGAGAGGGCAAAATGAAAGAAAATGGGTAGCACAAAAATTATTTATGCCTAATTCGTGAAGCACTTTTCAAATAACAACTGTAACTCTGCTTTTATAGGAATGCCCAACCACATTTAGTTTGATCAGAAAAAGCAGCGGTCTCGAAACCGAGCGGTCGGAGGTTTGAGTCCCAAAGATGGCGAATTTCAGTAAAGCTGGTTTCAGAAATTGTGACATAGGCATTTCTTGTGATGTACACAAATTTTACTACAGCCTACAACAGATTTTTAGAGTAATTGTACAAGATTTTAGAGTAATAGTACAAGAATTCAGAACTGAGAACCTCTAATTTTGTTCCCAGTGGAGCAATACTTCAGGTGTCACCGGAGTGACGCGAACTTCAGCGAGTGTGTTACGAATGTGTTCAACGAGCTCCAGCCTATAGTGGCCGAAGGTAAGTTGAGAACATGAACATTAACTAGCTTTTTATAATGCTTTTTAAATGGCCTTGCCAACCAATGCAAAAAAAAACTAGTTTTATGGTCCGTAAGGTATAATTGTGGACATCACTGTTTTTTTTTTTTAAAAAATATGATAGGTACATAATTGGTACCTTTCAGGGATCTCTACAAAAAAGAAACGAAGAAAAACTTTTAAATTCTCACTCGTTGGAAGTTTGTTGATTTCCTTCTTTCTTGGTGCTTTGTGCCTTGGAAATATATTGAAATGTTTAATGCAATAGTGTAATTAAGAGGTTCTGTATTGTGACAAACATGTCTTGGTAAAAAAATAATGACTGTTTTCTATGAACGTCCAATGTCGATGGGTTGTTTTTTTTTTATGAACGCCTGATATTTCATATGATTATGCAATGTGTTGTATAAGTAGTGCTTTATTTAGACTGTCAGCGAAAGACAGGTAGTCCCATTATGCCAACAGTTTGTACTCTGAATTCAAGAACCTAACCTAAATAACAGTTTGTATTCTGAATTGAAGAAGACTTTTTAAGATTATCTTTGTTATGTAGTAGTATTTACAATAATAATACAATGAGTAGGAACTTAAGTTGGATGCTTGGTAATTCCTCATGGGTTAATAAAACAATAATTATTATGATCCTTATTTTAAAATTAATGAACACGTCTTAGATTTATAAGAATATTATTAATAATAAAGGCAAATTCAATGCCGTATATTGTAAAATTTATATCATTCCCAGTCCGGGTTGTGACATTAAGGGCGGAATTAATAGACAACATCAATAACTTAAGTCGTTGGTAAGTGTCGGTTTTCCCTATCTTACACAGTACGCAATCCGTGACTTAGCGCCACAGAGGTATTACAATAACGTCTATTGATTCCGCCCTAAAACTAGCAATAGCTATGAGGTTTCTTGTGTTTTCGTAACGAAATAATTTTTCAATCAATATAAAACAAAATTCAATTCACTCTGAAATATTATGAAACTGTTATTCTTTACCTTCCATGTCGTCCCCAAGGGATCCCCGATTTGGGAATCAAACCATTCGAGCCCCTCGTTATTCCGAAGATGGAAATAGACAATATCCAGGGAGGTAAATTCAAGCAAGAACTTACCGATATGATCATCAGGGGCCTTAAGTACGCCAAGATCACCTCAGCTGAGTAAGTGAAGAATTCTGTAAATCCTATTTGTTTCCACGCCTATAGATAAGGAGAAAGATGAAAACTAATATGAAAACGAACCCAGAGTCGATGGCATGTTGGATTTAGCAGTTCTTGTTCTGTCACTAAAGTTCAGAAACGTCCAGCGGTGTTTAGGGCTTGAATGGGTGACTATTCAAATCCGAACGCTCTTGATACTGGCTATTCCCAGCCCCACTTAGGCTTGTTGAGGTTAACTCGAGTATCTAGTAAATGAGTTTCCAGTGAATGGAGGGTAAAACCCAAATCATGTTGAGACAATACAGTTGAAAGTGACGAAAAAATATAATGAAATCAAGTTCTCGTTTCAGAAAGCGCTCTCACTCTCGAAATCCCCAAATTTCCGTCGACCGCCCCATAATGCATTCAGAAAGCTTCAAACAAAAGCTGACGGTTGCAAGGGAGATTCGGAGATTTTTAAAGTGAGACGGAGAGTGCTTTCTAGACAATGACCCAGTCACCTTTAACACTATAAATTAGAAAATAATAATTCCTAACTATTACATAACTATTTTATTTTGTCAGTTCAAAAGAATAAATTAAAATAATTCCGTTACCTAACATTAATAGTAATAAAGGCTGGCTGGGATATCGGATGTTTGGACGAATTATATCAACGAAGGTAGTCTGAAGTTGTCCGTTGTGTTTTGTTTGTAAGTGCAGTAAATGTCGTGCATTGTTGATTAGAGAAAATAACGAAATTTGTAGCGTATTTATGGAAACCAATTCTATTACATAACGTTTTTATCATGATTGAATTATCTAATGTCCTCAGTTTTACCAAGTTACCTCGGAGCATGGCAATGAATTGGGAGATCCCTGATCTACGAGTGATGAACAACTACACCATGGAAGGTTTCATCATGGGTATTCCACTCAAAGGAAAAGGACAGGCCTTCTTCAACTGCAGTAAGTCCATTGCTTGAATTAGTATACACATCATAGTTTAATTTTAAAACATTTTTTTTTTACATTACCTAGGTAATATAACAGAAATACAAAAAAGAAAACAATACTTCCGATTTCTAATATTAAAAAATTATTGAAAGTAATATGTAGTCAATAGTATCAATCTCGGCGTAGTTATATTAACACGAAACAGAGTTTTTATGTATTTTGATTAATTTAATTTTTACAAGAGCTACAAATCGAGATGGAAAGTTATCATTAAGAATGGGAATGATCACCGGTTAAATGGTGGAATGAAAGGACATTTTGGTAACTTCTTTGTACCAAAATAATTACTCAAAAAATTGTTTCTATAATATTATGCATGTATAATTATTGTATATTATACCTACAAATTTGGTATAACTCTCTGAGACCTGTCGATTTTTTGTCTTCCATTTCGTTTAATAATTTTACTACATGTTTGAAAGATTCTACCCTTGGTGACTCTCCTATAGCCTCACGGCCGAACGCTTGTAGTTCCACCCACGGATCGATTCTCTAGATTAGGAAGTATTTTATCACCAGTTAACTCAGCGAGAGATCTCAACCTCAGCGTTTACAACGCCGCTACAACAAAAACAACAGCATTAACAAAAATAAAAACATCTCATGAGAAAACAAATTGATAACAACAATCGAATACTTTCTATAATCACATTAGCGAAGCAGACAAAATGCTTGACAGTCGATAAATCAAGAAACCGCCTTAAAAATTTAGCAATTTTGGTTGTGTGAGTTCCGAGTGAGGTTATCTACCTTTTTAAACTTCTATTCTCATCAAAGACTTAGCACACAAGTGAAAGTAATGTGCACAAAATTTAATCAGCATGAGGTATAAAAAATCTCATCACAAAAATGAATGAGTTAACATTAAAAGGTTTGGATTGTCTAATCATAAACGTACGGTTAATTTAATTTAAACTTGTCTGCGGTTCTCTGGTCCTCAAATATCTTAATAGACTCCGGCTCGATAGCTATCAATGTCATCACACCGCTAATGTGTTCATGTGAGTAGGAACGTGGGAGTCCTGATAGCAAGATACGTAGAAAGTTCAATTTCATTAGCTTCCAGAAAAGTTATGGATGTACCAAAGCGAATATGTTGAAATAACTTGCGAGTTCAGATCGCAACGTATGAAATATTTTTCCACACTAATTAAGAATTCAACCACATGAGTTATTATGTTGGTATTCAAAACAACTGCTGGTGTTTTTGGTGACAGATAAAACATGTTTTAAAGACAACTGGATAAGATGGAGACTGGGATTTTCACCCACTAGAAATCCATATCTCTCTCATGAAAAGACAGATCTGGAATGGCTTGGCGAAGCGGGTGTAGCCCACTAGTACATTAATATTTTTTTTTTTTTTTTTCGCAAACATTTTTGCCTTTTATTTTTAAAAAAAAATCAGTTTTTCTCCACTCAACTCCTTATTGAGCTTGTCCTTGAAACGCCTCCTTTGGATGTCATGTCTTGCTAGAATTTCGACTTGAAATTTTGATGCTTAAAATTTTAAAATTCTAGCAGGACTTTATGCTGCCATACCGGTTCGTGCCTGGCTAGTATTTAATAAGAGATACAGTTTTATTATAAAACGTTGCTGCCCACATATCTGAAGGTTGCTTAAAAACACAGCATATCGATCAATACATTAGAGTATTTACATCTTTTTTTATATACATATTTTCTTATTCTTTCTCAATGAATTTTCTATTTTCTTTCTTCAAGAGTTGGAATAGACATGAAAATTTACTATTTTAACACTGTCACAAATAATAGTTTGTGACAGTATTTTTAGTAAATTCTTGGGAAGGTTGAACTTGTCAAAGAAATTTAAAACATTTTTGGATATTGTACATTGCTGCTTCCAATGGAATAAATTTCAGCCCACCTCCGCAGCAGAATGAGACTGGGCACAGAGCTGGTCAGCATCAGCGGGGTGAACCACTTGCAGGTGACAGATGTTCGGTACGCGCTGGAGGCGCCCAGAACCGCCAAACTCAGGTTCACCAACTCACTGAGCAAGGACAAGAAATTGAGTAAGTTTTTTGAATTAATAATAATAATATCGTCTTATTTATACTGCCCGATTACGACTATTAAGTCCCATTATTCCAGCAGTAAGCCCAAGACGTATTATTATGTAGTGAAAATCCCAAATGGGAGGATAACTAGTCTTGTCCCGGCTGGGTTTTGAACCCGCGACCTCTGGAATTTCTGGATTCTCACAGTGCCGCCTTTACCACTGAGCTACTGTGGGACAGACCGGGAAGTTGAGCTGATTTAAAACTCTTTCCACTGTGTTTCCAGGTTAAAAAAAAATAACAACGATAAGTTCTCACCTACAAAAACATATCATATCAAAAATCATCGAGTTAGCTAATTATCGCTAATAGCGCCAATAGGTTTGCCAAATGTCAATGCCTACGATGTATTGTTGAATGTTTTATTACTAAATAACTTTATATTTTGAAAGCAGATATATCCTAAGCACCTTTACCTACATAGATGTAAGTAGGTACTTACGTGTCTAATTGTGTGTGCTATTCACACACAATTTAATGATATATTTTTAAGATTCCTACCACAAAATTATAAAAACCCCACCCAGAACTTATTAAAAGCTCCATACGGGATTGCTTCATTGTTGCTAATGCGACCATTTTCATGTAGGTAATTGATTCATTGTTATTTTTATTGATCTGCAGCGGAAGCAACCAGCAAATTCTTCAATGACAACTGGAGGACAATATTTGATCTAGTGAAGAATGTGCGAACGGGTGCTGTGGAAGCTATGATGAAAGAAGGGCTTAATAAACTCTTCTCTACTTACCCTTACGATCAAATATTTCCTAAATAGAACATTTTTTGAACAATCAAGTTATCCTTGAGATGAATTAATTTTACCTTTACTAAAACCTAATAATTTTCTTTTATTTTCCGCTTACTTGGTGAACTTTAGGGAGTAACATCATATTGATATTTTGTACACAAAAGATCTGTAATGTATTCTAAAATAAAATTTATCGTTATTTATTGAGGGAACATTTTATAATCTCTCCTTTAATTAAAATCATAGTAATTTTTCAAAAAACAATACCCTTTTGTCATATAATCATAGAAGCAAACCATTACCCCTACTCAAGGTTGTACTTGAGAATTTGTCAAACTCAATTTAGTATATAAATGGTTTGACAAATTCTAGATTAGACAAGCATTGATTGGTAGAGTCCAAACTCTGCTATGTGCTACCGTTTGGTTTGGGCTGTAGTAGATACCACATTACCACATAAACCTTACGAAATATGTATATAAAATCGTATAAATATCATGCATGTAGATAAACAGTATAAATATCATATAGGTATCATACATGCTTGGAAAAGCAAGAAACTTAATTATGTACTCTACGCTAAAGCTTACATAACTTCGAGGTTCCATAGTAAATTATGTAAGGGAAGATCGTATTAACCTATTATATAACTTTCCATTCAATACCATAATGTTCATTCTAGAATATTCTTCCCACAGTCATGACATGTTTGGAAGGTCTTGGAAAATAAATAGCATTCCTGGCGCAAAGATACTTTTACTCAGAGCACAAATCATCTGTAAGATACCACCGTATGTCACAATACATCTCATCACTTCATTGACTCTTGGTCCATCATCTATTTCAGTAGTCTTATCACTTGCAATGCGTCCTCCCCGAATAAAAGTTGCAGAATTCTACAAAATAAAATAATGTCACCATCATAAATTGATTGGCTCAATCTCTTTAAATAAGGTATAAAATTATGTAAAAAAATATATGTACTTTACAAATTTAACTCTGAACAAAGAAATGCAATAGAAATTCTAAATATTTCACTTGGCTAGTCTACATTTCCTGAAGCTGCAAAAAAAAATATATATATAAATAATTTATGCTCAACCCTAACTTGGAATCTAAAAAAAAATCACAGTTAAAGTAAATTCATGTTATGTAATGACGCTTCATTAATAGTTTCTTGAAACCACTATAAACGGTATTTCACGCAGAACTTAGGAAAAGAAATCAATTTGTTAGAGGCTTTGGGCCAATTTGTGAGAGAGTACGCCCACTTCGTACGCTTACCAACACACATGGTAGTATACCATGCAATTAAATTTATTAAACATGTCTAAGAAACAGAAACTAGTGAAATTTCTCCGAAGACGATTGGTGGTCTTGTCGAAAGTTTTACATTATGAATAATCATCTGATATCATTCCATGTTGCATGTTGGATTGTTGTGATATCTGAACTATCATCCGAAAAATCTCCATGATGTATTTTTAAAGAAAAAAAAATCATGTGATTTTTTTAATTGTAAATGCTAGGCTAGGTTGGCTGGATTCTCATACCATTTTCTATAACTTCTAAATCTGATACTATAATATATGAATATATTTATCTTCTCCTCATTACCTCTCCGCTCCAATTACACTGTCATCTCTCACAATCATGTATTAACATTTAGCCTAGGTCATCATAACACTCGAACTGAATCGTGAGACAGCTATGAGTGTGAACCTAATTGCACCAACCTTCACCTAATTCCAATTTACTTCAATGAGTGCAGTTTTCAATAGATATACTCTAGTGCATAGAAATATAGAATATTTTATCTAATGCAGGCTTATTATTATATTAAATGCTTTATTCGATAAAAAGACATAAATATGTACAATACAAATAATAATAATAATATAAAAAACAATTAGAAAAATGGAAACAATAAAATGGAAAGAAATAGATAAATACATATGTTTAAACTAATGGGTGGGGTTATTGCCTATGGCAATCTCTTCCACCCAACCCACTTTATATTCTATTAGTGTAATCTATTCAAATAATAGAAGACTGATTCTACGAAGCAATATACTGCAGGCTTATTAGAAAAGTAAGTTATTTAATTATAATAATTAAAATGATCTTAATGCTTCAGGGTGATCTCCTACATTGAATCGAAGACCAATTTCACTTCCAATTTAATCTATACATATTATACTGTAGACTTAATAGAAAATCAGGTTATTATAATAATTAAAATAAGACTAATAAGACTACAAGGGTGATCTTTTACAAAGAGATCCGAGTTTCCCGAAATGTTTCTGTATTTCGAGAGAGTATGCACAAATTGCACATCCACTATTTCCTGGGTGGAACTCACTCCACTTGTGTAGCGGTATGGAGATATTTTGAGGCCGGTCTAAATTAAGGGTACTGTATCACAAAGGAAATTACTACATAACTTCCTAGTTGTTCCAAAATGATTTTACATGTAAATGTCGATGTTTACTAGGCAATTTACTTTTCCCAGTAGCTTAAAAATACAAAATGATGAGAATCAATTTCCACGTGTATTTTATCGAGAAATTCAAAGGCACTATTTTCAGCCTTCTAGGACCTGTCGTTCAGAAGCTGAAAAAAAACTCGACGAATGTTGTTAGAAATTTACAAATACGAATACGAAAGTTATAATGAGTTCTGGAAAATGTATTTTGGCACTAAAAACAAAAAATCCAAAAAAATTACGAACACAATATATTTTCCACCTCAGGGTACACATACACAGGGTGTTTCTCTATTAGTTGTTATATCCTTCTTAATCCTATGTTCTACTCAATAGTTATCCTTCTTAATCCTATATCCTACTCCATAGTTAATACTCAACTTCATTGTAGATACCGGTACAGGTAGGTACAGCTCTTCTTATAACTTTGAATCACTGACTATTATCATGATTAGAAGAGGGCCAAAATCACTTTCATTTTTATTAAATGAATTAACTTTCCAATTCAGTGACGAATATAATTCTCTGAATCAATCATAATCACACTACATTTCCATGCTGTCTGGATGTACTCAACAGGTTCATCACTCATCCACGAGTCTAGTGAACACACCTGGGTAATACAGGAGATGGCTAGCAGCACGCTACAGTGGTCGGGTGGTCTGCAAGCCTGTCTGGTTGTTATTATTATTATTTTATTATGATTTATTTGGTAAGACAAAGTAAAATATATACAGTAAAGTTCAATGAAATTATAAAGAAAAAATAAATAGATTGAACAAATAGACATGATTAAGTTTTGGCTCTAGGTCGTTAAATCCTTCAAACTGATCATTTTGAGCAACCAGATAATAAGAACCGACGAGATGGTTTTTTTTTCTCTTTTTTTTTTCAAGAGGAGCCTTTTTTAATTTCGTATCCACGTGAACCATTCACGAGGAAGCATTGTGGTGTATTTTGTTTAGGTAACAATCACGTGATTTAGGTCACAATGAACAACAACAATTCCTTTTGCTTCAACTTTCGTTATTTAAAATATCATAAAGTTTTCAGAGCCACACTTTCATGTTCGAAGAGCGTGGCAAATATTAAATTTCATAAGTTCCAAATAATTTCGCTAATAAGTTCGTATCGGGTAAATGTATAGAGGGTAACTTCAGTGTAAAAATTCATCACGGTTACTTTGTTATTCTCATGAACTTATTTAAGTAGGTAACTAGAAATCCCAGAGGAACAAAGATTCCAGGGAGGAAGGGATAAAAAATAAAGAGAGAAAGGGAGAGAGAAAGAGAGAGAGAGGGATATGGAAGAGAGAGATAGGGAGGGAGAGAGAGAGAAAAAAAGAAGGGCAGAGAGAGGGCAGATGTGAGAAAGAAGGAAAATTTGTTAGAGACAAAGAAAAGAAGTTGAAAAAAAGTACCTGTTTTTAAAATGATGTATTTTTCACACAAAGGTGTGCTTCCTCAGGGACTTGAATTTTGATCCAGGCACGTCCCGGTATTTCCTTCATATTGGATAAATTCTAATGTATACACCTAAAGTATCTATGTATTACATTATGGAATGTTCAGAGGGGGATTGGAGTTTTTTTTGGGTATAGGGTCATAGATATATGTTGGTATAGTAGCTAGGGTTAACAAGTTAACATAGATTTCGGGTATAGAAATAGTGTAGAGTAGGTCTAGGAAAAATATATGTACTCGTATCTTAGGGTTGTTAGTTAGCATACTAAAACTCTACCGAGTCTTTATTAGTTAACCCTTTCACTGAATTTGTCCTTGCTCAGGGACATCAATTGGTTTTGCCGATACTAGTGCTGCATTCTATGATTTTGTTTCGGTACTTTTTGGAATTGTTTCTTTGTTCTCTTATCTATCGATTTTTTCAGTAAAAACTGTTTAGTCGATAGTTTGAACTTCTGTTTGTAAACAAAAGATTTTTCAGTTTTGAAGATTTGAAAATTTAGAAAAATTGACTGTTTTGAAAGTTTAATTTGAGGTCGAAAATAGTGCAAAGGCTGGCTTTAGAAGTTCATTTGGGTAAGTAAAAGAGTTATATTTCACGAATTTACATTCATTTTTTATTGGAAAAAAATTACAAGTCCGTAAATTGACTGTAAAGTTGGGTGTCCCTCAGCAGGGACTAATACACTGGGAGGATTTTTCTGGTACAGATGAGTTTATTTATTTTTTCTACTAAATAGCTGTACTTAGGGTAGTAAATTCAAGGAAACAGTAAAGAGTACATATTTATTGTATTTGGGTCGGCATTTGTTCCATGAATCCTTTCTTTCCATACCTCATCCACACACATCCACACAAACCCACACCCACACACCCCCACACAAACACACACACCTCCACCACACACACAAAAAACACACCCCCCCCACACATACACACCCCTCCACACACACACACCCCCCACACACACACCCCCCCCCACACACACACCCCCCCCCCCCACACACACACCCACCCCCCCCACACACACAAACACACACATATTTTCTATTTTTTTAGTTAAAAAAATTAAGTAAAACTAAAAAAGCCAAGTTTTTTCTATCTTCAAATTATTTCGATGTTTATTTGTTTTATAAACCAAGTGTTGTGTGTAATTATAAGTTTTTCCTGAGAACTTATAAATTTCATTTTTTTTCTCTGCACTGCATTTGTCCCTTCTCAGGGACATCTCATATCTTGGGGTTGGAACCACTTATAAGAAAAAAAATTTTTGGTAACATCATCTATGGACTCCAACGAACTCAAAAAAACATGGTTCATATTTTTTTTGTGAAAGGGCTAAGTACATAATTATGCTAACCTAATCCCTATTATTATAACGTGGTGTGTGCGTGTCCCATACACCAGCACAGCCTCTCTACCAGAAAGTCCTGTGATTCTGGAGATCTCTGAAGTGACGTAACCAGAGGAATGTTGAGGATAATTACAAGGATGCATCCTCTGTGTTATAATACCCGCTGGGGGAGGGCGGACGTGCCGGGACAACTGACCTGTCACCTGTCAGCTCTGCTTGTTGAGATATAATATAACTTGTAGTCACCGTGGCAGAGTGAGTTAGCGCGCTAGGCATTGCACTCACGGTGACCTGGGTTCGATCCCCAGCGCGGTAGGAATTTTTCTGCTCTGTACATGGATTTTCGGGGTCCACTCATATCATACCTCGTGAAGAGAAATGAGTAGTTACTTGTACGAGTAACGACCAGTGGCGGCATTACCAGAGTTAAAAAAAATGTAATAGAACAATTCGAAAAAGTGAAGGAGGCTCTTAGTAATGTTGTGCTACTGACAAGAATTGTGAAGATGCCTTGTGCTTTACCACAAATAAAAGCGTACATACATACAATAATATAACTTGGTATTGTTAAAGTGCTAGCAAAAAGGCACTCTTTGGTCGGGCAGTGTACCTACATAAAGTATTTGTAATTGTTATACAAATTGCCTGATAAATTCATAACTCCTACCTATCATGAGTTTTAATTAAAAAGTATTTTCTAGAAAAAAAGTTTTTACGAAAGGTTCAAAAAAAAATACAATGAAGGTAAATCAGATCTGGACTGTCTTGAAATTTAACAGTGCGCAGGATTTTTATGGTCTCTGTTTCAAACTGTGAACTCAGTCAGTCGTCTCGTGGATACTTCACACTTGAGAGTTGTCCCTCCAGAGCGGTATCAACCACAGGAGGTACCAGGTACCTGCATCAGGTGATTAACTTTTTCTACCCAAGTTCAAGCAAAGATCAAGCATCAACACTCATCGCAGTTCCTCAGTTACCTAACTAGAAAGTTACCATTACCGAGCAACAGGTTGGAGTACGGAGAATTTGACCTAGGCTGAATACATTGGATAACTCGGAGTCTAATAGAGCCATAACTCAGCTCTGGCGGGATGACACTGGACCTCTGAGTGGACAAAGTAGACAGACTCTTCCTGGGATCAAAAGCCAAAGGGTCAAGTTACAATTTACAAGTGCACTCGGACTATAAATTCAATTTCAGGAACTGGGATTCCAGCCAAGTCTAACGTTTTGGAGTGCCGTTTCAGCGATATGCGGCTTAATTTGCGAAGCGGATATTAGCGGTCCTATCTCTGATCCAAAGGTTTGCAAGTTCATGCGATTCTCTATGTAACTAATATTACCAGTATTACCACAGAGGTTTAAATTCATAATGTTATGGAAATACTTTAGCTGAAACTTACTTTTTTATTCGCATAGTGACTTTGGCAAAGATATCAACAAAGATTACATAAAAATATCAAGAGTATGGGATATTTGGGCCTCTAACACATAAAAGGAAATTTAAGTTAATAATCATAAAGTGTTAGTATTAATCTCTCTCGTGATGGCACAACTACTCAATCTCACGCTACTATACATTACCGAAATCGGGACTCGAACCACCGATCTCCAGGTTACAAGTCCGCCGCTTTATCGATCAAGGAATTTACTACGCTGTACCTATAATAGTTGAAACTACAGCTCGTGGTCAAAAGGTCTTGAGATCGAACTGGAATTTAGGTAGAATTTTCTAACAAAATATTCTGTTATTTTCGAAGTAAAGTAAACGTGAGTTTGGCGTTTCTAGTCCAACCCAGGCTGGGTGCGGTCCTATTTTATAATTATATAAATAATAACAATAGTTCCTTCTTTACTGCTACTCGTCTAAGTCAAATTATTGCTAAGGGTTGGATTCGAACTCAGGAAGCCCGAGCCAGCACTCTAACCACTCAACCATTGATACCTACATGTGCACAGGCTATACCCTGTATACTCAGTACCTACATGTGCACAGGCTATACCCTGTATACTCAGTACCTACATGTGCACAGGCTATACCCTGTATACTCAGTACCTACATGTGCACAGGCTATACCCTGTATACTCAGTACCTACATGTGCACAGGCTATACCCTGTATACTCAGTACCTACATGTGCACAGGCTATACCCTGTATACTCAGTACCTACATGTGCACAGGATATACCCTGTATACTCAGTACCTACATGTGCACAGGCTATACCCTGTATACTCAGTACCTACATGTGCACAGGCTATACCCTGTATACTCAGTACCTACATGTGCACAGGCATATACCCTGTATACTCAGTACCTACCTGTGCACAGGCTATACCCTGTATACTCAGTACCTACATGTGCACAGGCTATACCCTGTATACTCAGTACCTACATGTGCACAGGCTATACCCTGTATACTCAGTACCTACATGTGCACAGGCTATACCCTGTATACTCAGTACCTACATGTGCACAGGCTATACCCTGTATACTCAGTACCTACATGTGCACAGGCTATACCCTGTATACTCAGTACCTACATGTGCACAGGATATACCCTGTATACTCAGTACCTACATGTGCACAGGCTATACCCTGTATACTCAGTACCTACATGTGCACAGGCTATACCCTGTATACTCAGTACCTACATGTGCACAGGATATACCCTGTATACTCAGTACCTACATGTGCACAGGTAGTACTGATATATACCTGTACGCACAGGTATACCTTGTATAGCTACAGACGGTAATTGGTATTTTTAATTCCAAATGTAGGCTTTAATGTACTTTTTAAATGGCACTTAAAAGTCTGTATTTCCATGAACCTACTCTAATTCAATGCTGAAATTGAAATAGTCAGTTTTCATTATGGTTATTTTATTTTAAAATGGAAACAAAATGAGAAATGAAAATCCATTTCCTATCATACACAAAATATTAGATGGATATATGTGTGTAAATACACATAATCATTTTATTATACGCATAATAAATTGCTATTATACATTCCTAATAATCATAATATAATTATGTCCTGTTATAAATATCTTCGTATGTAACTAGGTATAATATATGAATATAATAGGTACCTCCCTGTGACTGTAGGTAACAGCGTAGTTTTTCTTCTGAATGCTTCCCTACAGATATCCTGCTACCCTACCACATAGCAATGAGGGAAGAAGAAAACATAAGAGTACGTAACGACTCTTCAAAAATACCAATGAAATAATGAGCTTTATGCGTTGGTATTTATCTACCCCAAAAGAAACACTTCGTGTAAAAATAATCGTCAAGTGTTGGAATGCTAAAAAAAAACTATTATTAAACCAGTGCTTTACCCTTTTTTTGCTGGAAAGTCACAGACCAGCTGCCTATTTTTACCTCAACTGGGTTTTTTTTTACCTCAACTGTCTATTTTTACCTACCTAGGCTGGGTCGAGAATAGCTAAAAGCATCACAACATTGGTCGGACGATAACTGGTGTATTGACACGCGATGGTGAGCTGGCTTAAAAAAGCTATATTAATTTTCAACTAATTATATCAGATCACATAATACTAATTTATGTACCTTAGAAAAAGCAGAAAATTGAGAACAGTTAGAAAAGGAGAGGGAGATTAGAGGAATAAAGTAAAGGAGGGTAATAATAATAATAATAATAATAATAATAATAATGAATTTTATTATTTATCTACAATGTTTAAATATTTATAAATTTCCCTCTAATAGGTAATATGTGTACTTTTAGGTGAAAAAAGATAGAAGAAAAGGGTTATTTCTAAAAACAGATAAATGAAAGGACAAGAACATGGAGAAAGAAGAGATTCAAAGTGAAAAGGATGTAGTAGAAGAGACCAAAATTAAAGCGGAACATGACAAAGGTAGAGGAAGACTGAAAGAGAATGGAAACATGAATAGGGCTCAGATGATTATCGAATAATGAAACCAAGAGGGTAGCTAACAAAGGCTGTTGGAAATCATTAGTGACAAGTAGCAAGGGAAAGCTTTTGATGCTGGAAAAAAAACATCAAAAAAGTTTCCAATTCAAGTGTTTACCTCTACTGGTAAATTGATGGTATGTACTTGTATTTGTAGCTTCCTTTTCCCAACATGAAGGCAGGCATGTGGAGCCTTGTATCCTCTTGATCCTGCGTACAGAAGGAATGCGAAGTGGAATTTAATTTAAACTTTTCAAAAGTAGGACAAACTGAGATATCAACAGTTGGAACGGAGGCAGTTTCCGATGCGACAGATATTAAGTTACAGGCATTCATTTTAGCTTTTTTTAGATAGAAAATAATAAATTTCCCTTGCTTTAGTTATTTGCATGGAACTCTATCAAAGCTGACACTTATCGCAGTCAGAATCATATGTTGAAGGCATCATTACCATCATATGACAAAATAAATTATCGAGTTCGATGGCAATAATTGTCGATTGGTCGCTAGACAGTGAAACAAACCTTTATAATTTATAAAAATGTCTGCAGTTAGTATTGATATGTATAATGAGACTAATTGCCAAGGTTCCAAGATACTGAAACTATTTTTAATCGACAAACACGCCAAAATAATTATTTTATTGTATTCAGTCATCGATAATATTAATTATTATTTTAAATTATTTTCTTCAGCATTCACAGTTCTACATTTTTTTTCTATTGACTTTTTTTGTTTTGTTAGAAATATGTACGAGTGCCTGATGTTATGTAGACATGTGCCTCAAATTATACCTACAGTTCAACTATTCAAGTAAATATACTGCTATTTTGTAATATGTACAATAATTTTATATTCCTATTATTAAAAGAGAGTAGGTATAATATTTGCGGTAGCTTACCTTGGCCATAAATAGAGGCGGATGGCTTCACATGCAGCACTTAACAAGATTAGGCTGACCACATAATAGCCATTACTTATGCAAACATTTGGCCTAGGACGTGCCAGTGAAAGCAAAGTGAGAGACCGTGATGTCCCCGACCTAAGCACACACAAATATCCAGCGACGTATTGTGATGAGTATATTTGGATACAAAGTGAATATTTCTTGTTTGTATTTGGATACAAAGTGGATATTTATTCATGGATTTATTGAAATTTCACACTCAATATGGTCAAGGTGTTGACTCCTGGGTATGTTGAAATTGTTGAGTACGTTGTTCACTTTATTATCTTCTCTATTGACATTTTCGACACGTAAGAAGTTGGTTGTGGTCAGTCAGGATGTCTAGGAGTGGGGGAAGATATTATTGTGAAGTAAGTTGTCCATCGTTTTGAAAACGCTAGACTATTTTATTATGAGTAACCGATTTTTAGGACTCACTGTCTGGATTCAACAGCCTTATAAAATAAAACATACCTGATGCTATATGAGAGAACTATGATAGGTAGGTAATTTACAACCATGTAGGTACCATTATATCTTTTAAATATTTAAAATTGCTGATTAAACAATGTGATTTCACCGTGTTGGAAAAAAATAACTTATATATAGATTTGTAGAAAGACGTAATCAGGAGCAGATAATACAACACTTGACGTAGGTAGTATCATAAGCTGCCTAGTTGTCACACTCCCGATGAAAGTCCGAAATGTGCGGTGCTTTACCTCATCACGGAAGTACTTAAATATTAGACAATCATGTTTAAAGCTTAGGAATATTACTTGGACACATCCTAGGTGTCCTAAGTACTGTAGGCATGATTATTTATTTAAAATTAAACAAAATAACTAACTAGTCAAACACTTTCATCTTCTAAGTAGGTAGGTAATCATTTCATAATCATTTATAATTATTTTGTATGCATATGTAGGTACATATTATACATAGATAGTTATATACCGAAGTAAAGCTATAACGTAATTAGTATTTGGAACTAAGTATGTACTCTACAAGATGTATTACATGGTGTACCAAATATTAGTAGGTTCATTAGCTCTAAATATTCTATGAGTATACAACTGCAACTGTTCAATATTTTACTGTGTAGGTACCTAAATAGAAAGCTAAGTAGGTACTGTATGTAACAGGTAATGACACTATTAACACTCTGAGAATAATACAGTTCCCGAAATGTACAGCGAAAATAATGCAGCGCGCAATTAGCTCAGTGGTTAAGCACTCGATTACCATGTGGAAAGTCCTGGGTTCGATCCCCCGTTCCGACAAAAAGTTGTATTCTTAATTTGGTTACAGTTGTTTGTATGGAATACCTTCCGGTGCGCTCGTGTTGACCCAACACCTGAATGAGAAGTATTGTGAGACTTCTGGCCCATCAGAGGGAAGGTATAGGGTATACTAGGAGATGAGCAAGCTAAACACAGAAAACAATCGTCTACAGCAGCTCCTGTTTCATGGCTACGAAATATTTTTTTTTTTTTTTTGGTGATTCCATTACTTTCTTTAAAAAGGCTGTAAAGCACTCATCTTTATTTTTATGTTGAAAAAAACTTAGGAAACTGTTTAATATTTCCTCGGTCTTGGGTTTCAAATCATCTGTGGAACTGGTTGCACAGAACCATACCGCATGGCTCAGCAGTAGCAGATGGCGAACAATATCCCAATAATGGTAACTATCGCATAGGTAATTGAAATTCTGGTGAGGTATCTAGCAGAATAGTGCCACATATTTGTCGTTGGCAATTGTTCCTGCATAGAATAGAAACCTCCTCGCCATGTGTGTTATGAGTAAGGAGACAGGTATATGTCCAACTTATGTTAGAGAAGAGCTAGGCATGCATGTACGTACAATACGTCCAGTGTATTAGAGAGACGTAATAGCGTACGCATACGTTTAACGTCTACGAACTTTCCTTCGCGCAATTTGTTGGTTCCTTTTTGTTCAACCACATAATATGAGATAGCTTGAGACCAAAGCCCGAAGTAATAATATTGCCCGAAGAAGAATAGACGTTTACTCTGCCCGATCAGGACATGTTCTTTTTTCAGCGGTTGTTTTGGTGACATTATGATCTGATCATGTCATCAAATAATGAGGAAATTTCATGCACTGAGTGGGATAATGGATTACTAGGCTAGAGGGTTAACCGCCTTAACGCCCTTAACCTTTCGACAACCCATCTTGCCCATGCATGACCAGATGAGTTGAAACTCTAAAAACATTCTACCAGGGTTAAAAAAAGTAGTTGGAACATCTAGCCGATGAATGAAGGCTGAAACCTCTTTATTCATGATAATACTCATTGATATGAGTTATTAGAACTATTAAAACCCAAAAAGAAAACACCCCATAAAAGAGAAATTCCAAACATTCAGGATGTTAGAATCCTCAAACAAGGGAACACGGTTCTTTTCCCACATAATATGTTACTTGTGGTAAATTATAACTGTCTTCATACAAGCTTTATCCACAAACAGTAGCAAAGGTCAAGCACAGAAGCACCAAATTAACAAGGACAGCTCGGTATTATGGCCTTACAAAATTAGAACTTATCTCCCAATTCTTACTCTGACTCCTCTTGCTCGTCTCTCTCCGTCCTCTTTCCTCAACACTTATTTCTCTACTTTATTAGAGAGCCTTTTCAACCAACTCCTCTCCCCTCCAGTCACCCTGAGCTCACTTGTAAACCTCTGAGAATAAACCAGTGGGTAATCCTCCCCCCTCCTCCATGTTATTAGACAAAGGCCTGGTGTAATTCGCTCGGAGACAAGCTTATCGTAATCTTTGCGAGAAAGAAATAAGAGGATAAGTGTAGGAAGCAGGACAGGAGGGATGAGAGCAGGGGCGGACGAATGGAGAGGAGAGAAGATCTCTCTTCCCAGGAACGGATCAGGATATATTAAAGTGGGAGGAGGGGGGCTTAAATAATTACTTTTTTATGTCATTTCGATATTGACGGGGATGTTGGTGGACGGTTTATCGGGGCGTTCTGGACACCTGGACATTCAGAAACGATACCGTAGGGCCGTAGCCTCATTTACCCTGGTCTTCATCACAGAGATCAGCTGAAAATGTAAATGGGCTCCTGGAATATAAATGTTAAGGGCCGCATTATGAAATAGGATTGCAAGAAAGACAAGCCTAGATTTTCCCTTAAGTTGGACTATAGTGCACTTTGATTGGTTGAAACCCCGAATTGAGGGAAGGTCTGGTTTAGGTGTCTTTGTTGTACTACCTGTTACATTAAACGAAAAAAGTGTACCTTTTGTGTTATTTATACGTAGAAGTTGTATCGAAAGATTGTTTTCATATAACTTTAGTTTCGCTCAACATTACCTAATTACAATAATTGAGTAGTTATTTCCCTTTTTCTCCTAAAACCAAGCCTGTCCCCGAGGCCCCGTGCCTGTTCTTCATCAAAAGGGACAGGATCAGGATGGGAGGGGGTTGGGTGGAAGAGCTCTGTTTATTTTCTCTCCAGAACGTCCAGGGACTGAGGACGCAAATCTTAACGCTTGGTGTTAATTACTTAAGCGCCATGGGGAAGAGAAATGGCACGGTCTGAAAAATAATAAAAAGTTATGTTAAATTTATTCAAGGCTTTTTTCGTTCGTCTCATTTGTGTTGTGGCAGCAAGGTTTGTGCTGTAGCAGTAAGGTTTGTGTTCTGGCAGCAAGGTTTGTGCTGTAGCAGTAAGGTTTGTGTTGCGGCAGCAAGGTGTGTGTTGTGGCAGCAAGGTTTGTGTTATGGCAGCAAGATTTGTGTTGTGGTAGCAAGTTGTGTGTTGTAGCAGGAAGGTTTGTGTTATGGTCTCAAGGATTGTGTTGTGGCAGCAAGCTTTGTATTTTGGCAGCAAGGCTTACGATATGGTGAAGGGAGAGGGAATAGGTATAAGTAATTAAAAAATAAGAAATTCATGCTTGAACTATTCAAGTTCAAGTTAAAAATTGCTGTTAGTATAGTTAATAGTATATTCAGTCAAAATATGTCTCTATTTCAGACTCTACGCGCAACATACAAACATACCATAAGGAGAAGAAAAAGAACACGACTTCCATGTAGCATATATATCACATACCCGCTTATATGACTATCACAGGTGAATGTTACATAAGTCCTTTAGAAAACTGGACAAAAAAATCCCCAAGTCACATTATTATTTGTACAGGACCTACCAAAAGTTGTGCTACTCTTTCTGTTGTTGTTCCGTGTTTGAAACAAGAAGCGGGAAAGTACAATAGTTTTTGATTAATACCATTTAACCTAACAATTGAAAGTAATTAAACACAATTATATTGCACTATCTTGTACCTACCTACCGTTATGAACTTAATTCTCAAAATTTGCACCTTCTATCTACGTATTATACTTCTTCGTGATGTAGAGGCATGTCTTTACTTAACACTTTGAGCCCCAGAGCTGGGATCGGCGAGTGAGCACGAGGGACCACAAATTTTAGAACCCAACACTCATACATTGCTCCCAAGGACCACAAGAACCTGTTCCCTATGAGATACACATAGAAACGAATACCATAGGGAGTACTCGTGTCTTCCAAGAAAAGGAAGGTCGTGAATACCATATAGAGTACACAGTGAAGTTTTGGGTGAGTACCATATATGGTACTCATGTCCTTTGCGAAATGTCAGCTGAGGGTCATATATGGTATTCATGGGCTCAAAGTGTTAATAAATGATGTGACACATAATGGCCACACTTGTGCAATTATGCATGCTTATAGGTCCATGTAGTATAGATATGTATGTAATTATTTATGAATGCCTCTCCATAAGTAGGTATAGCTATATTAAATATGTATTAACTTTTGAATACCTCTATAACGGCGTCGACCTCTGACAGGAAACTCTCATAATCGGCGTCCTCATTGCTCATTGTTTGGCCAAGTTCTCCCAATGTTCCTTGAGAAGAATAGAATCGAGAACCCTGACTGGTGTGAGCTTGGCGGAGCTATTAAACCTGTTACATACCAGGTAGTTGGTTGAGAAGTGTTGGATGTAATTATTTTCGTCGAATATTAGGTATTTTTGATTGTTCTGTAAGTCGTGTATGCTAGACAGTCCTCTATACAAATTAGTAGTCTTGTTCTCGAAAGAGAATAGTCATTATGACAAAGACTCAAAGTAGTAGCGGACTCAAAGTATGGATTTACCGAAATTCATAACTAAGCCACGGCCAAGTACTGATAAATCATTAAGTAGCTAATCTGAAATGACGAAACATTAGTATTATTTTGTTGTTTTAAGCTAAAGTGAGCTACGAGGAAGTAAATCGAGCTTAATTTCAAATTAATGCTCCTGCAATGGTTATTCGTCATTCGACAAACTCTGAATTACAAAAGTAACTGTTGTATCCAAAAGCTCCGAAAGAAAATTGAATCATGCCCCTACCTTTAACTTTTACTCAACTGTGAACTTTTAAGTTATTTCTATCACCGTACAACTCCAAATTTAGAACTCTACAGTTACATCAGAAGAGTAAAGAGTTGAAACAAGTACTACATCAACCATGTTACAAATCTGTATCACTACATTTTAGTGAAGAATATACATCAACCACTATTCTCTCTACAACTCTATCACTACGCCCACTAGTGAAGATAATACATCAATAACCATACACTCTACAACTCTATCACTACATTCACTAGTGGAAACTTGATAGAACATCAACCCCTGACCTCGCCACAACTCCATCACTACATTCACTAGTGGAGCTAATCCTGAATGAGAATTGCTTACGTCTGCAATTATCTGTCGGAACTAGAATACCTACTTCAATTGTTTCGGATCTGAAGAGAGGGTTCAAAGTTCAGTCTTGCGAAAGGAGAAGAATGGAACGATTAGTGAAATGTAACAGGATCCTGTATAGTCTTGCCAACAAATAGCAAACTCATCCAGAAGTTATTCAACTCACTCAGCTGTTATTAGTTGTTAGATAATGGAAGAGAGTAATTCATGTACTTACAATAATTAATTGTAATATTCTAGTTTACACCTCCTGATGGGGCCGGTGGTATTGTGTAGTAATTGGTATACATTACACTGGATTCTAGAACGTAGATTCAAACTTCGCCCGAACTCCTCCATACGGACTCTATTTCTCTTTCAATAGGCTTGAAATTTTCATAAAAAAAGTGTTGTTACAAAATGTTACAGTACATTATTCCTTTTTCTTAAAACGGGAGACATATTTGTCTGTGACTTAATTAGTAGCTTTGGGAATTTATAGCTTTCTGCAGATGTTAAAAAGAAGACCAAATAAAATTATTACTATGTTTTGATCATGATACATAAGGACTGACGTATTTGACATTTACCATCCAGGCATTCATCAAAGAACATCATAATATTTGAAGTGTAGGTATGAGTGAAATGAGTACACTTAATATAGTGTATACCTGGAATAGATATTACCTAGGTAGGTAAATATTAGGTAGGTACTTCATTGCTGTGCACTTGGCGCAGCGTGTCGAAAGTACTATCCTTGATGTTATGTAAGCAATGATAGCTCAGATGTAAAAGTAATAACACTGAGTACCTACCTACAAGATGTACCTATGTTGAAAATAATTTCCCAAGTATATGGGTATTATACACACATGGATATACATAATTATAAGTAATATATGAAAGATTTTGATATAGATATATTCATGGATTCAGTAGTCAGAAAATCTAGACTTGTAAAAGAATCACCGACAGATCACATGGAAATAATTCGACTTCTCTCAAGAACGTGTGAAAGACCTTGCGATGACGGTTTTGAATGTATCCAGGAAAGTGAGTGAGAACCAGTGGAACTATAAGGATACCTTCTCCTGGGTTGTGTCATATAGCGGAGACCATAGATGTGAGATTTAAACATAAGAGATTTAAACATAAGAGATCAAGGACCTGAGAGAATTTCATGAAAGTAGATATAGACATAACTAGCCAAGGGAAATTTTCACAAAGCTATTTGCCACATGGTCTTGCCAACTTTAAAAGAAGAAAGAAAATATTGTTGCAAAAATCTGTTTAAAAATTTACAGTCTCATTGAGAAAACAAGTTATGTGGAGTAGGTCCTATGATGTGAAATGTGAAAATAAAATGGTTTGATACATTTTCGCATAGTAACTGTAAGATAAGGCCCAAGAGACTTTGAGGAATAAACTCACATAGTAATTGATATTAAAACAATAATACCTATACACTGTATTAAACTAAAAATGCGATAAGAAAAGAACCTTACAAAGAACTATTTTGGGAAATACCTTAATCCATGAGATCATCATTTCTGTCTAAGTCGAGCCTCCGGCTTTAGGAATATACATGAAGGCTTTACCTCAAGAAGAGAGAGAGAAAGAGAGAATATGTGCCACGGTATTGCCCAAAGCAGTAAGTTCCGTTCCAATCTTTTCTTCTTCCTTCCTCTTGATCTTGACTCACTACAGGAAACAAATAACAGACTATCCTAATTAGATAATCTATTATAATAGACATAATAGTGAATAGCATCGATATATCAATTTCGATAGCTTACTAATGGTAATACCACAAAACTTTCAAAAAATTGCAGTTAATTCAGACATTGAAACTCATTTTTCAAATGTCATTCATGTAATAACAAAAATGCTACAAGACTACTAATAATTGAACTCATTACTGAACAAGAAGATATCAACGTAGACAACAGGAACCAAGTCTGTTCGATACATTTTGGATATTCACTATGGTATTGGAACAGAATATCGAAGATATTAGCACAACCCTAGATCAAATTTTATTTCAATAATTTCAATTTTGACCCATGCAAATATTCAATTGTATGTATCTTACTGTAAATAAAACTTGATTGAATACCTATGTTGTTATTGTATAGGAACCTAATAATATCTCATATCTCCGAAGAGCTAAATATTACGGAGCAACTAGGATATTGAATCCCATCTTTCTTCAAGACTGATTTCATCAGATGTACGGATTATTTAATAATTGTTTTACATATTTTTATTTTTTTCTGCATATTAATTGGAAACGTCCAGAGTGATATTGCTAAACTAATTTTTATAAGCTATACCGGTATGAATTTATGATTTATGACAATGACAAGGATACAAATTAAAATACATTTTAACAAAATTGAAAGTTTTCTGAAACCTTGAAATAAACAAAAACTTGGACGAGAGACAATCGATCTTGTGCTAGGTACTTTTCTGGTTTTATAAAATCAAAACATGCCAACATTTGCCATTAATTTCGATCTCCAGATTTTTTTCTTCTTGCTTGACTTTAAAGGTCTACTTCCAGTTTATTTATTGACTCACTGATGACATCCATATCTCTGCTCACTGAGCACGATTTCAGTGGGATCAGATAAGTAGGAACCTAATTTAATGAAAGGTTTCGTCCAATAAATCTATGCGCGAGATTTATTCTCTCGTGAAAATCATGAAAACCTGAGTTTGTCCTTGTATATTTCTTTTAATTTTTATGGAATCAATCTTTCATTATTTTCCGAGATATCTCTGAAAAGACGGTGAAATTCGAGGGTCATTTGGTGCTCTTTTGACTTGTTGAATGTCCCGGGCGTGCAGGTGAATGCACATGCACATGTATTGCACAGAGTGCATTACCGCACGGATGGCATTATGGAAACAAGAGAACTGTCATTGACAAGAAATTAAACTTTTAACCCTTTTTGGTGTTTGAACTTTTGTGACTTAAGATGTTATTGGAGGTTAGTCATCGGAAGAGAATATGATTTTTTATTTATTTTTTATTTTACCATGTTGTTATAATATTGAAAAAATACCTCATGTTCCTTTTTTTGTGGACCAACTAGAAAATTCTGATTCTACGAGTGTAATGAAAGTAACTTTCTGTAATTTTCTCACCATCTCATCCATGTCTCTTTTCATTTTCACCTCATTCCATCTTCCCTCTCTAATATGCAACAATGAAAAATCAATTCAATTCAATGCTGTGGATAACCAAAATATTTAAATTCTAATTCTATGGCCACAACAGCATCAATTAGTCTTTTACACTCTACTCCGATGATGCAGGTGCACTCGATCTTTAGGACAATGTTGAGAATAGATAACTACTTGTATGTTGTGTTTTTACTGAAATCATTGTAGTACCTATAAGCTAAAAACAAATTATACTCACTCTTGAATTGGAACTCGAGACATTCTAAGAAACTCTTGGAGAGGAATTAAAAACTTCAGCGAGTTAACATCAAATGACACGAACGACAAACGTCATGAAATTACAGTTAGGTTAATTCTCGTACTTTCAGTCGTGAAAAGTTAGAAAAGTCACCCACTGTGATGTCCTCTGCAGAAGTTGTTGTTTTTGTAGTTAGGTAGTGTTGTGTCGTTGTTGTTGTTGCTCTTGTTAATAATGATTTTGTGGTTAAACTTGTTAATTATATACCTATTAAGATTAATGTAATTTGAATAATATTTATGGTGATACTTTTTACTGGCCTTCTTCTTCTTTCTTCACTCCTTCATGAAAATGATTATAAAGTAACAGTTTTTTTTTAAATACCTATTATAAATATAAATTCTTCTACGAAATACTTCTTCAAATGTAGGGACACACATAATGACCTGCCTGGACCTTCAGCACCATCGAGTCTCTCTCCCCTCTATACCCTCCTTACTAGACGACCAGTCCGGGAATGACTCCCTCATAGCATTCCTCAAAGCCACCAACATATTCCCCAAAATATAAATCGAGGATCCGGCGTGAACGACAGGCCCACCGCCTTGTTAAAGCGCCGTTAAACCGGAAAAAAAAAAAAAAAAAAAAAAAAAAAATGTAGGGAGGGTTCTTATTTTTACTTCTGAAGAGGACTATTGCTCTTTTAGCTACCAATATTATAAAACATCTAAGAAATTCATGTTTCAAATATTTTTTCGTAATTTTACCACACCTTGGTGACATCTTGCATAAAATATTGTTACTTCTTTCAATATCGTGTTGATGATGTTAAAAAAGAAGTTATTTTAATTCATTTGAGAATAAGTCCAAGAAATACAGTCATACAGAAATACATAATGTACAATAAATTTCAATTTTAATTGGGGGTCAGAGGTCCTTTTGCATTGATATATAAAAAAATCTCATTTGTGTTCAAGTTTGAATTTAAATTTTTATTTTTAATACGCTTAAATGTTATCCCATCAGTTACGTAAAAGAAATTAGATAAACATATAATCAAATCCATTCAAACACAACTTTTGATAACTACCTAATACCTTACTTCTGAGAAGCTAAGATAGGGCAATAATCTTATTGACATGATACAAGTATCTCCAAGACTTCATCTAATGTTCATTAGGTAACACTCCCAGAATAATTTATACAAACGAACATTCAACTGAATCCTTCATGAGTGACAGACAAGCAATGAATGAAATAAAAAGCATACATTGATGATTGCTATTAAATAATAGGAAACTATAAATACAAAAGGTAGGTATTCAATTATTAAAAGTACCTGGGTAATTAGGTACCTACATAAATCTTAATTTTAATTATTCATTGAACATAATTCAACGACAAAGAAAAGTCTTTAACAAATAAGGACGAAGCACTAAAATCCAATTTAATACAGAACTTCCATTTATTGTTTTGTGTTTACCAACGTATTCATCTTTACTGTCTTCATGTTGTATTCACTGATCAAAGTTTATGTTACTTATGCTGTAAATAGAATCAGATAAATACTTGAAAAGAAAAACAGTCTATTTCCAAATGTACTTCGGGAAAACCCATTACCTATATTGTGTTATTGAACATTTTTTTCTTCGGTGGCTTCTAACTATGTTTTAAAGAAATACAATCATTGAGTTTTGTATTCATATGAAAATAGAATCGTAACAGTCTATTTTCAATGTACTTTGGAAAAACCTCCTCTTGTTATCGAGGTATCTATTGTAAGTACTAGTACCTACAATACCTACATACTACCTACCCTTTCATATTTAATACCTAGACTATTCTAGCAATACCTAGACACTGAGCTGTAAAAGATCCATTGATTTGAAAAGAGCTAATCAGTATAAGGAATTAAAATGTATAGTACATAGGTATTTTTTTAAATTAATGTATAAACCAACATTACCTATAATATGCACAGTACCTAAGTAACAGATGAATAATGTTAGTCTGGCTAGACAATATCTAAATTCAATGCAGGGGAACCCCCGAAGAAGATAATTTAATGTCAAAATGTTGTTACAAAAATCATGGTTCAGCATTCTTCACAGTGGTTAAAAATTAAAAGTACCTATGTAGGTATTACAAATTACAATTTTTTCTATACATCACTAATACTTTTACTGAAAAACAACAAATTGTCAAGGGATATTAAATTATACCTGCCACCTGTGAGTATAATTTTATTTGTGTAGTATACAATAATTCACTTTATGAATTTTCTAAGTATTGCTAAATTTAACACAGTTTCAAAACATTACATTAGGTACAGTAATAATTTTCTGTCAAAGCCGAATATGTTGAGTAAGTTAAACTTTTTAGGTAAATACTAATTTTAGACTTCGACAATCTGTTGTATTTCAGTAAAGATAGTCATAGATTTTTTTTAAGCATGAGTATTGCTCAATTAATACCTACATTTTGTATGTACCAGTACCTACATTGTACCAAGTGGCTTAGAGGTCTATAAATTCAACATGATTGTATTGTGCAAATGATATGGACTAGACTAAAATGTGTAGATCTACCTACACTTCGTGTCAAATAATGAAAATTATGATTCAAAAACACTTTCTTTCTCCTTGTTTACAACCATTGTTATCTTTCTACAACATCTACATAACCTAGTAGACAGTTTCATGAGACAAACTACTTACAATGCTTTGTGACTTATTGCAAAGGAATTTGCACAAGAACTTTAGCAGATCTCTAACTTTAGGATATACGGAGATCTAGATGTTGAGATTTTATCATTCTACTGAACAATAGAAATATCAGAGGGCTACTTCACTGAACTTGGAACCGTGGGAAACCTTTCAGTTTGGTGTCTAAATCAACTGCTGCTATAGTTGTCGTGGAACTTCAGAAGTGCAAGATGAAAAAGAATGGTAAGAAATAGGAGGACGCATCAATATAAAAATTAAACATTTTGTTTCATTAAAATTTCATTGTAAACTCTTCTTTCCGTATAAAATGACGTTTTCCTTGGAAACGTACAGGTCTTCCGCCAAATGCAGCGGACGGTCTAATAGAAGTCCTACAACTACATAAAATATGTTCTCTAAGTCTTCTCGAGCATACTTTTCGCAGCGATGACTATTCACAATAGGACATAGCATGTTCTTAATGATCAAGAGGAACATTAGCTGTTGAGAGGTCGTATCTCTCTAAGATCAAGATCAGCCTGATGGGATGGGTCCTGATGAGTCTTCCGTCAGGTTGCTTATTGGAATCATTCTCGTAATGATCGCAATCAGATTGAAGTATGGAACATCATCTCAAGCGGTGACTGAAAACTCTTAAGGTTAAGGCTTCGTCCAGAAGTCGTCACTTCTGAACAGATCGAGAGAATTCTTCCATCATGCTTGTTGATTATTTTTTTCTACAAATATGATCAATTGATCATGTTGACCACATCTGATGACAATTTGGTCAAATGGTGAAGATCTTGCTAGCAGTTAAACATACTAGTGCTGTGAAACATGAATTTGCATGGAATTAATTCATACAATTTTCCTCGTTCGTTTGGGAATTTAACCACATGATATTGGTCAAATAACTGAATACCGCTTCAGTATCTGTTCTTAGTTCTCAAATACATACAGGCAGACAAAAATAGTAGTTTCTGTAAATCATACAGCAGATTTTTGCCGAACAGAGGGTAAAAGAGGTGTCAGTTTGTCAATGTTCAACTGATCTGTCATTGATAAGTCTGATAAGAGAAATAACAGGTTTTCTCCATTTATAAATCAATGTAGGGATGATGTGGCAATAATATGTATACACATACATATATAAGTAAGTAATAAAAAAAGTATTTCAACCAATAAAATATGTGCAACGGCGACAAATTACGGTATTACTACACACAAATATAAATAACCATCATGACTGTATAGATATACAGGATGCTGTCCGTGTTACTTCAACCTCATAGTCACCTCATTTGGCACAAGAAGATGAGAGGTCAGACCAGCAAGTTCACCTGTGATGGAGTCTACTGGACCCGGCTTACGTCACAGCTTAGTATGCAGGTCGAATACCACATCTTCTCTAATGAACTTCAAACACTCCAGCGTCCTAATCACTTTGCCTCACTTTCTATGAGAGCCTCTCTGACCTTGACTCATATAGTCTGTGGTTCTGCATCGGGTAAGAGCACCGCATGGACATACATGGATACACCAGAAGCCACAGAGTACCAATTAAAAATTGCTAAAAATAATTATTCCATTAACACAGGACTAACATTAACGCGAAAACAAGGAGTTTATTGGCTAGTTTCGTGTATAAAACTCTATGCAAAACAGTATGTACATTTTATTATTTCCTCAAGAAAGCATTTTATTTTATTTCTTTACTCAATACCGACCTTAGACATTTATTTTAGTAAAAGAAAGTCTGTAGAGATTTTGATCTGAGTCTTCTGCCCCTCACGTATATTCCTGCCATTAAAATTTAAATCCAACCGAAGATCATTTAAACAAGAAAAAAGATTTAGTAGAAATAAAATATCTTCTAATTGCTCCTAGGAACATACATCTGTACCCTAGAGTTAAAGAGTCGTAACTCCAGTTTTTCAAATTTTATAGGAAAAGCAAAATAAGATTTCAACTTTTTGCATTTGTGAATTCTTCTCGTTAGTTTATTTCTAAAAACAAAACTGTCTTTTTGTTTTATACTGAATAAAAGGAAATATTATCCTCGGGTAAAATTGCCGTACGATACCAAACTGTCTTTTACGATGAAAATCCGTAATTTTGGAATTACGATTTTCTTAATTTTATTTTTTCCTTTTTTTTTTAAGGAATGGATCTGCGGTCTTTTTCTATGTTACAAAATAAATCATGGTGAATCTGAATATGAACTTAACTCAATTTCGAAAAAAATTGGAGTTGCGACTCTTTAACTCTAGGGTATAGACATAGGTATTCGATATATTGATATTCAGTAAAACAATATTCAACTGAAAAAGAAAACAAAATATAAATCCGTCACAAAATTTTGACTCCGTTTTTTTAAGTCTAAATTAGTGTTAAGGATCAAATGACACCTAAGAAGTGTCTTAACCTACCTACTTAGTAGGTTGACAAGAAACTTTTTTGAGTTTTATACTTCAATTGTTGCTTGCGTTTAATTTCTTTCTAAATCCCTTATTTTGTTGTAGAATAGACTAACATTTCAATGGAAGCAACCACTATTGGAAACCACCACCTACTGTGCTTTTACTGTGGTCACACTGTCACAATATTGTGTCAGATAAATAAGGAAAAATTCATGCGCTATTATTGGTACTTGTCAATTCACTCACCATCTTGTTTACAAAGAAGAACTCCAGACCACTAAAATACTATTTCAGTGATCTACACTTCTATAGTACCATACTATCAGAACCAAAAGATACTGGCTGAGTGGCTATCATCACGTATAGAACACCACACCGTGTCACATAACCGGTATGCCTGTGCTACTCAATTTCCCCCGTCTCCGGCCGTCCATACATCTCTGACAGCTGAGGCCACGGGATGATGCGTTCCTGCTAATGTCCGGGGCTTCCGAGTGAATCATTGGATCCCAATCAATCACCACTGGGATCACTCGGTGCCAATTTATTCCTTTCAAAAGTCGCCCTCTTCTCGTGTGGATTCTACAGTGGTGTGGAAAGTGGATAGTAAACAAGAGCAGGGTGTTGTCTAAGTAAAATATAATGAAACAGATCCAGAGCGCTTTTTTCTAAGTACACAAATGGATTTTCAAATAATGAAATTATCATGAAAAATGGAAGAGTAAACAGAAATTAATGACAGAAAAGCCAGCGTCGATGGTATGTTGAATACACCGGTTCCCTTCAGAACACCGAAGTTAAGCGACATCCAGCGAGGTTACGACTTGAATGGGTGACCATTCAAATTCTAATTCTCGTGACGCTGGCTTTTCCCGGCCCCACTCAGGCTGGGTGAGGTCAATGTGAGTAGCAGGTTTGTGAGTTTCCTGCGAATGGAGGGTAAAACCCCCGTCGTGATATGACCATGGCAGTTGAAAGAGACGTTAAACCCCACTTAAAAAAAAAAAAATGACAGAAAACAAAAGTTATCAATAGAAATTACTATTTCATACCAACTAAATTATTACTCTGAGTGAACGTTGAACCCAAAAACGGTTCACAAAAAGCAAAGACTCTAATATTAGTGAGAGCGGTTTTAATAGACAAAATTCAGTAAATGATATAACATAGTGCTCAGGAAGGAACATAGTATGTACTATGTAACAATCATTACTTCCGCTTAACACTTGGACGACCGGGTGTACCACGGGTGGTACATGCGTGTCTGTACGGAATGGACCGAGTGTACCACCGGTGGTACACGCATGCACTACGCCTGTGAATAGCCTAAACATCGCCGCGCCGGTCCCACGGGAGAACTGACTAAAAACATGCCGGTCTATGTGTTAAAGAAGAGTCGCCCTCAGTAGCAGATCAATCTTATGTAAACTGGAAGACCCTAAACTGTCCAAGATCAGGAGTATCATGCTGCAATATGAAACGGTGGAGATTTGAAGAAAATGATATGAATGGTGGGAAGTCCAATCCAATCACATGAGCACCTTTTAGTATGTCGTCAACTAATGAACCCCTTTACACAGAATAATCTACTACAGGGAAACCAAAGAACATTTAATACACATTTCAAACTATAGTAAATACAAAATTTAACTTAAGAAAGATTAGGACAGCTTAGAACATGGAAAGTAAGTACGTCTTACCTACGAGCATATCCTACATTAGCTGAAACTCTGAACTAAAGCTTTAGAAAGCAATTCACTATCAAAATTTCCAAATCTCCCTCTCAACCGTCAAATTTTGTTTAAATATTGCCATGAGAGTGCGTTACTTGAATGAAATTTAACGGCTGAATGGGATATACCTAATATATTATTGAATGCCATCGCCAACGCTCCCTACACCTCTGACTTCCAGTTATGATTCCGTCCTAACTGTCACACCTATTTCCCTCATTTCTTCCACAGATCTTGGTCAAGGAAATATGAATGTCCAATGTTACCTCTCAGCCTTGTCTCTAATTGAGGAAGCAATGGAGTCAATTCTTGTACATATTATTTGCATCGTAATTCAGAGATGAGTTAACTCTGTCATGTTAATCAGCTCAGAAAGCAAGGAAATGACCTTAAAGTGCGTTTTAAATTTAGCCATACTGAACAGTAATGTAGGAGTGATGCATTAAGACGTTTTCACTTTACTATTTTTTTTTTTTTTTTTTCCAGATGTACTGGTACTTTTTTGCCTTTCATTTCCAAAAAGAATAGCAGTGGTTAGTAAAAAAAATTGAGCAAAGCCATCGTCGTCGATGGCACGTTGAATACATCAGTTCTCATTCTGTCATTGAAGATGAGCAATGTCCAGCGATATTAGGACTTGGATGGATCACCAATCAAAGTCGAACCCTCATGATACTAGCTATTCCCGGCTCCACTCAGGCTAGGTGAGATTAATTTGAGTATCTGGTTCGTGAGTTCCCAGAAAATGGAAGGTAAAACCTCCGTCGTGATATGACCATGTAGTTGAAATAAACGTAAAATAATAAAAATGAGCAATATAAAAGTAAGTGATTAGGTAAGGAAATGTACCCAATAGAAAGGATTCGGCATTTTCATAGTCTGTAAAATATTTTTTCCTAATTCCAATAGGCATTTGTTCTCATTTGAATTATAAAGTACTAGCTTAGCAACCCGACACTTTGTTACCAATAAGGTTTTTACCCGTGTTAGGCCTCCTAATTGGAAAATTTAAAAATACTTTCTTTGTACGCACCTAAATTCCAAAAGGAGACTGTGCTAATTTGGGAGTCCTTTTGTCAAGCCTTTCTGGAGTTCTGTTGTTTGTGAATAAAATGAATGAATGTAAGTGAGCTTTATATATTTACATGTCTACATTTAATTGGTAGAATTGTAGATACATATCTACCTGCTAAATGTAGATGTGTATTTTCTTTTTTCTTCTTCTATGTAGGAACTAGACACTAGAATACCCTGGGGTTCCTCAGTTGTGTTAGACACAGACTTGCGTTGTCTATTAGGTTGAAAACAATGAGAGCTTTGCCCGCAAGTTCTGTCGTTTTTGTTACTGAGAAACTTTCAGTTTGCTTGTATTGGTGATGTATTTTTATAATGCAGAATTTGTTTTATTTCTAAGTAGGTACTTATCTAATTTAATATGAACTAAAAACGTACGTCGTAAGTATAATAAACAAAATGCTTAAATAATAATGTACTTTATAACAGTATTCCAATAATCAAATATTAGTGAAATAGGAAATACCAACAAAAAAACAAAATGTTCTCAAACCAACCAATAACAGACAGAAACTAATATTATTCTGCGTGACCAACCTAACTTTTTTTTTATCATATTTCTTTTAATCACTTCCCTGTCACAAATTAACTAAAACTCACCCTGCTAATTTTTTACCGAAGTTGGGACTCAAACCGTCTTCCAGGTTACAAGTCCGCCACCTTATCGATCGAGGGACATCCAGAATTGTACAAAAAATTCTGCAAGCTAGAGAAAATAGAAAAATAAACCATAATGGAAACTATTTGAAAATATGTAAGTTTCTGTACAGTTCATGATTTGTTAAATTTTTCAACTTAGGTTCTAAGAGGTTGAACATAGGTTGGTACTTAGCTGATAGTTGTAGTCGAGTTAAAAATTGGAGGGATCATAGATTATAAATATATTATTCTTTTAATGAACAGAAGGATTAACGACAGGACGAACAATACGTAGATAATATAATTATGGAAGATACTGATGATGATCATGTTAGGCTTTGAAATAATTTCTTTTTAATTAATTTCGATCGGGTACCTTTATCTTTAAATAATGCGGTAATAGATAATCGTTCATGTGAAACTTGTGCTCGTGCTAACTCAAAAACCACTTTAATTATTACATAGTTTGGAGAAATACATTCTTACTTGGCTTCTAATTTGTGGCAAACCTCTATTCTACTAGGTAGGTACTTACCTGTGGATTGATTTTTTTTTTTAAATTTGGGTTTAACGTCGCTTTCAACGGCATGGTCATGTAACCGCAATTCGACACTTGCGGAAATCTTTTGTTTAAAACCGATCATTTGCGACAATGAAAAAAGGTTTCAAACCATACATTTGCGACAATATATTGCAGGTATAGATTTCAATGTTTCATACAGTGTGAATCAAATTTTAGTTCGTACTGGTAGGTGTTTTTTTGTTAGAGGAATTTTGTTGTTAGATAGGGTTAGGTAAAGTTAACAAGGTGAGATTGCACGATAGATCACTGACTTCAGTTTGTCGGGTAGGATGGTTGGGTGAGGGGCTTAGGTTAGGTTGAAATTAGCGCAGGCGGTTAGGCCGGGTTGCGTAGCGACCCGGTCTAACCCTGCGCTAATTTCAACCTAACCTAAGCCCCTCACCCAAGCTATCCTAGCCGGCTAACGAAACACAACATTTAGTCTGACAACCGTTTGTCTGACAAGGAGTCTCCTCAAATAAAATAAATTTATCTATGATGAGAGAAGGAATTCATTAAATCGGATAAATTCACATACGTCCATATTTTAGTCGACCCGGTATTTATTTGGAAATTCCGAAATGAACAAAGGAGTTAACCTGTTCCTTTGTCTGTCTGATATTGTCGCAAACGTTACAGTGAATACCTTTTTCTGTTGTCGCAAATGTCGGGTTTTTTCAGGTAAATTGTCGCAAGTGATCGGTAGCCCATGTAACGACGGGATCATAATTATATTGATTTTTAAAAAGCCATTGTTTAGACATTTGGATCTTTCAACAAGAAACATTTTTGTCTAGTACAATATCCAGGACAATATACTCTAAATAAATCCTGGTTTTCCTCTATTGCTTCTAATGTCCTCAGTTCTTGCTGTTGTACTGATATCTCAGATTTCTACTGTTGCTTCTAATGTCCTCAGTTTTAGCTGTTGTACTGATATCCCAGTTTTCTTCTGTTGCTTCTAATGTCCTCAGTTTTAGCTGTTGTACTGATATCCCAGTTTTCTTCTGTTGCTTTTATTGTTCTAAGTTCTACCTATTGAACTAACATCACAGTTTTCTACTCCTGTTTCTAATGTCCTCAGTTTTAGCTGTTGTACTGATATACCAGTTTTCTTCTGTTGCTTCTAATGTCCACAGTTTTAGCTGTTGTACTGATATCCCAGATTTCTTTTGTTGCTTTTATTGTTCTAAGTTCTAGCTATTGAACTAACATCACAGTTTTCTACTGCTGCTTCTAATGTCCTCAGTTCAACCAGTTGTAGAAACACCCCTAGATGACATGTGCCCAGTACGAGGATGTTTTCATCACTCGGTTCAGCACTCAAGTATCCAAGTCCGCTTCAATGTGGGTTATGGAGAGAATGTAGGACACGGTATAATACCAACTACTCGATCTTTCCCCGCTTCAGTCCAATTCTACCGTCAGAGCCATCTTCACCATATCCCCAGCAATCGTGATACCTTTCTAAAAAAACATTTTCGAGTCTTCAGTTATTTGGTTTCAGTGGTGATCGTTCGTTGTCTTCGAGTGCTAGTGCCAGGATAGAATTTCAGTTCGTCCGGAGTTTCATCGGCTTTTTTTTACTTTGTGCATTTCAGACTTTGTTGGATTTTAATTGTGAGTACCAGATTTTATGTTTTTTGTACTAACATTTTTACTAAATGGATTGGCAATGACAAAATGATTTTCTTTTATGAACCTACTCATTTCCCATCGAATTACTTTTCCTTAATTTTTGTGATGAAAGTGCATGTTCATGAGATAAAATAATGCCTACAGTTCAAAATTAAAGTTTTTAACTCTTTTTGTTTTGGCAATTCACAGAAGGTGAACTACTCGTATCTGATTTTTATTGGAGAAAGCAATACTTCTAATGAAGACTAAGTTCTTTTTATTATTTGCTATCAATATACTTTATATTTTTTTTTTCAAACTTATAAATAGACATTTGTATTACTGTGAAGAGCCGTTAACTATTTGAAATTCTTCTAAATCTACATTATAGCATTATCTAAAAATGTACCGGAACTACGAGTATGTGAAGCTGTAAAAAAATATATATATAATCACATAACAACTTGAAAAATTAAAATGTTTGCACAATTTTGTAAAGAATTCGTTTGTAGCTTATTTCAATGAAACCTTTAGATCTTCGAGAGACTGAGAGAAAAATACACTGCTAGTTATGGACACTTTACTTCCTCGTGTATAGCTCAAATTGTAGAGGTACATTTGGCAATAATACTCTACTGACTTTCCATTTACATAGGTATATATTAGTGTTCTGAGAATTTTATCTTATTGTTAACTAGCGGGCTGTCGCCCGCTTTGCAGGCCGAGGCATGGCCATGAAAGCAAAAAGTCCTTTTTCGCCAATGGCAGGTGTTGTAGTGGGAATTTCAAAAAATCCCGTCTTATTGCACATCTAGACTATAAGACAAAGCTACCTACGAAATTTCAGCTTCCTAGGACTTACCAGTTCGGAGAAACAGTGATGATCAGTCAGTCAGTCAGTCAGTGACTTTGACATTTATATATTAAGATTTGCGAGTTACTAGGAACGAAAATAAAAGACAGGAAAATTTATAGCATTTTTTAATACAAAAGCGAAAGACTTCTAATAGGTAATTTTCTAATTTTATTGATTTTTTACGAAACAAAAGTGATTGTAAATGATCTTTCAACAATATCTGTCGAAGGCATAAGGAAAATACGATTTATTTGTACCTACTTATCTAGATCTAGATGATCATGATCATCGAAATGCATTTTTTTTTTTTTTTTTTTTTTTTTTGCTAAATGGATCCATCAACAGTATTAGAGATGGCCATATAAAACACATCGATTTGCACTTAATATTTGAACAAGATCCAGGTTCAGCGAAATTGTTAGCGGTAAGAAAACAGGTATGCTATGAATCCGTGACGGAAGTAACAATGTACGTTTAGAAAGTAATAGAGACGTTATCAGGAATACATCACAGTCTATGTGTAGATATCAAAGAGTATGTAAGTATATCGATGTTATTTTAAAATTGGCATTGCTTACTCTTCAGTTGATTTTCAATCATTTAGTATTCACTTGAGCTTTAAATGCTAAATATCATCATCATAGACAAAGAAACTCTTAATAATATTAGTAGTAATAGAGAAGATTATGAATACCCAAAACTTTAACAAGTGTTACACTCCTAATCAGTGAAGTTAGCATTGAGAAAGAATAATGTGCACACCCATTCTTTATCCAGGTTTTATTTGGTGTTTTAAACTGTTTTATTTAAGCATCGTATACCCATTCTGTGGCCAAGTGGAGCAGCGCACAAGGCTTGCACACACGGTGACTCGGGTTTGATCCCCGGCAGGATAGAACTTTTTCAGGTCTGTACTTGTGGTCCAATCATGCCTCGTGAGGAAAAATGAGAACTTCTTTTATGGATAGCGACCAGTGGCGGCATTACGAGCAAGCAATAAAGTATTCGGACAAGCGATTTATTGGAATGCTGTGCTATTCACTAAAGTTATGACAGAATAAGACAAAAAATTACATACAATTTATGTTATGTATAATTAAATATTGAAAATAAACTTGGTGTCAACTTTTGATCCGTAACGCATCTAGACACAAACCTAATCTTTGCAAATGTCAATATAATAGGTGAAAGACTACGTTTATATTTATCAAATTTCATGGATCAATGGACGCAATACATTTATTATTTTGTTCAATATAAATACAATAATTGTTTTAAATGTTGTGGCATTTACATATGAATAGGTACTTATATTAGGTTTATTGATTTTTAATAGGCTGATGCAAATGTATTAATATTTACAGAAAAGGTAGTAAGTTAAAAATCGTGTAATCCACATGTTTTTAAATGGCAAATGATTTTTAAAATTCAATTTTTAATTATATATTGAATTTATCTATACATCTCTATTTTCAAACAATCTTGGAGCCTCAACTTGACATCGAACTTATTTTATTATATCCGCGGACAACCAGTTGATTTTTATAGCTTTGGATACCAATACGAATTACCTACTTGCCGTAATGTGGGTTAGCATTGAAATCAAAACGAGTTCTGTCAGTTTACTTTCTTTTCATTATAAAAACAAACGATTTTGCTTTTACTACTCCGAGAGTGTGACCTGCCCTAGCATTGATCTCGTCCGATCGGATTGCAATCCTGTTAGACATGCTCTTTTGTTTCCACTATTAACATCATCAGCATCCTCATCAATAACAACAACCACATCGTAAATAACAACTTGCGATACTTTAACAACTTCTTGTCATATTAAATGGATCGATGTAATTTGAGAGCAAACAGCTTTCTGATTTATTTTACGTTGCGGTCACGGTGTCAATGGAAATCGCAGGAGAGATATCAATGTGATTGTTAATTTCCTCTACTTTACGTTCCTTTCACAAAATTGAAAATGTTTTCTACAGACAGGTTATTGTTTAGGATGACTCTTGAAAGTTCTCCGTAAAACACCTTGTCGTCATTGATGTTGCAAGATCTTCTAGAGCTATTTGTCATTATTATTGTTGTTCTTGTTCCTGTTGTTTGTCTTATTCCTTGTTCTAATGTTTCTCATTATCTGGTAGTGATGGTTTCTACGAAGTTTTTATCCAGCACAATATCCCGATTATCACACTAGTTTCAATTTTATCTAGGATATCGATCGCTGGTAGCAATTATCTATGGCAGTCTAAATAAAGCACTTTTAAAAAGTCAATTATCTATCTAAATGAAACACTTTAGTGTCTTCAAATATGTGCCGATGCTTATTTTCTGTTTATTTAAAGTACGACTAGATTCGTCTTTTATTTGAAAAAATCAATGAGTTTCATTTACTATCACGGAAATCGGTACAAATGTCTTTGCAACATTTGAACTAGCTCATACTAAGAAGCTCTTTGTATTTGTCGTGCTCATGTTTCTTATGTTCCTGACTCCATTGTCCAAATTTTTATTGTTCTGTTAAAGTTGAAATTGTGTGGGGTATTCCCCCTGTTCCTGCTCTTCCTATTCTGAAAGTAGCTTTTGTTTTCTTGATGTCTTTGTTACCATCAGTCTTTACCTCAGATGTTGGTCCTTTGTTCACTTTTGTATTTTCTTCCTTTCCTCATCTGCTTTATTTGGCACTCTCTTCCTACTAGTGCAGATATTAATGCAATTAATGGTTTCTTACTCCATGGATTCTACTGCAATAAGAAAGTTCAAATTTAGCCATTAGTTTTGAACCTTTGAATTTACTGCTCTCCTAGTCTCCCTAAAATTTGCAAAATCATTTTTCGTGTCTAAACTTAGTCTCATAAAATTAATGGTGCAGGGGTAATATTTCAGATATAATGTGTTTAATCTAAACAATACAAGATACCTACAGTATAAAAAGAACAGAAAAGTAAAAACTTCTTATCTAGATGTTCGGATAAAAAGTGACAAGATGCAATGCGCCGAAGACACAGTGTATCACATATTAGGTATATGAATGCTTCTGAACTACTAGTAGTGTTTTCTTTACTATCAAAGGTTTACCTATGACTATTCTTGTTTGCAAAATTGCCTTATAGACTAGTTAAAGATGAGAAAAATATGTATATTCAATATTCTGAACTTTTAACGATTTCTCTCAGAAATTGTTCGGTAAAATATTGCATGAAGCACATTCGATGTTTGTGGTTTCCTAAGGTGAAATTTTACTTTTAGTTCTCTTATAGATAAGTTTTTATCAACATTTAAAGTGTCTATGGGGTCTAATACATAATTATATCTATTCAACTATAGGAATTATGAAAGGTCTTAGTTAAGTACTAACAAACTCTGCTTGGGGTGTTATTATAAAACATTGTAAAAAGCTTTCTTAAACATTTGTAAGTTTTGATTGATCACAAGTTCAGAATCTGACGCAGTTAAATAAAAGTCATATGGAATTTATGGAATCTCTCCGAGCTAGATTGTTTACAAGTCGAGTAGTCTTAGAAATTTCCGAGCCCAATACAGTCTAGACATCAGTCTGAGCATTTTTATCGCCTATCATGTGGTAATGATGTCCTCTGGATCGAACATTATTACTTGCACTTTGCATTTTATGTCATCCAGACATCGAGGAACCTACAACAAACTTTCGAATTGCATAAAACCATGAACTTCTCAATCATTGTTAATGTAATCGCAGCTTTTATTTTCGATGTGTGCAAATGCTTCTTCAGACATCTATTAAAGTTGAGTTTTTTTTTTATAGGCTACTTACTTTCATTGCTTTAATTTAATTTTTTCATTTATATTTTGTTACTCGTAAAGATTTTTATGTAGGGATGATAAAATTTTAAGGTTGTGTAAATATATTATGAAGTTTTTGTACCCATAAGAACCACACAAACTGAAGTATCTGTTTAAGAGAAAACTATGCAATACTATGCATAAATGATACAACATTTAGGAAAAGTTGATCAGATCTTCTTATTCCTATACGTTCGAATCATCCCACGACACATAAATAGTAGCATTCAATTATTTATCAACAACAAAAACTTCGCTGAAGCTCCTTTCAAGCTACTCAAATATTTAAACTCGCGAACACTCAACAACTTTCTCTGTGAATCAACATTAAGCTGAGCATTCAGCGGTTTCTCACGAATCACAGGACCGTGTGATGGATAGATAAGATAATAATATCTATCAACACATCAATCTGTATCCATCCAAATGTAATAATAGATACCCAACCAATCCATAATAATTTGTTATGTATAAGTACATAAGGTAGTAGGTATGTAATCCTTGTGAACCATCCTAATGGAGTATTATCTTAGAGAAGAAAATAAATTAGTGGATGTGACTAAACTCCCAAGAAAAGAACAGAGATTGAATTGTACCTGTCATATTTTGAGGACGAATAACGTGAGAAGATATAGATAACATAGTGTAAATAATGTGTTAACTGTGTTTTTTTCACACTGAAATTACGTTAAAATTCATAGATGAATACAATATTTTTTTAGACTATTAAAGAGGAACATTCAAAATCATTTTACAACAATAATGGTGACTTTCATAATATGTACAGTTGTACACCTGCGCATACTTCTAAATATTTCGTCTGCATAATATTTTGCGGGTTAAAAAAGATACTATAATTATTTTAGTTCCTAACTAAATAAATGGGATTAAAAAATTAGGATAGAGTTACCCGGAGGTATTGACGTCACACTCTAACATTGGACCTGTTATACACGGTCAGGTTCGACTTGGTATGTGAGTTGGTCACACATGGCAGTGGTCTGACGTCTTCTAGGTCAACTCAGACATCTGAGGACCACCTGAGGGACCCAGCATCAGGTACATAACTTGGAATACCTCGTAAAAATCTTCGATCCAGTTCAGATTCCAAAAGTGAGCGATTTCTCCGCACGTCTCCTACGTTTTTTGTTGTTGTATCAAATTGTGTGTTTCGACTATCAATGCTTGCATTAGATTCTCGTATCTTTTTAAATCACTGTTTTAATGTAGAATGTTTTGTATATCAATGCTTTATTCAAGTAGTTCTTTAATTCTTTTATCATTCCTACAAGTCATATGAATTTCAAAAGGTGACTTCAGTTATGTAGTGTTGACAACTTTCAAGGTAGTGCAGTTATTTTGAACAGATTTAAAACACATTATTGTAAAATGAAAATGGTAGATATCATAAAATTGTTACCACTTGAAAGTAGTACCATACTCACTACTCACTTCTATGTTAGATGTTCCTCTCCTGGCAATCCACTCTCTCCAAGATTAGAGCATTGCTCATTGAATGAAAAGTCTCAAGAGCTGAGGAAAAGAACCACAGATTCCGATTATTCTTTTGTTTGAACTAAGACCACGAGAAATAACTTAACGAAAGTGCACTCTGTTTAACCACAGTAGTACTTTATGTTTTATTCAGATTATGAGCATAAGACAGTGATCCCAAGCGTGTATCCTATTGTAAAATATTATAAACATGGCGTGAACGCCTACTATACGAAAAAAACACTGGTACATAGTATAGAAATGGTCAATGATCGCAATGATGCCCTTTGTCCACAGTAAAATAACATTGACTTCCACGTCAAAGATAGATACAGCAAAACTACCCACAAATTGCAAAACTTTTTCGAATTCACTGATGCAGTTCTGTTACTAATTTCAGCAATGTTATTGTTCTTCCATTTCATTTTCGAGCATGCATAGAACAAGCAGCAGAGTTACAGATGAGGCCATTCACGTTGAAAGAAAATGACAGCTTGCATAATAGATATGAGTGCGCTAAGATGCATTCACAAACACATAATATAATGAAACCATAGATAATTACATCGCCTCAACCAGGCTCGATGAAGAAATAACTCATACTTATGCCAATCTCAAGGAGAAGATGACAGAAATGGAAAGGACTGCCAACGAAATCAATGAAATAGTAGCTGCATAGACTTTGATTAGAGCTTTGCTCATGCAATTGAATTAATAATGATTTGAACAAGTGTCCAGAAAACCATTTTTTTTATTTATTATTATTTAATTTTACCTCGTGACTCCTTGAGATAATGTCCTTTTACCAATTGTTGTGGCTGAAGAAAACACTAATGGGAAAAAAGTCAAAATAAGAGTTCAAAACACATGATAACAACATCAGGTTTGATTTATCTCCAATAGCCTTTGAAAAGGAGGAGATAGATATAATCATAAATTTAATGTCAAACTTATATGTTGTTCTCATGAGATTCATTTTTTTTTTTTTTTTTTTTTTAATATTATCTTTCAAGAAATACTATCAAGTCTTTTAAAAACCTTCGAGACAGTCTAATCATTTTATCAGTTGATAAGTAGTTCAATGTGCTAGTATTGAAAATTATACAACATCACAATACCGAAACTATTTGCGGTCTGGGAATCGTCCAGAACAAATGCGTGTGCAAAACTGTAAAACATTGTTCTGCTCATACTTCATGGGTACATGTTTTTGCAATGTGTAGCATTGCATCATAGTCCAATTCTCACACTTGCTATGTAATTTCAATGGATTATAAGATGTGAGATTTGTAGGTACATGTTAAGAATACAAATAGGTCATATTTTGGCCCATAAAATGAACAGATTAAAATAAAAATAAATTAAAGGGGAAAAAAACAGTTTGCTCAAGAATCAAGAATCCTTTTCAAGTGCTCAAAATAAATTATTATCTCCCATAAAAAAAAACACTTAATAAAAAATTAAATAACATATCCCTGTTGAATGGAACATTCTCAATTGAACATACAATAAATAGGGGATACAAAGTTTCATTTTTTTTTTTTTTTTCTTCTTTCACAACAACATTCGATGTTACCTATTTTACATATTTTATTAAATCATTTATTTATTCATCATTCCTTTAGTATCTATCTAGGAAGTAGACAAATTCTTAAATATGAGTGCTTCATAATTAATAATTCAGAAGAACTTATAGCAAATAGGTTTTCTACTTGTCAAAAGGTTACTAATATTCATAAAAATATTATTATCATTCAAGATGAGACTTCAAAACGAGCCATGAGTACTTTCAGTCACGAGTTTCAAAGACCAAAACGAAACACCTCATCCTAATTGAATGAGCGCTCTAGCTTAAATAAGAACAAATTATTGTAAATTATTCACAATAACAATGTCAAGTTGAGCGCTTGAATGGGAATTCATTAGGATTCCTTGCTCTGCTTTGGAGTAATATTATAATAATGTTCTTCGATGACATAGTTTGTAATTTTGTTTCAAGTTCACGATGAAGGTGATGTTATTGTGATTTTAGATATTGTAGATCATAATGACAGTTACTGATGTAGTTGTTGTTTACTTCAATAGATAGCAATTGGTGTGTCAAGTTTTTTGGTTGCATATTCTGTAGAATTTCAATGATTCATGTTTCAGCTTTGTATGTTTTTTTTTGTGTTAAATGTCACTTTGAAGATTTCAACTTATAGTTAGTATTTTTTAAATATCTTGTTAGTAATGGTATAATAAATATGCACACATACTCTAGGTGTTTTTGTTTGTAACAACCAACTTATTTGTTTAGATCATGACTTGTATGTTATGAACACGGAAGTGAAGGAAAATTTTGAATAATTAAACCGCCGACCATTTTTCTATCACTATTTTGGCCCTGAAGAAACATGAATCAAAAATTGAAAAGTTGGACATGGTAATTCCAAACAACCCACACAGAATGCCTCGGTGATAAAGCAAATCTTGCCTCATTACATGAAAGATAATGGACAATAAATGGGTGTAATTGTACAAGAACCTACCAGCCTAGAGATTGCGTTACTATAGTCACACAATGATATTTTGACATAGCTAAAACAACTAGACATTGACTCTAATAGTGATGATGACAACAACACCTCCTCTTATGACCTGCAACCTGCAATCTTATAGGAAATCTAATTATAAGTATTTTAAATAATGAAATACAATCAATCACATGTACAATTATTGTACATACATAATTACATAATACATCCTATACAAAAGAGAAGTCGAAGGAGCAGACTCCTTCAATACTAAGTGGAATGTGGAATAATTGACTTGAGTTTGTCGTTGGTTCTGAGCGTTGAAATAGATGGTTTTCCAAACGTTTGTTATCTACTTGTATAGTAAAATTATATTACAGCCAGCGTCGATGGCATGTTGAATACACCGGTTCCCTTCAGAACACCGAAGTTAAGCGACATCCAGCGAGGTTAAGACTTGGATGGGTGACCATTCAAATTCTAATTCTCGTGACGCTGGCTTTTCCCGGCCCCACTCAGGCTGGGTGAGGTCAATGTGAGTAGCAGGTTTGTGAGTTTCCTGCGAATGGAGGGTAAAACCCCCGTCGTGATATGACCATGGCAGTTGAAAGCGACGTTAAACCCCACTTAAAAAAAAAAAAAAAAAAAATTATATTTGAGAAAAAAATTCAATATGAAAAATGTATTATTATTTTACTCCTATGAGAGTTAAGGTTATTGATGAGATGGATGAGAGTCTCTATAATCACCCACAGTCGGAAAATAGGTAGATATTACTGTATCATGGCAGTCTGATAACATACAAATTCGAAAATTATTTTTACATAATATATTATATAGGTACGTTTTAAAATAATTTAAAGTGAAAAAAACGAAGTGAAATTAATAAGACAGTCATGGTGGTCAGTAATCAATTGATACGCACCCAGTAGAACAAGTGGCAAAATCTTCAAATCCATGCGGGTTATCCGGAAACCAATAAAATTACATCACTAAAACATGAGGGTTCTCAACCTATTTTCTGGTGTTTGCGAATGATTTTATATTTATTTTGGTATAATTAATTCATTACACTTAATACATACTTCATGATTTTATTAGGTTTTCTTTAAATTTTACTCGAGAATATCTACTGTGTATATGCTCTGGGATGACTGTATCCTACAGAACTACACAATATACACTTAGTACTTACTTTACTAATTGTGACTGCGGCCTATTTGACCATAAGCCTGTTCAGCAGCTTCCATCCATTCTCTTCTGTCTATGGCTGCTTCTTCCAAAACCTCTGGATTTATGGCGATCATCGCTATTTTATTCTCCCATCATCATAGGGTGGCGTCATCGTGATAGATGGTAGCCAGACAGTGGAGGAATGACTGAGCACTTCTACCACTGTATTTACAAGGAGGCTTTATCCTCTACATACTTCTTAATATTGTCCTTCTACCTTGATCTGGGTCTTCCTCTGTCCCGGTAGCTTAGTGGTAAAGGCGGCACTCGGTGAATCCAGAGATTTCAGTGGTCGCGAGTTCAAAACCCAGCCGGGACATGACAAGTTATGCTCCCACTTGGGATTTTTACCACATAATGTCTTGGACTTACTGCTATAACAATGGGACTTAATAGTCCTAATCGGGCAGTACAAATAAAGCGATATTATTATTATATTTTTATTGCTCTCGTACCAAATCCTTTAATAAAATCCTTAGAAAATACTATTTCTGCAAACTGTTCTTCGTTCAAACGTGAAATACATAATTTCGTGCAGCCCAGCTAAAACGTCGTTTTTTCATCACATCAGCGAATTTGGGTTTGGGATATTTCTCAAACCTCACTCAATTTCGACAGATAAAAATATACAACAATTATGCAGGATGCTTTTTATTTACCTATTTTTAAAAATGTTTTTTTTTTTTTTTTGTTTCCTATTAATATGAATTAGTTGATTTAGTCTGAAATCAACCGTCACTTGCATAAATGTACGAGTAACTCCAAAAATTAAACACTATTTAAAATTGTTTTGTTGGTATTTCTGTTTTTGTCTGTAATTTGTATCATCATCATTGCAGCAACAGTGTGCTCTCCCAGTTGCACTCTAGCACATTATTTAAACTAAAAACATCTGAGGTCAGTAAGGTGGAGGTTGATGAAGACAGAGAGGATTACAAAACATTTTGCAGCATATCATTGTTGATAGAATCTCCTCAAGTCCATAAAAAGCTCTTCGGTCGACCAATGCTAAGCTAACTGAGACTTGTCTAAAGTTCCATGATTATCACCATTAACATTATTTTTATTTGCTGCTATTTTGATCTCTTGTGTGACCTTTTTTGCTCTATGGTATCTTCTCTGTTCGAATAATATTTTTCATGGTAAAAATATATGTATAGTTCTTGTAAACACAGTATGACATAATCTTCATATCATGCATTAGCATCCACATTATCGATTATCAATCCTTTCTATTGCAACAAAAATGCGGTCAGCAGAGGTTTAAAAATACCTAACTATGAAATGTGTGTTTCAAAGCATAGTAATTGAGTACCATCGTAAGAAGGCCTTGAAGGAAGGAAATAAAACTGTTGAATTTGGCAATGACAGAATAAATTTGGGACAAGACATAAAACTTGTCATTAGCGTTTTTTTTTTTTAAAAGTAAATAAGTACACTTTTTATAGCTTCATTAATGTAGTAATGAGATTATGAATCTAAAAAAATAAACAAAGACTTTAGGCATAACTTATTTTTTCAAATGACTAGATTTTTACGTCATTGAGAAATCTTCATTTACCTACCTATTAAAGTTTTAACTGTCAAAAATATTTGCATGTGTTCATCGTCTGCCAACAATAAAACATGCCAGAGCTTCTGTCAAACTATTCATCCACTAAGCTTGTGGTTATGAATACATCCATGGTATTTGAAACCACTTACTTTCATTGGCCTCTGTCCACTTGATACGTGTAAAGTGCCATTAATATTTGTAGCATGTTCCAAACGAAAGTATTGAAAATACCACCAGCAGACGTTGCAATTAAACAAATTATCATTGACATTGTTGTATAATCAAAAGAGAAAGGAATATTGCTAACAAAATCTTTCAGTCTCAAAGAATGACGGGGAAGTGCGTATAATTTCTGAAAGAACATTGAAACTACCCATTTTATAATAATACTAATTTATAGTGTTCTTATTCATTCGAAGTTAAAGTTATCATATTTGTGTCATTCACTTTCGTGATATCACAACCACTCAAACTTACTTTACAAAATCTATGCTGAAAGCTCTTCTTACTATCAATTTTTAGTTTTCTTTTTAGTTAGGCTTTCAAAAGGGTTGGGTGGAAGAGTTTGCCACAGGCAATAACCGCAACACGTATTATTTTCTTCTTTATTTTTTTCTTTTCTTAATTTTATACTGTAAATATTGTGTCCTCCTAATATAACTAAACCAAAGGTCAATTTTATTATGAGCGATCAAATAAATTTAACTAGAGAGGTGGTTTTAAATGCCCAGAACATATGAAAAGGCAAGTCTGAAGCCATGAATTACTTAAACTCAAGATAGTCCCTGAATTTTCTGCACCTTTGTATTTTTTCATCACGCGCTCTTTAAATGTTGATGTAAAAGGACGTATAAACGGACGTGTCTTGAGCTGACACTGCTGACTATCTGCTTTTCCATATTTTGAGTAACTTCCAATAGAAAATGTATATGGATACCCTTCCATCTTTGCCACCCTGAACACTCTCGTGTAATGTATTGACACTATCAGCATGCCCCATGTTGTTGGCATTAGAGGTGCCTCTAGTACTTTCCCCACGCCTGTTTTTCATCTTGCTGATTCTTGACATATTTCGTGTCCACTTTCTCTCTGAGTGGTTCCAATTGGTTGTTTGTACTTGGTACAATCTTCTTTATTAGTGTTTATTAATTCTTCAGTCACAAAACATGCTCAATTTTTTATTGTTATATAATTTGGTAGCCTCTATCATACTTCTGACAATGATTTGGATAATGATGAAGTTATTGTTGTCCTGGTTGTTGAAGGCGATAGTGATGAGGATGTTGTTGATTATAATGATAATCATGATGTTCTTATTTGAATTAGGAACATTCTCTAGTCCTCGAATAAATTATTATCGATCCTCACTAGTGTACACGAGAAGCAATCAGTGAGGCTATTTGTTTTGGTAACATTTAATTTCAAACACTTTCTTCACATTGTTCGTGCGGCTGATTGATGTGGTTGTTAATGTTGTCCTACCGCTTTCATGTTCTAGCCTTGGAAGGTTTTTTTTTTTATATTTCAGCACATTTATTCACATTTTTTAATTCATTTCACTCGGCATGAATTTCGAAATCTCGGAAACTTTGTCAAGTATGAAAATTCCCAGTTTCAAACCCTTGTGATTCTGGTTGTATTTGACCTGGATGGGTGAAATGAAGGTGTCTGCTTTCTGAGTTGCAGGAAATAGAGGGTAAACTTATCTTGATCAATCGTCGATGTTCTGTGAGACTCAGTAGCACAATAATCAAGTAACAGTGAAACAGCAAACATTCTGTATGACTACGGCTTATACAAGCTAAGTACGTAAAAAAGGGTCTAGACTTCACAGGCACTACTACTGATAGCTAAATAACAGTCAAGAGTTCGACCATGAGTGTGCAATTCATTGGTCAATAAGCATCTTGATCCTTGACTTCGGATCTACGGACGAAGGTCTAGAGGTCTAGACTGAGCAATTCTCCACCACAACATGATGTACATACAGGGTGTCCCACCAAACTTGGACACCTCAAATTACTCGGCCCCTGAAAGAGTTTTTGAAAAATAAAAAAATCTAGGGTACATGTGCTAATTATGCGGTTTCAGTTATGAATTTTTTTTTATACAGGGTGGTTCAAAAGTCAGAAATTGAGGTGTCAACTTTCTATTTTTAAATGGATCGACCTGAATTTTATTTGATAATTTTACTTTTAAATGATTTTTGAGTACTTTTTTAAACAAAAATATTACATACAGGGTGGTTTTTTTTCGACCAATTTTTTTTCTAAATCTTGAATAACTCAAGTTCGGTTAATTTTTTCGACAACAAGAATAAAAAGTGTTTGTGTGATGAAAACACGCACTTTCAATTGGCATCAAATTTTTTTATACAGGGTGGTTCACAAGTGAAATAATGACTTGATTTTTTTTAAAACCAAGTTTTTTTAATTTTTTATTTAGTATTAATAATTCTCGTCTAATTTTACACATTTTTCGTTAGTCATATCGAAAAACAAAACTAAAGTGTTGTACAGGGTGAGACATAATTTTTTTGTAACACCCTGTATATGGGCAGTCAAAGAGACGCAAAATTAAATATAAAGACTAAATATGCAAGAAAAACATTGATTTTTAATTAAACTAAAAAGTTATGGTGTTTTAACTAATACTGTCGCATGGACCACCCTGTAGATATTTTCTTAAACCATCATATGGGTAGTCGAAACTGTCTAAAATTCAACGAGGAGTCCAAATCTGAAAGAAAAAAAATGAATTCAAAAAGCCATGCTCAATTTTGTGTCTACACCTACCTACTTTTTATTTCAAGTTTTAAAATCATTCAGTGTGGACACCAAATTGAAAATGGCTTCAAATTCGTGTTTTTTACTTGTTTTTCCCACATGATTCGAAGTGTTCGTTGAATTTTATACAACTTAGAGTACCTACATGATAGTTTAAGAAAATATCTACAGGGTGGTCCATGCGACAATATTAGTTAAAACACCATAACTTTTTAGTTTAATTAAAAATCAAAGTTTTTCTTGCATATTTAGTCTTTATATTTAATTTTGCGTCTCTTTGACTGCCCATATACAGGGTGTTACAAAAAAATTATGTCTCACCCTGTACAACACTTTAGTTTTGTTTTTCGATATGACTAACGAAAAATGTGTAAAATTAGACGGGAATTATTAATACTAAATAAAAAATTAAAAAAACTCGGTTTTAAAAAAAATCAAGTCATTATTTCACTTGTGAACCACCCTGTATAAATTTTTTTGATGCCAATTGAAAGTGCGCGTATTCATTACACAAACACAATCTCATCTTGTTATCGAAAAAAATTAACCAAACTTGAGTTATTCAAGATTTAGAAAAAAAATTGGTCAAAAAAAAACCACCCTGTATGTAATATTTTTGTTTAAAAAAGTACTCAGGAATCATTTAGAAGTAAAATTATCAAATAAAATTCAGGTCGATCCATTTAAAAATCGAAAGTTGACACCTCAATTTCTGACTTTTGGACCACCCTGTATAAAAAAAATTTCACAACTGAAACCGCATAATTAGCACATGTACCCTAGATTTTTTTATTTTTCAAAAACTCGTTCAGGGGCCGAGTAATTTGAGGTGTCCAAGTTTGGTGGGACACCCTGTATATTGTGAATTATCTACATAATCTTCATAGTATCTATCTTTATCATACTATGATAGCATTCATTCATAAAGTTAGAATTATCATAATCTCTGTGTTTAACCTGGTTGTTCACTACAATTAGCAGGGTCATTTTCTAACCATACTGTTATAGAGTGTGATTTCATAACAAGTTTCACAAGCATCACTTTGATGTTCATACTGATGTTTCTATCATTTCTTGTTGAAGAACAGATGTACCTATGCTAGTTGAATAAAATTCTAGAGACAAGACAATGATTTTATAATTATTTTTAATTAATTGTAAAATTTGTTTCATGCAAGTACCTACCTACAATTTAAATTCTATATTATTTTGATTAGAACTCATGGTATTACGAATATTCTTCATTAGAAATGTTGACCCGCTATAGTTTCCTACAAGATCTTCAGGACGCTAAAATGCTAAAGGATACATACCATTCTTACCCACCTTAGGGTATATGTAAGTTATCGGATATCTTAGGAGATCAAAAATGAAAGTGCTTGTAATGCCCACACAAATTACTTCCCTACTCGGAACAAGGATTGGAAGTCAAACAAACACCCATGGGTAATTTATCAGGCCACATTCCAATGTGTAAAGAGCACTGTTTGAACTGGCTTAGATGATCTATAATTTACAATACGTTGCCTTCGAGGCAATCCATTTCACCCGTAATCTATTTCAAATTGAAATAGATTAAACACAATTGTATTTAGAAATCGGCAGTCAGCCATTCAGCCAAAAGTGCAAGTCGGATCGATTTACGAGCAGTTTGAACATTTGGTACGCTCTCGAATCTGAGTCCCTCTCGATCGTGTTTAGCATTTAGGTGGAAGTGTGTGGTCTAATAGTCGATAGGTTAGTTCTTTTATTGATTGGTTTAGCGCCTTCATTATTTCATACCTGGATGCAGTTCAGATTCTGATTACTGGCATTTTTGACAAATGAGTATCGGTTGTGTCAGAATTGACACATAAGAAGTTCATCAATCAATCTTGAGCCTCTCGCCATTGAAATTTGTAGTCCACTGGTTTGCTTACAACAACAACTATTTACATGGATCTTTGGTCGTCTATGATGAGTTTTAGCATATTTTTCAATAAAAATACATAATGAGTGTTATCTTGAGTCTACAGTGTCTATGGTATAAACAGCTAATTCTATTGAATAAGTGAAAGTGTATTCAGTCCGACACTAACATAATGTTGTTCTAAGGAAAACGAAGGAGGAATTAAAACTACATATTAGCTGTTGTAAATTCTATGGAATATACATCCAATGCGACCTTTCATCTTCCGTTAGTTAATTTATTTATTTTACTTACAAAACTTAAAATAATATACATTTCTTTATAGTGGTGCGTCATATTTTTGCCGGCTGGACCGGACTTCTCGAAGCTGAGTGTCTCCATACGGTCTAACTAAATGCAGGCTAACTACCCAAGGAAGATAATGATGACTTAAGAAATAATGAGACGTTGCTAACTATCTATTATTCTACCTCAGAGTTTCAAGCAACAGGTATTTCGTGTTTCCTAAATCACGAAACTTCGTTCTTGAAGATTCAAGATAAACTGTATATGTCTATATGTATTACCAATAAGGCTTTTTTATCTGATCAGATGGTTACCATGGATTGGAACAATAGGCTTTCAAGCACTGAGCCGTTGGCTATTTCGTAATGTGGACTGAGAGTTAGCTATAGGCTATTCTTGGTAACTCAACTGATAATATATGAACTTTCTTTTTACGGTCGAATAATATATTTAGTAAATAATTAGATAGGTATTAAAAAATATCTTCAGTGCCTATTAGATTAGACTTTAAGTAACTAGAAGATAATAATTGAGTCGACCTTTGGAAAATAATTAAGCTGGCTTCGCACAACACTTGAAAAGGTTACTGAACAATATAGTTCCATGAGAATTTTGAAAGATGAGATAATATATTTTAAATTTATTATTAATTAGAGTGTAAAGTAATTTATTAATCATTAACTAATACATAAATATCCTTGAAGTATTTTTTATTTTTTATCCTGAGTATGTAATACCTATATTACATTTTTTAAACATTCATGAAATCATGACGAGCATTTTTCTAGAATAACTTTCATTTACTGCTCGATATAGTGTCGCTAATGCCACTCTTAGGTGGAATCTATGTTCGAATTCAATGAGTTTATGAAAATAATGTTATTTAGCACATCCTTTAAATTTCTAAACTAAAACTATAAAATAATTATTTCTTAAAAAATACAAAAATGTAGGTAAAGTAAAAATGTTTCTCGAGCGAATAAATTATATTTCATTCCTATCCTTTAATCCCTATAAGTGCATAATCACACTGGTAACTGGTAGCACACTTCGCCAATCGATGACCTACAGACATTGTCCAGACACGGACAGGTAATAATTGAATGCCTCAAAATGAAACTACTAGCACGAGATTTATTTCAAATGAATTTCAAACTAGAATTACCAGTGCAAAACTGTTGGTTTTATTTATTGCTGTTTCGCATGAGAACACCGGGTGTTGGAAAAGAGATGAGTGTGAGTGAAAATTTCGGTGGTATTGATGATATCATTATAAACCTGGGGATTATTGTTGGTAATTGGTATTATACTTACTAAGATTTCTTACTAAGAAGTGTTGGGTTATTTTCAAAAAATAAAATTAGAGTTTTTCTGAATCGGAAATTAGTAAAAATAATTAGGATTATTAGATCTTATTTTGATTTAGATTACTGTGTCTTAGTATGAGGTACTCGGTGCTTGCATTTGAAATCTCAATACATAGGTAAAAATAAAAGCACTTCTAATAAAACTTGTACAATATTATACAGTCTATGTTGTAAACTTTTGTCTATGTTAAAACCTTTTATAGAATATAATAATAATGCTTTTTCTTTGTGTTATTAAGTCACAATTTTAGTGGAATCGAACCCAGGTCAACATGTGTGCAATTTTATAGAATATATACAGAATAATATTCGCAAGTATCACTTGTGACGTACACAGCACTTACCGAGACTTTTTATTTATTGAAGTAATGCGAATTCTCACATACATAGGTACTGCGAACTGTTGTAAAAACAACACTCAAACTTAAATGGCACCAGTTCCTAATGATGGAATATCAAGTACAAAGCATAACATTAAAATAACATTGTAAATAAGGCACCTACATAATAAAATTAAATTAGAATCGAATGCGGAGCTTAAAGGTAAAACAGAATGGCATTCAACATTTTTGTCAGTTTTTCCCATCCTTCAAATTATCATTCACATCATAATTTTGCAATGATATTCACACGGTTACTCGCGAACCTCTTTACTGTTACTTATAATAAGAACTTCTTCAGAGCAGTTCAGTTCTTTATTTCAAAATAATTCATTTATGAACGATATATGAGACAGTTAAGTTACTTGTATCTTCCTAAAGTTCATATACACTTCAATCAAACATAATGAAAATAATTAGATATGAACGTACATAGGTAATATAAACGTTGGTATCTAGATCTGGCTTTGGTCAAACACTAATAGATGCAGCTAGGCTAATACTTATTTGTTTTGTGTTGTAATTTAATTAATTGTGCTTCAGTACCTTCAACAACAGAAATTTCTGGCTCCATTCCTACCATACTTGTTTGATCTATTCGAGCTCAATTTGAATAGCTGGGACAGCTAACCACAGATTTGAGGGTAAAACTACATCATGGACGCGATTTTAAACATCAAAAGCAAGTAACTTGTACATTTAGCGGTGCTCATTTAATCGGATCTGACCCTATTGTAATAATGATTGACTTACATAATACAACAGATGGTTCACCAGTAACAGTGTCCATCCCATAAACTATCAGCAATTCAGACGAATTGGATCAGTAATCATCAAAGTAGTTGGATCTGTGAATGTGAGGAAGTGTTTGGTAAAAGATCATTCGGACTAATTGGACCTGTGTAGAAATTATCTGAGTAAAAAGATTAATAGTGTACCTTTCAAGATATTTGATCATTCCAGAGCAGTTTGATTACTATAGAGAAGTGTTGGTACAAGAGAACATTATAATAGCAGTAACCTTAATAGATATAGTGTACAGTTAATAGATATAGTGTATAGTGTCAATTGTTCCTACAACAACACCATTATCAGCTAGGAAGGAAGGAAGATACATGAAGAGACCTAAAATCGACTCTCCAGGCAGCGTAGAAGATGTTACTATTACTCTATCACCAATGCAGGAAGAAATACTCGAGAAACAAAAAAAACTAAAAACTACTATCGAACTAATGCTCGATGAAATACAATTTTTGAACTCCACTCTAGGAGACAAAACTAAGAAGGAAACAAGATTAGCATCTGAAAAACTCCAGATGATGAAAGAAACAATAATACTCAACGAAGCTCTCACTTCACTTGGAGATGTAGTCACTATACACAAGCCGGAAACCAAAGATGACTCAGATGTAAGCATGGAAGAAGCCGCAACAGAGAACGAGACAATTTGCAGTAAATGCAAGAAAGAAATTGCTGATGAAGATAACCTACGACAAGAAGTAAAGAAGATAATAGAAGAGCTACATGTCACAGAACCAGAGACCCTTGGGATCAAAGCTGAGAACATCCTGAAGAAGAACTGGCCCGAGGACTGCTTTCAAAGATCTGAAATTGTTGTGGGAAATCCACTAGCAATTGAAGAAGGTGATATTGCACTGATACTAAAAGACATTCAAGATGAGTCTATGATAGTCAAGAGATTTCAAGAAAAATTTCCAGGACTTAAAAACATAATTGAAGAAGACCTTCTAAATAGTAATCTAGAGTATCTAGAAAGTTCTACACGCACCAAAAATGGAGCAGAAACTAGCAAAAGATTTTATGTCAGTGCTGGCGCATCAATAGATGAAATATTTCTATCTCTAAAAGAACTAGAAAAAGAAACAAGATTAAATGGTAGCAAACTAATCAACATGGTAGCTGCTGACTTAAAGACCAGACAACTGGCTAGAAAATTAATGGAGATTGTTTTTCTACAAAATGATGTCAAAATAAAAGTATTTACCCCCAAAAAAGAAAGCCATACTCAACCCAGAGAAAACAAGTACGAAACCATTGTTGTTACCTCTGCGAATAAATCGTACTCTGACATGCTAAGAGCGTTCAGGGAAAACATAAATCCAGAAGAAATTGGTATTGACATTCGAACAACAAGGAAAACTAAGGATGACTCACTATTAATAGTCGCAGAAAAAGGCAAGAGAGACCTACTACAGAGAAAAATAAATGAAAACGAAAGCCTAAAAGAAATCCAAATCGTCCAGAAAAAATGCGAGCTGATACTGTCAGGGATGGATGCCATAACAACCGAAGCAGAGATTAAATCAGCTATTATACAGAAACTAGGCAACGAACAGAATGTTGAGGTCAAATCCATGTACACAAACAGAAATTGCGAACAAATAGCCACATTGGTCATGCCAGCAGAGACTGCAAGCATGCTACTCCACCACAGCCCTATCAAGATAGGTTGGTCAATGTGTAGATTAAAAGAAAAAGTAATAGTCCCTAGATGTACAAACTGCTTAAAAATGGGACATACAATGAGATACTGTAGAGATAAAAACAGGCATGAAAGGCGATGCTTGAAATGTACAAAGGAAGGACATGTTTCCAAAGACTGCGAAAATCAAAGCTACTGCCTTAGCTGTGCTGCAGTAGGACACAGGTCAGACTCCATGAGCTGCCCAAAATACAGAAGAATGGTAAACCAGAGAGGAAGCACACTATAAATATAATATGATCTTCCTCCAAGCAAATCTCCAGAGATCGAGAGCTGGCCTAGACCTTATAATTCAGTCAGCAAAAGATTGTGATGCATGTATGTTACTTATATCTGAACCTAATAAAATAAAAACTAGAGAAGGAGGATGGTTTATAAACACTGAGTGCAACACAGCTATTAAAATAATGAAACCAGATATCATAAAAATAACACATTGGACATTTGGTAGCTGTTTTGTCAGAGTAGATACAGAAAGTACCAGCTACTTTAGCTGCTATCTTTCCCCAAACGATAGAATGGAAACATTCAAGCAGAAACTCTGCGAAATCCAAGACAGCATAGAAGACTCGACTAAGAAAACTATCATAACTGGAGACTTTAACTCAAAGTCCTACGAATGGTGCTCACCAGTCCAAGACTCGCGCGGTGTCATACTCACAGAATGGCTTGCGACAATGGATCTAGTAATTCTCAATAAAGGAAGTACACCAACCTTTATAAGAGATGATACTACTTCTTATCTAGATATAACTGCTAGCTCTCAAGAAATTGTTAGAAAAGTCATACGATGGGAAGTACTTACAGAAGAAAACCTATCAGATCACAACACAATCACATTCGAGATACACCACTCTAACCAACATTATAATAACTGTAATCAACAAATAAGCCACTCCCCAAAAATTTGGAGATATCAAGAAGAGAAAAAAGTCTTACTACAAGAAAAAATAAAAGAAACCATTGAACAAACAGAAAGAACCCCCCAAGATACGATAAATCTCCTGCAAAACATCTGCGAAGAAATTTTCTCCAGGAAAACAACCACCACCAGGCGAAAGCCAGCATACTGGTGGAATTCAGAAATTGCTGAACAAAGAAAAAAGTGCTTTGCACTCAGAAGAAAAATTGTCCGAAATAATTCTAAACGCCCCAGAGATGTAAATGAAATAACAACGACAAAAAAAGAATATTCTGATGCAAAAAAGTCCCTCAGAAAGTCAATAAAAAAATCACAAACAGAATCCTGGAAGAAGATATGTCTAGACCTAAACGACAATGTATGGGGAACAGGCTACAAAATAGTCTGCAAAAAGTTCAAAATAAACAATACCAAAACAATTAGTACAGATGAAAAATTTAAAGAGGCTGACAAACTTTTCCCCAGAAAAAGAGTTGAAACCTGGAAACTTGAAACAGTAGAAGCAGACGACGTGCCGCTATTCAGCCTAGATGAGCTCCTAAGAGTAGCTATTAAAATAAAAAACAAAAAAGCTCCAGGACCCGATGGCATGGTTCCAGAAATCACAAAAGAACTCATCATGACGGCTCCAGACTTTTGTCTAGAATTGTTTAATAACCTCTTAAAAAAAGGAGAATTTCCAGATATATGGAAAAGAGCAAATTTAGTATTAATAGAAAAACCAAGAAAACCCTCAGAACTAAATACATCATATCGACCACTATGCTTACTCGATGGTATGGCAAAAACATACGAAAGCCTCATAAAAAAACGCTTAGAAGACGAGATAATGATCAACGAAGGCCTCTCTCCCCAACAATTTGGATTCATATCTGGACGATCTACAATAGACGCTATGTTAGAAGTCAAAAGTCTTGCTACAAAAGCCAAAAGTGAAAATAAGCTATGTGTGATGACACTAACCGATGTCAAAAACGCGTTCAATTCTGTCCCCTGGAAGGGAATATTAGAAGAATTAAAAAGAAAAAATGTATCCAAATATCTCAGAAACATCATAGCAGACTATTTTACAGACAGAGTGATACTAATAGATGGAAAACTATATAAAATGACGAGCGGAGCACCACAAGGATCCGTGCTGGCAGCTCTCATCTGGAATATCTACTACGACCCTATCCTAAGACAGAAAATGCCTCCTAACACAAAAGCAATAGCCTATGCTGATGATCTTGTACTTATAACTACTGGAAAAGACCAAAAATTACTAGAACTCGAAATCAATGTAGCTATGATAATAGTAAACAAATGGATGAAAAACAAACAAATGCAACTGGCACCACACAAAACAGAAACAGTCATGCTGGTAAGTAGTAGAGCTGTACCGAAAATTACAATAGAAGTAGAAGGAATACCAATAGAATCAAAAAAATCTGCCAGATATCTAGGGGTAGAATTCGATCAAAACCTAAGAATGACTGCTCATATAAAGATAGTGTCGGAAAAGGCAGAGAGAGTAGCCGCAAATCTGAGCAGACTAATGCCCAACATAAGTGGCCCAAACAATTGTAAACGAAATGTATTATCAACAGTCGTATACTCAACTCTGTTCTATGGAGTTCCTGTATGGTTCAACACATTAGAATTTGCTAAATACAGAAACAGACTTGAAAAAGTCCAGAGAAAATTACTGATACGACAGTGCAGATCATACAGAACCGTCTCAACAGCTGCACTCCAAATAATCTCCGGAACCTTGCCTGTAGAACTTATGGCACTCGAAAGAACAAAAATATACCACGAACAAAAAAAGAACATAAACATAGATGAGTTCAAGAGTAATCTAGAAGATGAACTATTAGAAATTTGGCAAAACAAATGGAACCATGAAACAGTGAAAGGACAATGGACTAAAAAACTCATACCCACCATCAAACCCTGGGTGGAACGAAAGCATGGGGATGTAACTTTTGAACTTAACCAATTCCTCTCTGGTCATGGAAATATAGCATCCTATCTGCATAAAATGAACATAATACCCAATGAAAACTGTATCTACTGCAATGAGTATGACACTGCCGAGCACATGATTTTTGAATGCTCAAGATGGGACACCCAAAGAGCAAGATGCTGGCATCAAATTGGGATACCACTAAATGCAAATTCCATCGTAGAAGAAATGATCAAAGAAAAACAAAAATGGGACACAATTAGTGGATTCATCGCAGAAGTTTTCAAGAAAAAGCTATCAGACACACGCAGAATGCAGGCAACAAATAGAAGTGACAGCACAATAATTCTGGACACCCCAAATTTGTAGATACTATATATTATTGTATTTTAAAAGTATTTTATTTTTGCATTATTAGATGCTAAATAATGTTAAAAATTAGTTTAAAATTTAGAACATTAAATTTGAGAAATTTAATAAGCATACTCTCTTGAAAGAACTCTAGGTTTTTCTTTCCATAAGATTATCTGTACATAAAATGCTCAAAAAGAAGCACAAAAAGCTCAAAAAAAAAAAAAAAAAAAAAAACAAAAAAAAAAACTAAAGCTCACAAAAGAAGCAAAAAAAAAAAACGATCACAAAAGAGGCCCAAGAAGCTCAAAAAGAAGCAAAAATGTATTGTGTTTTTTGTATAGGGGAATGTTTTATTTTGCTCCCATTTCAATTTTTTTCATATTTATTTCCTTTACTAATCTAATATGTACAAAAAAGCTCACAAAAGAAGCAACAAACAAAATGCTCACAAAAGAAGCAATAGAAGCCCAAAAAGAAGCAAAAAATAAATAAATATTAAATCTCTATTCAAACAACAAGAATGTTGCACTAACCAATCATATCTGGTGTAACATTGTAGTTACTATGAATACTACTAATAATGATATTATATTTCCCTCTCCACCTGTACCGGACCGAGAACATCTTGCGTCTGAGTCAGGAATCCAGGATGAAAACACCAAAGAACTAAAGCTCTCGAGAACACTGATAAGATCCAAGAGTGATACAGAAGATGATGTATCCAATAAATAAGTATTTTGTGTTTTTTTGGTTATGGAATACAAATAACAGAATACTGTTATGATAATATATGTTATGGTGTATTGTTTTTTTTTTATCTTTATATATTGAAACTCCTCATAATTTTTATATTACATGTACAGTGTCTGTACATAAAGAACCCATCTACACAGGCAGACAGTCTACCAAATCTCTTTTACACAGAGGCCTTCAGACTAAGAGGACCTTGGTTGACTATACACATGTATAGTCTCAACAATAAGGTAAATGTCTGGCTGTTGAGCTGCCAACTCAACATAGGTCCCCAAGCTCTCCCCACTCTTCTGAAAAGAAGAATGAAGGAGGGCGGCACCAGTGTAAAAAAGAAATAGAGGAAATGTAAATTTATAAAAACTCTCTTTCTGCTCCACATAGGAAAACACATAAACATAATTATGATATAACAATCTACACCAATTAGAATATTATACTATGAAGCATTATAAAAATGCACAAGAAAGGGGCCCTGAAGTAATGTTACAAAACGGTTCCAGGGCCATCAAAATAAGGATCAGGAGGGGTTTTTTAGAGGGTAAAAAACCCTTTCGGAGGTTAAACCAACAAACCTCCGTTTGAAAAGCAAATTTTTCCCTTCCTAAAAAAAAAAAACCTTAATAAAATTAGTCTTTCTGAATTTATTGAGAATACCATAAAAAATTCAAGACAGAAGGAAGCTTAATCTAGACATTATAAGAACTGGAATATTTTTTAATATTAAATTTCTGCTAGGATTATGAATTCAATGAATTGCTTTTAGATAATCTAACGTCATAGAGATGTGAAAAATCTACATATTATGAGGATTGAGGATATTATATTATTATATATTACCCAGACAGCACAGTCAACTGGATGTATACCATACTGTTAGGTGGAAAAAGTCTACTTGCCCACCTGGAAATCAGCTGGAGATTTCCACCTTCCACCTGACCTCCACCTGGAAATCAACTGGAAATGAACTGGAAAGTAACCCAACTTTTAACTGGAAGTCAGTTGCCCAAAGTCAACTGGATTTGTTCCACTTATTTCCAGCTACTTGTAGCGCTCTCTAGTGGATGGGTAGTAACTCACTACCACAATGTTGACATACCTATTTACCTATACTGTACATTATACTACATAATAATCAAATGCTACGCTCTTGGTTTTGAGGTCGTGGGTTCGAATCCCATTATATGCATTTAAAAAAAAAAAAAAATAATAAAAGTAATAAAAATACTAGAAACAAATGTATATTAGGCATAAATTCAATTTCAGTTATTTAATTTAGAGGCCATACATTCAAATCTCATGAAGAATATTTTTTTTGTATAAAAATAAAGTAATAAATTTTAAATAGGTTTTTTTTAACACATACACACACACAAATTTGGGTATAATTTTTTTATATAGAAATTTGGAAAGAAAAAGAAAATAACTAATCTGTTTTAAACAACACAATTCAAATAAGACTCTTTACAATGATTATATTTTACAATAAGAGTGTTTATTATTAATAAAAAAATTGTCACAAAAGTGTAAAATGCACTATCAAATTTCCACCATGTCACAAGACCTTGTACCAATGTATCACAAGTATTTCCTATGTAGGTATAATCTCTATATATAATACTCAAAGTTGTGCATGTCTGGCTGACTATGTCCTCTTGGGGTTACAATACGAAACGGTACTCTCACTGAGAGTTCACCCCCCCTAAGCCACCTTCAACATACTAGAAATTTATCAAAATTAAAATATGTAATACAATTTTCAAGTGCACTGGTAATCAAGTGGTTAACGTGCTAGTCAGATAATCCACTTAGCGTAGGGTTCCGTTGTTTCAATTTTTTCCTCATTATGGTTGTGACCACATAATAATAAGACTCTGAGGGTTAGGTGGTAGAAAATGCTTTGAGCATAACCTGACCTGGTGGTTACCTTCCAATTAAAAGTGTTATTATTATTTTCATTAGGACACCGGCCATGAGAAAAAACCTTAATGGTGACAAAATGCCAGGTTTTAGCTAGTATAGAAATAAAATAATGATATCCAATTATAAAATATGCTCATAACATGTATGTACATAATCACAATAAAATAATAATACTATGTAAATTAAAATATATTTCTTTTGTGAAACCAAAAATAACAAAGAAATAAACTAATAGCCAGCAGAAAATGAAGATGGGGCATGGAATACACCAGTTTTCATGAAATTGCAAAAGTTAAGCAATGTCTAACGTGGTGGAACATGGATTAGTGAATGTTATTATGTATTTGTAATCCTTCATGACAATTTATATACTGCTGTGGCTAATTAGAATTGCTGGGTTGTTTGCTTTGAGAATTATTATCAAAAAACATTGTTATACTTAAATTAAAACAAAATTGACTTGTTAAGACTAGTAAAATTATAAAACACAATAGTGTGGAACACTTTTTTTAAATAGATATAAAATTAACTCAAAATTTAAGGGGCTTCATAGTAATAAGGTGGTAGAGAGAGCACAATAGTTATTATTGTTATTATGAACAGTGCACATTAAATTGGCCAATTAATTTTAAATCAAGTAATCAGGAAGCATGTCACAAAGTAAACATCATTTATTAGTGTGGCAGAACCACCTGAGTGAAATATTCATTTTATAATAATATGTACTGTACATCTAAATAAAATCCACAGAGTGAAAAATTTCACTATCTAGCACTATATTCAGCTGTTTCTTTGCTTGAACCAGAACCTTTTTTTAGCCAACCTATGGTCAAGAGATCTTGAGCATAAAAAATTCTGTTTCCCTTAACACATGAGACTAGCATTTATGGTCCTACTTTGGCTTGGCTAGGCTAGGTGAGATTAATATGGGTAGCTGGTATGATTCCAAGTGAACTGAAGGTGTTAATCCATTGTGCTAGTCCAGGAACAGCAGAGTGCAGAAAGTTCATTAGGGTCCAAGTGGATGTCTCTAGAAATGGATGGTTATTGTCAGATGAAAAAGGTGATCCAGTATTAAATGTTTCTCGTCCTCTCCTTTTCTTCTGTCACAATTCACGATTTAGACAAACTAAAGAACTATTTTTTGAAACATCTCGAAAGCAAATTTGGAGTTCAGAAATGACAAAGTAAACACTTTCAGTGGTTATAAAAAAAATGTTCAAAACTAATTAAAATATTATTTGTATATAAAATATGTTCAAATAAATGAAATACCTATTATTTAAGAGAATTATTAATTATTTAAAACAATTCACAATTTGTCACAAAAATATCACAATTTCTGAATTTCCTTCAACAAAGGACGAGTTTTATCTAAACACTTCCAGTAGAGTTATAAAAAAGATCAAAACTAATTAAAATGATATTTGTATTTAAAAATGTTCAAAACTAAATGAAATACCGAATATTTAAAAGAATTATTAATTATTTAAAACAATTTACAATCACCAACATCACGATTTCCGAAATTTCGAAAGATCAAAGATGGCGTGTTCAACAAAGGACGCGTTTTATGTAAACTGGAAAAATATGGAACATTTCCAGCTGACTGGTCAACTGACTAAATTCTACTCATGTCCTAGCTGGACTGAGTCGTTATATTTCCAGCTGACTGCCCAGGTGACTGAGTCTAGATGGATTTTTGTTGGAAATATCCAGGTGGCTGGTCAACTGATTAAATCCATAATGGAAAAATCCAGCTGTCGGGACAGTTGGAGGTCCAGTTGACTTTCTACACCTGGATATTTCCACCTTAAATCCAGACTGGAAGTCACCTTCCGTGCTGTCTGGGTATTATAATTATACAATTTGATTATGTAAAACTTTAAGTTCTTTTGATCTTTTTATTACCTTTGCCCATTATTACCTATACTTTGCTATATTATGACTAAAATATTCACCTTCATAGAAAATGTACGAATAGAATAAATTAAATTTTAGGTACTTTGCTTTTTTTACTTGCCCAGTATGTAAGATTTACATGATCTGCTCAAGATTATAAAAACTTCCAGTCAGGTGCTACAAAGTTATCAACAGAGTGAGAAGCGTTCGGAGAAGTGAAAAAAGTAAAGCAGTTAAAAAAAACGAATGCGATTTCATTAATTAAAAAGTTGAAGAGAAAACGTTTTGCATTCTTGCTTTATGTTCTACATGCAACGTGCGGTTTAGAATACTCAAGGTGTGGAATAAGTCATCTAGCAGGATCTTTCTCCGGCTGCAATCTAGCAGAATGTGGTAGAAAACTGTTTCAAAGTGGTTAAGCAGACAATTACCGAATTGAGAAATAGTATCTTTGCTCGTGAGTATTTTATCACCTACTAACTTTCAAGTGTCTATGACAGAAATGAAACTTTCAGTTCTTATTATCTGTGGTTATGTATTACAGAAACTGAAGATCTTCACACTATATATTAGTGAGAGGTTTAGAACACTATCTTTCAACATGGTCATTAGAACTCTTGACGAAATTCGTATACATCATCTCGATGTCTGATCTGATGTTGTTCCTCTTGCTAGGGTCAATGCTCGAGTCAAATAAACAGGGAGGACCAGTTTTAATTTATCCAGTTCCACACCTAGACCTTGGTGGGTATGCAGAAGATGTAAATCCATCCGTTAGGTATATGACTCATCTGGTTTAGAACCAGTCATCTTCTGTATTACTCTGTGGGTACCTCTGTCCCAGTTATCTTTGAGTTCACATTCCATGTTCACCAGCTTGAAGTTGGCAATGTTTTGGTCGGGCGTGATATCTTGGTTCATTCGTACACTCGTATCTATCTAGTAATTAATTTCATTGATATCTTACAGCTCTAACTAATTAATGGTTTCACATTTCTTACTTTGACTTAATCCAAAAAGAAAGCAGTTTGTGTGGTCTAGAACTGGTGTTTGGTTTCATGACACTTATGTTAATCAATAGATTTGTTCGTATATTCATCAATAGATTTTTTTTAGAATTATTAAATGTATACTCGCTCTTTTCAATTTAAAGCCACATATTTTCCTTTAATGTGTAAAATGTTCTTAAAGTTTTCACCCCTTGCTGCAAATTGACAAGTATCAACAAACTAGGTGCGTAGTTTTATTCTACCACAGGTTATAGTGCCTGAGCAGCAAAGAAATTGTTTTGATATTCATAATAGTTTCTTATCCTGTGGGTATGCAAAAAATGTAATTAAATAGATGTGGATATCACTACATACATATATCCAATTAGATATCTAGATATTGATTGACCTGATAGCTAAAAATGATTTAAAGTGCAAAGTTTATCATGGTGTTCCAATCAAAACAACATCATAATGATTTGCCAACTGTAAGAAACTTCGTTGTAGGTGTACTTTCCATCTTAACCAATGTAATCACATATGCAAATATATAGTCTACGGCAGATTGAGGCATAATCACAATTCACTCACGAAATTTCGCGGTAAACAAAGTCGTTAAGGTGGCAACAATTTGATCTCGTTCATCAGACAGTAAAAATAAAATAATAAATAAAACTGCACAAGTCTTGCTTCACAGTTAAATTGTTGAGATTACAATCTGCAGGCCGACTGACCAGAGTAATTGCAACTTGTTCTGAAAGATAGGGTCTCGTTTCTTATGAAAGAAAGCATGAGATTGAAGAGTGATATTTTGCAAGAGCTTGCTACCGCTGCTGTTTCTACTGAGGTTGTTGACTTCATGTATGCACTTCCAATAACACGCGCTAATATTATCACTGTAGTATGTTGGACGTGGGTGAATGAAAAAATAGCAGTCCAAGCTTTTGCAAGAGCTGTCAATGTTGTTACTATGGTTTTGATCTTGAGGTTGTTCAGTTCAAGGTATGCCTCACCAATATGACTGTTGTATCTGACAGAAATTACATTGATTCTGATATTTGCAAGAACTACTACTCATGTTGTTTTTGCTGTCATTCTTTTCATCTTGAGGGATTGTAACTATAACTCCTAGCACAACATGAATATTGACTAACAATTTTAATATGACTTGAACATTTAACAGAAATGACACTCTTTACTGTACTCACATCTTTGCACATAGATAAATTTCGCTATAGTATACATTATATATTATAATGTTCATTAGATTTTTCAGCAAAGTAATGTTGAGAAAGAGATAAAAACAAACCCAGATATTTTTTAAAACACTTAAAGAATGCCCTGGCTTAAAGAATGCAAGCAACTACAAGATTTGCGTCCAAATTTAATACCTTTTTTGTGCAAAACCTCACTTTTCGGAATTTCCTTTATTAGTATTTGTTGTTTTGTTTGGGCATCAAAATTGATTTTAGGACTTGAAGCGTGACAAATATTATTATTGGCCTCACTTCCCGGAAATGTGAAGCTAATAATCTACAACATTCTAACATGCATCGTAGGCTTACTTTAAGTTGAAGCTTTTTTTAAGAATTCAGACTTCTACTTACAATGAGCCACAGGCTAATTGTAAAGAGTCGACTTTGCAAATAGCCTCTATTTTACCATGTACCTGCAGCATAAATACGTATCCTGGTAGCTGTTGGCCCTATGATATGACTATTATAAAGTCAGGTTTCACTATAATTCAATTCAGCTTCCAGCTTATACTTACTCATCAAAGGTTGAGTATCAGCCATTTTCTATACATTCTGTAGTATTTAGATTTCAATAGCGATTAACCTTTAGTTAAGACGATTAAATAACACCTACCTAATCACTGTAACTTTTGTAAGGCCCTTCTTGCTAGGTTGAATCAAGGCAATAGATATGATTCAGGCATGAATAGATACATTACTTTATATTGTTATTGACATTAAATATCACTTTTATGACATTCAAATAAATATTAGCCTAATGAGACTCCCTGTCTGAAGTAAATTAATGGACGAGTCACTTTTCATGTTTTACTTTATTCATTTTGTAATCACCGATCATTATTTTGTTAGTTATATTATTATTGTCTTTATTGCCTTCACAAACCATTCCTTATGATTATCAGAATATAACATCACCGTCCTCAACCTGTCCTGGGGACTATTAAAAGTCTGTAGACAAGAACACACTTTAATCGACCCATGTGGCCGAATTTTTCTAAACTTTAAAAGGCTGCCTTGTATTTTTAATAATAAACACTAAATTATTCGTATTACTCAAATGTTATCAATATTTATTTACAATAGATATTATAATATGTAGGTATGTATATTGAATAATAAATTTATTAGTACTTACTTGTGTATTTTTTCTTGTCGATTCGAGAAATCTGGAGTCAGACAATCTACAATTCTCCATGTAGACCTATCCAAAAGCATGATAAAATTACTATAGTTTATTGAAATTCAATGTAAGATAAGATCATACCTATACAATTATGATAAATTCAATCATATCTAGTTTCATTCAGATAAAAATGCAGCAGACTTATCAGGCAAAACAGAATGAGCGGAAATTGAAGTCAATACAAACATGATGAAAAAGTATTAATACACTTACGGAACAAACAGAGTGATGCTCTGCTATCAATAGAAAAAAATAAATGCAAACAAAACATTTCTACAAACTACAAAATATTGAATATCTGATGATGATTTTGCCTGCTATCCAATTTGCGAATTGCCGGGAAGAGTGGAGCAGTATTACTGATTACTGCACCGATACATAGCTAGTAGCGTATCACATGTAATCATGTTAAACATTGACAATTCCTATTCATCAGAATTCTGCAGCAGCGAAATTCAATCATCATAAAAAGACTCAATCGGATGTTTTTCGTTTCGATTTCTTTTATTCATTCCACTGATTGACATTGGCATCTGATGTTTCGTGAAGAGGTCGTTGATCGCATGAACTGAAGGCAATGCATGATACATTATTGAATGACAATGTTGAACTGAAGACAATGACGGTGAGGACTTCTAGAGGATGCATAATATGCATCTAATTATCATGCATCTCAGAAATTAACCATTACCGGGCCTGGGACGCAAGTCCTATTTACATCTAACATGTTTTATAAAGTACTTATTATAAAGATTTTATTTTGTTGGAGTTCAGTTACCTATGTCACCTAAATCATATTATTCTTACTTTACCAATTGTTGCTATGCTATTTGCACATGTCAGGGTGATGATTTCCATTTTCTATCCGGGTCGAACTATGAATACTTACCTTTTACTAATCTAGTAACTTTTTTCCGAATGTTTCAGTCGTTCCTCAGACATGTTGTTGAAGCAAGCAGTACTGCTTATCGTGGGAGCTGTCTTTGTGTCCGCCCAGAGGAGATTGGCGCTACCAGACATCAGAAGTTGTGCCTCTAGTAAGTATTGGTTAACTTTCAGACAAGCCGAGATTAAAAAATCGGAGTAATGAGCTCCAAGTCAGCTATTAATTTTCCCGATTTCAAGAAATCTGCACTGGTAGTCAAGTGGTCAACGCGCTAGCCTGCTAGCGTAGGGATCTGTTGGTTCAGATCCCACCCAGTGAATGAATTTCTCCTCATTAATTTGAGTTTGTGACCACATAATAAGACTCGGAGGGTTAGATGGTATAAAATTATTTGAGCATTAACCTCGCCTGGTGGTTACCTTCCACTAAAGAGTGTTATTATTATTATTATTATAAAAGTCCAATATCAAGCACCGCAGAGATATTGAAATTAAAGTTAGTAATTTCAGTCATAGAATCGAATGACTAGATTGTACCGAAATTATGAAAGAGTGTTAAAGAGAGATAAGAGTAATTAAATGTCCCTGCCCATTATAGATACTTATACATGTTATGCTGTCAAACAGTATTATTTCTCTGCCTTAAAGCTTGAATTTATGAGCGGCCCTATTGTTTCTAACCCAGGAAATACATTTTCTTTTGTTTCTTCGCAGTCAAATTATTCTCTGTGTGGTACTGAACAGTTTGAGCATTGACTGAAAATTATCCATAACCTTTGTTCTTGTTACTTCTCAAGACTGCAATATGTTATGCAAATCAAAGCCAGCGTCAAACTTTGTGCACCATCATTGTGTTGTTAAAGTGCCTCTCCATTTGCATAATTTAGCAATGAATTATGTGAAACTTTGAACTTCCGAGTCGGTTAGGAACTGATTTTTTATGATTGGGGTGGGACTCGGGTTGTATATTTCTGTAAGATAACGAACTTGTATGATATTGGCAGTCTAGAGATGCTTACTTCCTTTACGGCGGTGCCTGATTTATTAACCATTGTTTCTGAGGATCGCGAATTACAAATTCCAGAAACTTTGTTCCTTGTTGTTGAAGAATTCCCTTTCCACCCCCGTGTTACAATAATATCTTGGAAGGTAACCACTAGGCGAGGTTAATGCTCAAGGTATTTTCTACCAGCTACCCTGCTACCCTCAGAGTGCTATTATTACGTGGTCAAATACATAGATACTCACATATTAATAAGGAAATCATGCATTGAGTAGGATTCGAACCAATTTATCGCTACGCTACCTACATAAATTACCAGACTAGCGCTTCGACCACTGGACTACCATGTTACCTTTCAGGAATTGAAAAGTCTATCCGATGCTAGGAATTGTATACCTCTGACTTCTGAAGGTATTTTGGGGTTTTAGATGGAAAAAGTAGGTAGGAAGCTCATTGAATTGAACAAATATTATCTTATTGTAGTGCTACTTATTTATTGTGGCCTTCTCGTGAACCTGAGATCCTTCTTTTTATAGTTCTGTTAATCATGATGGTTGATTTATACCTAATGTTAACATTTTCAGTTTCATGTTAACATTTTTCTTAGCTGATGCATTTTCACTTTCCATTTTTACAAAGAATAAGAAATAAGAAAAGATGCTTTTCTCGTCAACAAAGTTTTTACTTACGCATGATTTTCGTTTAGTATTTTTTCTTTTACAAAATGTAGGTACAACTGAATTTTAAATTAAATTCAATATTTTGCAAGAAATTCCTTCTTTTCTCACATTCGCCGTCTTCTCGGAAGATCCACGTCATCCTCTTGCGTAACGCAAATTCCGTGTCTGGTTAGCTTGGAGAGTCACTTGAAATCTCTCTATTAATGACGATTTATCGCATGACTGCAAGCCAAATAGCTTACAAATTAATAATTTGCAATTATTGTTTTCGTGCCATAAAATATAGCATTTCTATTGCTGGCAAAGTGTTGTGCGAAGACCAAGTGTTAGGAACTGTTACGTCATGACTTTCTCTCAATTCCTGGAGTAATAACAACTTGGATAGTATTGGCAGGGGCAGGATCGACGTACCTTTGACTTACCTGTCATTATCTTGTGACCTCTTGCTACTAGCTTGGCGCGTTGGGTCGCAAGATAAGCTACGATGAGGAAAAAACCGCGTAAAAAGCTATATTAAATTCATATAAGAATTATTTACTGTTTCTGAAACACCAGTTTCACTGTCATCATTTGATAATACTTGCTTGGAAATGACTTGTGTCAGTACTTTGCTCGTTAATATTGCAGTTAGTGTGTAAGACTACCTACGATAAGGTGGTCAAATAGGTCTTCATTACCTGGACCTCCACAGTAATAATTAAAGAATTATACAAATTGATACTTTGCTAAGTTTAGAGCAGCTGCATTCTTGAATTGATATAACTCCACGCATCATGAATCATGACAGTAAATGTAATTAAGACGTTCATACATTATCTACCTATCAAAGAAGATGAGTTGTATTCGGCAGGTTACTCAATAAGCAAACTTTCTTTTGTAAGAGATAATCCTAATTAATCATCTGAATCTACAGTTTACACAATCTGCAAGGTCTTATCTTTTTTTATGGAACGTTGAAAATGAAATTGGAAGATTTGTAAGATTTAGAGAGATAAAACTAGAGGTACGAAAGTTATTTTAAAAAATAACGATGTTTATCTTGTCAATAACATACTTTAATGAGCTATATTGTCGCTATTAACTTTTTTGGTTAATTAAAACATCACTTTATTCGTAGTGTTGTAACTATCTGTCATTTAGTCTAAGCATCAGGAATGCAATTTTGAGAAATAGTACTAAACATCTTTTGCAATAAAATTAATATGTTTTTATTAATATTTTCTTTTTCCCTTTTTTTGTTTTTCTTTATTATTATTTATTTACTTTTTTCTATATCCTAAATTATTTTTAGTTAGGCCTTCAAAAGGGTGGGTGGAAGAGTAACGCCGTCCTTTAGTTAGGGCATTATTGTTTTCTTCGTTATTATTTATTTATTTATTTTCAAACACTTTTACCTTTTATTCATTTTCAAACTATTTTATTAATTTTCTAATAATATAATAATATCAACGTAGTTGATACGTATTCGAATTCCGAGCTGGTCATATTGAGAGCCTAATTTATGAAACAGGATTAGATTTAATCTTAGTGGACACTATACCTTAACAAGCCCTCTAGTGGAAGTCTAGCCTGAGTCAGCTAATAGTGTACAATAATGTAGATAATAAACTGCACATTGCATACTTACAATAATTGTTCGGCGCTCATACAAAACTAATCTAGGGTATTGCCTGTGGCAATTTCTTCCACCCAAATCTTCCTTAAGGTCCAGAATCTTTCCTTTGATTAAGAATAAGATTTAATCAAAGGAAAGATTCTGGACCTGGGTTCGATTCCCAGCGAGGGAGGAATTTTTCTGCTCTGTACTTGGATGTTCGGGGTCCACTCATACCTCGTGAGGAAAAATGAGTAGCTGCTTTAATGTGAAGCAGCGACCAGTGGCAGAATCTTAGGCAAAAAAATAATACAAGATATTGTAAATTAAAGTGGTAAAGTCCTATGATTCTGCGCTACCCACTAAAATTGTGACATAATAACACAAAGAAAAAGCATTATAATTATTATTATTATTATTAATAAGATTTAATTTTATTCTAACTCTCCATTCTCATCCCTTCTCCTCTCAGGAGTGCGTCATTCGACCTACAAGGACGCCCGTGGAGTGACCCACTCCTACTTCTTCAGCTGGGAGCATGCGCCCACCCGGAACTTGGAGGTGGACTGGCTGGACGCCCGCAACATCTGCAGGAGACACTGCATGGACGCCGTCAGTCTGGAGACGCCCCAGGAGAACGAGTTCATCAAGCAGAGAATCACCCGAGGTAAGTAAGAGGTAAAAATCACAAGCAGAGAATCACCCGAGGTAAATAAGAGGTAAAAATCTGGTGTAAACATCACACGACTTTCCTTATCCCCCAAAAAGAAGTCGAATTCCGCCACTGGTGACTCAACGGTAACGGATAGTTAAAAATCAGTGCCAAATTCGTAATCAGCACCTTAAAATCATTGGATTTGATATGTCGCAACCCCTATCTAGGGTAAATAATAAAAAAGTTAGTCCAAGCGGGTCCCCCCAAAATACCGGTAAATTGAGGCCGGGTTCCAAAAAGTTCAAGATATCAAAAAAATGATGAAAATAGACCCCTATTATTTTTTTAATCCGAGAAAATGTTGTTCTCTAACTTTTTTTGTATTTTTAACCAATTCAAAGAAGCGGCGGTTGCGGCCAATATTTGCGGCCCCGCGGCCGCATGTTGCGTCCGATTTCAACCAAAAGTTTCGTGGTTCGTCTGGTGTATAAAACTAATTTGCATACCAAATTTCAAGTCTGTAGCTCTTACCGTTCTCGAGATATCCTGTTTACACACACACACACACACACAGACAGACGCACGGACCAATGGCTGAAAACAACTTTTTTGGTATCCTGAGGCTATGATTCGTCCAGAAATGTGAAAAACTGGGTAGGTCAAATTTTGGACGAATACAATACTTTCCTTATTATAGGATAAGGAAAGTAAAAATCATCAAGCAGATAATCACCCGAGGTAAGTAAGAGGTAAAAATCACAAGCAGAGAATCACCCGAGGTAAGTAAGAGGTAAAAATCACAAGCAGAGAATCACCCGAGGTAGGATTTATCGGATCTCAGATCCAAACCCAGAAAAACACTCAGGGCGGAATTAATAGACATTTTTGTAATACCTCTGTGGCGCTAAGTCACGGATTGCGTACTGTGTAAGATAGGGAAAACCGACACTTACCAACAGCTTAAGTTATTGATGTTGTCTATTAATTCCGCCCTCAAAGTGATCTATTGCAAGGTAATACCTAAAAAGGACGAATGAATAATTAGATGATCATTTCTTGGGATTTTTTTTTTTTTTGATTTTTTTCAAACGTCGCTTTCAACTGCATGATCAATCATGACGGGAGTTTTACGCTCCATTCACTGGAAACTTACAAGCCAGCTACTCTTATTAACCTCACCTACCGAAGGATTTTCTAAGAAAAATGTTTAATATTGTATGAATAAAAATAATATATGTTTTAAGTAGCCAGTAGTGCTATAAAGGTACGACTAGAATTTTTGATGAAAATGAATCATTACATCTGTCATCACAAGATGATGACTTGAGTTTCGAATGCACTTTGATCTTAGAAAACAGTGAAAAACTTAGAAAGGAAAATTTGTCAGCCATACAATCTACCTACACTGAAAATCAAAAAGTAGAAAGTTCGTATCTATTGTTTCTCTCCTCCTGACATTGACACGACTCTGTGTATCTCCCAGTATTGTTTCTATTTTTCATCTTGAAATTTTCTAAAACAAAAGTTGAGACTTTGAAAAAAAAAAAGGAAAAATGAAATCGCCTGTGGCGTTCCTGTTTCCTTCTTTTTAAAAGCTTTCATTATTTTGCAGACTAGCAAGTTTGTGTTCCATTCTACTTCGGTATTTGCTGGGTCGCAGGCGAAATATTTCTCATTATTACTTTCCTTTGTGGTGAAAAAATGCTGGAAAAACAACATTTTTTGTTGTTTCAAGTTCAATTGATTTGGCTTATTTGCGCGTTCTCTACCTTCTCTTTGATGTTGTCAAACAAAATTAGTTCAAAATATTCTGAAGTGACAGAAATACTGTTAGAGTGAGGGCATTTTTGACTGACATTTTTAACGAGATAGTCCCTATTAGTAAATAAATAATAGAAATATGCTCATCTCACTCAATGATTGCAGAATCAACAGACTGACTGGCTGATGGAAAAGCTCCGAATAGTCCGAAAAAAATCAGCAAACTTTCCTATTTTACTTGAGCATCAAAAAAACTTATCTTGAAACATGGACGTAGCCTTATTAAAATACATACTTAATTATTAATAAATTATGGATAATAATAATTAGTTAATATGAAGAAGAAGGAAAAGATCACTCACGAAACAGTTCACATCAATTGTGAATTTTATTGTGTAAGTGATAAGAACTTTACCATAACCAGTACATTTTCACATGTTTTTTTTTTAAAAAAAAAAGGTAAAACGTATTAAGTGTTTTTCCTTTTTTAAATTCAACCGGTATTAAATACTCAATGTAAAAATATTTTCATTTTATTTTCAATTTACGATTACAAAATTGAATTAATTGAAACTCACCCCGCCTCTTCTCAGGAAACGTCCGCTACATCTGGACCTCGGGTCGCAAGTGCAACTTCAACGGCTGCGACAGACCCGACCTGCAGCCGGCTAACGTGAACGGCTGGTTCTGGTCTGGCTCCGGAGCCAAGATCGGGCCCACCACCCAGAGGAACACCGGCGACTGGAGTGCCACCGGCGGATTCGGTCAGGCTCAACCCGACAACCGAGAGGCAGCCCAGGTGAGTTTCTAATTGGTTACATTAAAGCCAGGATCCCACCGAGTATTTATTTATTTACACTTTATTAAGAAGACATATTATATACAACACAAATAATTACTAACTAAAATACAATATAATAGAAGAAAAAAATAAAGAAAAAATAAATAAATATATAGGTACATAATATATGTATATATTTATTTATATAGTTGAAAATTCCACCGTCAAATTTTTCGACGTTGCTCCTCAAATATTTTCTGAAAAATTTAGATTTTTTCCCAATATACCAAAATTTATTATAGTCTCTTTTTTATTCACTAATATGGCAACCATTGAACAAATTGCAAACTTATTGCAAAAATTGGAAGAAAGGTTGACAGTAAAATTCAAGGAGATATTGGAGAATGAAATTTCAGTGTTGAGAGAAACAGTTGATTTACATAAAGAAGATATCAAGACACTGAAGGAGGAAAATCGAGAAATGAAAAAAAGAGTTAACGAGTTGGAACAATACTCTCGAAGAAGTAATGTCCAGATTTCCAACATTCCCATGGTTCCAGATGAAAAACTGCAAGCCCTTATTTGTGAAATAGGTGAAAAAGTTGGAGTACCCATCAACTTCAAAGTGGACATACAAGCCATTCATCGAGTCCCCACTAAGGCAGCTGGTATCAAACCCATTATTGTTAAATTCACAAACAGACAGGTAAAGAGTGACTTCATCATATCTTATAAAAAGAACAAACTTACATGCAATCAATTAAACTCCACAAAGAGTCTGTTATTTTCATCAAACAACAAAATTTACATTGATGACCATCTCACTGCTTACAACAAGAAACTTTTCTATGAGACCCGGCAGCTCGTCAAGCAGAGGAGAGCAAAGAGCACATTCACCAGGGAAGGCAAGATATTTATTCGTCGAGACGAGGGTTCAGGACCTGTGCAGATCGGAGACTTGGAGGATTTGGTGGACTTCAGCAGAATTGTTGCTCAAACTTGTTAACCTTTCACTTTCACCTTTCTTCTTTTATTATTTTTCTTCTATTTTATGGCCTATAAGCTGTTTAAATCTCTCATCTCATATCCTCTTCTATATTTTTTCTTTTCTTTAATCCCATTCTATCCCCTAACCATCTCCTTTCTTTTATATAATTATGACTTTATTTTTCTTTTCAGTTTTCGCATAATTCACCTCCTATATCATACCCATTAATTACCCCCAAAAAATCAATACCCATTTCTTCTGGTTTTCTAATACTATTCTCTCATTGGACCTTTCTTGTTCTCTCATTTATATCCCCAGTACCTAAAATCAATCTTCTCATGGAACCTTAATCGTTATTCTCCTATTTTTTTTTCTCATAATATTCCTACTTCTATCCTCTTCAGATATCTCAATCCTAACATTCTTTACACTTATCAGTTCTCTTGATTCATCACTTGATCTATCATCTTTATCCTTATTATGTTCCATTTCCTTTTCTACACTCTTCAGTACTCTCATATCATACACTCCACTTCAATTACCTCATTATGCTCAAAGACTGGCTCTACAGCTCTACACCCTTCAAACTTATACCTACCAGACTCATAATTTCAGATTGTCTCAATGACACATCTTAAAATCTACTAATTTATATTCTTTCCCTTCTTTATTTGCTATACAATTTTTTTTTCCCTCTCATGTAGTTAGAACAGTATTTCCCACTGAATCTTCATCCATCTCATTCTTCAATAACCCCTCAATAGTTTGAGGGAACAACCCTCTACCCTTTTTCCATCATTCCTTTCTTCATTTTAATCTTTTTTCCAATATTTCCTATTTCTTTCTTTTTCTTTATTTTTCTTCCTTCTTTTTCTTCTCTTTTCTGCATTTTCTTTTCAACCTATATTTTTTTTAATTACTTTAATTTTCTAAAATTATATTTCACAACAACCCACACCAGCATTATGCTGAAAGGGTTGTTAAATGTTTAATTCTTTTTGATGTCGATTGTTGAAAAAATGTGAATACCTAAATAAATAACGGAAAAAAAAAAAAAAAAAAAAAAATGTCCTAACTAAAGGGCAGGGTTATTTCCTTTGGCAATCTCTTCCATCCAACCCTTTAGTGAGTGCAACATCTTGTCTCGCAACGTTGCGAAAAGTTCCTTTAGAAAGCGGCAACAAAGAGGACCCTACACCAAGACCCTATACCCTACGACTAGATCTAGACAATGAGTAAAATGGTTAGATTATTCCGTGTAGTAGGGTCTAGGGCTCTGTTGTGTCCGTGCACTAATAAGGGTCAAGTGAGATCAAACCCCACTGACTTCGTAACACAAAATGTTGCGCAACGTTGCGAGACAACGTTGCACTCACTGGGATTCCATCTTTAATGCACTTTAAAGAAAGCATAATAAATTATTATTAGAAAAAGAGAATCGAAGGAATAAGTAGTGAATAAGCGTTGTTAGGGCCTGTCTCAAGACTCATTTATATCATAAATAAGCCTGCTATCTTTTCAGCTGAACAGACTGAAAGTAAACTAGACACCAGTTCCTGCTTACATACGCAGTTGTATTTAAGCTATCATATTTGTGTTGATCACAATCGTGATATCACAACTACTCAAACTCACGTTACTAAATTTATGCTTGACTTGGGACAGTTAAAAAAATAGACAAAATCGCTAACTTAAGTCATTACTTGGGATTTCAACCACAAACCAGATTACAAGTTTGCCGCCTTATCGATCAAACGACTGAGGTCGGTTCCTGCTTACATACGCAGTTGTATGAAAGATTTTACTTCCGAGAAATTTCTAATATTAGAAATCGGAAGTATTGTGTTCGTTTTTGTAAAAAAAATAATATTTTTTTGCTCCGATTTCAATTTTTTTTATCATTTCCGTTTCCAGGGTAACGACGAGTCTTGTCTGGCCATCCTCAACAACTTCTACCAGGACGGAGTGAAGTGGCACGACGTGGCCTGCCACCATCTGAAGCCCTTCGTGTGTGAAGACAGCGATGAACTGCTCAACTTCGTGCGTTCTCGGAACCCGGGCATCCGTCTCTAGACACACCCTCCGTCTCTAGACACACCCTCCGTCTCTAGACACACCCTCCGTCTCTAGACACACCCTCCGTCTCTAGACACGCCCTCCGTCTCTAGACACACCCTCCGTCTCTAGACACGCCCTCCGTCTCTAGACACGCCCTCCGTCTCTAGACACACCCTCCGTCTCTAGACACACCCTCCGTCTCTAGACACACCCTCCGTCAAATGATCCTATTCAATCCGTAAAAAAGACGTTCTTTTCTGGAATTGATACATTAAAAACACCCTGAAATTTGTACATTTTAATTTACCCTCCTTCAAATGATCCTGTTCGATCCGTAAATACGACGTTCTATTCTGGAATTGATGCCTCAAAATCTCTGAAATTTGTACAAATTTTCATCTACTATACGTCGCATGTCACCCTCTTTTCTGATGTCATTTTGATGCCAAAAATAGCTTTGTACAAAAACGAGAAGAAAATAATTCCATTCTATAAAACAGTTTTCTGCTGGATTTGTATCTAGAATTCATACTTAGAAAACATTAACCTCAAGATTTCCTGATTGCTAAAACCCATTCAACCTGCTTAAGAATTGATATTTTTTCAATGCATGGTTGAAATCCAGAAACTACGAATATGTAATACCTGCGTGAATTTTACTATTTTCTTTTTAACCGGTAGACGTTGATGTAATTTTCAATCATTTTTTTTACAATAGGCTAGTACATACATATGATTTGAATCTATGATCATATTATGTACTAGATTAAAGTCTCTTCCAGAAAGTACCTCATTTAAATATGTATATAATTATATTTATTTTAATTGAAAAAAAGGAAAATAATATCAACGAAGAAAAAAATCTAATTTTTTGACGAGCCGTACCTACCAAAAAACTTGTGTATATTTTTATAGTTGTAGAACTTTTGGACCCGGTGATTTACCATTCATTGTTAATAGGATTGGTGTCTAGTTTCAAATGCAATGCAAACTCTTCTAAAACCATCTAACCCTTAAATCATATTTCTCATGAGCACTCATATTCAATCACTTTACAAAATTTTCGAGACAAACCATTCATGTTTTCCATAAGCTCTGTTTATGGGAAAATTTGATAATGAACCACAAACATACTTGAAATACCATTTATTTAAAAAGTTTAGAGGACAGATCGATGTATTTCTTTCGCAACTTCGAGCTACAATTATTCATTTCACAAGGTAAGAAATGAAATCGATGAATTTGAGGAAAAAAAAACCGGGTCTTTAAGAACTATTTTGGTTTAAGATTTTGTATCATAAATTTGCGATAAGTTAGGGGTCCCCACACATTGTGGATTCAGAGTGGACTGACTTTTAAAGCCATTAACATTTTAACTAGAGTAAAATATATCAGGCAAACCTTTTGATAATCTTATAATCTTAATAGCGTTCCAGTCATTTGTAAATTACTTCCAAAATGTGTAATTTATCAGCAGCCTAAAAGAAAAAAAACTTCAGATTGGCAGAAACAGATTGAAGGATTCATGGAAAGCTCGAACGTTCCAAAAAAATAAAAAGCTAAAAGTCATACCACTCTTCATGTAAAAGTTTTACCCATAAGTATTATTGTAGAATAAGCTTATTTTAAGTACCTAAAAGTATTAGATTTAAGTCTTTATACAATTTGTACTAGTATCTTAAAATGTAAGACATTATTTGTAATTGTTTCTACCCGTTTGGTAAATAGTCTTTGCGATTTAGAAGGGCAAATACTTTCAGTAAAAATCCATAGTAAACTATCGAAATATAAAGATGTTCATGTTTTCACAATGTTTCAAATTTAGTGTTATAACACGACGAAAAATATACTGTGAGTACAATAAGTATCTGGCATTACAATATCAAACCTATTTACAATACAAAGAAACAGGTTTTGGGCAATTGTTTTTGTTTATTTCTATGATGCTTTGAAATCGGAGAGACTGTTTACATACTGGGGCGGACACTATTTTTTATCCATATTTTGTATAATTTAAATGAAACTTTTTTCTTTTATTTATTTTTGGTTTAAAAAAATATTTGAAATATGAAGTAAATTTTAAAAACAAAATAAAGATATACAGATGAAAAAAATTACAAAAGAACTCGAAATATTAGCTTGTTTTTATTTTTGATGTAGATAATAACAAAGTGAGTAACAGGTTTATATTAAAATAAGTAAGTTTCAGAAAAAAAGGAGAGTAGTACAATAAGTACTTACGAAAATTAAAATTTGTACATGAACCTAAGAGAAGGCAAATCGTATAAACTCTGGAATGAGTCAACAGTTATGAAAAATAAGAACTTAAAAGGGGGGAAAAAAACAGATGATAAAATGACTATTGAGAATCTATAAATTTTTCTTACATTTCAGTATTTTGAAGAAAAAAAAATGTAGTAAGTTTCACATTGTGAAATCGTATCAATTACACATTAATAATCAATTAGAAGAATTTAATCAACAAACTGGTCAAAGTTAAAATATAATGAGTAAAGAATAAATTAAAATAAAATAAATAATGTATACAAATGTAACAAACCGTGTATGTAAAAACTAAACAACCATTTAAAAATATTTCAATAGAAATTACAAAATAGTAATCCTACAATAACGATAAGCACCTTGCTAATCGCGAGCACTCAAAATTTATTTAAGTAGAATTTATTAATAATAATGCAAAATATTTTGATTACAAGATAAGTCAATTTTAGAACAACTTTGGTCAAAACGAACACCTGAGGGTTAGGTGGTAGAAAATGCTTTGAGCATGAACCTCGCCTAGTGGTTACCTTCCACTAAAGAGTATTATTATTATTAACACCTCATGAAATTCATTTCATTGAGACTGTTACTTCAAGATAAGAAATCTTACGTGTCCGTGAAGTATTTATTTCTGCATACATCCAAAATTTCATCACTACAATATTATATGCGATATTCATCACCGAGCAACCTAGTTATTATCTGGTTGTAGTATAATTTCAGTAGAAACTTTATACAAGGAACAAGCGACATAATGAGATCTATTGTGAGATCTCATTATCTCAAGATGCACGGCTTTACATTGTCGCATGTGTCTAGCCAGAGAATTCAATAAATGATTTTTTTTTTTTTTTTTACATTTTCAAGGACCACTGCTAGACGATAGCAGGTGGTACTCGCCAATTGAATAAAAAGGGAATGAGTAAAACAAAAGATTGTTGTGAAAATACTTAACAGAACAAGAAAAATAGTTAAAAGAACAAATAGTTTTTAGTATATACTTTGGTTTGGTGAGCGTAAAATATTCGGAGGTGTTTTCATTTTATTTTTTGACGAATGTTCCTGACATGTGATTATGAATGAACTCTCATTCATAATTTGACTTAATTGAAACCTTAGTCGGATAAGGTTCCGTTGCCAACTCAGCAAGACATAATTTACAATATATTAAGCCAGACTTTTGCTTTACACTATGGCTCTATACCATGCAACCTGCGGTAAGTAGCATAGTAACATAAGTAACCCCTGAAATATGAATGCTTACTCATCCTCAACATAAGCAACTCCTGAAGTATGAATGCTTAGTCATCCTCAACATGAGTAACTCCTGAAATATGAATGCTTAGTCATCCTCAACATAAGTAACTCCTGAAGTATGAATGCTTAGTCATCCTCAACATAAGTAACTCCTGAAGTATGAATGCTTAGTCATCCTCAACATATGTAACTCCTGAAGTATGATTGCTTAGTCATCCTCAACATAAATAACTCCTGAAGTATGAATGCTTAGTCATCCTCAACATATGTAACTCCTGAAGTATGATTGCTTAGTCATCCTCAACATATGTAACTCCTGAAGTATGAATGCTTAGTCATCCTCAACATATGTAACTCCTGAAGTATGATTGCTTAGTCATCCTCAACATAAATAACTCCTGAAGTATGAATGCTTAGTCATCCTCAACATGAGTAACTCGTGAAGTATGAATGCTTAGTCATCCTCAACATAAATAACTCCTGAAATATGAATGCTTAGGGTTGTATGCAGAGTCCTCACTGTAGGGATGCCTGGGTCATTTGTCCCTTCAGCTGATTTTGTTACTCAGAGACGTTTGTTTAAAGCGTCTGTGCGCATGTGCAATTAGATGTTTCTTTCATAAATAATTGTCAAGGTCGAAGTATTCCCTATAGCAAGCTCGGGACGACCCTACAGTGAACCCTATAGGGATTACAAAATCGTCTCTGCATACAAGCCTTAGTCATCCTCAACATAAGTAACTCCTGAAGTATGAATGCTTAGTCAGTCTTAGGGCCACATTAAGAAATAGGAAAGTTAAGACAAGCCTGATACGCCCTCAAGTCGGAGTTCCAACCAATCACAGCGCACTATAGCATGAGCTCAGTCAGTGTTAATCATCCAAGAAATACCTAGAAATAGCCCAGCAATATGAGTTTGTGCCTTTCGCTGTCGAAACCTACGGCTCTTTTGGACCAGATGCTTTAGGATTATTAAAATCTGTTTCCAAAGCTCTGGTTCAGGAGACGAGGGATCACAGAGCAGGAAATTTCTTAACTCAGAGATTAGGCATTGCTATAATTAGAGGGAATGTAACATCTGTGCTTGGCACACTACCCAAGGATGATTGTTTGAAAGAAGTGTATAATATTATATAAATAAAATATCAGACTTCAAAAAAAAAAAAAAAAAAAAAAAAATCATCCAAGAAGGTCAGTAGCTCCTGGTCAGGGAAGTACTTCCTACAGATGAGAGCCGCAATGAGACCGCATGTGGTGGGAGGCTCAGGTAAGTCAATGTTAATTATCCAAGGTAAGTAGCTCCTGGTCAGGGAAGTACTTCCTACAGATGAGAGCCGCAATGAGGCCACATGTGGTGGGAGGCTCAGGTACATCAGAGTCAGTGTTAATCATCCAAGGTAAGCAGCTCCTGGTCAGGGAAGTACTTCCTACAGATGAGAGCCGCAATGAGGCCACATGTGGTGGGAGGCTCAGGTACATCAGTGTTAATCATCCAAGGTAAGTAGCTCCTGGTCAGGGAAGTACTTCCTACAGATGAGAGCCACAATGAGTCCACATCTCATGGGAGGCTCAGATACATCAGAGTCAGTGTTAATCATCCAAGGTGAGCAGCTCCTGGTCAGGGAAGTACTTCCTACAGATGAGAGCCGCAATGAGACCACATGTGGTGGGAGGCTCAGGTACATCAGAGTCAGTGTTAATCATCCAAGGTGAGCAGCTCCTGGTCAGGGAAGTACTTCCTACAGATGAGAGCCGCAATGAGACCACATGTGGTGGGAGGCTCAGGTACATCAGAGTCAGTGTTAATCATCCAAGGTGAGCAGCTCCTGGTCAGGGAAGTACTTCCTACAGATGAGAGCCGCAATGAGACCACATGTGGTGGGAGGCTCAGGTACATCAGAGTCAGTGCTAATCATCCAAGGTAAGCAGCTCCTGGTCAGGGAAGTACTTCCTAAAGATGAGAGCCGCAATGAGGTGGGAGGCTCAGGTACATCAGATTCAGTGTTAATCATCCAAGATCAGTACCTCCTGGTCAGGGAAGTACTTCCTACAGATGAGAGCCGCAATGAGACCACATGTGGTGGGAGGCTCAGGTACATCAGAGTCAGTGTTAATCATCCAAGGTAAGTAGCTCCTGGTCAGGGAAGTACTTCCTACAGATGAGAGCCACAATGAGTCCACATCTCATGGGAGGCTCAGATACATCAGAGTCAGTGTTAATCATCCAAGGTGAGCAGCTCCTGGTCAGGGAAGTACTTCCTGCAGATGAGAGCCGCAATGAGACCACATGTGGTGGGAGGCTCAGGTACATCAGAGTCAGTGTTAATCATCCAAGCTAAGTAGCTCCTGGTCAGGGAAGTACTTCCTGCAGATGAGAGCCGCAATGAGACCGCATGTGGTGGGAGGCTCAGGTACATCAGAGTCAGTGTTAATCATCCAAGGTGAGCAGCTCCTTGTCAGGGAAGTACTTCCTACAGATGAGAGCCGCATGTGGTGGGAGGCTCAGGTACATCAGAGTCAGTGTTAATCATCCAAGGTCAGCAGCTCCTGGTCAGGGAAGTACTTCCTACAGATGAGAGCCGCAATGAGACCACATGTGGTGGGAGGCTCGGGTACATCAGAGTCAGTGTTAATCATCCAAGGTCAGCAGCTCCTGATCAGGGAAGTACTTCCTACAGATGAGAGCCGCATGTGATGGGAGGCTCAGGTACATCAGAGTCAGTGTTAATCATCCAAGGTCAGCAGCTCCTGGTCAGGGAAGTACTTCCTACAGATGAGAGCCGCATGTGGTGGGAGGCTCAGGTACATCAGAGTCAGTGTTAATCATCCAAGGTCAGCAGCTCCTGGTCAGGGAAGTACTTCCTACAGATGAGAGCCGCAATGAGACCGCATGTGGTGGGAGGCTCGGGTACATCAGAGTCCGCCTGACTGGGGAGGGCCGAGTATTTCTCTGTGAACACGATGCGGTCCTGGTCCTTGTGCACCTGGTGACGGGAGAACCAGGGTGAGTGGAGGGAAATAGAAACATATTTACATATTTATTTGTTTTTCCGAGTGGGGGGGGGGAGGGGTGCTATGTTTATAAAAAAACGTGCGGGAGTGAAACAATGTAAAAATAAATGCGTAAAATTGTGTTATTTTATCAAAATATTAGTGGGTAGCGCCGAATTATAGGACTTTTCCGTATTTTTAATATCCTAATATCTTATTTTAGCCTATCATTCCGTCACTGGTCGCTGCTAACATTAAAAAAGCTACTCATTTTTCCTCACAAGGTATGAGTGGACCTCGAACACCCAAGTACAGAGCAGAAAAAATCCTCCCCCGCTGGGAATCGAACCCAGGTTACCGTGTGTGCAATGCCTAGCGCGCTAACTCACTCGGCCACGGTGAGTTTATTTATACTACTTATACCACAAAACTATAAAGAGACCACGATTAGCTTAGCAGTAAGATACTCGCTTGCCTTGTGCGGAAGGTCCCGGTTTCGAACCCCAGAACCGACAAAAAAAATTGTATTCAAAATTTGGTTACAGTTGTTTGTAAGGAATACCTTCTGGTGCGCTCTTGCTGACCCAGCACCTAAAGGGGAACTAGTATGACACTTATAGTCCATCAGAGGGGAGGCATACTACGAGATGGGAAAGCTACAAGCGTCTACATTAACTGCTGTTTCATGGATACGAAATAAAATACATAAGCTGTGAAGCACTATTTTTTTTTCTTTTCAATTTCCGATAATATCGTAAATACAAGAAAATAGCTTTGCTCAGTTTCCCAATTGAGAGATGATGAAAGAAAAAAAGAAAAGAAAAGAAAAAAAAAAAAAACAACTTCTTCTTTTTCTATTACTCTGACTTATCCCGCTCATGCAGGGTCGACGTTGTTCAACCTCATGGTCGAGGTTGATTAGTTTTGGCACATTTTTTACGGCTGGATGACCTTCCTAACGCCAACGATTCTATTTGATTTAACGTCCTGGATTAGGACGGGGGTTTTACCCTCCATTCGCTGGGAATCGTAAAAGAAAAAAAAAAAACAACAACAAAATAAGAAAGAATAGCAGAGCTCACCTCGTCAGCCAGCTGGTAGGAAGGAACAAAATAAGAAAGAAAAGCAGAGCTCACCTCGTCAGCCAGCTGGTAGGAAGGAACAAAATAAGAAAGAAAAGCAGAGCTCACCTCATCAGCCAGCTGGTAGGAAGGAACAAAATAATAAAGGAAAGCAGAGCTCACCTCATCAGCCAGCTGGTAGGAGGGGTACTGGCCACGCTCAATGTGCACCTGGATGCAGTAGGCGTGGAGGGGCTCCGCCCAGAAAGCCTCGGGGAGTCTGATGCTGAGGCTGGAGTTGTACTGGACCGAGGAGTTGCAGTACTCTGTGCTGCACAGGGTCCTGTCTTCAGAGTCCTGGGGGAGTGAGGGGGAGAGGGAGGGAGAGGGGGAGAGAGAGAGAGAGAGAGATTGATTGATTGATTGATCGATAATTTTCATATTTTTTTACAATAAATTAATTTTAGATTACCACCTAAGCTAATAAAATAACTTCTGAGATGAGAGGGAGTGGGAGTGGGAGAGGGAGAGGGAGAGAGAGAGAGAGAGAGAGAGAGAGAGAGAGAGAGAGAGAGAGAGAGAGAGAGAGAGAGAGAGAGAGAGAGAGAGGGGGAGAGAGAGAGAGGGGGGGAGAGAGAGAGAGAGAGAGAGAGGGAGGGAGAGAGAGAGAGAGAGGAGAGAGAGATGGAGAGAGAGAGGGAGAGAGAGAGAGGGAGAGTGAGAGAGTGAGAGAGAAAGTTTTTAGAGTAGAATACAAATTACGGAACCATAAAAACCCAGACTTTAAATAGTTTATAAAGAAAAAGCCCAACTCCTCAAGGTGGATTGCACATAGAATTATGTGGTTTAGAACGAGCCAACTTTTCAATTTAAGTTGGCTGGATACCATCACTTTTGTTGGACATTGCATTTTCACTACACTTCATCAAACTTTTTTTTCTTTTATTGAACCAATATAATTATGCATTTTGTATTATATTTTATTGAATTGGTGAATTTACGTAATATTTTTTATCGAAAATGTTTGATAATAATAACTTATTTATTGAATTCCTCAGGTTGAAGTTGAATTATGCAGTCATAAACGTTAGCAACAGTAGTAATGAGAAATCGGTTCTGGGGCAAAATTAGAACTAGAGAATTTCTGGGGGGTTTTTTAGGGGGTAAAAAACCCTTTCACAGGCTAAACTGCCAAACTACGCCTGTGTTTGAACATGCAAATTTTTCCCTCCATAAAAATGTACCTTGACTTGAACTTTGAACTTCTCCTCGTAGCAGCCGGAGCTCTTGTTGTAGTCCCCCGCATAGGGCAGCCTCGTATACATGGTGAACCCTGTCACCAGAATGCTGTAGTCACTCTGAAAGCTGCACTGGAGCAGCCCCCCGTACAACCATTTGGTCTTGTTGGACAGAGTGGCTCTCATGTACGTCTGCTCTTTGGTTAGCTGAAAAACATAATCAATTAATAATAACACCTTGTTTATCCTAGCCATTGAATAAATAAAAAAAAAAATGTTTATACTACCCAAGTATCAAATTCAGTATGTCGAAATCTAATAATAATGGATTTTTTTTTCCACTTTTTTTTCTTTCTTTTCTAAGTAAGGCGAGATTAAGGACTAAATTATGAAACAGGATTAAAGTTAAGATAAGCCAGACTTGAGGGAGTAAGTCGGAGTTTCAACCAATCATAAAACGCTATAGTCCGAGTTTGGGGACAGTCTGGCTTAACATTAATCTTGTTTTATAATTTGACCTTCAGTATTTGTAACTCATCACTAGGTGCTAAAAAAAACTGTTGTCAAATAGTTATCCAGTATATGATTTAAGTAAAGGTCACTGATAAATACCGGTGCAAATCGTGGCGTGGAAAGCGACGAGAACCCGTCAGGTACAGGGGGGCTATTGCAAAGCTGGGAAGACACATCGCGATGAGCCTCTAGGAACAGAATACACTTCTCTATTTGTTGAGCTTCTTCTTCAGTTAGGATTTCTGGAATAATTAAAATGAAAAATATTTAAATAAAACACAAAAATATAAATAAATGGATATCATGGAGAACATAGGTCCAACTTTTTTTATTTCGAATATGAAACTATCATATAAAGGAATAAATTACAGGTATACTGGTGAAAATAGATTTTTATCTATTTACCTACTGTATTTAATTAAGTATGTATATTTATCAGTCTGGTTGGGGGACTATAAACAGGGAGTAGACCAGCATTGGCTTGGTTCTAGGGGCCCTTGTCAATTATTAGCCTAATGTGGTAGAAGTGCTGAGTCATTCCTCCACTGTCTGGCTACCATCGTTCACGATGACGCCACCCTATGATATATGATATTTTATCATAATATTGCAGGTACATCCTATCATACACGTAAATGTAATAGTATTATTGCGTTGTATCCAAACAAAAAAGATAAGTATGTCATATTTATGGCCAATGAATTACAAAGAAAAGTTAATAAGAGATTTCACTAAAGCCAATTCCATCAGAAATATGCTAAGAAATACAGCCAATTTATAAAAGACGGCTCATTTTTTGATTTAACTTACACGTAAATCAACAAAAATAAATTCTATCTTAATGAAACGTTTCACCAAAAATTCCGTCTTCTTCAGTTTTTCACCAGTTCCAAATTTCTTCTTTTTTTTTCGTTTTTCTTTAAAGTTCTTCATTTTATTTTGCTTTTGTTCCTAATTTCAACTGTTCTACAGTTCAGTTCTTTTTTATTATTTTTTGTATTTTATCATTACTTCCGTTCAGTTTCTAAATTCCAAGTTTAATGTGAAAATCATACACACAACAAGAAGGTTCACGACAAAAGACCATCAGCTCCTTTTAAGAAACGTCAAGCACAAAGTGAAACTCACAGAACGGATTGAAAATAATAAAATAATTGCAAAGAAGAAGTATGACTAAAAATTGAACCTAGCCCAAACCAGGAAGATGAAAATGTACCTATCCCAAACCAAGAAAAATAATTTGTGCCTAGAATTTCCAAAAAGCTTTCATCTCGAAAATCAGTTTGTAACCAGGAATATAAACCAATGTAATAATGAACGAGATATAAAGTAATGTAGAAGTATTTGGCGATTGAAACAATTATAATAAAGGTACAATCAAACAAAAAAAAGCCGTCTTTATTTAATTATTTAAAAGAAACACTCGTAAGTTAATTTAGTTTAATACTTATATTATTATCATTGGCTTGAGTAATAAAATCTCATGGGGGAAAATTAGTTGCACACTTAGGATCATTGACTTAAGTAAAAACGTCTTGGTCGGGATATGAACCTGAAACCTTCAGATTGAGGTAATAACTCTACACCATGAAGTTTAGCTAGGCTACGGTCATTCGAACCCACATCCCCGGGGTCATGAGATAGATGTGTCCTAAATTTGAACGCAGATGGGATTCACTGGTGAAATATACTCGGTCTTTATTTTCTTTCTATATAATTAGATAAAGGATATATCCCAATGATTCAGGATAAAAGAATATTTAAAAACTCACTACTGAGGACAAGCTGTTTTTCTATTTCGTAAAGTTTGGAATCTCTCACCTCGTGACTTGACCTGGGAGAATTCTTCCCGTGACATTCTCAGGAATCGAACCCTGCTGAGTAGATTGTACTGATCCAGGAGTTGTCGCTGCTGTGCGCCACTAGCGTCTGGAAATAGAAGTACGGAGGTAAAAACAATAATCGAGCAAAAAGAGCATCGAGATGCCTTTGCCCGGTCCCGGCTCATGTAAATTTAAGGTCAAGTGATCACTTTAGAGCTCTGTGATTGGTGAAAAATGATCACGTGACCTCAAATGAACATGAGCTGGAACCTGGTCGCCGCATTTCGACCCAGACATAAATAATTCATGTAATGTACTAGAAAATCGAACCAAGCTCAGAAGCTAGAGGCCGGTGGTTCGAGTTCCAAGCTCCCAAGTTCAGCAAACATTTAGTAAAGCGAGTTTGAGTAATTATTTGAATATTGTGATTGTGACACCATTGTGATTTTTAGAGATTTGAAGTTCTATTAATTTATTTTTTTCTTCTTTTTTCATTGTGATTAACAGAACTATGATAACTACCCAACTATTTGGATTTTGAAATAATGATCTTTAATTCCACGTGTAGTCAACTTCCATGGTGTAATGATTGTGACTACTGCTCAGAGGTAGTGAGTTCACATCCCAGGTTCGGTAGAATTTTATACAAAATAGATAGGTAACTTAACTTCCAAATAGGCTGCCAGGGTGGAACCCTAATCCAGAATAATACATATATCAGGACGTTAAAACTAGAATAGAATCAATTGGGTATAGCAGCAGCCTGGGCATTGGATATAGGTGTCCTTATATAAACTTTTCCGTGTGTTAATATCCTAATATCTTATTTTTGCCAATAATTCTGTCACTGGTCGCTCTTCACATCAAAGCCGGTACTCATCTTTCCTCACGAGGTATTATTGGACCCCTGACATCCAAGTACAGAGCAGAGAAATTTCTGCGCCACTGAGGATCGAACCCAGGTCACCATGGGTGCAAGGGCTGAATTGCCCAGGTGCACCCAGAATGGGGCACTCGCGTGCTTGGAAGTATAGTGTTCTCTAGACCATGGGTGCAAGCCTTGTGCACTAACTCACTCGGCCACGGTGACTCCAGAGGTCGTGGGTTCGAAACCCAGCCGAGACACGACAAGTTATCCTCCCATTTGGGATTTTTACCACATAATAATATGTCTTGGGCTTACTGCTGGAATAATGGGACTTTCATAGTCTTAATCGGGCAGTATAAATAAGGCGATATTATTATTATTATTATTGCCTCAGGCAATAATCACGTCCTTTGTCAATATTATTATTGTCAATAAAGAGTTATTATTATTATTATTATTACTAGAGCCCGGATTTTATGCAGCAAAAAAAGGCTAAAATATGCAATTGCATATGCAGGCGAAAAGCCCAATATATGCAAAAATGTAAACAAAAAGCCCAATATATGCAAAAATGTAAACCCGTAAACTCACTGAGCCAGGACTTAATTTTACTTTTTTCAACTGGCATTGTAAAGTTAGTATCTACCTAAGTCAAAAATGCAAATTTTATTTTACACTCAAAATAATATACTCCTTTAACTAGAGAAATGCATACACATTTCTCGAGTAAAAATCAGTAGAAAAGTTAATCGTTTACAAACACAATAAATTCACTGCAAGTAGAAAACAGCCGAAAACTAATAGAGAGGAAAGGGAACAGAGAAAGAAATACAATACATGTAGGTACCAGGTACCTACCCCTCTCCCTGCCTATCCTACCCTGCTGATACGTGGAGTGCAGATGAGAGTATTGCAGACGCGTTACGACACGTTTGATCTTGTTTCAGTGGGCTAGCAGGCTAGCTGCTTGTCAGTACTTAGTAGGTACCCACATGACTTCACAATGAAGGTAGGTAGGTACACTCACAAAATGTAATTTTACGATTTACGTCCTAATATTTGAATGGACTTCGGTAGCTCTGATAGTGTAGATACCTACTTACCCAATTTTCCCCCCTAATAAACCCCGAAATATGCAAATTTTGGCCAATATTGTTGAAATATGCAGGATTTTGCTTAAATATGCAAACTCCAAAAAAACCGCCAAAATATGCAATTGCATATGCAAATATGCAATATGCAAAAATCCGGGCTCTAATTATTACCAATGTTGAGGGAGTGGCAGCTGGCCAGGGTCCAGCCTAGCAGGAGGGCGAACACATCCAGTTCCCTCTCGGGCAGGGGCATGATGTCGAGGAGGAGGGAGAGGGTGGAGGGGGGGAAGGCGCCCAGACCCCGCGGGATTAGGCCACTGCTCCACCAGTGCAGCGGGTTGGTGCGGCACATCATCTGGAAGACAACAGGAATGGAGGTAATAAATAAATAAATTAGAGGATCATCAACACATGTGTCTTGACACAATGGGACATCCAATACTAATATATTATAATACCAAACAATAAATATTGAAATATTCCACTATTAGATTATATTTACCTACATATATTTATATTTAATTATGTTTTTTTTATATATAGTTTTATATTGATATTGTTTGTGAATAATTTTGTAAATACTTAATAAATATATATTCAATAGTAGGTACTTTGAGAAAAAAAAACCTTTATTTGGGACAGAAATATTACATACATCAAAATTACATATATCAGAACAACTGGTTCCAATTCAGCTTATTTGCTGAGGTACTAGAGGTGAATTGAGGTGTTAGAGCGAAATTAATAGACAAAATCTAGATCACAAGTTCGGACTCAGGCATTAGTTTCCCCATTTAAACAAAAATATGGACTTGAGTCCACAGAGGTATGCTAAAAACGTTTATTGATTTTGTCTTTAATATTTAAATGAATTGTTATACCTAATGGTACTAGACCACTGGAGTATATTGTGCATAGTAATAATAGTTATAATTTTTGGGTTCAGGTTCTCTTCAAGTGCTAAGATCATATTTAGATGGGAGTTTCACCCTCCATACTGTGTAAACTTCTACCAGTTACATACATTAACCTCACCCAACCTGGGTTGTACCGGTAATAGTTAGCATCACGGTACTTCCAATTCGAATGGGCATTCATGTTCTTGCTGGACATTGGTCAACTTCATTGAAGGGATTAGAAGTGATGTATTCAATGTGTCATCGACGTTGGCTAGGAAATACGATTTGTTATAAGTTCAAGAGGCAAATCCTGTTCTCAGATCAAAATAATTTCGAGTCAAAGAAATGAATTCTTTAGAAAAGCAGATCTTTAGAAACTTGATTTTTTTTGTTTTTTTCTATCTTGAAAAAATATAAGCAACAAAAATGTTGCCGAGACCAGGATTCGAACCTGGGTTACCACGGCCACAACGTGGGGTCCTAACCACTAGACGATCTCGGCTGGTGATAAGAATGGACAGTTATTGTTCACATAAACAGAGAACCGAGATTTAATTCACATTGGAGAAATGGAGAAAGAGTTTTTACTAGCATTTTCCTACTCATGCGGAACAACAGAAGCAAACTGATCTTTATCAATGTTTAGATGTTTATATTGAACAAGGTACCAAGTGGCATACGTCATGGAGTAGAGGTATAAGCTACGGTTGAACCTGGATATAAGAGGACGATTTCCAGCTCAATTTCTTCTCTTTATAAGAGAAACCTCTTATATCCAGGTTTCACTGTACTATGACTTAATCCAGAAGACGTGGGTTCATCTCACACTGAGTGGAATTTTTTTCTGGTAGGTACTGAAATGATACGTATACGCGGTGTACATTTTTTTTTCAGACAAAAAACTTGTATGTTCAAATATTTTTTTTTTTTTTTTTTTCAGGTTTTGAGTAACATCAGTTTAAGAATGATCTGTGTAATATGTGCTATTGTACTGTCTTATTAGAAAAAATCAAAGTTAATATTGGTCACCATAGCGACCCTAAGTTAAGTGTGTCCTCAGACTCGAAGAGAGCTTATTAATTCAACCTGAGGTTTAAATTAATCAGTCCAACTTAAGTGACACCTCCTTTTTGAAACAGAGGATTTCTCTGTGTATCCAGAGAGGAAATGCAGCAGCTGTGATGGGCACAGTGCCTCGTTCCTCAGACTTGGAAACCATTTTTTATTTTTTATAAATAATTTTGTAAATAAATATATATCTTTGCTTATTATAGTGACACAGGTCCTCTGTAGTATGCATATTTAAATGAGCGGATGGATCAAATATCAATGCTCATTTCTTTCAAAAGTAATATCAAGGTAATTTGCAAGAATTCGCGTAGAAAAAGTGAAGAAACCCCGTATAAATTCACTCAGTAAACCTGATTGGTTAAATGTTTTTTTTTTTTTTTTTTTTTTTGGGATGCAAGTTCCAAAAGGAAAAATAAGATAATAATGTACATGAAAAATATCACTTGAATTTCTCATACAGAGAGAAAGATGAAACATTTACGTATTGATTAAAAACTCGACAGGTTTAAATTTATTCAATTCCCTCTGGCGTTTCCTTATGGAGCACCTTGCATATTTTTACGGTACTTGCACTTTTTCTGCAAGTTCAAAACAAGAAGAAGAAACAAAAAGTAGTTTACATTATTATCCTTCCAGTCAGTCACCTTACATACTGTTAGGTTGGTTCAGGTTAAATCTTGTCTTTTGGTTTCGTGGCCAGATCTTTCCAATTTTAATTTAGTCTGAGATATGTGAAACTAGCTGAATCCCGACACATTGTCAGAGAGGTAGCTGTGCTCACGGACACGGAATTATTATACACGGACCAGAAATACTTATACTAGCTGAAAGCAGACAGACTTTCTGTCAAATAGCTCCAAAGGCCATTTTTATTGGTGGACAGTTACTATCTACATTGACCTACAAACACAACGGAAAAACTCTAACAAGCAAGATTAGCTTGCAGTTTTTCAAGGGTTTAATGACTTATAAAAAAAAACCCAAGTTTTTATGATTGTTGATCGCACATATACCTAAATATGTGCTTCAGAACGAGCCAACTTTTCAACTAAACTTGAATAGAGACCAACGCTCCCCCAGCTGTAGCCAATCTGAGCAACCTAACAGCCAGGCCGACCTCCGTGGCTCAGTGGTTAAGAGCATTGGTTGCTGACCCGGAGGTTGCGGGTTCGAATCCCGGCCGGAGCGGAAAATTCTGACCGAGTTTTTCCGTTTCCGGAATGGCATGGATGTAAAGGTCAAGTGCTCTGAAGTAATGCGAAAGCGGTTTCGGGGCACATCTACCTTTAAAAAAAAAAAAAAAAAAAAAAAAAAAAAAAAAAAAAAAAAAAAAAAAAAAACAGCCATGCATAAGTACCTTGAGGCAATGCCTCCTGAGTTTGTTCTCTTTGAGGCACTCAGCTATGCGCAGCGTGTCCAGGAGGTTGTCTACGGTGAGGTTAGACTCCAGATAGCGGAGACACCTCTCAGCCAGGTGCGGGATGAGGTACTTCTTGGCGGCGTACAGGATGCCTTGGGCAGAGTCCATGTCGGGGATGAGCAGGGTGTCCGTGTAGAGGTACCTGGGGGGCATTTATTTTATTTATTTATTTAATACATGACAAGTAAATGGTTCAAATATATATAACAATGACAGTTTACATAATTCATAATATTTTTAATTGAACTTATGCTAGTTTCTTTTGGCTGTCGTCATCTCACACTAAGGGCCACACCTATGAAGTATGGTTCTTGTGTCGTGGGATGCAGCCTTGTTTTAGTTTTTGTGTTAATTATAGTTACTATCCTTTACATTTCTATTTCTTTATGTATAAAATAATTTCTTTTTGTATAAAATAATCATACTTTCTATTAACATTAACATCAACATCATTGCCTATGATGATTGTTAGCATCAAGTAGGTGAAAAGGGTTGAGTGGAAGAGATTGCCACAGGCAATAACTCCGCCCTTTAGGTAGGACATTTTTGTTATTATTCTGGGGTGCATCAAGTAGGTGAAAAGGGTTGGGTGGAAGAGATTGCCACAGGCAATAACCCCGCCCTTTAGGTAGGACATTATTGTTATTATTCTGGGGTGCATCAAGTAGGTGAAAAGGGTTGGGTGGAAGAGATTGCCACAGGCAATAACGCCGCCCAGTAGGTAGGACATTATTGTTATTTTCTTTTTTTTACTTATTTATTATGTCATTTGTTTGTTTGTTTGTTTTTTTTTTTTTTTTTTTCTTTTCTTAATTTTATACTGTTACCATTGTACTTTGTCGTCCTAATAAAGCTTATAATTTTTTTTTTTTTTACAATTAATTTTACGCCTATCAAGCAGGGAATTACAAAATTAATTAACTTACATCTCTAATCATATTTATACAAAAATGTATGAAAAATTACATGCAAAATATTAAACATATAAAATAGCCTTTGTTATTTTATATTATGAAGTAAGTGGCAGAGAAAGCACGAAGTGCAACATTTTGTTGTGCAGCACTGCGCAACATTTTATGCTCCACTGTTTCTTTAATAAGATAGAACCCCACTAACTCCGCAACGCTTTGCAACTCTGAACAACTGGACATTGCTCAAGACCTAAAATGCAGTCTCTGTAAAGAAACCCCAGAGACACCAAAACACATTCTCTATGAATGTGGAGCAGCCTCACACGGTCTACTGAAACACTTCTCAAGGCTGATTCTAACACCTAAAGAAGTTACCGAAATCAGTCCTAAAAGAATCTTAAGCTACATTTATAGCTTTGATCTCTTTTAGAGTTACAGGGGCATGTCACAAAGGATCAAAAGGTCGCTGTGACAAAGAGTTTTCGTAGCCGACAGCCCTACTTATACCAATACCAAACGCTTTGCAACACTTCTCATTTAAAATTAAAGACAAAATGTTGCGCAACAACATGTTGCACTCAGTTGGGCTTGGCGTACAAAGTGTTAAGCGTTAACTTTGTCTCTGACTTCAAACAATGGTGTATTCAAAACATGTTTTTTTTTTTAATCAGGCGGACATCAAATTATGATTGTTGATGTGTAGTGACGCGGCATCAGCTACGCCGAACTGTTCTGATGGTCTCTCTATAATCAGATCAGTAATAATAATAACTCGTACATGAGAACAGGTTATGTAATTTTTACCAACTATATCACCCTGTATTATTTTACTGTTGACAACTAAAATAGTGACAACTTCCACACCACGAGTGAACAAGTCTATCTCTATCTATATTCTATTATATTAAAGTGGTGTTTTTCAACTTTTTAGTTATATGCACCGGTGAACTAGAACTCACTTGAAAACATGGACTAGATAGAAACTCACTTGATGAACAGCTGGAAGTGGTCTGGCTCCATGTCTGGCAGTACAACCGGTTCCCCGTGCTTGATGGCTAGAGACCCGTAGAACAGGGCTTCGAACACGGGACTGCTGGCTGCCAGAACCAACTTGTGGCACAGGAACTCCTGGGGGATGCGGAGTAGAGGAGGGATCAGTTAGTTAAAATCCTTTTTCTAATTTTATTAACACGTATGAGACGGTGTGCCCACCGGTGGGTCACGTTTTTTTTCAATTTCCCTTGTAACATGACCCACCTGTGGGCACAGAAAATGCTATTATTAATATATTTTTGTACTCGCCCGTCCCAATTTTTTTTTTTTGTTATTGTTAATAATAATAATAATAATACCGGGTGTACCGGTTCATTTATTAACGAGCATGAGAGCTCTTTGTACAATAAAACAATATTAATTTATAACGAAAATCAATGGAGATACACAAAAAAAAACAACGCAACACATAAATGGTAAATGGTAATCGAAAGACATTAAAATACTCTACAATATATATCACAATTGTTTTAAAAATCAAATCCACAATCGGTGTTAGCATATTGTTGTCATATTTGGAACACATACCCTAATTTGAAGCCGTCCCAGCGTACAAACAATAGAAAATAGGACCCGTCTCATACGTGTTGAACCCCTAATCAGACAATTTGTCTGCCTGGTTGACGTTACAGGAAGAACATTGTTTCGCTAGAGGACTATGAACAGAGGACGTACTAGTTAATATTTTATTATTATTACTGTACAAGCTAGATAGGCCAAATATTATATTAGTTAGCCATGGGTCCGCCCGTTTGTTATATGTAAATAAATAAATAAAATAATGTCTGCCATGAGTCACAAGAATCATAAGCTAACATAGAGGAAATCATCTAGTTACGAAAACGTGATAGAAAACGAACATCAAAACAACACCAAGTGGCCACACATGTATGTCAGGAAAAGATAGACCAGGTGCTAATAAAATTGGTGTAATCATGAGTTGAGACCATGACAATATCAGGCCCGACCGAAGCAAATGGGGTCCAGGCATCTAGGAGGAAACAAAACGACTTACTTCGCCTGGAACTAAACCACATAGATTCACAAGGATGAGAAAAGATCACTTTACCTAAAAGTTATTCTGTTATTGTTCTGTCCTCATCATCCTGCAAATCCACAAACTTATCAAGGCAACAAAATCCATGCAAATACCTGTAGATTCAGGTTGTAGTGAGAGAATGTATTGTATGTAAACTAGCAATTATTTTCAGTTGCAACATATAAAAAGTACTAGAAATAATTTTGTAAAATAAGTAGGTCAATCAAGTGTCAGATTAAGCCTTTGCGAAGCCCTTTGCATTTTTTAGGCGCGGGGCCCAAAAAATTATACTGAGTTTATCCTAAAATAATATCTATTTTTTGTTACACACCGACCTCAGTGTATAGATCGATAAGGCAGCGGACTTGTGACCGGTGGTTCAATTCTCGGGTTCAGCGAAGATTCAGTAAAGCGAGTTTAAGTAGTTGTGATATTACGAAAGTGATTAACCCAGGCTGGGTGACGTCAATGTGGGTAGTAGGTTTGTAAGGTTCCTGCGAATGGAGGGTAACGTTGAAAAACGACGAAACTCTAATAAAACAAACAATATGATAATTTTTTTTGTTTATATGATAACTTTTCTTCTTTTACACAAACTGAACACTAAATACATGAGAATTATAATTAAATCCATTTTCATACATAAATTTACATCATCACGTAATAGCCGAGTTTATCACAACTCCACCAATCACTGATTCGCCAACCACCCTCGAATCTCGAGGGTTCACGAATCCACCAATCGGGTTTTATCACGAAAATTCAAGCTCGAGTTCGCGAATCATGATTGGCGTTACGGCAACATCGCAATTATACGAAAACTCTCATAAAAGCCTCTGATTTTTCGAAAATTGCGATGTTGTTTTGTTAACTTTTTACATTTTGAATGCTAACATTTCTGAAAGCATTTTGAACGTTTTTTTTTGTGTCGTTCACATGGTCATTTCATAAGTTTCATATTGATCAATGATCATTTTGTGTGACTTGGGTTCAATTCTCAGCAGGGCAAGATATAATAAATTACCTTATGAGTAAGAATGCTGTTTCAATGTGACTATCAGGGATGGAATTATGGTCAAAATAAGATATTGGGACAGATGGTGATCTCGGTTTTATTCCCAGCAGGGCAGAAATATGTCCACTGTATTTCCATCACGTTTTCATTAATGTTGTGTACTAGAATTATAATTATAGTTCTCATACCTAGCTGTTTAAGAATTCTAAATATTATCAAACACCTCGGCCGAGGTGTGAAGAACGCCAATACAAAGAAAGAGACAGCCCGGCAGAGTGTAAGGTTACGGAAAACATAGTTCCCATGCATTTCATGTACTTTCAGCCAGCGAGGTTTTCAGCAGGAGTTTGTACATACTGGTGTGGAGAGATGATATAGGACCTGCACTCATACCCAGAGTCACCAAGAAGTTTTAGTACATGTGTTTTAAAGTCTAAGGGCGGAATTAATAGACGTTTTTGTAATACCTCTGTGGCGCTAAGTCACGGATTGCGTACTGTGTAAGATAGGGAAAACCGACACTTACCAACGACTTTTAAGTTATTGATGTTGTCTATTAATTACGCCCTAAATCTTGTATGAACTGAGATTCGGACAAATTCAGAATGTTCCCGAATGAGCTTTTATCTTCCTGGGATTAGCTCGTTTTCAGGAAATATCATATAGACTTAGAAATTCAAATTGTGAGGAAGCACAAGCAGAAAAAGCACAGGTGAAGCACAGAGCAGAACAATTCCTGCCCCGCTGGGGATCGAACCAAGGTCACCATGCGTGCAATGCCTAGCGCTAAATCATTGGGCAACGGTGACTACTCACAAATCTCTTCTCGGCCTTTTGGTTAAGATGTAATATCACAAAAATAAGTATTAATTAATTAATTTTAATAGCAATCGCGTGATAATGGCCAGTTTGAAAAAATTTCAAGTATTTCTTTAGGAATAATTCAAATTTATTTCAGTCTTTATTACAAAACTTTTATAAACTTAGCACATCAGGATAAGATGACAGGTTTATGAAGAACAAGGACAAGGATAATTAAATAATGGGCAAAAAAATAAAGATGTCATGAAGATAAACAAGTATTTGAATTTTGAAAAAGATAAACATTTTATCTTTGTTTACGATTTAAAAATTCCAAAGAAGAAATTCTATAGTATTTTCAATATTTTTTTCTCTTTGGGAACCCAATCGGTCCTCGAATCACTGATTCGTGAATCAAGGTTACTTCCTCAAATTGAGTGCTCCGAATCACCTGCGAATCAGAGATTGGAGATGATAAAACCCGATTCGTCGAGCCAATCCGGAGTTCGAGCGAATCCGGGGTGAATCTTGGATGATAAAATCGGCTATAAGAGGTAAAATATAATGAGGTGTTGTTGGGACACAAGCCACCCTATCGCTACGGCCCTGGCTATTCAGGCGGGCCTCTAGAATGAGGATAGACCCGCATCTTGTGTATTATCAGTGTGATAAGAACCAGCACTAATCTGAGAGGACCAATGCCTCAAGGTTATCCCGCATTGTGTTCTCCTAGCTCAGCGATGATTCAAGGTTACCAATATCTGTTTGATCCGGTGAAGAGTTAAGACCAGCGGAGTTAGGAACTGAATAAATAAGCACGCAGAGAGAAACAACTGAATAGGAAATACACTTGGGTCTTAGATTGAATACGATTAATCTAACAGAGGAGATCACACCAAGACCAGTTTTGGACCAAATAAATACAAAAACAGTTATTGGCTGCAGTGATATCGACTCAAAAAGATGTAGGTAGAACCATTGCTTTGAATTAGGTATGTCACTCGAAATAAACTGAAAAAAATAACTTATGATTAAAACTGTTGTCAGATACAGAGATTTTCTAACGTCAGAATGTTGGGGGCTAAATATTAGTTATATTTTTGTTTAAAGTCTCAAATCAGACAGGAAAAATACCGAACTCAAAAATCAACTCACGGTGGCATAAAACACATACAGGGTGTCCACGTTTTTTTAATAAAATTTCAGAATCAACTCCAGGAAACATGCTAAGACTAAAATAATCTTGGGTAATTTTTTCAAATTAAAAATAAATAAATATATTCATCGTACACATTCATAGTTCAAGAAACACAGTCGAACCTGGATACAAGAGAAAAAAATTCAGGCTAATAATAATTCTCTAAGAGGAAAAATAACTTCTTATTGAGAGAAACCTGGATATAAGAGAAAAAAATTCCGGTCTCTTGAGTTCTCTTATATTCAGGTTCGACTGCATTTGAAAAATTCCGAGATTTGCGCGTTACAAGGAATATTTTTAACAGACCGACGGACCGACAGACGGACACAAAACCAAAGTTGCTCAGGAGGTTATGAAACGTCCAGAAATATGAAAAAAATTGAAATCGGAGCAAAAAAATATTTATTTATTTTACAAAAACGAACACAATACTTCCGATTTCTAATATTAGAAATTTCTCTGAAGTAAAAATATATGGAGTATTTTTTATGAATTTGAAAGGATCACTTTAATCTAATTAAAAAAAAAAAATACAAAATAAGCTAGGTATCTTGATTTTGTATGACTTAAAGCACTCACTCACTATATTGATTTTGCAGTGGTGTCTTAGAACAAACTGGTCCAAAGGACAAATCACCAAGCTTGAGAACAAAAAAATATTTTTTTTTTACAAAAATGAACACAATACTTCCGATTTCTAATATTAGAAAAATTTCGGAAGTAATAATACATCGATAGATAGTTTAAAAGATATTGAATACCACCCCCACGGAGCCCATACTCACAGTCCGGGGCTCCTCGGAGCCCACAAGGAAGGTGCAGTCCGCCCACTCCGCCAGCTCAAACAGTTTACGGAACCTCTCCGCCACGGTGCAGGAGGTGGACTGCCAGTCAGGGGTATGCTCCTTCAGCGGCTTCATCACTTCAGTCATCTGGGAGCAAAGAGGGATACGTGTTATTTTCATGAGGTAAGTTTTTTTTTTTTTTTTTTTTTTAAGTGAGGTGACCCTCTTTTTGAGGTATGCATGTACTCTGGGGGACTATAAACAGGGAGTAGACCAGCATTGGCTTGGTTCAGGGGGCCCCTGTCAATTAATAGCCTCCTTGTAAAGACAGTGGTAGAAGTGCTGAGTCATTCCTCCACTGTCTGGCTACCATCGTTCACGATGACGCCACACTATAATGAATAATGATGTACTCAGAGCAACACTATTTTCTTAGATTTTAGATATATTATTTATAAAAAAAGAAAGATGAGTGTTTCACAGCCGTTTTTATTTCGTAGACTTTAACATCTATAAGTTCATTCGAGACGTTCATTTTACCCTCCATTCGCTGGAAACTCACAAACTAGCTACTCACCCACATTAACCTCACCCAGCCTGAGTTGGGCCGGACCTAGCACGTATCAAGAGGGTCCAAATTTAAATAGTCACCCATCCATTCACTAAACTTGCTTAACATCAGTGCCAGAACGAGAACTGGTTGATTACGTGCCATCGATGCGACCGACGCGCGACGCGACGATGGCTTACGAGGTACTTACTTTTACATACATTTTACTTCCGAGAAATTTCTAATATTAGAAATTGGAAGTATTGTGTTCGTTTTTGTAAAAAAAATATTTTTTTGCTCCAATTTCAATATTTTCATATTTCTGGACGTTTCATAACCTCCTGTTTTCTCTTTCGACAAAAGCTTCTCTTCATTTTGACAAACATTTTGGAGGAACCTGACGTATGGAAACCACCGTGTTCGTGTCAATATTATTAGTATTATTACCCTAGAGAAATTTAAATTAATTTACCAACTAATTTTTCTGCCTTTTCCTGAACAAACAAGGATTGCCAGCCGTCGCGCGTTGCGTCGCTTTGGCTACGCGATGGGAGCGATGAGCAAATAGCATCGCGAGTTCTAATCACGTCCGAGCAAATATTTATGACAAATTATTTGTCCCAGGATCAGTTGGCTTTCCCCTGACCTGAGTCTTACAGAACAAAATAATAACTGTCCACCCAGTATTCCAAGACTTTCACAGACAGGCTGGAACTGTCTATCGCAGGCACAAGTTTCTTGTCCGTTTCCCTATGAAGGGTGTTTCAAAACTCTGGGCACAAAATTTCATGAGAGGGTATATTATTTGGTCCAATAGACTACTGTTCCAGAAACATTGACAAAAATGTTTCCCGATGGGCTGAGATAAGAGCTCTAAAAATAATTGAGAAATTGATGGTCCAATTCCTTGATTCTCTTTAACTTTTTTAGAACTGATTAACGATTCAAAATATGATGTCAAAATAAAACTAAACTGTACAAGTCTTCATAAAATTGTAGATCGAAATTCAGCTTGGTTCAATATAAGGTATAAGTATAGAAAACAACTAAAAATAATTCTCTTTAAAGTTTAAAGTATTTTTTTTGTATATAATCCAGTAAGAACTGTGAAATCTATACATTATTTTTTTCTCTGGTTTTAGAAACACCCAGTATTTCCAAGATGAGGTTCAAGTTCAGCCAGTGGTCATTCGGATCATTGACCTCCTGTATAACTTGAGAGTACTTTTCATAGAGGATTCAAGCAAAACCAGATTCCTTGCATAGAATTCCAAGGTACTTGACAACAGTATCAAAGTTTAGTAGATTATGTACATTACATATAGAGAGTGTAGATAAGTTATAAAATAATGAAGTGGTCGGAGTGGGTTACAGGTCACCTACTCTACTCTCGACGAGATAAAATTTTAGGTCACATTACTGTGTGTGGCATTAGTAAACAGATGATACACGTTTTGGCACAGCAAAAAAATATGTAAATCAAGAGACAATCTTTCAACTCTACAAAAAAGTGTACAGTTATGTCTTTATGTTATTCATGTTTTCTTTTCTAGATACCTTCTCGTTTGTTTGTTTGTTTTTTTTTCAACTTGAAATATTCATTTTCTTTTAAGAACCTCATGACTTTCATCATCATCGTAGGGGTGGCGTCATCGTGAACGATGGTAGCCAGACAGTGGAGGAATGACTCAGCACTTCTACCACTATCTTTACAAGGAGGCTAATAATTGACAAGGGCCCCCAGAACCAAGACAATGCTGGTCTTAACCTCATGACTTCATGTAACTAATATATGGAGTATTTTTTATGAATTTGCTAGGGTCACTTTGCTCTAATTAAAAAAAAATACAATGTAGGTAGGTATCTTGATTTTGTGTGACTTAAAGCATATTCTCACTATATTGATTTTGCAGTGGTGTCTTAGAACAAACTGGTCCAAAGGACAAATCACCAAGCTTGAAAACATAAGGCTATAAATTTAAAAGTGCATTAACACTTGCTTGTCTGCCAAATTTGATAGTCATGTGTTTTTAAGTGGACACTAACTATCCTGTTTACCAAGATTTATTTGACTGCAACCTAGTTGGTAGGTAGGTTACCACATAATAATATGCCTTGGACTTACTGCTGGAATAATGGGACTTTAATTGTCTTAATGGGGCAGTATAAATAAGGTGATGTTATTATTATTATTATATGCATTAGATAGTAGGGTTAAGGATTTAATTTTAACAATGTTATGTTTATTTGATACCTAGAACCTCTTATCACATTGCACATATTTACAGAACACTTAATGGTAGTTTTTTGATACTAAGTAAAATTTAAAAAAAAAACTTTATTGTTTAGTTTTTAAGGATTAAATAGTTTATAAAGGGCCAAATTGTGAAATAGGTAAGACTAGCCAGACACACTTTCAAGTTGGAGTTTCAACCAACCAAGCACACTATAGCTCAAGTTGAGGGACAGTCTGGCTTATCTTAACTTTAGTCCTGTTTTATAATTTGGCCTTAAGTCTTTATCCAAGCTACCTCACACTCATCCTTTGATTTAATTATAAGTATTTTGCAGCTAGGCCCGTAGTACACCAATGCATAAATTTAATAGCTAGTTGTTGAGACATAGGTATATTTATATCCATTCTGTATTGAGATAATTTCTCATCTAAATGAAGACCAAGGGTTTTTCTCAGTTAGACTTGGTCTAAGATGGCATTTGATAATATTTAAAAATTTAAAAAATCTATGGTAAAATCTCAAATTTCAGTCAGAATTTCAAATTTTGTACTTGAAAACATTTTACATATTTAAAAGTTTAGGATTAAATATTCAGTTTAGATGGATTTTTTTTTTTTTTTTTTTTTTTTTTTGATATTTGATATCTGTTATGGTTCATAAGATACCTACTTGACATTGAAGGCTCTGAGAAACCATCAGGAAACCCCTTTTCACATTCAGCAATGTAAAAAACACTGCCAATTATGGACACAAGACTTCCTCGTGATTGCTTCACATTGTAAACACGTGCCAATTTTGAGATTTTATAGAAAATTACTTGTATCTCCAAAACAACTGAACCGATTCTCTTCAAATTTGTTTTATGTGGTAGAATATCATTTTTTCTACATTCTAGATTCAACAAAAAATTCTGTATTGGCAAGTCGTGGTCCTTATTTTTTGACTTTTTTGTCCAAAATTTCGGATTTTCTTAAATATCAGAGTCAAATTATAATTAATTAAAAAATAAATATAAATTTCATATGTAAAACAATAATATGCACATAAATACAAAATTTCATCAAAATCGGGTGTACCGTTCACGAGATATAAGCGTTTAAGTAAAAAGTTAGTGGTCAGGCGCACGGTCTCTTTTACCCAGAATCGCTAGTACGAATTCGATTAATTTGAAATGGGACCATCTACAGAATGTATACTAGATGTGTGCAAAATTTCATCAAAATCGGTTGAGTAGTTTCCGAGATTTGCGCGTTACAAGGAATCGTTTTAACAGACCGACAGACGGACACAAAACCAAATTTACTCAGTAGGTTATGAAACGTCCAGAAATATGAAAAAAAAACACATGCCAATTATGGACACAATACTTTCTCGTGATTGTTTCACATTGTGTACACGTGCGAATTTTGAGTTTTTTATACTAAATTACTTGTATCTCCGAAACGGCTGAACTGATTTTCTTCAAATTTGTTTTATATGGTAGAAAACAGTTTTTTCTACATTCTAAATTCTACAAAAAATTCTGTATCGGCAAGTCGTGGTTCTTATTTTTTGACTTTATTGTCCAAAATTGCGGATTTTCTTAAATATCAGAGTCAAATTATAATTAATTAAAAAGAAAATATAATAATAATAAATAATAATAAATAAATAAATGTATTTCTTTGTGTTATTATATCACAATTGTAGTGGGTAGCGCAGAATTATAGGACTTTTCCATATCATTAATATCCCAATATCCTATTTTTGCCTATAATTCCGCCACTGGTCGCTGCTCACATTAAAGCAGCTACTCATTTTTCCTCACGAGGTATGAGTAAAAAGAAAATATAAAAAGCCTGTGTAAAACAATAATATGCATATACATACAAAATTTCATCAAAATCGGGTGTACCGTTTACGAGATATAAGCATTTAAGTAAAAAGTTAGTGGTCAGGCGCATGGTCTCTTTCACCCAGAGCCACTAGTACGAATTCAATGAATTTAAAATGGGACCATCTACAGAATGTCTCCTAGATGTGTACAAAATTTCATCAAAATCGGTCGAGTAGTTTCCGAGATTTGCGCGTTACAAGGAATCGTTTTAACAGACAGACAGACAGACCGACAGACGGACACAAAACCAAATTTGCTCAGGAGGTTATGAAACGTCCAGAAATATGAAAATATTGAAATCGGAGCAAAAAAATATTTTTTTTTACAAAAACGAACACAATACTTCCGATTTCTAATATTAGAAATTTCTCGGAAGTAATTGAAATCGGAGCAAAAAAATATTTTTTTTTACAAAAATGAACACAATACTTCCGATTTCTAATATTAGAAATTTCTCGGAAGTAAAAAATATAGGTACTAAATTCAATTTTTAGGTACCTATTTTCTTATTTTCTCAGAACCTAAACAATAAAACTCAGATATCAACAACAACAACAAAAATCTCAGAGTTGACATTATTAACTTTTATTTCTGATATCTTCATTTTTTTTTGATAAATTTACTCTGTAAATGGATTTTAAAACAGATTTTTTGTATTGTTTTGTTAATTACACCAAGTTTGGAGTGGGTCAACTTTGAGATTTTTTGATACCTCTTATGGCTTACAAGATAATTTACATGTAATTAAATTTAGCTTTCAATTTTTTCAAAGCTTTTCACTGTGCCTGAGGTCAGAATCAAAAAAGAAACAAAAATATTCAAGAAATTCACATTCCATGTTTGTCTTGACACAAAATTGCCACATGCATGTGCAGTCATTCATTGTCTTGACAAAAAAAGAGGAAGTGGAAATTTTGTAAGTGTCTGTTTTTAAAAATCTGTTGACTTGGTAATGTTAACAAGGTAAGATAATATTTTACACTAGATTCATTAAGTAATGTTAATGAGTTGGAAATTCACATTAGATCACTGACAAATGTTTGTTGGGTAGAATGGTTAGGTGGCTACCTTAGCTTAGGTTTGTCAGAGTGGAAATTAGTGCAGGGTTATACCAAGTTGCTGCAACTCATTCTAACTCTGTGCTAATTTTCAGTCTGATGAACATAAGATAAGTCCGCCACCCAAGCTATGCGAGACAGCTAACAAAACTTCTTCTATATGGATCACCTAACTAGGTTACACCTGAATCCTGAGTACAACCATGTTGAAATTCTACTTCTTTACTTTTTAGACTCCTTTTTAGACCAGTTCTTAACTGTTTCAAATGTGCCATTTTTTTAATTCTTATTCCATTTTAGCTTAAAAATCTAGATTAAATTTGAAAATAAAAGTTCATTTCTTGGGTTTCTGCTGTTTGAATAACTTGATGGTCATGTTTTTAAGGCAATAGGAGGTATATTTCTTGCAAAGTCATACTTCCAAATGATTATGGAAATTTCAAATACCCTATTTTTAATTAGAACTTATTGATTTCTGAACTATTAAAAAAAAACCCACATTCTAGTCTTACCCTATTTTAAATTGGTAGATATTGGTTTCTCATCTATTAAAAAAACACACACATTTTAGTCATTCAGAGACAGAACATACCTAAGGATAAAGTGGTTTCTTTACATATTAGGTAGGTATGGCTTAAGAAAAGCAAAGAAGAGACTCACCTTTTAAGTTTTTCTTGTGAACCTGTTCACTGAATAGATAGGGAAAGGAATATAATTTAATGAATTGTTTATCTTCTTGTTATTGTGTGTCAGAGCTTATCAATATCAGAGATTATCAGATTTCCATTAACAGATTCAGTTTCAACAGTTTGATCAAAATAGTTGGGAATGAGATACTCGAGATTATAACTTTATAAACCCATTCACAGGCAAACACGATAAAAGTAATTTAAATTATAAGGAAGATACCTGAACCTGGAACGTAGAATACCTGGGTAATTTTATGAAAAATTAAATTCAATTTACCTACACACAAAAAATTAATAAAATCATCAAATCAAAATAAAATGATAAAAAGTTTTGAAAAATAAATAAAATTTATTTCGTAAGGCGCGGAATCGCGATTGACAAAATGTACAATGTTGCCTATTGAAAAATCCCTTTTTCCCATAGCTTTTTCCTCATAAGATCGTGCGTGGGAAATCCCGTTTGAAAATTTTATTCACTGAGGCTGCTAAAGAAGCGGGAAAATTTCAAAAACCAAAAGTTTGATTTTTATCAAATTTGACGTTAGAGAATTTTTTGAATTTGAAAATTGAATAGAGACAGGAATTTCAGGAACGTCAGGAACCAAAAACTGGCAACTTCAGGTGGCCAAAGGCCTACCAAAATCATCTTCTCTTTTCCTTTGTGGACTGTGGAGCACTGAAATGGGTAAAAAGTATTTTTGTGAGCATTGTCAAAAGTCCACAACAGATAACTATGAAGCAAGGAGGAAACATTTGAACAGTGCAAACCACAAGCTCCTGGTCAAGTTACATTACAACCAGCACATGGGTAAGGATTCTTCATCAAACTACACCAAACTAATATACAGTATAGTAGTGCTTCACTTAGATTGTTGGCTCAAGACAGGAAGTCCCATTACGCTAACAGTTTACTATAGCACCTTTTCTTTATTTAAATAGAGAAAATAATATACAAGTATTACAATTAATAAGGTTTAAAAATATAAAATAAAAAAGGTATCCATACACACACATTCACACCTAGCATGAGTAAAAAGAAGAGAGGAAGGAGTGGTTAGAGGGATTGGGATTTTAAGGCTAAGGATGGTTAAAGCTATAGGTATCAAATAAAACTATTCCCGCCCATAGGCTGGTAGTCAATGAGAGCAGGTGGAGCTGCGATGGAGGTAAACCCTCGTGATATGACGGCAGTGAAAGCTTAACCCACTAAAAAAAAAATAATAAATCTTGGTGATCTCTGGTTGGCTTAAATCTGCTTAATATATTACTATGCAATTGCAATATGAATAAACATGATAAGTACAGGTACCTGCTGCTGTGGTATCCAGGAAAAGAAACAGATGTCATAGATAATGACAGGAAGAGAATGCCGAAGGCATTATCACCACCCTTGATCAGGCTTTGTTTATATTTATTTCTAAATTGTTACCATGTTCATTGTATATAAAAGATGTAAATAAAGCTTGATCCAAATGTTTTTAAATAACTGACTACCCAACCCTCACAAGCCCAGCTAGTTTGCAGTTTCCTGCCATTTGCTGCCGTTTGACCTTTCTGGCTAAACGATAAGAGATATGAAACTTTTATAAGAATAAGTTTTTCTTGTAATAAAAAAATAACAGGGGTATATTCTAATCATTTTTTTTTTTTTTTATCTTGAACTTTTTGGAACCTGGCCCCAATTTTTTATTAATTTCATTAGTGGGCTTCCTTGCAGAATAAATTTAACATCCTCTTTTTGTTCAAAACTTCAAATATTTTAGTTTTGAAATAAAGCTACAGTAAAAAAAATCTAGGAGGTCACATATGGAAATGATTAAAACTGAAAAATTGGTATTAAAGAAGAGATTTTTAATATTAACCTATTGTTTTTCAGATTATAAGACCCTAGTTCAAGAAGAGTCAAAGAAAAATTTGTGTTTGAGATCACTGAGAAATCAATGTCCATTTGGAGACCTCTGTCGCAACACTCATTATACAAAAGAACGATTGAGAGAAATTGAACTTCAGGGTAATTATAATGACATTAATCATATTTCAAACATAGAAAACCTAACTAAAAAGATCTAGAAGAAAAGTCTACATAATATGTAGACATACCACCAAGTTTTTCATCAACACAAGTCAAACAAAAGAAATAACCTAGTTGTTGTTGCACTATTGCTTCTTGATGCCAAGAATAGTTTTGATGCTCTCTAACCAGGTTAGTAAGTAATACAGTAGTTGTGTTATGTCCTTTTCCATTTTAGCATTTTTTGGAAATTTACCAAAATATATGTAAGTAAATGTGGAGTATACCACAAGACAAAAATATCTAATAACAAGTTAATATTACAATAAATTTTAATATTTCAGGAAAACAAATAGAAGATGAATTGCAACAAAAATATCTCAAGACAAAATTTTAAATGCTGACCTCTCCGAATGGTATAATTCTATCAATGCTGTACCCAAGTGTTTTCAAAATAATCTTGCCATTCAATTTCAACAATCAACCAGTGTTTATCTACCACCCTCTCTTAGAGAGACTACAGTAGAAGATGTCCAAAATATGGAATTCACAGAGTGGGGTTGAAAATGTCCTGCACTTAGAAGTTTGTGTTTTATAGAATTCAATCAATACTCCAATGAATACTTATTTGCTTACAATCAAGTGTCTACTTCTCTGTTCATATTAGTTTGACCTGTCTCGGAGATTCCTAGTTACACCTGTGGCCATAAAAAGAATTTTGATATCCTCCTTGGCATGTTTGGACTTTCATTCTCAGGTAAGTAATTTATTTCAACCATATTTTTTTTCAAGCCTTGTTTACAATGGTTGGTTTTAAAAGAGCAGATTTATGGGGTACCCTGATTTTGTGACAAATCTTAATATATAAATGTCAAAGTCCACTGATCTGACTGACTGATCATCGCTCTACAGCCCAAACCGTAATACCTAGCGAGCTGAAATTTGGTAGGTAGCTTTGTCTTATAGTCTAGATGTGCAATAAAGGGTTTTGCGAAACTCCCACTACAACACCTGCCATTGGCGAAAAAGAATTTTTTGCTTTCACGGCCATGCCTCGGCCCGCAAAGCGGGCGACAGCCCGCTAGTTATCTCATAAATGAGTAATATTTATTGATCACACACACAGCTAGCTCACTGTTCATAGTATTAATCAGATACTTGAATCTGTTTACTATTTTTTTTTTTTTTTTTTTTTCTGATGTATTTTATCTCCCATCTATTTACATTCATAGATCGAATAACTTTATTTAAAAACGTTCAATTGAAATATTTTCTTCGCTGTCACTACTCTCTTTTCCAATGATCAATCCCATCTTCATACCCCAACAATTTTTTTTTTTACTATTTTTTAATTACATTTTTTAAAGTCTAAATAAAGGTTCAAATTTAATAGGTATTTCATTTACACTGAATAATACCAATAAATTTGAGAATCAACCTTGCAAGAGAACTAAATTTAGAAAACTAAGACATATACATTTTGTCTGACTGATTTACCCATGTGTCTTTAAAGAAATAGAACAGAAAAGAAAAATTACATGAATGTCAATGAGGTATTTTGTAAATTAGTTTATTATATTCATATATTTACATTTTTATATTATTTTTAAAAATAACATGAAACAAAAATATGTTGACAACAAAAATGAAGAGAAACAAAGAATGCATTTATAATCCCAATAAGTAGCAGTTTAAATGTGGAAAATTTACAAGAAGAGAAAATTGCTTTGCTTTTTACAATTCAAGCATGGAACACGTACCTAAGAGGGTATTTTTATTTACAGCAACATAAATGATAATTACTAGATTTTTTCTTTTGATTCTTAGAGACATATTTTATTTCTCAAAAGAGTTTTTCAATATTTTTAATGAAGATGTATGACAATTTAATTTTAGTAAGGTAAAGTAATATAAACTAGAAATATTAAATATCTAAAAATCATCTGCTATAAATTTATCTTGTGCTAGATCAAAGAAAGTAAGGAATCATTTAATTTGGCAATCAATAATGATGTGTAGCAGACTAAATCCCTTACATATAATAGTAGATTCATCACATGTCCAAGTCTATACATCTCTATAAAATCTTTTTGGAAAATATTCTAGAAGAGCAAATCCTTGTCTCATAAATTACTTCAGCTTATAAAATGACTAGATTAAAATTGAAGGAAAATAAGTGACTTTAGCCCGATTTTAATGGTGCAACGTAGGAAGCAAATGTTGAAAATATCAAGTCAGACAATAAAATTAGGTCTTAAGACATTTGTTCCAAATCGCAAGTCATACCAAACATTCATTGCATATTTTTACCCCACAACACTATACATTTACTAGCAAGTCCAATAAAATCGGTGCAGCAGTGTTTGAATAATATTAATAATAATATCACCTTATTTATAATGCAATATTATGTGGTCAAAATCCCAAAAAGGAGGATAATGTGTCATTTTCGGCTGTTACTCGAACACGCGAACACTGGATTACCAGACTGACACGACGCGACGCCTTGACCAATGAGTTACAGGGGCTAACTATAGCACCTTGCTTTGAATTTAATTGCTGTCAGAATTTAACTGATCTCGGTAGCACAATGAATAAAGCAGCGGACTTGGTTCGAGTCCCTTTGGGAAAACATATTAATAAAAATAAAAATAATGTTTATTATTACAAATACATGATACTTTCTCTTTATGTGTTCCTCCTAAGTTATTATTGTTGTTTGTAGGATAATATAACACGTCAGAATGAATAAAACTGTCCTGTATTTCATTTGATTCGTCTCGCTGCAGATGGATGATGGCAATAGGTGCTTAGTAGCGATGGGCGGGAGGAGGCTCCCCCAACCAGGAGTTAGGACTGGGCGGAAACTCAGGATAGTGGACACTGCCATCATAGATGCTTAGTAGCGATGGGCGGGGGGAGGCTCCCCCAGCCAGGAGTCAGGACTGGGCGGAAACTCAGGATAGTGGACACTGCCATCATAGATGCTTAGTAGCGATGGGCGGGGGAGGCTCCCCCAGCCAGGAGTCAGGACTGGGCGGAAACCAATGATAGTGGACACTGCCGTCATAGATGCTTAGTACCGATGGGCGGGGGAGGCTCCCCCAGCCAGGAGTCAGGACTGGGCGGAAACTCAGGATAGTGGACACTGCCATCATAGATGCTTAGTACCGATGGGCGGGGGGAGGCTCCCCCAGCCAGGAGTCAGGACTGGGCGGGAACTCAGGATAGTGGACACTGCCATCATAGATGCTTAGTACCGATGGGCGGGGGAGGCTCCCCCAGCCAGGAGTCAGGACTGGGCGGGAACTCAGGATAGTGGACACTGCCATCATAGATGCTTAGTACCGATGGGCGGGGGGAGGCTCCCCCAGCCAGGAATCAGGACTGGGCGGAAACTCAGGATAGTGGACACTGCCGTCATAGATGCTTAGTACCGATGGGCGGGGGGAGGCTCCCCCAGCCAGGAGTCAGGACTGGGCGGGAACTCAGGATAGTGGACACTGCCGTCGTCACTGTCATCGTCATCATCATCGGATAGCTCTGAGGGTGGGGGGTGGCCGGGTCCTGAAAAAAAGATAAAGATAATTTAGTTTCCTTTTGCCTTGTTAATTTTAAAGTTTTGTTTCTACTAGGTTCGTCCCTTTGAATTTACAAGAACAACAACAAAAACCCCTTGGTCGTATGTAATGTTATGTAAAAAGCCTTAATTTGGACCATTAAATTTACCCAAAACATAAAACATGAGCATTATGTACAAAATCAGATTAATATCTAAGTACTCCTTTCTTGGTCGTTAAGAATCTTAAATTGTTATAAAAAATCGCGGAAATATCTTTCGATATCAGTGGAAATTATTGCCTAGGGCTCAATCCATGTCCGATGTTTAGATTTGTTTTAAACTTTTTGTGAGGCTATGCACAAGATACGTGTTGTTTTTCCTCATTTAAAATAGCAACGTGCTTACCCAGTGACGCGTAGGTTTCGGAGCTGTAAGGCAAAGGCGGTCCCCCAGGGGACGACAGGTAGCCCCCACCAGGAGATGACCCCCTCGTGTGGATGTAGCGGCTGTGGGGGGAGATGGTGCCGTCCTGGTCCAGAGCAAGCGATGTGCCGTAGCTGTCGTTGCTTTCCAGGTCTGAGGAAATAGAGGTAGCATTGTGGTGATGTATGTAGAATTTGTAGATGAGAGTTGAGATTGAGAGCAAGAAAAATTACAATAGTAGTTAGTTAGTTAGAAACTCATTATTAGTAGAACCTATATAGAGACAAATAATGGTAAAAATTAAATATAAAATTGACAATATTAATAATATAAACAAGAAGAAAAAAACAAAATATATACAATATACATATGTCCTAACTAAACTTCCACCCAACCCTACATATTTAAATCTCGTCTTTTATTTAAGTAATTCATATTTAAATCTAGTCTTTTATTTGAGGTTGTGTTTATAAATAAGATCTGAGTTTAACAAGCTATATCTACATCTGTCTGTAGTACTTAGCATTCATAGTAATGCCGAGTTCGCTCTTGTTTCTTTAGCTGGAATATGTAATGGAAAATCGAAAATATTATTGGAAAACCCCAATCAATTTGAAAATAAATATTTTGTCAAAAATAGTTTCTCTCTACGAGTCTGGTGGTTTGTTCTTCAAGTTCCTTACCGTGAGAGTGACTAAAGTTGGAGTCCAGATCGATCTTAAGTTCATCCTTGGGCGAGGTTCCTCCCTTCATACTTCTGAAGTACTGGCTCCATCTGGTCCTACCCGCGTCCTTCTTAAGTCTCTTCTCCTTGGCTCTCCTGCAACATCAATGGCAAATATTATTATTCAATCCTTTATCAGTCAGAAAAGTTAAGTGCATATTATTTATACAGACATTAGTTACTTAAAAAAATAGATATAAATTAATTCATTAATATTTAAATGCATAATAGAAAAGCTACAACGCACATGTGGTGATACCAAGGCCGGGGCATTCTTACGGCAACGACTGTCATTGGCAGTCCAGCGTGGAAATGCCTCGAGCCTGGTAGGCACCATGTGTCGGGAGAAGAACGATGACATGTTTGTTGTATGAAGATACAGTTAAATAAATCATGCCCGTACTTTTAATGCATATTGCAAAGAGAACACAGTAATAACTAAAGGGCGGAGATACTGTCTAGTGTCTCTACCTCTATGGTCATATCATGCACCCAAGACCAACACTTTAGCTAGTAAGTCTTATTACTGCCATTTTTTTTTTTTTTCCATTCAATTTTTTAATGTTTGTGATTTTTTAGGGAAAGCCAAGCTGCAGTAAAAAAAACAAGGTATCGCCTATCACTTCCGATAAATTTCTAATATTAGAAATCGGAAGTATTGTGTTCGTTTTTTTTTCTGCTGATACAAAAACTAATTAGAAGTATCATCTCCCTTCTATTCGTTAATCAGAGGAATACATTCTTTCAAATACCAAGCGAGCATCATACATTGTAATAAATTAAATTTCACCACCACTGATGATTCACGTAGAAGTTGATTATATTTTCCGCCCTGCGCTTTTCATACCGACGGCACTGATTATATATTGCGACCTTTTTTATGGGAACTAGATATACCTATTGCTACAGCTCTGTAACATCATAAAAACCCCTGTACATGTCTCGGAGCTTTTTCCAACGAATAAAAACTCATTCCTCCTCTGCACAGCAGAACAGGGTGACTCCGGAGGAAAATAATTTTACTATCTATTATCAATACAATAATATCACCACACTGTTTCTGAGGATTTAGGGCCAAATTATGAAACAGAAGTTGAATGAAGATAAGCTAGACACGCTCTCAAGTCGAAGATTCAACCAATCACAGAGCACTATAGCCCGAGTTGAGGGACAGTCTTCTGACTTATGTTAATTTTAATCCTGTTTTATAATTTGGCCCTTAGAGTCAAATTGAATGCTGTGACGGAGCTTTAACCCATTATTACCTGAGCAAACTATTTACTCTAATTAACCTCACTCAGCTTAAGCCCATGACTTACTTCTATGCTTGAAGTTTCTCACCTTGATTAATTCTTCGATAAATCGTATTTTGTGCGATACATATTTACTGCAAAACATATTTTTCTGTCCACAGAAGTTACTCACTGATCCCTGACCTACCATAATACATTCGCTTTTTTTCTATCAATAATTCTCTGATCTTCTAAAGCTACAGAACTTTTTTTAAAAAATCACAAGTTTAAAAAATAAATCTGAAAAATAGAAACATATGTACAGAATGAAACTTTACAGACGACCAATAACTATTCCGCCCTTAATTAGCGAAGTCCCTCCTTATCTTGAAGATAATAATATCTTTATCCTTGTTAGTGTTTATTTCTAGTCCAGGGAGCTGTCTGCGGAAACTTACCAATACCACCCTGTATATCATATTTATGTATCGAAAGCGTATACTCACTCGGGGAAAATGTTTTTATGTGTGCTGGGGAGGGATGAGGTGGGAGGAACATTGTCAACACGGAGGAATGCACGCAGAGGGCGCTGTGGATTTTGATTAAATCGGGGGTAAGAGGGAGACACCGACGATATATTCCCGCGGATGTGGGAGAAAACTGAAGGGAAAGGGAAAAATAAGGGGAGGGAAAATTTTACCCAGGACTAGTGGTAGATATGGGGTAGAAAGAGAGGGTGGGATAAAGATGAGAGGGACAGACGGGGGTGTTTTGATGGGTAAGTATTGTGGTAGGGGGATAGGTAGATACCCAGATGTGAGAGCTTCGGAAGCATAGCTGATGGGGTAGGGATCAGTTCCAGTAGAGGATATTGTTAAAGTATTGCTAACTGTCATTTTTTTTTTTTTAATTGTTTTAGTTACTAACTAGTACTCGTACATAAGTATACTTATTTTATACTTTTATATCAAACTAGTGCACTCATCTTTCTATATTTATGTAGTACTGTTTGTTCTTGCTACAATCAAACGATGCCGGTATAACATACCCACGTTAAAATCAATCACACTGGCCTGAAAAAAGTTATTGCTTTTACTCTCCAGTATGACAGGGTGATTGTTTTTATCTAAGGTTTCAAAAAAAATGCTCTTAATTAAGGAAGCACACTTTTATGGAATCTTATGGTCGATGATTGAATGGGAGCAACAAGGGTTCAATCTCACAGCCAAATGGTCAACTGACTTTTGATCCTACTCGCCTATCAGAGGGGAGGCATACTATACGTGATGGGCAAACTACAACAGAGATCACAAGTGTCTACACTTTCCGCTGTTTCATAGCTACGAAAAAAGAATACGAAACACCCGTCTTTAAATTAATAAAATCCTTAGGTTGTACGGAGTGGACTTGAAGAAGAAACAGTGACTCACATTCTATTTGAATGTGAGGCACTGGAGCTGAAAAGATTCAGGATATTGGGCAACAACGATCTTGAAAATGTACCAAACTTGGGAACAAAAGTCAAGAACCTAGCCCTGCTTGTCCAGGGAACAGGAATCTGGATATAGTAAACCAAGAAAAAATCTTCTCAGACATACTATACAGCTAGGAGTCTGAGCAAGTCAAACTGGCCACAATAGAATAGATCTAATAGAGGTCGGGGTGAAAATTGGGGCTCTTCTTGTGGGACCCCAACCAATTCATAATAATAATAATAATAATAATAATAGGTTGTACGGACTACGGAAATATTTGCGTTACGGTAGAACCGTATCGTATGTTGAGCAGCGTTTTCTGGACATGACGTTTCGTTTTGTGATTACTGCTACTCAAGATGATAAGTGGCAGAGAATGCCTAAGGCATGCATTAACTTCGCCCCAGCTTATAACATTCCAACTCACCTTTTTTTTTCTCAAAAATAATGATATGTTTTTATTTACAGTAAGTCATGAATTTTACAATGCCAGGTTCCTATCTATATACAGATTTAATCCTAGATCAGAGAAGATTTATACATATTGCTAATTTTGTGTCATGAAGGTTCATAGCTCAAAAAAAAAATTTCCTTCTTGTATATTTGTTTAATCTTTTTGTTTTTATTTATATTTCATTGCGTTCTACTGTATATATTTTTTGTTCTACCTAATAAAGCTTAAAAAAAAAAAAACTTGCAAATATTGAGCGTGATTGTGTCATGAAGGTTCATAGCTCAAAAAACTTGCAAATATTGAGCGTGAATTTTCCAGCTCACCTGTTCTGGAACCACACCTGCACCACCCTCATGTCCAGGCCTGTGTCCTGGCTCAGCTGTTCCCTGACGTGCCGGGCTGGTTTGGGACTGTTGTTGTACGCCATCTTGAGGGTTTCCAGCTGCTTGGCTGTGATGGTGGTGCGGGGTCTCTTGTTGGGCTGGTCTCCGTCCAGACAGTTCCCGTCTAAAAAAAATCAGTATTAATCAGTATTAACAGAAGAGTGAGAAGTTTTACTAGATGTACATGAATATCAGAACATACCTGGACAGCTGTTTCGAGCTTATTTGCTCTCATCTGCAGGTATAATAGTTCTGAATATCCATGCCATCAAATAACCTGTCTATTTTAATCAGTACTAACAGAAGAGTGAGAAGTTGTACTAGATGTACATGAATATCAGAAATGGTACCATTGAAATGAAAAATAGGCCAAGAGAGAATTTAATGGACCTGAGCTTCCATTAAACCATTCCACCATCGTGAGTTGGATATCTTTCCCTCTCTCATGAACACGGAATAGTATTCTGTTTAGTCTGATAGCTTGCCTATTAGCTGATAATTTTTTTTTTTTTTTTTTTTAATGTTGTAATTTGGTATTATTTAGCACTAGGTAAGCCCAGCGCACTGAGAAACGTCATAACAATAGAGAAAAGAATAACATAAGGTTGATACCTTTCTCATTTTTACACTAAATTTAAGGGTGGAAAAAACGCGAGGCAAGGCAATTAAGGGTCCCTAAAGTTTTAGGGTTTATGCATATGAAAATAAATGAAGTAGGTATCTAACTTCCCCCCAAATCCAGAAGAGAAGGATATATTGTAACAATTATAATGTGTCCTGGTAGCTTAGTGAACAAGACGTCTGTTTGGTAATCCAGAAGTTGCGGGTTCTAAACCTAGTCAGGACATGAAAGTTTACTATCCCACTTGGGAATTGAACTACCTATTAATACGTCTTGGGCTTACTGCTGGAATAATGGAAATCATTAGTCATAATCGGAAAGTATAAATTAGGTGATACTTATATATTATTAGTCTGCCCGTAGTCCAAAGATCCTGAGTTCGATTCCCGGTTGGAGCAGACTTTTCGCACAAAAAATTCTGTTCCCTCCGAACATATGAGGCTGGCAATTCCTCATTGCCCGTGATTTAGGTATCAATACCTACCTCACGGACACGGAATTATTATTATTAAATCTCGCATACCTTTAGCTTTGGCTGCCTCGTAGTCCGGCTTGCACACGAGTTTCCTGTCCTCCATCAGATAGAACTCGTCCCCCGTGTTGAGCGTGCGCGCGCACATGACGCAAGCAAAGCAGGCCAGATGATAGACCAGGTCCTGCGCGCGCCGCACCCTCTAATCTAATTATTATTAAATCCCGCATACCTTTCCCGGTAGCTCAGTGGTAAAGGCGGCACTCTATGAATCCAAAGATTCCAGAGGTCGTGGGTTCGAAACCCAGCCGGGACATGACAAGTTATCCTCCCATTTGGGATTTTTACCACATAATAATATGTCTTGGGCTTACTGCTGGAATAATGGGACTTTAATAGTCTTAATCGGGCAGTACAAATAAGGCGATATTATTATTACCTTTAGCTTTGGCCGCCTCGTAGTCCGGCTTGCACACGAGTTTCCGGTCCTCCATCAGATAGAACTCGTCCCCCGTGTTGAGCGTGCGCGCGCACATGACGCAAGCAAAGCAGGCCAGATGATAGACCAGGTCCTGCGCGCGTCGCACCACCTGGGTGGGGGGAATGCCCATCTCGCAGCCCGCACACTTGGTCCCGTATCTCCTGGGGCAGAGAGCAAGACGATTGTCTATAGGTTGGCGTAATGGGACTTGCGATACAAAGTTAACCGTCTGAATAAAGCATTCGAAAGTACGAGTTTGAGGCTAAGCCCCAAGTGTATAGGTAGTTCCTAAGCAGATTGTCTATAGGTTGGCGTAATGGGACTTGCGATACAAAGTGAACCGTCTGAATAGTGAATAAAGCATTCAAAGGTACGAGTTTGAGGCTGAGGCCCAAGTGTACAGTTGCTAATAAAAATAAAATAAAAAATATCAACTTTATATCAAATGCCTAATGGCCGTTCTTAATCAGGCTAGTGATTATGCACTCCACTATAAGAGTGCTAAGACATCTTAAAGGTCTTATTGAGAGAAGTTCATTACAACAAATTTCAGTGAGCTACAACTTACCGTTCTCGAGATACAGGGTCGGACGTCTTGCGTAATATCCATATATTTTGACCTATAACTCGTTAACCGTAAATTATGGAGAAATTTTTTCTTGTTAATAATAACTCCTTATCGCAAGACCTTTCGAACAAGTTAAAGTTTGATTTGTTTTTTCGTTAAATTTTTTTCGACTGTTCGTCCGGCTGGCTGACGAAACCGACCAGAAACTAACATCGACAGAGTATGTCGAGTTATAACATTTATTCAAATGCAAAAACGGTCACGAACGACCGAGATGTAAATGACTTAGATGTCCTATGGATATAGAAGATACGTCTAGCAAAAATTAATAAATAATTACCTATAGCAAAAAGGATTATACCAACCCTCTGTTTAAAGAATATCTATTGCTGAAGGTGGAAAAGTCAGAATTATGTCTAACAACTAAAATTTTGCTAGTGTCTATTACTAAAATTCTACCTACTTGAAAAAGTCCTCCTTGCAGAAAAGCATGCCGTTTCTGGCAAAGCACTTGTCAGCCAGGGGTGCCCCGCATTCGTTACACTTGAGACAGCGGGCGTGCCATGTCCGCTCTAGCACCTTCAGAATGAAGCGGTCCAGAATGAGGTCCCCACAACCGCCGCATTTTGGTATGCTGGCTGAAATCAGACGAAGACGATTTTTTTTAAGCACAAATAAAAAATCTCTGAAATAATATTGAGACGGTTTATATTTTGACTAGCGGGTTACACCCGCCGCTTCGCCAGCCCATCAAACACACACAACGCATACACATCACACCACACATCCACACACCACACACACACACACCACACACACACACACCACACACACACATAACACACACACACACACACACCACACACACACACTACACACACACACTACACACACACACTACACACACACCACACACACACACACACACCACACACACACACACCACACACACACCCCACACACACACACCCCACACACACACACCCCACACACACACACCACACACACACACACCACACCACACACACACCACACACACACACCACACCACACCCCACACACACCACACACACACCACACACACACACACACCACACCACACCCCACACACACTCTGACAAAATGTCATTTAGGTTTGAAAAAAAAACCTGAATATTTTTTGTCGCCCATCTATTTTCTGTTCTTCCCCGGCGTAGCTTAAGAATGGCTCATCAGAATTTCGCGATCAATATGTCAAATGAAAGCCTTAACCCTCACCTGAAATTTTCTCGCTTTGAGTTGATAGGTCGTCACTTCAAATTTCGAGAAAAAATGTCATTTAGGTCAAAAAACGTGAATATTTTACGTGTTATCCATCCATTTTTTTACCTTACCCGGCGTAGCTCAAGAACGGCTCATCAGAAATTCGCGATCGATATTTCAATTGAAAGCTCAAACCCTTGGCTAAAACTTTCTCGCTTTGAGTTGATAGGTCGTCGCGACAAATTTCGAGAAAAAATGTCATTTATGTCAAAAAACGTGAATTTTTTTTGCGTCACCCATCCATTTTTATCCTTACTCATTGTAGCTTAACCTCAGGGAGATATAATCTAGCCTAGAAGAATTTCCTGATCCAAGCGGACCTATGTGCAAAATTTCAGGTTTCTCCGGTCAAACGGTGTGGATTTGTATAAAGAACATACATACACACATACATACATACACACATACATACATACATACACACATACATACATACATACACACATACAGACAGCTTTCTTTTATAGATATAGATGTGACTATGACTCGAACCCCCGACATCCTCATTCCAAGTCCACTGAGCTGGCAAGAGAAGTTAATAGAAACAAACTTGTAAGGATTGATTTTATTTTACATGATTCCGGCCCTACCCAGGCTGAGTGAGGTTAATGTGGGTAGGGTAAAACCCCCGTCAATGCACATGAAAGGGTAAATCAATGGACATGAAAGGAGCCTAAACATTGGCTCTGGGCGTCCATATAATCATCTCACCAACGTGATTTAGTTATCTGTGCCTATCTCACGGACACGATATTATTATTATTTTACATGACTTATTGAAGTGACTTACATATGAAGTACTCCGGATAGTTACAGAGGTTTTCCTTGTGGAAAATGTTGGCACTGAACTGAGGTGTGATGGACGGCGAGGGTTGATAGGTTATCATGGTAGAGCTTACATCACGTGGACCGGGATTCGATTCCGTACATTCTCGAGAATGTTGGAGTATTTCGAAGTAGGTAGTCTCTTTATTTTTTTGTTAGATGAAAAACGAGAATATTTTGGGTTTCAAGTTTCTTCCCAATTAAATTTAAGTTGTGTCAATTAGTTATTGTTCATATCAATTCGATTTTATTGGTGCATAAAAGATTGATTTAACGAGTAAAATAAGGTATCATAAATCGTGGAAAACGTTATCGAAAATTATTTTACTTTTGAATTATTATACACAGGTATGTATAACACTACGTAAATGTATGGATGTATTTTTTCTCACTTAAACTCAAATTATTCTAGAAATGTATTGCAACAAGGGTTATAAAACAGCTATATTTGGTGGTTTCACCGGGTCAAAATCACAGAGTCGGAAAAATATGGGGGGTTTTTTTTTTATTATTACACAAAAAAACTATCAGGAACAACACAGTAATGTGGGATAACCACAAAGACACAATGTGAACTCACAAAAAAAATGTAAATATTTTCGTGTAAATTATTTTATTTTATAAGTAGTGAGTACAACTATACAGACTTTAAAAGTTTATTCTTGTTATAAAATCGTATTGAAAAATATATTTTATTGATAGGTATAGAATCGATGAATTTTTTTTAAGATACTGAAAGAATTAAGCAAGTATAGAATAGCGCAAAATGATGATCGAAAAAAAGCAGGAAAATTTCTCTGTTCGATTCTTATTGGTTAAAGATTGTATTACGGCGCCGCCCTTTGCATTTTCCAAAACTACCCCCCTTCTTGAATTTTCTGAGAGAAAAGATTTTTGTTTTTCGATATTTTGAGGGGTATTTTAACTACTAACAGGTAAGAGAAAATGAAATTGTACGATTACATAGTTAGAGAGAAACACAGTAATTTTTATTAATGAACTGCTCACAATTAGTTATAATTAAATAACATTATTTCGAATTATTTAAATAATCTGAATATAAAAGCTTTCTGCTATTCAAAAAAAAAATAATAATACTGTAATGGTTTTATGTAGTCCTGAATATGGAAGATTAGGCATCTCCTCTAATAAATTTAGTGGATGTGCCACATTCCAATAAGTAAATCCAGGTACTTATAATAAGAAGATGATATTGACTTCTTATGCAATTCCAAAATTAAATTGAAATCCAATTTATTATAGAAATATTATTGTTATTAGGTAGATTGTAGATACTAAATTTCTTTAATTTGCTTCCTATCCAGCCAAAATCTTGGTGAAAAGTAAACATTATGTAAATATCTACATTCAAAATCTTTTTAGACCTCCATCAATTTGTTACCATGGAATGCATAAAATATCTGTATCAAAAAATATCAAACTCTTTCTTTTTGTCAAATATCTCAGAATTTTTCAATTAGGTCTTCCAAGAAATTAAAAGAAGATTATTCTCCTCTCACAAAAAAAGTTTAAAAAAAAAAAAAAAAAAAAAATAAACCAATATTTCCCAAAATTTATTGATCAAAGAAAGTTCAATAGAAATTATGTTGAAAACAGAACCCCTGAGATTATGTTGGAGCACGGCGTGTGTACAGCGTACCGCATGGAGTTTCACAAATCTCCAGAGACCACGGCTGAGTTTCCCATCACGTGCACTGCTCTAATTGAATCACGAGCCACGAGACTCGAACCCGGGACCTTGGTTATGACGTCACGAGTAATGAAGAAAAATGAGACACTTCGACACATCAAAGTGCCTTACAATCAAATTAGAAATGGGTATACATTCGTAGTCCCAAGCTCATCATCACAGGATATCATTTGAACAAGTAAATGAGAAGACACAAAGTGTCGTGATCCCTCAAGTCTATAAAAATAGTATTTTTTTATCTATGTAGCTAAATACTCAACACTTAATTACAGTACCGAAATTTATAGGTAATCTTATTATCGCCCACAAATTTAGGAGGCTTTCTTTAACGTCGCGGCGTCGCTTTCCCCTACATGGTCAATGGTCATATTATGTAGGCAAATTGTATACCAACTTTTACTATAACTTTGTTTGAAATCCACTAACACTCAATACTCCATACTCATTGTGTTCTATGAAAAAAATTCAATTTTATTGCCCAAAGATTTTCTCGGCTTTTCCAAAAGCTATAAATTCTAATTTGGGAAGGAAAAAATCGTAGAAAATAAAAATCTTTTTCCTCCCTCTCTGAACCCCCGAAGACCTCGGCAAGATGTGTGGGGTGAGGAGGAAGATCTCGATAATTAAGTTGGCAGAATGGAGAAAAGAAAAATGGTTGTAAATAATGAAACCTACGATCCCTCTCTTCAGGGTTTGAACTTTTTGAACTCGATGAAATTCTCCAGGTTTGAGGAAGGAAGAGTGGTGAAAAATGTTGAATAAGTTTTGTTATTCGAAATTTTTCCATTGAGTTTTCGCTGTGTGATTCTACTTTTGAAATTTGAATGTTGTTTTTTTAACTTTTGCAACTCTCACGGAAAATCTTTAAGAAAATAATATTTTTTGTAAATTTAAACTTTGTATAATTATGAAGAGTAGATAGGACATTAACATTTCAAGTTGCCCGTATCTGAGACACATCACCGTCGAGTGTGTGTCCAAAAGTTGTTATGTATCTTCAAGAAAAACTGAAGTTGATGATTAATATTATTACTAGAAATAAATTGAATTAAGTTCACTGCTAAAAAAGCTACTATTTTTAATGTCAGTCGTTAGCCACACCCTTTTACACTTAAGAGTACACCTACCTATCACGAAGTGTAGGCCAATTTTCTAAACGGCTTTTCTAAGCAATTTAAAATTACAAGAGGTCAAATTGGATTGTTTTCAAAAACCGCCTCCAAATAAATCAGGATTTTGTATCGCCTTTCTTAATCAAATATTTGTGTGACCATTTTACTGCTTGTCAGCAGATAACAATTATATAGCATTGCTGTATTTTCATTACCTATTATGTATGTGGGCTTTGTTGACATAATAATATGGGGAAAAAATACTTAAAATAGTTGAGTAGTTCTTTAACTGTTCAAAAGAATAAATACACAAGTCGCTATATTGCCAACAAACTTCATTATTAATAGCTAGTTGCTGAGAAGTTCTCATGTTAACAGTCCAGTTCTCGTCACTGAGTGTCCATGTTCAGACAAAATCTAACAACTTCTGTTTTTCCAACAAATAATATTGCTAGGAAAATCGGTGACGAGTTAACGAAGCATCCAGAAAATTTACTGAAGGGATTGTCGACTAGAAAAATACACTACATATAGTGCGGGAGTAAATTTATCCTATTCACTCATATACATACATAAGTACATATACAGGGAATTAACTCATCACAAATGACTTAATTCCTCAGGAGGATTCTATGGGAACAGCACAGTATCGTGACGGTCAATACACGTTTTGGATTATCTGACGTTTTGATGACTTCATTAAAATTTAACTCTTGGCTTTTATTGCTCTCAAAGTTTATACAAGGCTGTTGAAGTTTTGTCCATTTAATTGTTTGTTCAACTGTCGTAAAAAGAGTGAGAATCAATAATTTAGGTAAGTTGAAAACGAAGTTTTAAGGAGTGAAAGTCAAGATTAAGATTAAAAATTACCATGCGGAAGGTTTGAATCTCCGCGTCGACAAAAAATTGTATTCAAAATTTGGTTTGTTTGTAAGGGATACCTTCCGGTGTGCTCGTGTTGACTAAACACCTAAATGGGAAGTTTTGTGTCACTTCTCGGCCATCCGAGGGGAGCATACTACGGGATGGGCAGGCTACAACACAGACCACAAGCGTCTACAGTAGCTCCTGTTTCATGGCTACGAAATAAAAAAGGCTGTGAAACACTCATCTTTAAAAATAAAAATATGACAATTTTATTGGACTGAAAAATATTTTGGAAAAAAAACTCAATCACCAATCACTTTCTAGGTAAAAATCTATCAAGGGATTTAGTTAATTTTAGATTCAATTTCCCTTCTGAAAAACCTAGATACAAAAGCACTCAAATATAATTCATGTACAAATATCACCAAATAGGTACATAATTAAGTATCTGTACAATAAGACCTCCATAAAAGTACTCGAACAAGTAGTTGATGGTTACAAACCACAAATTTAATATAATCCACAAGCTTGTATTTCTTAATAGTTGTCAGTATGAGAGGAAACTGAAAATCCAAAAAACAAAAAGTCTTTGTTATTTTTTCTCCATTCTTTCCCTGCTGACAACATTTTCGTGAAAGGTTTCTCTGTTTTGTTTGACATGACGTATCGAAACCTTCTGCCGAACACAACCCTTTTTACAAATCTTCTCAAAACATGATTACTTGTCTGCGATGCTGTCGGGAAATGTACCAAATAATTATGTGTGTCATTTTTGATTTTGTGTTTTCTGACGTTCTAATATTGTTCTTATCACTTTATCCCAGCTGGCAATCAGATGGGAGTAGGTTTGGGTGGTTACATGGCTCGGATGGATTTGAAAATCAATTATGGTATTTGTGGTGATGAGGAATGGGTATTTTTACTTTGAAGATATGACAAGATCAATGATCTATTGCAAATAGTGAAATATTAATTACCTACTTAAAGGAAAAGAAAACGTTCTCAGGTTTGGAGAACGTTTTCTCCAAACCTGAGAACGTGGAGTGTGAAACGAGAGAAATTTCAGAGTGATGTATACTGTAAACCTATAAAGATATTATTGTATAAGAGGTACCATAATACTCAAGGTGTTATAATAATACGTTGATTTAATTTCATTCAAATGCAAAAAGTGAAATATTAATTACCTACTTAGAGAAAAAGAAAACATTCTCAGGTTGGGAGAGTGAAACGAGAGAAATTTCAGAGTGATGTATACTGTAAACCTATAAAGATATTATTGTATAAGAGGTACCGGAATACTCAAGGTGTTATACTTGTTATAGTCGTGGAAACATAATTATTATTATTAAAAATAAGGATTTTTCAAGTATAATCCCAATAGAAGATGTTAAGGTGCTAGAATTACTATTTAACTTTTTTTTAATGTTCCGAGTGAAAATCGAACCCACTATCAAAAGGTTCAGAGACAGTCGCGCTAACCAGTTAACTAGTTTGAAGAGAGAGAGAGAGAAGGTAGAAGTGTGAAGACAATCACGCACGTGTCGAGTGGCATCCAGAGGGGATGTTTTAAGGTAGGTAAGGCGAAGCTAAAAAGTCAAAAGCACATAGTAAAAGCAGATGATAAAGTGCGCTGTGAGAGGGGTTGAAAGGTATTATTAGGACGTGGGGAAGACAGGTAATCGTCCATTAGGCTGATTAAATGGGGAAAAAACTCGCGAATCATGTTTTTTAAAGCTAGGAAGAGTCGAATAAAGAGCAACTTTAAAGTTATTGTAGTATTTTTACCTCTGTCCAAATCGAAGCAAAGCGACTTTGTTTTAGTAGATATCAATTGGTGACCATTAAATCCGTCTTTTAAATCCTCCCGTCGGTCGGCGTCGCGTCGTTAACATAATTCCTCAGTAGCTTCACTGAATAGGTAGGGGACCCGTAACTAGAGGTCGATGGTTCGAGTCCCAAATTTAGCAAAGATTTAGTAAAGCGAGTTTGAGTAATTTTGTGATATTATGCCAATGTGATTAACACAAATATGATAACTTAAAAAAACTCTTTTACTGGTAATCCGCAGGCTGATGAGAGCATTAGCTATGTAGTCGTACTTCACCTAGTTAAGGGTGGGTGATGGGTGAATTAAATCAAGAGAATCATACCAGATGAAAGTGATCAAACACTCCAGCAAATTGGGTTGTTCTTTTTTTTTATACCTAGTGTGACGTAAATGACTTCCTGGTAAAATATATTAAATTTCAACATAAATTTCATTAGTTTTATCGCGATATTATGTTGTATTGTTATGGACTTACTTATTTTCATTACTTCCTACTTTCTGATTGTAAAAATAAATTAAGTTAGAGAAAAAAGATGTTTATCTACCTTGGGTTTCCCTGAGGTTGTATTTTTCAAAGAGTAGAAGTACAAATTGCCTAGGAAGAAAAATAAGACGAAGGGAAAAGAATAGTGAGGGAAAAAATTGAAAGAGTAGAGAAAGAAACACCCCATCCTTTGTAGAGAGGGGAAATGCAGAAATACCACCTCCATTCTCAATACCTCGGTACAAATATTCCCCCGAAGAATTTATTTCTGAGGGTGAATAATGCTCTTGAATAAAAAATGAGTATGAAGAATAAATACATGGGTATGTAAAATATGGTTCACAGTGAGAGCTTCAGAATAGGTTTGGAGAGAAGTTTATAAGGTTGGTTCAAGACTCAAGGGTAGTTTCCATTATGGACATAGATCATAGCCATTCTAGCTTAGATTAGGTACTGAATATTATGTCTTATGTGTGTAAATGTGACAGATCTTTTTTGTAGAATTTGCTGATCTTGAAGATTATTATCGTTAATCCAATTTTTATCTGATCAAGTTTAGATATGATATTACAAAATTGAAAATTTCTCAGCGATTTTTGAGTAATTATTGCTAAAGTCTTGAAAAAACTAATCTTATAAATATCATATTTCTGTCAGTCAATCAGTTTTTCAGTGGTTGTTCCCACCGAGATTTACAAGATAAACAAAATGATTACAATAACAAAGTTCTACATTGTTCTCGTTAAACTATGCTAACAATAACACAGTGATGATTATGTTATATGAGAGAGGGGAGGTGGGGGGGGTGCTGGAATCAAGTGCTGGGAAGGAAATCATTACACGAGCCATATCCGGACTGCTCTAGTGGAGTAGGGGGGGGGGGGGGGGGGGGTTGGAGGTTCAAGCGTCCGTGGGGGCGGCAGAAACAACCGCAGCCCCCAGAGGAGGCCTGGCTGAAACCGTCGTCGCTCGCTGCGATGTTATCAAAACACCACCGCATGGGGTCTGAGTACGGTGCTGGGTGACTGGGCCGTAACCCAATACGTGCGACGACCGGCGATGATTGAATTTATCTTACGCCCCCCCCCCCCCCTTCCCCTTCATTTACGAGGGGGGCACGTGTCGCGGGCGACGCTACGGTACATCATGTTCAATTGAAGGGGGGGCGGGAGTGTTTTATAATGTTGCGTTCTGATCCCTTTAGTTTCCTAAAGGTTTAGGTATAAAAGTACGAGTAGGTATAGGTTTATATCCAAACATTTTATTGATATTATTTTAAGTTAGAAGGACATGTCTCTCCAAAATAACTAGGTAGGACATACCTACGTATTTATTTATCCAGTGTGACCGCCGTCTTGGTAAAATCATTTTACAATGTATTAGGTATTGATTTTAAACTTGATCGTATAATCCATGAAATTTCTTTTTTTATTATGAATCTCTCGTTCGAATCGAACTACAAAAAACATAGGAAAAAAATGTTTTAGGCTTGGCGTATTTCAGTATTTAGCCTGACGAGCTTTGCAATGCCTCTTTGAGTGCCTCTTAACTAGTTTTCACTTTGAAAAAAGTTAAGTTGGTGTATAACTGCATAAGGTAGTGAAGGGTATTACTGCAGATCTGAGTTAAAGGAAAAACTTTGATGATCAAGAAACAATAACAATTTAGTTCCTCTCTCTCTCTCTCCCTGATATACCTAGCATTGTTGTTTTTTATCAGATGGGAACCGGTAGTGATTGATTATGAAAGTTCATAATATTTATACAGGGTAACCATGAAACTTCGGGATAAAAAATACCTTTGAAATAATAACTACATATTACATTTAAAATAATTCGTTCCTAAAAAAAAAACGGAATTGAAATCAAATTCTGAAATTCACGTTGAGAATGGTGGCAATTTTTGACACATCCACTAAAATCAGTGGAGATGCCAAAACTACCGTTTCATACGGTCAAAGCACTCATAAAAGCTGATGTAGTATGAGAATAACATAAATGAGTCCATCTATTTCAATCTCATCCAGTGGGAATTCATGAATATCATAGACCGAGCAAATTATGATTAACACAATATTCATTGTGGAACCACCCTGTTTCTAACGGGTAACAAAAAAGTTGGAGGAAAAATTTCGAAACATTGGAAACGGAGTGCCTGTACGCATGTGTTTCGTTTAGGGGTGAGGAATGGCTACAAACATGTCAAATTTCAGAGTTATATCAGTCCATCTGATGTCCCAGCCTTTGTGAATAGAACCTTACTTGTAGGTTTTCCTAGTCGCGTGGCTTCTGATAGAGGCGGGGTATTTTTTTAATATTCATTTTCATAGCCGGTTATTATAGTTTATTTAGTTTCCCATTAAACAGATTAAACTGGAGTGGGGGAGGATCACTCGGTGGGAATCACGGCGTGATATTCTTTCTGAACGGCTTCCAGATTCCTTTGAACTTGAGAGGGTACTGACCTACTGGCTCGTGGTGGGATTCTTATGTCCCTCTTATCTATACTCTTGGTTGAAATATAATCAGCTCTTGTGAACTATTCCTGGTGAATTATTCATACTGAGTACCTTTTCACAATTTTTTTTTTCAAGTATAGTATCTTGGTATTGATATAGGTTCTAGATAATGGAGCATTCCTTTCCCAGACAAAAATTTCTGGAAAAATATTGTCCCTCGAATTTTCTGTAGTTATTCTGAATATTTTGTTAGTATGTCTCTTAAATTGTGGGTTAGTATAAAAACTGGAGATGCAAATTTCTTTTTAAAATAAGTGTCTTGTAGGACAGACAGTATGTTTTAATTAGGGTTGAAATCTGTCAAACGCACTTTAGTATTCATTGCCTTCCTCAGGAATCTCTTATATAAATGCAAGACACTCACTGAACTGACACTGATGATCATCTCTCAGCCACCTATCTAGACGAATTTTAGTACGTTTATAGTCAATGGAATAGACGGATTTGAAATCTACTAACACCTCATTACAAAGGATTTTTGCTTTCAGGCATTCGAGATGAAATTATAACATTAAAATTGATATTCTCTAATAACACTTTTCACGTAATAACTGAACCACAGCATAGAGTTACATTCAATCTCATCTGAGGATTTACAGCCACAAAGTTTGAAAGTCACAAATATTCGGATGAAACAAGTGAAAAATAAATATTTCAGGATTTTTGTGAGGTAAATATCGAATGAAATAGAACAAACGAAGTAAAATTGATATTAATACAAATAATTTCAAAGAATAAAGGGACAAAAATTATTGGCAGGCAATAAAACTAAAACCCTGTGTAAATAAACTTGATATCAGAGTAGCAAAGTGATGCACTCTACTCATCTGGACAAAGATCTGAGAACATTATCATAGAACAAAATACAAAACTAAATATGAAACCCATCATAAAACTAATGGGTGATAGTGCAATAAAAAATATTATAATTGAGGGAAATATCTGTAGCATAAATGTATTTTTGTAACAATAAAATATCCTGAAAATTTTCAACAAAGGTCATCTACGAGTAGTTCAGCACTTTACTTTCTCTGCTTATATTAACAAACAAAATATTGCCTCATAGGTATTAAACAAATTAATTATGGATAGGACATTCTATAGCTAATTAGGTATGTTGGTGATAAAATTATTTATCACCAGCTACATACATACAACTTTCATTACAGTGATCAGACGCTCATATGTATCACTTGTAAATAAAGTAAAGCCAATGCAACTTTTAAAACTTTACGTACATTTTGCTAAAATTATATGACGCAGGGAGACCCTGATGCATTGTACCTCCAACATTGATATAATACGAGTATATACTTAATGAGCGGCCACAACGAGGACCCTGGCCTATACCCTACACCCTCGACCCTGGTACCTACAGCTTGATACAGATAATTCGCACGTTGCGTTGCATAGAACAGTGTCACATCTCAAAACCTTAACTTTCAGAAGAGCTTTTGCTGTTTTAGCGATACAAAAATCCCAAATGGGAAAAAATGAGATGTGACACTATTCTATGCAACGTGCGAATTATCGGGACTCCGTTGTGGCCGCTTACATTCAATGGATTCTCGGCCAGCGTCGATGGCATGTTGAATACACCGGTTCCCTTCAGAACACCGAAGTTAAGCGACATCCAGCGAGGTTAAGACTTGGATGGGTGACCATTCAAATTCTAATTCTCGTGACGCTGGCTTTTCCCGGCCCCACTCAGGCTGGGGGAGGTCAATGTGAGTAGCAGGTTTGTGAGTTTCCTGCGAATGGAGGGTAAAACCCCCGTCGTGATATGACCATGGCAGTTGAAAGCGACGTTAAACCCCACAAAAAAAAAAAAAAAAAAAAAAAAAAATGGATTCTCGAAAATCGTCTATACCAAGCTGTAGGTACCAGGGTCGAGGGTGTGGGACAGGGTCCTCGTTGTGAATTAATCCCAAAAATGTAGAAAAAAATCATCACATTCTTAGACAAATAAAATTGAATTTGCAGAGCTCACTCTACGAGAGGAAGCTTTCCAATTGATTTTTTGTTGAAAAAATTCAAAATAATACGAAGATGAGTAAACACAATAATTTTATTATTAACGGCATAAAGTCGGTGCATTTCATTGTCTGTTTCCTATTGACTCTAATGTCCTTATGACAGGTTTTATTGCTCCTGTCTTCTGCCATCTGGTGCAGGTCTGTAGGTCATTATGAGCTATAGAATGGATATGCCATTTGTTTGGTTATAATCAATCTTAGCTCTTACTCCTAATAGGTTCAACCTAGATATTAAAATTTAAAATACATATCTTATTACGCCAAAAGAAGAATGCTAAAGCGAAGAAAATTTATACCCTTTAATTTGATACGATAAGTTATCGTTCCTTTTAAATCCAACAGTCTTCGTCTTAATGGATTGGTCACTTATTAAGAAAAAAAATAAGACAGCACAACTAGTCAAGTGTGGATTAACCAACCAGATGGCCGAAGACCCAGAGGAAGACCAAAAACAAGATGGAAAGATCAGATAAGAAAAGATTTTGAAAAATTACAACTACGAGAAGAAGACGTCCAAGATAGATTTAAATGGAGGCAGGCTGTGAATGAGGCTAAATACCAACTGGGGTATAGATTGCCATGGCAGTAAGTAAGTAAGTAAGTCTTCGTCTTAAATAAAACGGTCGTTTTTAAACAACTAAAGTCTGCCCAAATGACATACGAGCAGCTTGAACTGGATAAGACTTTTTTGTCTCTACTTAAATATATTTTTTTAAAAATTTCTTAAAATTAAATATTCTCAGTAAGTTTCAAAAGAAATCTAAGTTCCAATTCCAAAGTTTAAAAGCATTTTTCCATTAGAGTGAAAACCAAACTTGTTCCTCGAAATTCATTTCAAATGTCAATGTCGGGAGGTTTTTCAGAATGGGCGGACTACTCTTTCTTATTGTTCTCCTATGGATTGATAAAATAAAATAACTTGCATCACAAAAGCCTCCTGCGGAGTCAATAAAATAGAAACATTTAAATCTAAATGGCACAAGTGTAATAATTATTCTAATGTGCTCTACTAAATCATGTGCTAACATTGCCCTTTAAAATGAGAGCTCTAAAATGCATATTGTTTGCAAGTTTTGAAATTCGAGTTTCAAGTTTTCAACCCTTTCTGTCAATGTTTCTTTTGGAAATGTGTTGGTTTGGATATGGACGGCCGAATTTCAATATTATTCATGTGGCTCCTTGTAAAGTGCTGTGTTTTTACTGAAGTACTTCTGTATTGAGTGTATTGGTGCAGAAGAGGTTTTCACTATAATAGAGGAACCTACATGTAAAAAAACTTTTTTGGTGATTTTGTAAATTTATTGATCGTAAATTTTACAACCGATACATACAATACAATACTCTACAATTTTACAAACAATCATACAATCCTACATTTACAACCATACATCAATACAATACTGTACAATTTTACAACCAATACAATTGCTGAGAGGGACTGCGCTGGTGTGGATGCGACCTGTTCTGATTCGTTAGCGAGAACTAACAGAAACGATGCTGAAAGACCTGGATTTTCCTCTGAGAACGCTGCACGCAAAAAGCACTTGAATACTCAACGATAAAGACAACTATAGCTTCTTGCGTTCTCATTGAAACTTTGGTCCTTGGCAGCTGAGTCGATATCTTTTCTAAAAGATTGCTCTGCCCTTCGGCGCGTTTCTGGTGTTTCTCGCTCGCATCAGTCCTGAAAAAAGATACACAGGCCATCCAAAGGGGCAATAGCTCGAGCATCAGAGGCACGCTCCTTCGGAAATGAGTTGGAAGAAATATTTTACCTTTGAAATATAGTTCACTATATCAAAAAAAAAAAAAAAAAAAAAATACAATACTCTACAATTTTACAACCGATACATATATACGATACTCTACAATTTACAAACAATACATACAATGCAATACCTGTTTATCCTGCAAGAATAAGACTAGAGAGTCCCTTACCTTAAGAGTCTTTCAGTGTTTCCTGTTATAGTGGACTACCCTAATGAAAATATCCCCCGAAAGAGAAGTTTTAACAAACGTAGTAGAATAGTAAGGTATTGAACCACTTCGATGAAAATCCCAAAATAATCTAAGAAAGACGTGGTCAAAAATATGACAGCAAAATCAAACAATCGTACCTTACATGCCTTACAACCTGAGATTCTCTTTCCATACCATATACAGAAGTTCTTAACTCCTCAAAAGAGAAAGAAGTGATACAGTGTTGTTTTGTAGATGTAATGGTATGACAAAAGATCCTGATTGAATCCTAAATTTCGTAGTCATCTGCACGGACGAAGCAGCTTTTATAGAACTGGAATCTTCAACACAGTAGATTTGTGGCCTGAAGAAATTATTTTGGAAGGCTTAACAAGACCTTTTATTCTAGATTACTTGCCGTAATACTGAATCACTTAGACACCCTGAAGGTCCAGTGTTTGTGTATTCTTTACACACATTCGTTGAAAAGTCTCTTTTCCTGAACAAAGTCAACCCGTCCACTTGTAGTATTACCTAAGTATCGCATGAAATTATAAATGATAGCATCACCATTTTGTTCTTCACAAGCACACATTAGCGCAATAATCCCTGGCCACCCCATTATGAATAATTCATTAGAGCTATTTGTCACCGGTTCTGTGTTATAAGTCTAATGGGGACTTTACTTTGGGGTGACTTTTGTCAGACTTTAACCAGCAAGAGAGTTGGGATGATACGGTAGACTGCTCCTACAGGAACATACTTAGCTCGTAAAATCCCTTGTGAAAAGAGGTATGAGCAAATGTGTTTCTTGAGTGTGTAGATGAGATTTTTTATGCCAATTTTGTGTAGTTTTTTTTTATATCTATGCGTTTTAGGTAATAATATGCTTCTTTTAGAGAATTGGTATCCCTTTTTAGACAAGTGCAATTTGATTCCCCTTCAGTCCTTGAATATCACTCCTAACAAACATTATGTATCTAAAATGTTAGCAACAGTTAGAAAGGTACATAAGCTACTTGTTTACTCAGAAACAAACATAAATAGACCGAACCCTGTGGTAGGCAATCATTCTTCTTCTTCTTTGTGCCATATCTTCAAAAGACATTGGCTATTATTCTGGCCCAGCTTTCTTTGTTTGTTGCATTACTAATTACTTCTTCTGATGTTAGTCCTGTCAATTTTGATGATTGCTTCATTGGTCCTTTTCAAGCCCTCGGGCAATCATTATGTTCCATTACGCAATATATTACCTACTCATATTTTTTTTCACTTAAATATTTTCATCATTTACACACATACATAATTTTATATCTCAAATCTTTAGTTAAAAACTGGATCCTAATGTGGAGATTGAGATCCAAGACATCAAAACATTAAAATAGAATAAGTTTTAAACGGAGAGTCCTACAAAAATGGTTTTCTATTATAATTAGAGTTTCTCCTTTTTTTTCTTTTTTTTCCAATCAGGCACTTTAACCAATGTTATATGCTCGTTCGTGCCGTTCCTCAAGTTCTAGACGAGGTGAAGGAGGTTTACACTTTTCAGAAATGCCATCAATGAGTCCGCAACACTGGTGGAGTTTTTTCTTCTTTTCGTCAGTTGCTGGCAATATAATTGCACTTTCATCTCACTATCTCCAGCACTGAAGGGGATCCATGACACATGGATGCAGGGATTGATTTAAATAAATAAAAACAAGGAGGCTATGGTAAATCATCCAAATCAATGGTTTTATTTGAAGAGGGAGACTGGAATCAGTGACTGAAATAGGGAGGGGGGTTGTTTTGGATGATTAGACACCTGTTATCCATTACATATATAATGCTATGAGTAATTGTTGCTTAACATCCAGTGAACAACGATAGTTCCAAATGGCTACCGAAAACCGATCAGTACAACACTATCGTAACGTAAGCTGTCCTTTGATAGTGTTGTGTGTTGTATCCTTTCAAACTTGATACATTTCTACTGCAATGGAACCCAGTCATGATATACCTACATGTACTCGTGCTACCTTCATATAATAAAGCATACAATACACAACTGTTCTATTATGGCCAAATCACCATTATCCATATCTACAAGAGATACCGAACATATAACCTCGTTACTAAACTATGGACTGACAATATTATATTCATATTGGCACTAAAACGAATAGGATATATCTATACGTATGGTGAAATTATAGACAAAAAGATGTCAAGTTCCGAGAGCACGATTACCTCAGGTAAGATTCTCGCTTACCATGCGGAAGATTCCTGGTGTCGCCCATCAGAGGACGCATTCTAGGGACGGGCAAGATCCAACACAGACACAAGCGTTAAATTAAGTAGATGTTGTTCATGCCTACGAAATAAGCTGTGAAACATTCATATTTAAAAAAAGGCCCAGGGACCTTCGCATGGCAAGTATCTCTTTTCTTTACTTTGTCTATTCCTAAACCTACTTAAGGTGGCATTGTTTAACCTCTCCTCGTGTTGAGTGTTCGTTCTAGTAAGTTCTAGAGACTGGCACAGGCGAATCTTTACACTGGACTAATTGTGCCTCAAAACTGGTTTCTGAATTTTGAGCGAATGTATATTTCCATACAATGTAAAAAATTGTAAATACATATACATAATTATGTAGCCATAATGTGATCGACACTTTCATTTAAAAGAATTGAAAGCATTATTGGAAGGTATTTTAGAAGATATCACAATACTGATGTGTTAATCCCTCAACTGAAATACATCCCTTACAACGTGGGTGACATGCAGATAAAATAAATTCAACTACAGCTGCTACAGATAAAATCAAGATGGTGCATTCTAGCAGAAAACGTACAAACATGTAAAACACCTTATGACTTGTAACTTTTTTAGGCTTATTAGGGCATCGGTGCTTGAAAATAAGCAGGAATATAATGTAAATGATTATCTAAAAATTATGTGCTAAAATTTTCAATGAAGTTATTGCAGTTGTTTTTGTATTCCAAGATAAAACACTAGAGTTAAAAACAGCCTGGTCACTAACATGCATATCTCTCCTTAACTCAAGATCTGTTACAAATGGACTAGTGAATTTTCAAGAGCAACATCATCAGCTAATTTGATCCTTTAGAATACCTCCCAACTGGAAGAAAATTCCAAGATAAACATCTCAAACATCAATGGGAAAAGATATCTTGATGAGCAGAACTCAAAGAGACCACTTGAAACTTGAACAAGGCTAAAGAGACACTCGAAAATCTGGTAGGAAAAACAGAGGGTCTACTCTAGAGCATCTCCTCCCTTATGTATGCAGGTCTTTTGTTCTGAATTCCCTAGTCCCTCATGTTTACTCTTGTTCTGGATAATAATCAGCAGGATATCATAATTGATAAAGCAATAGTATTTGCTAACACTTGAGAGCTTTTCAGTTTTATCTAAAACCGTAAAGGAGATGAGGGATTGGACAGCATAACAAAACGCAACAGTTAAACGTAGATATAGGCAATTTTCACAAACATTTAAATTACTATCGAATTCAAGAGCTACTTTCGAGAATAAAATAAATTCAAACATTAATATAAAACTATAGATAATCAATCAACTATTCAGCTCCTCGGTCTGCAACCAAATAAGTTAAATTTAGCTTAGAAGGTGTTATAGTAATTGTAAATGTAAATATATTCAATAAATAAAGTTTATTTCAAATTAAAAAAAAAACCATAGTACAGTATACAACTATAAATATTATTCTCTACACAGCAGAATAGAATGAGTCCAGAATTGTCCAAAGAATAAAGTTACGTTAAAGAAAAAAGACCCTATTCATAAAAAAATCTTGTTAATTAAAAAGAGTCAAAAGGTTTATGAGCTTTTTGGCACTTGATTAAAAAGTCGCTGGAAATGTTTCAGGAACAATAACGTTTAACTTTAAAGAGCTTTTAAAACTTTCAACGCATCACCTGCGCTCTGGAGCACTTGGAAATTATGACCACATAAAATTTCAACAGCTCCACCATCTTGATGACGCTTTTAAGAAGCTCTTAAACGAGGATGTCGTTTAACCTTCCGAGCTTCTATGGTTTGAACTTTCTTTGAGTCTTTTCATAATTGGGAGGGATGATTGCAGTATAACTACTGCTTATTCTTGGGTTTTCTACATTTTAAAATTGAGAAAGCAGGTTTCCAGCTTATTAGATCATATTGGGGCCAAAGTAAATATCTAGATAATTTATTATAGTTTAAGAGCATAGATTAAAACATAAATTACATAATTTATTGATTGAATGAAATGAATGACTTGGTTTCAAAGAGACAATTTTGTACATACTCGTACTCATAGTTTGTTTGTTTGTGATCCGATAATTCTCTAACATATATTTCAATTTTTATGTAATTTTCTATGGATGTTCATTTTTGTCCCAGATTTGCCAACCTAGGAACTTTTTTCAACACTTTTAGAATTTCTTACCTGGACCATCACAATTATTCGTTCCTAATCCTATTATAACGACGAAGATTTTTGTGTTGATTTGTAATGCTGTTTCTAGACGCACCAGGTCTTCAAGAAAAAGTCCTCATTGTTTAAGGTCAATTCCTGATCCTGCTAAATGCACAGCATGCATGTGCTTGACAGTTAAAATTTCAAAATAGATTTTATCATAATTATGATAATCATTGTTCAATTACAACACCAGAGAGTTGTAGAACAATAAATTTTACTCTTGGAAAACAGTCCGGTCGGCGGGGCGGACCAAGCCAGGGAAAAACGAAACTTGATCAATTAGTAAAATTAAATAAAGTGGTGGGTAGGTAATCCTCCATTAAGTGCAGAAAAGGCGAACAAATGGGGGAGGGAGGGATGGAAGAAAACACTACTTGGAACTGGGGAGGTGGGGGTGATTGAAAATATTTAGAAAATGACAAAGGACTTCGTGAAAGCCGAAGAGTGGGGAAAGTTGTTTAACTTTCCAGCTACCTCGCATTCTCTGTTGGATGCCGGAGCCACTGTACGGGTTCCGTCAAAGTTAGAACATAACAATATTATTCTATACTTTGTTGAGGATTCTATGTTTTCACAATAATGACCAAGAAGTATCTAGTTTATTAAAAGTCATGCTAAGAGCTAAACATACAATTTTCAATGACCGAGTATCGTGCATTGGCAGTCAAGTGGTTAAGGTACTAGTCTGTTTCTATGTAGCGTAGGGATTCGTTAGTTCGAATAGCACCCAATGCATGCATTGTTCCTCATTTATTTGACTTTTGAGTACCTATGTATATGCCCACGTAATAATAGCACTCTGAGGGTTAGATGGTAGAAAAAGCTTTAAGCATTAACCTTCAACTAAAGAGTCTATTATTGTTATTATTGGATTTTCTACCATTTCAGCCATACCTCAGTTAATTTCAAACCTAGTTTTTTAACGAAGTACGTGGTGGAGACCAAGTTTCATCCTAAGAACCCATTTTTACAGCTGTATTAAGCATTATTGGTAACAGTTTTCGCTTAATGCTCAAACATGCTATAGTAACTTGAGTTTTAAAGGATTATCAATAAGGGAAGCGTGGGGTTGGACTACGCATAGACTTTGCGTGATCATTTCATAAGTCGACTAGCGGAGATGGGGAGGTAGGTATTCAATTTGATAGATTAGTTTTTCTCTCTTCCTCCTTCCTCTTTTTATTCTGCTTCCTCAATTTTTCATGTTTCTTCGCCTCACCAATGCACATAACTCTTCCGGACAAAAATCTTAAAAATGTGAAGTAGTAAATTATTGTCAATTCAACTTGAACAATGAAAAATATGAATAATCTGATTTACTATTATTAAAGTAATTATTTAAGCCAAATGGACAATCTAGAAAAAATACCCATGAAGTAAGTGATTACTAAGTACGTATTCTCGTACTTTATTCAGACTGGTAGTACAGAAAGGAGTCCCATTATGCCAACACCAGCACCTCGTAAAGGGGGTGTAATAAAGTGACTCTTATTTTTGAAGCTTGAACATAGGCATAGTGTTTCTAACGGAACACAGGTATGTATATCTTTTGAACTATACAGAAAAAAGTATTTGTTATTCTAAATGAGATATATATGATATTTATATATTTATAAAATATTTATAAAATAACAGATGAGAGAAAATTGAACAAATAAAATTTCATAAAAAAACTGTTCAAATAAAATAAAATATGAAGAGAAATATTTTGTGCAAATATTGAATTCCCAAACCTAGCGGTTGTGGGATGTCGGTATCCCTTCTCTTTCCTTCTCTCTCTACTTTCGCCATATTCCTCTCCCTTTTTTACTTCGCTCCTTTATCTTATTCCCTGTCTCATTTCCATCTTTTCCTCTCAAATTTTCTTTCTTCTTCCTTTTTCACCTCACATTCTTATTCTTTCCGCATAAGACTCAAGGCTCAAGGGCTGTACTTAAGTTTCATATTAAGTTGGAATTCGTATAGATATCATGTGTAACCCAGATAAAATCTATCAATTAAATATAGTCATCAAACAAACAACTTGAAAGTACACAGTCATGTTTTGAACATCTACAGATTCACGAAATTCTCCAACTCCGACCCGATCACATCGCGTAAAGTGCATCACAACTCGGCGATCATTTCACAATTGAATTAATCAAATAAAACCTTTTAAATAAATAAAAATAACTTGATAGATTCATCTGTCAGGTTCCGCCCCACCAGCTATTATGGTATAAATCAACGGGAAAATAAGAGGGGCCGCAATAATTGTCACTTTCCTCGCCAGATGGGCTTCCGTCTCTCCCTTCTCCCTCGCTAGCATGATAACCATCTCGCCATGTAATTTCGTGACTGACTTTTTTACAATATTTAGCAGGATATCAACAGAAGGTGATTTTCAACACATGGTATTCCCGTGATGTTTTTGGATGTTCTTGTTTTTTTATGGTTGTGATTATGATGTGAGCAATGCTATCCATTATGTCTATTAGGGTTTCTGATGTTTTGTTTGAGGGGTTTTACAAGCGACGTTATAATTAATGCATTACTATCCTGCGCCTAACCTGGAGTGTTCCGTCTAATGAGCATGTTATCTATTTTAGTGTGACCATCGCCGTCACCTGAGTCATCTGCGGATTCGGACGCAGCATTGCGTGTACCGAGGGTGTTCATCAGTGTGCACGCTCATTATTTATTAAGTTACCTGTTTTGTATACGTATAGTTTTTACATAGTTGTCAAAGTCCTCTGTCTAGTCAGTCTAGCCTAATGAACGCAACATGGCAGCTGACCGGATGCTCGGTAGAACTTGTGGCTCGAGCCCTGTTCTGATTGCGGAAATGTCAGACCTCAGATTTTGGTTGAATGGATTTGATGGGCATGTTTCAAACTTTGAGTACAAGCTGGTGAAATCTTGTGGAGTCATTCATTGGTATAGTAGAGTAGTCTAAAGTGTTGGACCGGTAAAGAGACTAGTGCGCGGATTTTCCTTAATCTATTTGAAAAATTCATATGAATTTTGAAAATTTCAGTTAACTCTCTGAGATTACTCTCTTAGATTCAGAGAGTTAACTGTAATATTAAACCTCACTAAGTTTTTACATTTCAAAAGGGTCACTGTATAATTATGTGCCTATATTGTATACTGAGTACAGTTTGTAGTTTTCCTGTTGATAATATTTTTGATGAGAAAGCACATCACATGAAGGAGAATATTCTGCAAGGAATAAAAAACAAGTCTCCCCAGCATTGTTTAAATAATGAATCAAAGGACTCAGGCATTTTTGGTTGTTTGGACAAATAACAATATTTCTTGCGCAAATATACATGAGTCTACCTTCTCTGAAAAATCAAATCTCCAGGGATGGAAATATGTTTGATAAAAAATCCATGGATAAAATATTAATAATTGGAAAGACAAACTGATGGTGAGCAGGCAAGAATTCAAGAGCAACCAAGATTTTATAAAACACTTTAAATATGTAAATAATGAGGTGGTGAATAGGTTTTTTTTTTTTTTTTTTTTTTTTTTTTTTTTTTTAATAAACAGGTTTAATACTTACCTATTAGATAATCTAACTGTGATCGACCAATTTCTTATTAATTATCAATATAAATTATCAACTTAAGCGTAAATTAAAAAAAAAAATCTTTAATCAAAACGAATAGGTGACATTTTCGATCGAAGTGAAATGGTCTGAAGGAAATATCTTAACAACAGTGCCTTTTTCAAAGATTTTTCCTGGACGACTGTCGCGTCGCGTCGTTCCGAGCTAAACTTTTTAGCCTGGTTTTCTCTGAGTGCAACGTTTTGTCTCGAATTTTGAATAGGAAATGTTGCGAAGCTATGTTTCATCTAATTTGACTCAGAGGAAAAGCGGAGCATAAAACGTTTAGAAACGCGTCGCAACATTACGATACAAAATGTTGCACTCAGTGCATGGGATCCCGACCTTGCTGTTAGTGCTGTAGTAGCTATACACAAAGGTCGTGTTAAGTAAACAGGGTATTTTAGATAGCGTGTATATTCTAGGAGTCGACACAAATTTAAGTTTATTCTCAATTTGAAATGTACTTGTACTGGTTTCCAAGTAATAAAATTACTTTGAATATTATTTGCTTATTATAATTAGAAATATTTAAGAAGCATTGAATTAGCAAAATGCTGGCTATGCATGCTGGGTAATAGCGGGTACCCCAATTAAATTAGGCTGACCAAATCCGGTACTGACCCGATTTTGTCAAAACATACGCTGTCCCGAAAAAAATATTGTTTAGCTATATTAGGCATCCCCAAATAAAAACCCCATTTCCCAATACTACATCGCCCCTGACATAATCACTCAGGCACGAGTCAGGCGCATCTCTGGAGAGCTGATTATTGTTTTCCTGTAAACACACATCTGACAAGGATAGGGATAAGCGTGTCCCTTCGCCACATCAATCCCTTCATTTAGTGGGGCCCCTCCAGGCTTCTTCTCCTTGTTGCTAACCTAATTATTTTCTAATTTATGAAAAACTAGCCGTTTGCCCGTGCTTTGCAACGGGACTAAATTTCAAATTTACTAAGGCATGGCCGTACTGCTGGACAGCAATGCCTTTTTGAACTTTTTATAATTTTTCTGGACAAAGCGATAATGGTTTTGGGGGGGTCAATTCTGAGACATTTTTCGCTATCTCTTACCGTTTTGGCTAAACAACTCCGGACAAACAAACAAACATAGGTAGGTAGGTAGGTAGGTAGGTAGTCCTTTTTTATGTTTTATATATAGAGATATTTCCGTATGGCACGAGTAGTGCAGTAACCTAGAGAAGAGAGGGGACTTGGTTATTGATAATGTGTTTTAATGTGCGGAAAATATGCACGAAAGATCGGGTTGAATTGAAAGAGTCAGTAAATAGAAAGGAGTTAGTAAGGTAATTGATTTGTAATCAGTGAATAATTTAAAGGTGTAATTCTTCATTATTTTACTGGAGTAGGTATGTTTGAGAATGATTGAACAACTAAATATAAAGACCTTGTTTGTAAAGCATAAATAATTTCGAGCATTTCAATGACAATAAATTGAAATCAGTGTACATGGGTAAAAAGTTTAATGTTAGACTACCTATAGAGGTACTTATTGTTATACAGGGTGGACCAAAAAAACGTTTACACCCGTTAATGGTAGATTACTGACGACATTTCCAGGCCGGATCTGCAATCCGTTTTTTCGGATTCGCCTTCGTAACTGCACAAAGTTATTTTTTGCAACTTTCCGTAAAAGTCCGACTTTGGCTTATTCTTCAGGTCAGTACTTTATCCTGTTAAAGATGAGTTGATTCTGAACAATTTTCCAGAAAGCCAACAAAATTTCGATGTTTCTAGCTACACTACTTTGTTTTTTACGATTTGGTTTGTCATATTTTTTTACACCTGAACAGAAAAAAAACACCCAAAAAAACTTTTTTACTAAATAAAACACTCGACATTTGTCCGAACAAATTTTGGCACAGACATGGGCAAGTTTGATAAAAGTTGGCGACCGCCCCGAGGATGCTAAAAAATAATTTTACGATTTTTTATCACATGATCTTCTGGGAAAAATTATTAGATGTTTGCCAAAAACTCTTCAAAAATCCTAAGAGTTTTCTAGCTGTAGACTGTGTAAGGGCGTCTTGTATTGTTTACAAAAATTGTTTACATTGCTTTTTTTGAATACCGCGGTCTCCCATGCCTTCATCAGCCAGTTTAGGAAAATTCCAATGATAAATTTCGTGCTTCTCAGATTGTCAGTGGTGTTACCTAGATGTGGTAGTGCTAAGAGTGTTAGTCGCATGACCGAGGTTCAATTCCCGACGGTCAATATTATTTTAATTATCAAAGAAATCTGATGGAATATTTTGTATTCATACCTGTATCTGACCTGTTGTAACACCAACAACTTATGGTTTTTTTGGGGGTAATACCATCTGTAAATTGAGTTATATCTGATACTATTGGTATCACGATACACATAATTATTATTCATGTAAGCCCCTGAGAGACTCCCTTGATAATGTATTGTAAGGATGGTTTTTCTTATGCTTCCCTACGAGAGCAAAAAAAAACTAGCGAATTTTCCAAACGAAAATAGACTTTATGAAATAAATCCAGGTATATAAATATGTAGGTAGTTCTTCTATCTCATAAACAATACTAATTAAATAACATCTATTTACCGATTGCCAACTCTTAATAGAAGTCTTGAAAAAAACAAGATAATATTTTGTAAAATTAATAAACTTTTGCAGTCTTTATTATGTTTTATACTATTTTGATATAAACAAAAAGGTATTTAAAAAAACATTTTGTGTTAGTATGTTCAATGAGAAACGATTAGACGCGCACGATTAGCTCAGTGGTAAGCTAGTCCACCCGGTCCGAACGCCAGAGCCAGCAAAAAATTCATGACTACAAAATTAAAAAGACTGTTGCCATTTTTTTTTTTTTTTTTAGCCATATTATCACTATGGATTCTCCTCACACAAATTTTTGAAACCAATGGTGACTTTAGTACCTTAGTTCTAACTCAGAACTGTCCCTCTACCTTTTTGCCTTTCTCTCTCTCTCTCTCTCTCTCTCTCTCTCTCTCTCTCTCTCTCTCTCCCTCTCTCTCTCTCTCTCTCTCTCTCTCTCTCCCTTCTCAATTCCCTTATAGGAACTGTTGGAAGTGGCGTCCACCTTCCTGGATGCAAAGGTTCAACCTCTTCATCATGTTCCGTCGAATGTTGCGGAAGATTCCAGGTTTTTCTGTCAGGTCATCGAATGCCAACAGGATTCTTGCTACCAGATTTCGTAAACTATGTTTTTCAAGTGATCCCAAATGTTCCTGTTGGCAACTCCATATGCTAAATGCATAACTGCCATTTCAGCATCCGAATTATAATAATGTAACTTGTACTAAAAACACTCAAGAAGTTTAAAGATAATATTTCATAGAATGCAGAAAAATATGTTTGAAAACTATCAAACACCTCGGCCGAGGTGTGAAGAACGCCTATACAAAGAAAGAGACAGCCCGGCAGAGTGTAAGGTTACGCAAAACATAGTTCCCATGCATTTCATGTACTTTCAGCCAGCGAAAAGTGCAATATGAATTTCAAAAATCGCGATTTTTATTGCAGAAATGGGCTCTACGTTGAAAAATAAGTTGATTTGACTCTTTGTTTGACTTTCTAGGCCACCGGGAACCCTATTGTCGAGACCCCCCAACAATCGTGAAAGACATGAAAAGATTCATAATTTTGTTTTTTTTTTTTTTTTTTTTTTTTCCGTTTTTTTTTTTCATACGGATCCTTTGAGACCCGACTTCGTGTCTTTAACTTGGCACTGAAGATTAAGTGAGGTGTCTAAAGTGATCAAGATATAATGGAGATGAGCCCGGACCAAAAAAAAATTCTAAATTATAAGCGGGCGGCCCATTTGGGCGGCCTCGGGTTTTGGGAGCCCAAATCGGGAATTGAAGGATAATACTAATCTTAAGTGGTATCAAATGAAAGATCTTGATGAGCAGATACCAAATTTATTGATTTTATTCCTTCATCCGGTCCACTGGGTGGCACCTGGTGGCCTTTTCATTTTCTTTGGCGGGTAGGTACCTTCGAATCCTTAGCTTAGTGGTCAGATCTTGGCCAGTATGTATTTTTCGAGATGACCTCGCTCTCTCACTGCAAAATTTTAATGTTTAAGTTTCCAAGTATTAATTTAGTTAGTTTATTTTCCGTCCGTTTCTTTAGAAGATAACTTTGTCTATTGGTAGCATGCTCGACCTGCCACCCAGTCAGCATGGGTTCGAATCCTGGCGGGGACGAAATTTTTTAGCTCTATATTTTCAATTTGGGCTTAACGTTGTTTTGTTTTTCCGATCTTTATATTTGATCTTCATGACGAACCCATTACCCTCGTGAGGAAAATTTTAGTAGTTGCAGAATTGGCCAAATGACCTGTGGCGGCATTACGAGATTGATTTAGGACAATCATGGTTGGATGGAGATAAAATATGATGAATTAGCTCTCATAATGTCGATGCTACTCACTAAAAGTTGTGACAAAGTAGTGACTTTGGCCAAGTGGGTAGCATACTAGGCTTGCACGCACGATGACTTGGGTTCGATCCCCTTCAGGGAAGTTTTTTTTCTCTGTCCATTATGTCCGGGGTACACTCATAACTCGTGAGGTATTGATAAGGGACGTCACCACCGAGTTCTCTCCTGCTCATGGTTTTATCAACACCAAATTGTCTCCCGTCGCGTCGCTTGCATTTTTACCTGATTTCATACCTACATAGTTTACACCTAGCATAAAAATTATAATCGAAACACCTAGGAATCATTGATATAGACCTGAGGCATGGCCTTCTATGTATTTTACCTAACCCTATGATAAACCCAAGGCATGGCCTTCTATATATTTACCTAACCCTACTATAAACCCGAGGCATTGCCTTCTATGTATTATCCCTAACCCTACTATATTCCTGAGGCATGGCCTTCTATGTATTTTACCTAACTCTACTATACACTAAAGGCATTGCCTTTCATTAGTTAGAGATTTTAAAGATTTCTTTATAAAAGGCCGATCCTTATATGAAAATGATAATTTTATAGTTTTCATTTTCTTAAATACCTAGTGTAAAAAAGCATGGTCTTATTTCCGGGAGAGGTACTCGTGGTGACCCCTGCAAGAAGCCGGAGAGAATTCGGGTAAGAAAAGGTCAACGGGAGAGAACTCATTACCTCACCTTGATAATGTGATTACAAATTAATATCTTTGGCATTTGTAAATGCAGGTGTTTTAGTGTCCCTCATAGGAGGCTCCGAGGTCTATTTAGCATTGAAAGATAAACCTAATCATGTGGAGTATATAATCAAAAGGTCTTGCATTGCAAATTTATATATTATGTACTCACTTTGGGGACTCAGGGGGCCAAATCTGTGATCCAAATACATATTGACCTTAGAAAAATTAAATACGTACTGCTAAAATTATATCTTAAAAAAAAGACAACTTGTTACACTCACATTTTCCCAGCTTATTTACTTTTGTTATTCATAATGTTTCAGTAGTGTATGAACCTATACTTTCGTACAAAAAGAACTGATATCCCCCCAAAAACACCACTTCGTGGTTAAAAAAAGAAGAACGCCTCACTCAAAAGAATGATTATAATTAGCTTAAAATAAATGATATCAAATTGAGAACACCTTACCACCTTTCTTTCTACATCTCTGCACTCCTCTCTGAATTTATTCCTCTTATGTTTATCTTTCTTAATCCTTCTAGGGGTCATCCCAAACTTGATTTCTCTTTAAATTTACTTGTTGCACGGCAATAAAAAATGGCGGTCGCGGTGTAATTTTCTCGATTCAAATCAAATAAGTGCAGAAAAATCATACTCCGACCGCCATTTTTTATTGCCGTGCAACAAGTAAATTTAAAGAGAAATCAAGTTTGGGATGACCCCTAGAAGGATTAAGAAAGATAAACATAAGAGGAATAAATTCAGAGAGGAGTGCAGAGATGTAGAAAGAAAGGTGGTAAGGTGTTCTCAATTTGATATCATTTATTTTTAGCTAATTATAATCATTCTTTTGAGTGAGGCGTTCTTCTTTTTTTAACCACGAAGTGGTGTTTTTGGGGGTCATCAAGAAACAAACAATCATTCATTTGACTGGCCTTTAATTAATTCCAAGGCAAATAATTATCAGACATAAATAGCTAATTACTCTTTGAGTACAAGACGACCCTACACAGTCAACACTTTTAAGATTTTGAACATCATTTTTTGAGACTTACCTGGTTTGTTTACCCAGAAGATCACGTGATAAAAAATCGTAAAATTATTTTTTAGCATCCTTGGGTTGGCCGCCAACTTTTATCAAACTTGCCCATGTCTGTGCCAAAATTTGCTCGGGCAAATCTTGAGTGTTTGAAAGTGTAAAAAATTTACATGAGAATTTTTTTTTCTATTCAGGTGTCAAAAAAGATGCCAAACCAAACCGTAAAAAACAAAGTAGTGTAGCTAGAAACATCGAAATTTTGTTTGCTTTCTGCAGAAATGTTCAGAATCAACTCATCTTAAAAAGGAAAAAAGTTCTGACCTGAAGAATAAGCCAAAGTCGGACTTTTTCAGAAAATTGCAAAAAATCACTTTGTGCACTTATAAAGGCGAATCCGAAAAAACGGATTGCAGATCCGTCCTAGAAATGTCGTCAGTAATCTACCATTAACGGGTGTAAACGTTTTTTTGGTCCACCCTGTATAGGAATCTAATCAAATTGTGCGAGTTCAAATGCAATTTCTCCTAGTTAGAGGATACCTAGTTATAATTTGCTGTTTTTGTTGTTGTGAAAGGCAAGAAAAAATCTTTTAAAGACACCCAGGTCCATCCTGACCTAGGGTGAGGGATTTCCTACCATTAAAAAACCACCTTCTTTAATAGCTAACCACACTATATTTACACTATCGTAATTCTATTTTGTAATTCGGCCTTAAGTTATCAATTACCTACACTCCATCCTACATCAGGTAATATCACATATCCTATTCACGCAGTCAGCACAGCACTTACCAGTCGAAACAAAATAAGCACCACGTGTCACACCCGTAGCATTTTGTTCAGACAGAGAGAAAATTCCCTTCAGAGAGTGGGATTTTTCCTACAACGTACATTTCAAAGAAATTTATCCCTCGATGTGTGGGACTTTTTCATTCGACGCTGGTTAGTGGGATTTTCCTTCGCTTCGTCGCAAACACAAATCTCTTTTCGTTTCTCCAGTTTTATAAAATGCTTTTCGCTGCGCCTTCTTCACCAAGCCGTGATCGTCTAGTGGTTAGGACCCCACGTTGTGGCCGTGGTAACCCAGGTTCGAATCCTGGTCTCGGCATGATTTTTGCACACAATCAAATATTTTTTTCTTTAATAAATTTATCACACTGCTTATTCCTTCACATACTGTAATTATTTTTTCTACGCATATAATATTTTTTGATGAAATTTAAGAGCCATCCTGATCAATCTTACGATTTAATCCTGTTGAAAGTTCCAATGACAGACAAATATTTAATCATCTATGACAAACCAAAATGGGAAAGTACCCATATAGCTATACGAGCCTAAAATGGCCACATTGAAGGGCCTTAAATGGAATTCATACCCGGACCGGCATAAGTCCGGCAAAGGCTGAATTGAATATCTTCCGATTGGTTTTATGTTCGGAATTGAAACTTTGCAAGGTCAAATGGTTCGTAGAAAACTACTTGGGGGGAACTTTTGATTTTCAGGGGCGGACCCCATGCAGGGGCTAGAGGCCCAAGGTCCATTTTTTTTAATGGGACACCCCACTTTGGAATTTCATTATTGATTTGCCTCATTTTTAAAACTACTTTGGCGAAAGTACTACATGGAGCCAAGTAGTTTTTTAAAAAATCCATTAGACCATGCAAAGTTTCAATTCCGTTTTTGACGGACTTATGTCGGTTTCTGTATAGTCTAGTTCATTGTACGAGCTGTACCTACATAGTCTGGCTGGCTGGCTGGGGCATGGGGTTGAACAGGGGGAAAAAATACAGAACTAGGCCCAAATTAGAGAGAGACAATAAAATAAATATATTTTAAAGGACTGCTCTCATAATAGAGAGTTGCCAATATACACAGTATATCCATCAATAATCCAAGATTACATATTTTTTCTTATCTTCAAATATCTTCTAAAGCCAGCTAAATATTTAAATCCCAGTCGATTCACTCTTGCTCATTTTCTAAATGAAAATGCCTCCAATCGACAACCCAGCAAATAAAGGAGGCCTCCGCCGCTCTCTGATATTAAAATCTACCTCGAAACTCTGGAAAGCATCCATCTGAAGCTCTAGCAAAAAGAGCTGATTAAAGAAACTCTGTAAGAGAAGAGTCAAGGGTTCGGGTTCAATACCCGACCCGACCTGGTCAAAAAATTATAATATACTGGAATGAATTTAATGACGTGCAACTTGGCTTTCCAGAAAGCACTCTCACTCTCCAAATCTCCCTTTCAACCATCACACAACGCACTCTGATTGGTCGATTTGAACGCAATAACCAATCAGAGTGCGTTGTGTGACAGTTGAAACGGAGATTCGGGATTTTTTAGAGTAGAGTTTTGCTAGAACAGAGCAGCTGTTGAAAGTTCCTTAATCTATTACAAGATTTAAAAGAAAAAAAAATAGTTTATTGTTTGTAATCTACTTCCATTGGTAAACCATGTAAATCATTTTACAACGACCATAACTCCAAACTATTTTCTGTTTCTTTTTCAGATTGTTAAAATAAAACGTATAAAAGATCCGAAACCACACCAGGGTCACAACGGTTACCCTTTTGTCAGGGGCGCCTGTGGGGTACACCACCCTCACTACTTCATGTGTTGGAGGGCATACACATAAACTGACTTAGAAAAGCCCGTGCAATACCGTGGCCTGTGGTAGCAGAAGTCCTGGGCATCACCTCCCCCATGACGGGAGAAAACGGCACAGACCGATTGTCTCGGAACTTCATCAGAGGACAGTCTGGGCAAACGACGCCCAGAACCTTTGCTATCACAGACCAGCGGGGGGAGCTCTGGGGACGCCGCATTGCAGGCATCTTCCCGGGCTCAGTAATAATAATAATACTAGTTTATTTAATAGTTTATCTATTTATTTTCTTTCTTTATAAAGAAACATTTATACAAAGGTACTTCTCCTAAGCTTTGAAGAGCTTCTAAGAGAGTGTAGAGTGTAGACTGGTGGAATGCGGTGAGCTCCTCTGTAGTCAAATTCTGGTGGCTACCGTACGAGTATACTGGGGATAGGATCTTATTTGAATGGTCACCTTCGATGCTGGCTATTCCCGGCCCCACTCAGGCTAGGTGAGGTTAGTTTGAGTAGCTGGTTTGTGAGTACTCTATATAAACGATTGGACCAAGCTTTATTTACATTTTTTATATACAATAAACATGGTAACAAGTTGTGGAATAAATATAAACATAAACAAAGCCTGATCAAGGGTGGTGATAATGCCTTCGGCATTCTCTTCATAAGCCCTATTTTTTATGGCTACATTTTTTTTTTTTTTTCAAAGGTAAAACATTTCTTCAAACTCACTACCGAGAGAGAGGAAGCGTGCCTCTGATGCTTGAGTTAAATAAATAAGCCCTATTTGTGACGGGTTCTACATAAAGTGGAAGATGCTCAAGGACACTTTTAAGATTCCTTGTACTACTTCTTCCTTCACTTGGTCTTTTCCCAAACCATGGGGTCAACATTGGTCATGGAATGTATGTTAGTAATAATAAAAATAATAAAGCACTCAATAACACTCTATACTGGAAGGTAACCACCAGGCTAGGTTAATGCTCAAAGTATTTTTTTACCACCTAACCCTCAGAGTCTTATTATTAAGTAGTCATAAACTCAAATTAATGATGAAAAATTCATGCACTGAGTGGAATTTGAACCAACGGATCCCTATGCTACCTGGAATTTCAGACTAGCGCCTTAACCACTTGAATACCAGTACACGTTTGTTCATGGTTAAATATAAATAAATTTAAAGAAAGGAGTGCCGATTCCTCAAGCCTCAGTGTAGTTGAATCACTAGTATTTATTGTACATAATATTATTCATTGGTTCTACGCTTGTTGTTTTTGCAAGCTCACGCCGGAAACACAAATATATGATCCACCCCCTCCCTCTCTATTATTACTCAAATCATCCCCCACCTATAATTACTCTACCCACTAAATATTTCTGACGGGATGTACCACCTTGCCTTCAGCAAAACCATAATTATAGTTATTATCTTGATTTATTGCCCAGCTTTGGTTTTTCTAACTAAAAAATAATAAAAATAGTACCTATACAATAGTGGTTCATCTCCGGTCTACTCCAATTTCGTGAAGAGCTGTCATACAGCTGGTTAGTTTGTGCTCTACTTTTCAGCTGGGATTTAATTATCATGGGGGGTTGAACAAGTCTACTATGATTACCATTACCATGCAAATTATGATAGACTAGAATCTATAATATTGGAAGAGAACCAAGGTCGGGATCTCATTTTTTTTTCTCATCCTGACCAATTTTTATTTTTAATGTTTATCTATCACATCTTCACTAATGATGCTTATCGTCCATTTTTTATATATTTTCTTCGGTTCTCATAAGATCACGGAAGTTAAGCAACGTCTAGCGAGGTGAAGAGTTCGTGATGCTGGCATTCTGGACCAACCGAGACTGGGTGAGGTTAATGTGGTTAACAGGTTTGTGAGTTTCCTGCGAATGGAGGGTGACACCCCCGTCGTGATATGACCATGCAGTTGAAAGCGACGTTAAACCCAAATTAAAACTAAAGTTTGCAGGAAGACACAAGATTCGTGGCCCGGGTGGAGAATTCCTTCTAGACATTATCGAAGGCAATTTAAATGGAACAAGATCGGAATTGGAACATACCAAGAATGCAAGAACTTGGTAAATAATAGACCATTATTTAGATCTACCATTACCGAACGTCTGGCAACCATTGATGGTGAGGACGCCATTGAAGGCAATATATTTTTTTTTTTTTTTTTTTTTTAAAGATGAGTGTTTCACAGCCTTTTTTTATTTCGTAGCCATGAAACAGGAGCTACTGTAGACGCTTGTGGTCTGTGTTGTAGCCTGCCCATCCCGTAGTAGGTACGCCTCCCCTCTGATGGGCGAGAAGTGACACAATACTTCCCAATTAGGTGCTGGGTCAACACGAGCGCACCGGAAGGTATCCCTTACAAACAATTGTAACCAAATTAAGAATACAAATTTTTGTCGGCACGGGGGATCGAACCCGGGACCTTCCGCATGGCAAGCGAGTGCTTAACCACTGATGGAACAAGATCAAGAAGAAATGGAACAAGATCAAGAAGAAGACCTAGGAGAGTTTGCCTGGATGATATGAAATAATAAAAAATAGCTCGGAATTGGAACATTCAAAGAATGCAAGAATTTGGTTTTTAAATAGACCGTTACTTAGATCAACCTTTACACAACGTCTGGCAACCATCAATATTGATGACGCCACTGAATGATGATGACTTCTAGAATTGATAGGAAGTCCGCTTGCAGGCAGATGATTGAGACTTGCAACCAACCAAATCAATAAAATCATCGTTTAAATCATTTATATTCGCAGGCTAAAGAACCACTAGCAAATAGTATACATATCGAATTAATCCCAAATCCTATCCTTAATCCAAAAGCAGAATGACTGGTGATACCATCACCTTCCACGGTATGAGTGTTAGTATGAATTATTAATTGACCGTGTGATTCATTGATCGCTTGTTTGTATCCTTGTTTTGTTTTTGTTGTTTTTTTTTTAATTTTAATAGAACCTACTTTTATTTTATACATTTTCTTTTAATTAATTTTAATTATTAGGTATTTTATTATTTTTTAGATTTTTCTTTCTTTTTTTTCCAATTTCTGCAAGGTTTTTCTTTTATTGTGTGTATATAAACTTAAGGATATTAAAAGTATGTACAAAATGTAAGTTTAATTTTGAAAATAAACAAGACCTTGTTTAGACTGTTGAAATAAGGGACTTTTTAGTCTCACCTTGGCAGTATAAAACAAGGTAATTTCTATTCTATTCTATATCGAATTAATCATTACGGTTGCACAAAAAATGCTGTGTAACAACAAAAGATGTCTGGGAACCCAAAGTAAGATAGGTAGGGTACCTATATTCATTTGCTGGTTAAAAATAAGGATCTAGAAAATCTTACTCATAAATAATACTGAGGTGATTAAAACCAATAAGGTGAATCTTTTGAACAATTTCAATGAGAGATCAAGGAGGAATTAAATATGTTAATCAAATTAACGTCTCACGGTCTCACTAACTATCACCGATGGCATGTTGAATACATCAGTTCTCATTCTGTCACTGAAGTTTAGAAAAGTCCATTGAGGACTTCGATGGGTGACCATTCAAACTCAAACCCTCGTAATGCTGGCTATTCTCGACCACACTCAGGCTGGGTGAGGTTAATTTGAGTAGCTGGTTAGTGAGTTTTCAGCATATGTAAGGTAAAACCACCGTCATACGTATAAAAGAGAGAGATGGGAGGGCCCTACAACGGGATTAGTAGGCCCTATTAGCACTGCACTTGAAGTAATAAAAATATTTCGGTTCCAGGTGCAGTATGCTATCAGGAAAGGTGGGTTTTTAGTGGGTGGAAATCCCACACCCCAGGCTAAGACCTGGGTGTCTTTAAAAGATTTTTTCCTCGCCCTTCCTTTAAAAAAAAAAAAAAAAAAAAAAAAAAAAAAAACCCGTCGTGATATGACCATGCAGTTGAAGCTCACTCACCTTCCAAGCTCTTGTTCCGCGCGAGCAGGGCCAGCAGCACGTCAGGACTGTGTGAGGCCACGCCTGCTACGGCCGGGCCTGTGATGACGTCATGATTGAGCAGATGCAAGTGCGACGTTGCCAGATCCATCGCCACCGGGGGTCCGGGATTGCCCCCGGGCCCCGCACTCATGAGGCAGTGTCTCCACAGCGCGCCTAGCTCATTCCTGGCCTGGTCGAGTATCTTGGCAGCACTGGTTTGAAAGCTGCTAGCAAAATCTCCGGGGGAACGCAGAGGACATGACGGCTCGATCGGTTGGTGAGATTTCCAGTAAGTTCCAGAAATTTGAAAAGTTCGAACTATGTTTATATGTTTCAAGAACTCGTTGAACCTTTTTTGCAATAGGCAGAATTTACCTGACTAGTTTGAAGAAATTGATTTTATCAAAGGTCCGAACTATTTTAGATTTGTATGAATTTTCTCAAATTCTAGCTAGATAGTACTTGTGTATATTTAGATTTCATAGCTATGTTAAAAACTTTTTCTTAAGTTTTTTTTTTTAAAACAGCTATTTCTGGCAGCAAGCAACTATTTTGGAAAATATGTACTTTTTATTTTTTTCATCAACTCACGATTCATTAAAGTTCTTCAAATTCAAAATTTCATCTTATGTGGTTCCAAACAAAAACCACAATGGACATTTCAAAACCTGAATATTCTGTCATGGTTTTATGGTTGCACATCGTTATCTCAATTCTTTGAGGTTTATCTGAGATAAAACAGTTTTCAAAATATGAAACCACAGAAATGGGACTTTCATAAACTCAAGAGGCCACACACGCACGTATGGTTACAAAAAAAGAACAGAATTAAATTAGGACAAAAAACATAAAGGTTCAAAGTTTAGCCACATTTTCTTCAATAAAAAATTAAAATGATACTCTACACTACACGCCTTCGGGAAAATACTTTCTTTTCTTTTTTGTCAAAAAATAATAATAGTGTTATGGTTTAATTTAATGGTGATAACTTTCGGATAGGAAAAAAACACAATTTTTCGGGAGGAAAATTATAAAGTTTCAGAGAGAAAAAATCCACTAAAATTTAATAAACCATAGAGGGAACAATATGTGATGCAAAAGTATTTTATTATTTTTGTTGTCGATGAAATGTGTCCAATGGTGAGAAAGCATTCCAAGGGAAAGCTCTTGCTTTGCGGAGAGGGGAGGAAAAATCAAACATGGTTGAAACTTGCGCTTTTCTCCAATGTTCAGGCTGTGGGGTACGAATAATTCAGTCGACGGGAATTTGGAACGGGAAAATCATGTATGTGTATGGTATAAGATGTGGAACACAGGAAATATTACATCATATTGGTACTCAGGAGAATTTGTGTTTGTTTGTTTGGGTTTAGCGTCGCTTTCTTCAGCGTGATAATATCACGACGGTTGTTTTACAATGCATTCGTTAGAAACTCACAAACCGCAAATACAATAATTAACATCACACATGGACACGGAAATTAAAGTAAGTTAGTACCTCACCCATCTTAAGTGGGGCTGGGAACAGCCAGCACCACGAGTTTTCGAAAGTAAATGGTCACCCATTCGAGTCCTAACTTCGCTGGACGTTGCTTAACTTTAGTGACGTAACGAGAACTGGTGTATTAATATATGTAGTGCCATCGAAGCTAGCCAAGACAGTATTTTTTTTTTAATTTGTCGCTTTCAACTGCATGGTCATATCACGACGGGGAAATTCCATTTGCAGGAAACTCACAAACCTGCTACCAACATTAACCTCACCCAACCTGGGTTCATGAAGTCTTCACCTCGCTGGACGTTACCGAACTTCGGGGATCCTACTAGAACGGGTGCATTCAATGCGCCATCGACGCTGGCGGAATAGTATTATCTAGCATAAAAGTGACGAGAAAGACAGTAAAGATTGCCTACATCTGGACGAGCTTGGAAACTTCCGAAAATGCTTAAATGAATAGCAAAGGAACCATACTCCATTTGAGCTTTTACTAATTTATTAACCCGGTTAGAGGCTATCTTACCCCATCGGCATAGCATTTGCCGCTAAAACAACAACCACCTTTTTTATACCACTCTAAAATTATACCTACAATTCAGCGGCATTTGCGGCGAGCCTTATACCACTTCTTCAAAGTATGTGTGCTCGATGGGCTGACTTTGCCCGATGCGTTTTTCAAGCTTGTGTCTCGAAAGCCACACACATTTCCTGGATCCCCAGTCTATGCCACCACATGCGCAGGGGGACTTGCAGGACAGACTTCCAGGTTCACAAAGGATAATATGGAACTCTGGAACATACTACTATAGTTACATATTTAGTTCAGAACAGAACTATTTCAGACTCTCTATTTCAGACTCCAAAGAGGCAATGCGGCGGCTATTCTTGGCACATTGCCTGTCAACCAAGGGCTGGATGAGGCTGTTGTACTGTGATTTAAAAAAATAAATATATAGCACACCTAATTATCGAATTCCATTATTCAGAACGATTGAGCTACTGAGGGTGTCAGTTGAATTCCAGCATCTATTAGAGGACCATGTTGAAAAACAACCTTGTGAGGCTCAAACAAAAGACCCAGAAATTTTCTCTGTCCCCCCCGCCTCCCTCCGTCCTTTCCTACTTCTCCCAAGACTCCCTCCCTCTTGTTCCCTCTTTCCATCATGTACATCCCACATTTCCTCACTCTTCCCCCTCCATGGTTTTCATCCTAGTGATATTTCCCCAAGCAAAAAAATGGGTATACTGGGAGCAACCAACTTGCAACTTGGGTAGAAAAAATATTTTGTTAAGAAGATATCTCAAGAACGGTTTGAACAAAATACTTACTTTGTTGTGGCCTGGGTCTTATCGATCATATTTTATGTCTTATCGACCATTGAATAAAATACTTACTTGAAATTGATGTAAATTTGTTGATGCTTTATAATTTCAGACTGTTTTCAGAATCTCTATGGCCGTCCAAAGAGGCAATGCGGTGGCTCCTGTCTATAGTAGCTCCTGTTTCATGGTAACGAAATAAAAAAGGCCGTGAAACACTCATCTTTTCCTCTTAAAAAAATCTTTTGTGTTAAGAAGGTGCAACATGAAATCTAAGTCACTGTCGGCGGGATTGCACTTTGGAATCAACTGCTAACAACCCATTAGAGGTATCTAAATAACATAAAAGCTAACCCATTCTTAAACCATGGATAAAAGTTCTACATAATTCTGAATGTAACGAAATTTTTGGGTGGAAGAGATTGCCATAGGTAATAACCCCGCCCTTTAGTTAGGACATATGTATATATTTTATTTATTTTTTTTCTTGTTTATATTATTAATACTGTCAATTTTATATTTAATTTTTACCATTGTTTGTCTGTATATATGTTCTGCTAATAAAGAGTTTCTAAATAAAAATAAATAAATAAAATTTTGGAATTCTTCTATAGCGGCTTTAGTCAGATCTGGTTAAACGGTAAGAGATTTTGAAAGCTACTCACATTTGACTTAACAGCCTGTGTCGGGTGGAATACCATCACGAAAAGAAGGAATGCAATATTAACCACGAATGAATTTTCAAACGAGTAAAGATATCTTTCCATAAGGCAGTTAGGTGCCTACATAATAAGATTTACCACTTAATTGTACAAATTTTACACCGTGTATTTCAAATCTTTTGTGTCAAGCCCAGTAAGCAGGAATGTTTTTTTGGGGGGGGGGTCGCTTTACACTGCATGATCATACCACGCCATTCGCTAGAAACTTACAAACTATCTACTCTAATTCATCTCACAAAGACTGAGTGGGGCCGGGAATAGCCGGGAATCACTAGAGTTTAAATTTGATCGGTCACCCATTCAAGTGCTGAACTGGCTGGACGTTGCTTAATTTCAGAGACAGAACAAAAATTGGTGCATTCAATGTACCATCGACGCTGCCGTGTCTCCGAGATTACCAGTTGACTCTTATGTTTTCTGGAGCTCACCCTGTAGAGAAGCATCAAGTTTTTCCGACCCAGAGCGGAGGGCGGAAAAGCGTCAAGTCACGGGGGGTGTGTCATTGTTTCCGTTTCCATGGCAACCTCGCGCGGCACAATATTATCCCCCGAGCTTTTTCCAAACTTTCCCTGTGGGAAGGGGTGAGGAAAAATGATGGTCAGGTTCTCTCTCTCTCTCTCTCTTTTTTGTTTTAAATATCGCTGTTCAATAGCTTGCAGATGGACGGGTGGGAGGCATAGCTTCCCCCGGAACTGTGGAGGATGATCCCTCCCCCTTCCCCTAGGAGAGGATGATAGTTGAATGCCAAATGAGGCGAAAAAGCGGTGGAGAATTTCGACTATTCAGATACGAATGGTCAGCAGGAAAAGTTTTTGGCTCAGAAACAGAGCTTCAGCACAATTTGTCTGAATACTTTTCATTGGAATATTTATTTGCCTGTGACGCAGTAAAACGATAGGATAGGTTTTTCTTAAGGTGCAATTAAATATTATTTTTCATTTATTTGTATGAGCAAAAAAATGTGTTCATTGATATTCTTGAATAAATGAAGAAAAATAGTTTTTTTTTTTGGGGTTTTACGTCACTTTCTACTACATGGTCATATTGGTCATATCACTACGGGTGTGTTACCCTACATTCGCAGGAAACTCAAAAATCCGCTACCCACATTAACCTCACCCAGCCTGGATTAGGCCGAGATGCCAGCATCACGAAGTCTTCACCTCGCTGGACGTTGCTCATAACTTAGAATACTTAGATGATCCTACGAGAACCGGTGCATTCAACGTGCCATCGATGCTGACTATATTAAGATTAATTGCACGAAAAACGTATCTCGCTTGTATACCTAGTATCAGAAAGCAATTACTTCAGGATTTTTCTTGAATAATTTCCACACATTGATAACTTTTGATAAATTGCACTTTTCCAGGAATGACCATGGGCGTGACATTAACTCTTGGTTGTGATTGGAAATCTGATTTCAGCGGTAACTATAATTGATATTCTTTATTATGAATATCAATTATAGTTATATGAGACAGACAAATAATAGAGCAGATTTTCTTTTTTTTTTCTTTTTCTTAGAGATCTTTGTTGTATTGTTATTTATTTTTTGAGAATTTGGACATAGTCTACCCAAACATTGTCTTGAACTCTCATGTTCTTCCAAAATATCTTTTGGTACGTCTCATCGTGGTTCACCCTGGGAAACGCATTGACATGCGGCAAAAGTACTGAGAATTTTGGCGATCAGAAAATCACTGCCATCAGATTTCCTGATCAAGTTTATTACATATCATGTCTTCTCACTTTCATAATTATGTGTAATAGAGCCATACGATAAATAGAATTTATCGTAATTCTTGAAGTTTTTATTATAATTATTAGATATGGTTAAAATAATAATAATAAAAAAATAGGTAGGTATACTGTCACTGAAGTTTGGTAATTATTAAATAGCTAGCAGAAAGGAAGCACATGACGTTAAATCCACAACCCCTGATATCTCCCCAAATCCCTTCACTCATTCAAATGAAAAGTAAATTACCAGACAGTTTCCTTCCCATTGGGTTTTACTCGGAAACTCGGGCTGTTCAATGGGATTAGCAGGAATTTAATATTCCTTCAGGTATGTCAACATCCTATTGAAATGAAATATGAAATTGGTATTTACTCAGAGTATGTTTTCCTCCAAGGTAGAAGATGGAGATTGGGGAGGGAGAGGGGAAGGTTGGGGAAAAGACTCTTTTGAAATATTAAAGTTCTTTCCGATATATATCTTTCTTGACTTGCTTCTTATCCGAGTTATTCCCCTTATCCTACTCCTCCTCCTCTTTCTCCTTCTCACGGATTCTCACCCTTCCCCTCACTTCTGTCTCATATTCTTCTTGAAAAGTCGCATGAAGAACCCTTGAAGCTTTTTCTCTGGAAAGAAAAAAAAAGCCACCGTTACAGACGTTTACATATTTCGACGTTTCTTCCTGTTTCTTCTCTCCCTCTCGAGCCATCAGTAGAAAGTGCTTTCTATTTTATGCCATCGGGTAGCTTTCTTTGAGACAGAGCAATGGATAATAAACTCAACTATCGTCCCTGTTGTTCATCAAGATTCGAGATCCGCTCTTTTCTTTTCTTCTTCTTTTTTTGATAGATTAATTAGGAGATTTGTGGTTAAAATAGTGTCTCAAAAATTCTTTGACTTGTTTTGAGAAGACTCTTTTCCATTTCGAGATGAAATAAGCTCAGCTGTTGATTACTCTTCTATCCTAATTCATCAAGTACTTACCTACATACACAGGTATGTATATGGACATTTTGGACATGCATATTATGTATAAGTAACTGATGGTAAAACATAACAATACAAGGCATGTCTTATATCCGTATCCAACTACCAAATTATTACCCACCCGAATAAACCATTGACACACCATAGGTTTCCGACCAAACACTTCACTTACAAAGTTTACATCTTTGTGTCAACGTCAATTTATAATAATGATATTAATAATAACACAGTGGAGGGTAACCACCAGGCGATGTTAATGTTCAAAGCATTTTCTACGACCTAACCCTCAGAGTCATATTATTATGTGGTCACAAACTCAAATTAATGAGGAAAAATCCATACACAGGGTGGAATTCGAACCAACGGACCCCTACGCTACCTGGATTACCAGACTAGCGCGTTAACCACTTGACTACCAGTGCATTTCAATGTATACACATTTCATCACTTTTTTCAATGTTTTCTTTGAATTGGCTTCTAAGTTCGTTGCTACTTTCAGCATAATTATGTAATCATTTCATTTCCATTTAAAGTCAGGGGAAGAATTGTGCCTCACAGATTCGAGGACAGCTGCGTACTTTAAGAATTCTTTCATATTGAATTTTTTCCTTTGCATTTTTTCTTCCTGAAAATGTGTTTTTCCAAGTCTTTTTTCTTTCTTTGAAATTTCAAAGACTTTCATAGATATTTTCTCATTCCCTTCCAGTTTTGTTTTCCTTTCCTCTTGGCGTTTTCTTTCTCTTCAACTAAATATATCCTGAATAAGATGAGGGAAAAAAGAAAGACACTCTAGAAGAAAAAGAATTTCGGATTTTTTTTTCGAGAGCAGCGAGTCCTTTCAGGGTGTTCGAATGTTTTGAAATCTTTGTGTAGATGCAAAAAAAAAAAAAAAAATTTCGGAGTGTTCATGAAAAATTGTTCTTTAGGATAGTGAATAGATTTTTTCAAAACAGTCGCCAGCATTTTGTCTGTTTTAAGCTCCGGTAAACTAGATAAATATTGGTTCAGCATACATACTGGAGCTCTTGAAAATATGGTTGACAATCTACTTATTTAAATGTATTTTAGAATGCTAAGTCGAAAAAATTATAAAAGTTCAGTCCATTAAAACTATAAAATTCATTCCATATTACTTCCGATGTATTTCTACTATTAGAAATCGAAAGTTTTGTGTTTGTTTTTGTAAAAAAAAAAAAAATTGCTCCGATTTTTCATATTTTTGGACGTTTCATAATCTTCTGAGCAACTTTGGTTTTGTGTCTCTCTGTCGGTTGTTAAATACCTTCTTTGTAACCCGCAAATCTCAGAAACTGCTGAACGGATTTCAAAGAAATTTTGTACACATATAGGAGACGTAGGTATTGTAGATGGTTCTATTTTAACCATGCGCCTGACCACTTAACTTTTTACTTATACGCTTGAACGGTAGGCACAAAATTTTGCATAAAATTTTGCATGTTTATGAGTATTAGTGTTTTACATAGTGCATTTGTAATTTTTTTTTTAATAAAATATAATTTAGCTGTGATATTTAAAAGAAAATCCAAATTTTTGGACAAAGAAGTGCAAAAATAAGGTTTAAGACTTGACAATACAGATCTAGAATGTAGAAATAACTTTATTCTACCAAATTTGAAGAAATCGGTTAAGCGGTTTTGGAGATACAAGTGATTTAGTATAAAATTTCATTACTGCCAAGTGTACTAAATATGAACCAATCATGAGAAAATATTGTGTCCATAATTGGCAGTGTATTTCTATCTAAATGTACTGTCGTTATCATTATCAGCATATACTTCATACCTACTTCATTCAATATAATAATCATAATCTACATCAATTTACGCGCACCTTTGATGGTTTACCTGCCCTTCAACTATCCAGCTTAAATCCTCCGACTCATAAACACACTATTGAAACGCTTTACACATCCAAGTCACAGTGCATTACTCAAACGCTTAGGCGATGGGTAAGAGCTCTAACACGAATGCTTTTAGCATAATGAACAAAACCTTACAAGTGTGGTGCCGAGCTTAGTCCCATCCCTTGCAGTCGTGTGTTGCCGAGAGGGATGATTAAATGCACTATGTAAGAGCAGCGCAGCCAGAGGAAAAGTGCACATGTATTGTTCTGGGGAAAGTGCCCCACATTATTCTTCTGGTAGTCAGTCATACGACAAGGGGAACAGCCCCATGTCCTAGATTCTTTTCAAGTCCCGGTTACCACTACTCGTAGTGGGTATGATACATATTATTCTACTAGTTAGTGGTAATACAGCGACCCTGGATATGAGAGGTACACCTAGCTGGATATAAGAGAAAAAAATTCAAGTCAAATTCATCTCACTATATTATAAGGGAAAATAACCTCTATATAGGAGAAACCTGGATATTAGAGAAAAAATCCTGGTCCCTTGAATTCTCTTATGAATATAAAAGGTTTGACTGAATCATTTCTAGCGCGGGTATTTGTGGTTTCGAATCCCATTTTGCATATGATTTTTTCCTCATTTAAGTTCATAATATGTATGTTTGATTTTATTTTCAATCAAATAAGAGTTTCATTTATTTCTGTATTTTTCACTATCGAGAATTCCATCCTCTAATTTTCTTCATATTCTCCTGTACCGGTGACTAGAAGATTCCCTATCAAACGTAGAAACAAGAAGAATAACAAACATTATCCTCTCCTCCCCAAAACACTTTGAAATGCAGAACTTTTAGTGAAAAAGTATAAAACACGGAAGTGGGGGCGGCGTGCATGAGGGAAGAAAGTCGATCTGGAATAAACAAACTTGCTTGCGAAAAACTTTGCCAGGAAAGCACTTGGCCGGAATTTATGATCTACCATCAGGGTGCAAATGAGAGTGCGACGTGCTTGGATTAAGCTCACGTCCCCCGGGACAGCACACTTGAACTTTGCATATGCTTTTCCTTTGAAGGCGCGGCGAAATCACACCTCTGGGAAGCACTAACTTTATTATCTCCTCCTCCCCCCCCCCCCCCTCCTGCACTTTGCTCCGGAGTCCTGGGGAGAGTTTCATGTTTACGCCGCGTCGGGCTCCTGGCTTCTGTTTCTTGTGTTTTGAGAGAAAGCTGTTTGTTGGAAGTTTTTTTAGTGTCAAAAATGCAATTAGGTTCTGCGGCGCCAGTTGAATTTATTATTCGTACGAATTAATGTGTTTATATTCGGGAAACCTACCTTTGAAAAATGCCAACCTAACTGTAAGAGAGACAATTGAATAAAATAATATTACCTCATTCATTTATATTTTTGAGAAAAAATACAAATTTAAATGTATACATTTGCTGACGCAATCATAGGATTTTTAATTGTTTAATTTTGAATTGATCCTACAACTTTGTAGAGTCAAGTCAAATTTTATTTCGTGTTTCTCAACATAAAAGTTGACACATGTCAATAGTTACAATTACAAATTTTACCAGAACATATGAGCTACACTTATGAAACTCACCCAGTCTGGGTTGGGCCGGGAATAGCCAGCATCACGAGGGTTTGAATTTAAATTGTCACACATCCAAGTCCTAACCTCGCTGGTCGTTGCTTAACTTCAGGGAGAACAAGAACTGGTGTGTTCAACGTGCCATCGACGACGGCTGCCTAACTTTATTTAAATACTATCGAGAAGAAGACAAATTGTCCGTAGTGGTTTCCATTTCAACTCCCCTATTGTAGCCTTGATCTGCATATCATCAAGTCATGTGTTAACAAAAAGAATTTTGAATTGAAATATTTTGTTTTCTTTTCGACAGCACTAATTGAAATCATTCACAGCCCCGGTGCTCAGCATAAATATTCAGCACAGCGCAGGTCAACATGTTTGAAATTTATGGGAAAATTAAATAGACATTTAGAATTCTATTTATTACAGAAACAAAAATAGGATTCTGGATCAATTATTAATTTTCTTCATTTAAAATAAATCTTTAAGTAGGTACACTTTACACATTTTCCAAAACTTCTATTAAATTTCGGCTTTTTCGATTTCAAATTTTGAGTGAGTATACTTTTCCAGTGACAGTGAGGTGCCCATTTTAGCCATGAGGAAAGAATTGACGGGGACTTCTGACCCCCTTGAATCCCAGAGGTGATGTTTTGGGTTCCTTCAATGCCTATGGTTTAGTGTAGTGTCTAATTTCTATGTTGTGTTATAGGTAATGTAAAAGCTGAAAATCTAATAATAAAAACCATATAAATACTTTTCCAAACGTCGCGTCTGATCGGACACAAAACATTAGATTGGTTCATCAGAGAGTCCAAACAAATGCAGGAAACATGGAAAAATATTCTCAGAGTGGAAATTGAAAAACAGGAGAGCAGAGAGAAACACCAGATGGTGAAATGTTCCGAACCCAGAACCCGGGACATAATTCACAGCGGGGCGCGGTTATTAAAATTAAACAAAACAAAAAAACTCAAAGGAAGGGGATCGAAATGTTGTTCTCCTGATTAAAGGCATTAGAGAGAACATAACAGATATCATGACGGATCAGGAACAATTCAATAAGTCAGTAATGTTTTCCACTGCCCCTTGGAGCGTATTATTCTCGCCCCAGTTCTGTAAACAGAATGTGACACCCGTTTTCACTGTAGACCGTTTTTATGATCGCGTTCTTGATAACTTGATATTATTAATCAAGTTGTATTCTCAAGATAACAACGCCAGCATAGATTACGAAGAGGATAGGATAATCGAATTCACTTTACTCTAGATTGAGGTCTTTCGGTAGGACTTAACTTTCTAGTGTCGATCAAATGACGTCCTCTGATCATTGAAAATAGTTCGGCGCACATTAAAGAGGGAAGTTGTAAAGTTCATGTGATACTGTAGTCACCTGCCGTGCAACCTAATGGTTCTGCATTAAACAACTAACACACGCAAATAGTTTAGCATGGTATAAGGGCCAAATCAAATTGTAAAATAAAATTACTACTAAAACAAGGTCCACACCATATTTATATTTCAAGTCGGAATATGGTGGAAAGGCTAACTTGAGGGACGGTATGTCCTTAACTTTTTGTTTTAATATTATTATATAATTTGGCCCTGAAGGTTGGAGTTTTAACTAATCAAAACGCACTATAGCCCGACTTGAGGGACAGTCTTTTGTATTATTATTACTAACTGGGGTTTTACATCCCATTCAACAGCTAGGTCATCTCGAGCGAGACGGGGGTGTTACCCTACATTTGCAGGAAACTAACAAACCTGCTACCCACATTAAACTCACCCAGCCTGGGTTGGGCCAGAATGCCAGCACCACGAAGTCTTCACCTCACCGTGCGTTGTTGTTGTAGCCAGCTTGGGTACAGCTGGGCGAGTGGTGATCGCTGGACGTTGCTTATCTCAGGTGATCCTACGAGAAAGGCTGCATTCAACGCGCCATCGACGCAGGTGTGGACAGTCTTTCTTATCTTAATTTTATCCCGTTTTTATAATTCGGCTCTTTAGACTGTCGGCTTAAGACAAGGAGTCAGCATTGTTTTACAGTCTTTAGTGTTTTTACTATTCTACTATCTACGAATACCAACTAAAAGTATATATACATCAAATCCAGTAGTAGCTATGTACTTCCCTATAAGAATATACATACTAGTAAGTACCTAGGTAAGTAGCAACTGAATCATGTTGGGGTTCCGTTCTATGGTCCATAGTCCGTAGGTATGGTCTCCATACCATACCTAATTGAATACTTGTAATACAATTTCTCCAGCAGAATAACAAGTTATAAGAACAGTTATAAACCATGACAATCATCAGCCGTGATCGTCTAGTGGTTAGGACCCCACGTTGTGGCCGTGGTAACCCAGGTTCGAATCCTGGTCTCGGCATTATTTTTGTTCAAAATTTCAACATGAAAAAAAAACTAGAGCTGAGATCATTTTCGTATCTTCCCCTACTTAGAAGAGAGAAAAATAAAAATCTATCCAATCAGAGAGACAATGTTTTAGTGGGATCGAACCTGCGACCTACCACGAGTCCTCATAACTGCCGAGAGGAAATAATGCGAGCGATTGAATATGTTGCAAAATTCAACCCACTCCTACACTTCAACCCACTGAAAATAATAGGGGACTTCCAAAATGATGCTTGTTGTATTATAACCAGAAAATTTGGGTTTGTCTATAAGAACTTAACCTCCCTATCTTTAGGTTCCCGCAGATTTCAGCAATATTTTCTGCTAATACTTACTTGGCTATATTATCATGAAAAAATCGGCTTTTCATACTAGAGTAAGCAGCTTACGTTCTTAAGTACAATTTCCAATTCCTGGAAATTCATATTTTTCGCATCCCTCAAAATCTTCTAATAAGATTTTAGAACTAAGGACTCAACATAATCTGACTAAGCTTTTCAGATTCTAGAAAAGATACCTGCTACATTACAATGGTATGTGTATATATATATACGAGGTTTGGCTATTAAGTTCGTAGACGCGAGCCGCTACGCAAAAGCTGTCCATGTTAGGAAGATATGATGAACATGTTTAGAAAGCTTGAAGTCTTGTGTTTCGATTGATAGCTGTCACATGCCTGTACTGTAATTAGTTCTGTTGTGATAGCCCGACGCGCAAGACACCTTTTTTAATTTTGCCGGAATTATGATTGATACAAACGTTGAGCAACGAGTGATTATTGAATTTTACGTAAAACTTGGTGGTAAAACTTTTTCTTTGTTAAAGACAGTGTACCAGGAGTCATGTTTGAAAAGATCAACGCTTTATAAGTGGTTTAAACGGTTTCAAGGTGGTCAGGACGCTGTTGAGGGCGATCCACGTCCTGGTCGCCCCCAAACCTCAAAAACTGACGAAAACATTGAAAAAATTGATGTTATGATTTGTTCTGACCGTAGATTAACTCTAGGACTAATGGCTGATACACTTAAAATTAATAGATAATGTGTGAGACAAATTTTGCACGAAAATTTCAACATGACAAAAGTTTGCGCAAAAATGGTGCCATGCGCCAGTCCACAGTGCCTTCTCCGTGAAGACGTTCCTGGCCAAGTACAACATCCCAGTGCTGGAACACCCTCTTTAATCACCCGACCTGGCCCCGTGCGACTTTTACTTATTCCCAAAAATCAAATCTACCCTGAAAGGTACCAGATTTGACAGCGTAAATGACGTTAAGAAAAAACCGGCAAAAGTCTTGAAAGGCCTCACACAAAATGACCTCCACCACTGTTTCGATCAATGGAAAATTCGCCTGGAACGTTGTAGGGATAGAGGAGGGGAGTACATTGAAGGGGATAACTACTAAAGTTGGGTAAGATAAACACACATCGTTTTATGGAAAGAGTCTACGAACTTAATAGCCAAACCTCGTACAATATATAAATTATGAAACTTTTAAATATTTATTTGAAAGAATATATTGGTCTCAATGTACCTAAAGCTTTGATTCAACAAAAGTTATGGCTCGTAATTAATGAAATATTACTAATGAGACTTCTATTAAAAAGAAGAAGACAAAGAAAAAAAATGCCAGCGTTGGGGTCGCGTTGAATGCACCAGTTCTCGTAAGATCACCGAAGTTAAGCAACGTGCAGTGAGGTGAAGACAGCGTGATGCTGGCATTGAAGGAGGCTCTTGGTAATGTTGCGCTACCCAAAATTGAAATGGCCTTGTGCTTCAGCACAGATAAAAATCATACATACATACATACTAATTGTACCTCGCTACCAAAATACCATATATTTGAACATATCTCTCTTTATATCTTCTATTATCCTAGGTATCCTAAAATTACTAAACCATGAATACAGGAAAGAGCAGGAATGTAGAGATAAATACAGATAAATGGGGACAGAGGAAGAGGGAGAGATAAAAAGTGGCGTTCAAAATACTTTGAAAGTCAAAATAGATAGAGAGGGAAGGAGGGAGGGAGAGGGAGGGAGGGAGGGAGGGAGAGAGAGAGAGAATAGGGTAATAGAGAAAAAGGGGAGATAGAGGCAGAGAGAGAGAGAGAGGATAAAAAGTGGCGTAATTCTGGTGGAAACGAATTGTTGATAAAGCATCAACAGGAAAAACAAAACACACCAACCCCTCCCCCCTCTCTTCTCCGAGGGGGGTACCTCATGATTAATGATCTCTGAATAAACATTTCCCCCTCCCTACCCTACATTAGGGGAACATGGTGCAAGTGGGACCGGGAGAAGCAGGGGAGAGGCGTCCCAGAGGGTTCCATACCCTCATTCATATTTGTCTGTCTTCTGTGTTGGTAAATAAATAAAATGAAACTTAACCCTATGACTCCTCCGTGGAAAAAGAAACTAGATGAGATGGAACTAGTTAAATTTAAAATATGAATAACACCCGTATTTATGAACAGCCAATTTTGTCCGAGCACTGTCTCAAGCAAAGTATTGGCCAATAATATTAAAGGAAATCATGCTTCAGACCATGCTCAAAAGGCGTTTTCTGTTCATAAATACGGCTGTAAGACTACAAAATAAGACTCTGGCAGGGGGACTATAAACAGGGAGTAGACCAGCGTTGGCTTGGTTCTGGGGGCCCTTGTCAACTATTAGCCTCCTTGTAAAGACAGTGGTAGAAGTGCTGAGTCATTCCTCCACTGTCTGGCTATCATCGTTCACGATGACGCCACCCTATGATGATGAATAAGTACCAATGCAAATATGCATGTCAATAAGTTAATAATAGAATTTGTTGTCGTATTTCTTGTATTTTCTTAGTATCTATTTAGACATAGGTAGTCTACAGTGTACAAAATAAAAAGACTTAGCGTCTAGACTTAGCGCGTTTTGTTTTAAATGGAGAAATGTAAGTCTTGATTTGAACTTGGAATCTCAATATTGTATATTAATCTCGCACCTAATGTTAAGAGAAATACAACAGGAGTTAGCGAGTAGGCTGCTAATGATCAAGCTACTGAGGTCGCTAAAACTTTAACTGTGAATTGCATTGTCGCTAGCGGACTGAACTAATCGTGAACTTAATGGACAATTATTTATTTGATTGTGTATTTTCAGTTGATAATGAAATCTGTCAGTTAGCAACTATTGCAATATAACTTAATAATAATAATAACACTCTTTAGTGGAAGGTAACTCGCCTGGTAACCACCAGGCGAGGTTAATACTCAAAGCATTCTCTACCTCCTAATCCTCAGAGCCTTATTATTATGTGGTCACAAACTCAAAAAGATGAGGAAAAATCCATGCACTGGGTATGTTTCGAACCAACGGATCCCTACCTGGATTACGAGACTAGCGCGTTAACCACTTGACTACCAGTGCACGACTGAAGTATTCCATTAGCAACACGACTTCAGTAGCTTGATCAATAAGGCGACTTATTGCAACCTAGTGGTCGGCTGTTCATGATCCAAGTAGGGAAAATATTTCATTCAGACTGTAATATTGATGCAAAAATGATATCATCAATATTGTAATAACCACAAGTAGGTATGTCTGGGTGGGTGACGTTAAACAGGGAGAAGATCAGAGTCTCGATAGAGCACTAAGACAAAGAACTGACTAGGCAACCCTAACAAGCCAAGCTAGCTTGAAGTTTCTTAAGGGTTTAATAGCTTATAAAAAAAAGTCCAAGTCATCACGAATCACGATGGTTGATCCCACATACTGACTGGTTTAGGACAAGCTATTTTTGAAATAAAGTTGACTGGAGACCATCATTCCCTCCTCCAGCTATAGCCAAGTTGCCTACAACTATTTCATTTGCAATCCTAGAGGCAACACCCTAGTGCTAGTGTAAGTACATAATTTTCAGTGAAGGGTTAAATATTACAAGAAGATGGTATGTGAAGTACAAAACTTTGTCTATGTAACGCCGCAAATTATGCAATATGTGTTTCCCGCACTTCTGGTTTAGAAGCAAAGGGAAAAACACACAAGAGAAATTATTTATTATACACTTATACAGTATACAATACTCCCATTTTGGTGAAGGAAGAGTGAGGAAAAAATTTTAACTTTGAAACCATCAAAGTTTCATCATCATCATAGGGTGGCGTCATCGTGAACGATGGTAGCCAGACAGTGGAGGAATGACTCAGCACTACTACCACTGTCTTTACAAGGAGGCTAATAATTGACACGGGCCCCCAGAACCAAGCCAATGCTGGTCTACTCCCTGTTTATAGTCCCCCAGCCAGTTTCAAAGTTCCAAAAAATTTTTTTTTCCGATTTCTAATATTTGAAATTTCTTGGAAGTAATACCATCACAAAGATATTGTATTCAGAACTATATTTATAATCAATACAATAAGCTGAGTGAAGTAAAATGGCGACAGAGTACACTTGGAGGAGTCAGGATCAGAAAACTAACTGAAAAATCCTATAAATAGCACATTTTTCTCTGGAATAAATGAGAATTTTTGAACATGTTGTTTATTTGACATCCTATGTGAATTTATTATTGAAACACTTTTATATGTCTAGGATTAGATTATTTTTTTTCTCGAATCCTAGACATATAGAAGTGTTTGTAATGATCAACACAAGATGGTCGATTGCGAAGAGATCTTAAAAATAGAGCATGTATCTTTACAAATAGAGCATGTATCTTTTCCTTTTGAAGTTTGCATTATCCTTGGACATTGCGAGTGGAAATGCATGAAAATAAATTTCTCTTAGGCTTGTTAAAATTATAAACAATAACGTTAATGTATTGTACAATGATTTACATTTGAAATAATGTAGATGAAGTGATTTATTTACATTAGATACAAGGCACATAATGTAAGTATTTCGCTTTATAAATACCAAAAACAATTTTACCATACAGTTAAGTCAGTCATATTAAAAAATATAATCCATAAAAATACTTTCTCAATGATTGTATAGAAATATGTATTTTATAAGGTACGTCGTTATATCTGTTTTATTGTGCTATCACAAATATAAGTATCAACTTTAAAAGCACTATCTCATACTTCACATGGTACTGGTACCACCGCAACTGACGTACCTAGTGATCAGCAAGTACTGGGAGCATAGGTATCATCTAGAATTCTAGAGGGGTATTTTTCTTTTGGATAATTTTTTATTCCAGGTTCGATATTTCCAAATATTTTCATTCTATGTCAACTTCACCACATTCGTGAAAGAAAACGCGTTTCGGTAATTTTAAAGATAAACAATGGACTCAACCTATAAAAAAACTGGAAGCAAGAATTTTCTACTTCCATTTTCGTTAACCAAACTGGAAGAAGGAAGAGGAAAAATGACTTGCTTCCAGTTTAGTTCATTTTATTCCAGTTTGCTTAAATTTGATTAGAAAGAAAAATACGGCTTAGGAAGACATTTAAACACAACAACAACATCAATAAAAAATACTTCCGATTTTTAATTGTTGAAATTCATCGGAAGTAACAAGAATCTGACAAATACTGTATTGTTTAGTTTGATAGTTATCAGAATGTTTCTTCTTAGGCATAATATAATAAAAATAGTTCAACATGAACACTTCTTATTTCTACCCAAGCATTGTTATTAAGTTTTTACATACCAACCGAAATTTATAACAAATTTAAAGTAGAGTATCGTTTGTTTTATTAGAGTTTAACGTCGTTGTTCAACTGCATGGTCATACACGACGTTATAGAGCAGAGGTGCCCAACCTTTACCGAAGAAGATCTACTATAAAGTCTCAGATAATCACCGCGATCGACCCCCCAAGGTTTCTTAATACCTCCAGGTACCTCCCCTTCTAAATTTCAATTTCTCCTCTTTTCTGTTTTCTCCTTTTGATTCTCATGAGTTAAGGAAGGAGATCTCGGATTTTCACTTGTGTGAGATATAAACCAGTTAACCTCGTTCACAATATTATTTTGTACTTTATATATTGCTACAAAAAAGGCAAATCTGTCATTTTGCATGCATTTAGAGCGTTATATCATCTCCCTGGACGTGATCGACCCAAAATCACTCCGGGATCGACCGGTCGATCGCGATGGACTCGTTGGGCAGCCCTGGTATATGGTTTCTTGATACACTCAAAAATGTGCTTTATTCCCTGTATGAATGTTCACTGAAAACACTTGAGCCATGCGTTGTTAGATATACCTGTAAGATCCCTCCATCCACCCCTGTTGGGCGATTGAAAGGGGGCACCTGCTGGCAATAGCCTCAATCCCCCAGGCAATAGCCTGTTAGACATACCTAGAAGTGGGTATACTCCTAGATATACCTAGAAGTGGGTATATTCCTAGATATACCTAGAAGTGGGTATATTCCTAGATATACCTAGAAGTGGGTATATTCCTAGATACACCTAGAAGTGGGTATATTCCTAGATATACCTAGAAGTGGGTATATTCCTAGATACACCTAGAAGTGGGTATATTCCTAGATATACCTAGAAGTGGGTATATTCCTAGATCTACCTAAAAGTGGGCGCTGACAGCCTCGATATCGTACAACTCGTCCAGAATATCGTTGTGCTTGGACCCGATCTTCTTGCAGATCTCCAGCCGCTCTCCCAGAGACAGCTGCAGGAAGTTCCACACCAGGGATCCGTCAATGATGCCTCGGGACGGATTTCCGGCATAGTAGCCTTTGCCTGCAACAACACAATACAGAGTTAGTTTCCAAATTCCAACGCAGGAAGTTCCACACCAGGGATCCGTCAATGACGCCTCGGGACGGATTCCCGGCATACTACTATGCCTGCAACAACACAATACAGAGTTAGTTTCCAAATTCCAACGTAGGAAGTTCCACACCAGGGATCCGTCAATGATGCCTCAGGACGGATTTCCGGCATAATAGCCTTTGCCTGCAACAACACAATTAATAATAATAATAGAAAATCTTATAAGGGCAAAGCTTTATAAGTAAAGCTATTGAGCCCAGTACTTATGAGTTAGTTTCTAAATTCCAACGTAGCCAGCCTCCGTGGCTATGACTATTGCCCGTAGTCCAAAGATTCTGAGTTCGATTCCCGGTTGGAGCAGACTTTTCACACAGAAAATTCTGTTCCCTCCATACACGGGAGACTTTTCGGCCCTACCCAGACTGTGTAAGGTTAATGTGGTTAGGTGGTTCGATTCCCAGTGAATGGAGGGTAAAACCCCCATCCACACTATGTGAAATCAGAACGCCAAAACCAAATAGAATCAATGGTCATGAGAGAAGCGGACATTGGATCTGGGCGTCCATATAATCCTCTCATCACCGTGATATGGGAATCAGTGGCTAACTCACAGACACGGAATAATAATAATAATTCCAACGTTAGGCCGAACGGTTCACCACGTTGAAATTATTGCGGCGAATTAAGTAAAGCGGGGTTGAGATCAGGAGCGGCCGGTGCTAAGGAGCTGCGGAACTGCAGCACCCTCAGACAAAAAATAAAAATAGAGGATTTTCTCAAATCCTAGCTTGTACACAATAAAAATAATCACACATTTCTAGAATAATTAATGCATAATTACTATGATTACCATGGTGAACAAACTCAAACTCTTTAGATACTCTCTTTAAATTCCATTTTAGTGCGGTTTATCTGGTAGCACCCCCAAAACATTTTCCCACTGGCCGCGCCTGGTTGAGATTGACTTTTTGATTTTTTTTTAAAACAACAGGTTTGAGATGGAGTTAAAAAAGAACACCCGCCTCACCTTTGTACGTGCGGAACGCGCGCGGGTTGAGCCCGCCCGTGTGGGCCGTGTGCGTGACCAGCACGTTCTGCAGCATGAGGAGGCGGCGGTAGTTCTTCTCGGGGAGGGGCAGGAAGAACCCGAGGCTCCCGTCCAGCGAGGCGAAGCACGTGAGGAAGCGAGCTCGGGCCACCGCCCCCGGGCCAGCCTCCGAGATGGGACTCGGCTTACACCTGGCGAACAAAAAAAGTCAACGTAGTCGTCGTAAAAGGTAGAGCATTAGGCTTTTAACCTAAGGGTCCTGGGTTCGAGCCCCAGTTCGGGCGGATTTTTTGGAAGAGAATGCCGTTGGCATTAGCACCGCCCTTGATCAAGTTTTGTTCTAATAATCTCATTTTCTATGTATTGTATATATTCTATGTAAATAAAACTTGATCCAATATGTTTAATAAATTTTAATAACTTGAGAGAACGGAAGCGTCAGTATCATGAACGTATAGTACAGGTTTCTTGTTGTTGAGATGATGTATTTTTTATCAAATTAAAGCAATATGAAATAAATAGTTTATACAAAGAATATTACATATTATTATGTAGTATTGTAGCTTATATCGTGAGTAAACAGTATTATGTACCTCAGAAAAATCTTTTTACACTTGATCTTGAAAAAGAAAGGAAATAACACATCACTGGGGTTAAACTGAGAGAAGAAATGGATTGATGCACATTTTCTTGATTCAATTATTCTGTGTGTTACTGCTAAGGAGCAAATGGAGGAACACATGTTCTCGGTGATTTGACCAAACCAGAAGAAAACAGGGGCGTTATAAACACAATGGTGTTGAAGTATTATGCCGTACCTGATTTTGAAGAAGGTATTCACGTGCTGTCCTAGATGGTAGTCTGCCTTGCGAATGAGACGGTGTCCTCCGTTGCTTTCCCTGGCCTCTGGCTGATACATGAAGAGGACCACGTTCTTCTCCCTGTCAGAGATCATGAAGCCCATGGAGCTGCTTTCGATGAGGAACTCACACGCGTACACCTGACGGAAATTGAAGGGGTTTTTAATAAAATGGAAGGAGCTTTACGAGCCCGAACTCCATGCGGACACCTGACGGAAATTGAAGGGGTTTTTAATAAAATGGAAGGAGTTTTGTGAGCCGGAACACACATGCGTACACCTGACGGAAATTGAAGGGTTTTTAATAGAACGGGAGGGGGTTTATGAGCCCAAGTCTTCTTTCGATGAGAAACTCACACGCGTACACCTGGTGGAACTTGAAGGGGTTTTTAATAGAATGGAAGAGTTTTATGAGCCTGTGTCTGCTTTTGCTTTCTCTCCAGCTTCTAGCAGGTAGATGAAAAGGGGGTCTCCTTCATCTTACGTCGGAGGAACTTATAGAGTTTTAGAATCCCGAAATACAAGACTAGAGCCGGATCACAGTGCGTGCAACATTTTGTTTCATGCTCCTCTCTTCCTTTTGGGTCATTTGAGATCAAACATCAATGACTTCGCTAAGTTTTGCAACACTTTCAATTTAAATTCCACACAAAATGTGGGATCTCGGCAAATGGGAGTTCTATGTTTTTACTTCTCGGTAGCTTTTTTAGTAACTCCGGGCCACAAGACTCAGGGTTCTCTGTGGTGCAGGAGTTCTTCACTTGGGGTTTTATATTCTTACCTCGCCTCGGTAGGTTTTTAATTCCGAGCTACAAAACGTAGGGTTCTCTATAGAGAAGAGATTATTACCACAGGGTTCTATACTCTTACCTCGGTAGGTTTGTAATCCCGGGCCACAATCAGTGTGAACAGAACTTAGGGTTCTCTATATAGAAGAGATTATTACCACAGGGTTCTATATTCTTACCTCGGTAGGTTTGTAATCCCGGGCCACAAGACTTAGGGTTCTCTACAGAGAAGAGATTATTACCACAGGGTTCTATATTCTTACCTCGGTAGGTTTGTAATCTCGGGCGACAAGACTCAGGGTTCTGTACTCGGGTTGATAGCGCAGGAGAGAAATAGAGCGAGAGTAATCCCCGAGTAGAATCAAATTCTTGACAGCTACCATACTGGCAATGTACACTTCCGTGTCAATGAAAGCTATGCCTGTGAGATCGTTATCCTGGAATCAGAATAGAAAAAAGTCTTACAGTTTGGTGTAATAGAGCCCTTGTTACTCCCAAGCATGACGAGACACTGTTCCTTATGCATGGTATCTTTTTATTGACTGCTGCATTAATTAAATTTGCCCCATCGTTAGCCACCCTCTGACATCATGCTCAAGGTACCAGACCTATAATCTACCTTTTTTGTACACTTGTGTAGACATGAATAATCCTGAATTCTACTTATTTCATTTATCATAATTTCATTATAGCTTCCTAGAGGAGACAGGCGATAGCACCAACCTCACTTCAAAGCTCAGTAATGTAGAATCGAAAAATTGAAGTTAAATTTGTTGAAATTTGGTCCGAATCATAAAAGAGGATTAGATTTAATCTAAGTGGACACTACCAGATGACTATAGTGCGCTGTGATGGGTTGAAATTTTCACTACAGAGCGTTGAAATTTCCACTAAGGGATAGTGTCCACTTAGATTAAATCTAATCCTGTTTCATAATCTGGCCCTTAGACTCTATTTCTGTCCCGGTAGCTCAGTGGTAAAGGCGGCACTCTGTGAATCCACAGGTTCCAGAGGTCGTGGGTTCGAAACCCAGCCGGGACATGACAAGTTATCCTCCCATTTGGGATTTTTACCACATAATAATATGTCTTGGGCTTACTGCTGGAATAATGGGACTTTAATTGTCCTTATTGGGCAGTATAAATAAGGCAATATGATTATTACTATTTTTTTTTTTTTCTTAAAAAGTATAGATTGTCAAGTAATCGGGCACGACTTCCCTGACGCTTACCTTGAGCTGCCAGAGGTAAATCTTCTGCCCGATAGCAGTGACCAGGAAGCCGGCCACATGGCAGATGGCAGACACAGGACCCTTCTGCTCCTTGGCGTAAATCATCTTGATCTTGTTCTTCGTGAGAGGCTGGCCTGGCTCTGGCACTACCTGAAGAACAGAGAGCACTGGTTAGAATGGACAGTAACACTACCTGAAGAACAGAGAGCACTGGTTAGCATGGACAATAACACTACCTGAAGAACAGAGAGCACTGGTTAGAATGGACAATAACACTACCTGAAGAACAGAGAGCACTGGTTAGAATGGACAGTAACAAACTGAGTACCCACCTCAGTAGCTTGATCGATAAAGTGACGGACTTGTAACTTAGAGGTCTGATCTTCACAAGTAAAACAACCTTCTTATGACACCGTTCCACTAGTTCTGCAAACTTTAGTCTGTTAAATACAGGGTGGCGAAACCGACCTCAGTAGCTTGATCGATAAGGTGACGGACTTGTAACCTGGAGGTCGGTGGTTCAAGTCCGGTTTTCAGCGTAGATTTAGTAAAGCGAGTTTTAATAGTTGTGATATCACGAAAGTGAATAACACAAATATGATAACTTAAATAACAAACTGAGTCCGGGTTTGATTTGTACTCAGGTACTCATCCAAGGACTGAGTCTCAATACTTGGTTCATAATACACGGACTGAGCCCTGCCAATAAACCAATAACTTTGCGTTTAAAGGCATTTATGTAATTAGGATTATTTGGAAATCAAGCCCTTGGCATCTACCTAATCCACAATATGGGTAATAATCATTAGCTTAAGTTTTTTTATTAATCTTTGCTCTGCCAAAAACCATTTTCAAATAATGGGCCATAAATCCTTCTGAGAAAATTTCAAGAATTCTAGTCCACAGGCAGTAGTATACGTTACATTACGGAAACTGGCTACCTTTGTGATTTTTTTTTATCATTTTTTTTCCTACTTAGAAAAGATTTACTCAAAAATGTGAATATTTGAGTAATAGGTAATAGGCTACCTTTGTGATAAATAGCCCACGATTTCGTGCTGTACACCTATGCTGGCTTGAAAGATCTCGTTAAAAATCTATTCATTTGAGTGTACTACATATACAGGATTAGCGAATCCTATAAATGTACCACTTACCAAAACTGATGACTAAACAAAGTCTGGCTGGGGGACGTTAAACAGGGAGAAGACCAGTGTCTCGCTAGAGCTAGAGGACTATAAACAGAGAACAGACTAGCCGATCCTTACAAGCCAGGCTAGCTTGCAGTTTCCTAAGGGTTTAATGGCTTATAAAGAAAAGTCCAAGTCCTCATGATGGTTGATTGCACATTGAAATATATGGTTCAGGACGAGCCAACTTTGAAATAAAGTTGGCTGGAGACCATCACTCACCCCTCCAGCTGTAGCCAAGCTGGCTACAGCAACAACAACAACTAAAAACAAACTCCCGCCCTTACTCCAGCTATTAATCTGCTTTTGTACAAGATGCCCATATACTATGTATTTATGTTGTGTGTAAATTTAATTGTACAAATAAAGGCTACATTACATTACTCCAGCTCACCTCGATAATGTCGAACAGCAGTATCCCCTACCCTTACTCCTGCTCACCTCGATAATGTCGAACAGCAGTATCCGCCCGCGACACGTGACGTCCTCCGAATAGTTGTAGTTGGTGCCCAGGGCGATGTACCCGCGGCGCCCACTCAGGGTGCCCTCGTACTCCAGCGCCACGTTCTCGAGACACAGGGCGTGCTCCCACGCGTGGAGGGGGAAGCGGGTGAGCGGCACCTCCTCCCAGGAGAAGGGCGAGAAGAGGGAGGCGTGGAACTGGGACACGAGGGGCGGAGGGAAGCGGGCGTCCCGCTCCTCCTCGCTCAGCTCTTTGTCCTCCCCGTTGAATCTGGAGGGGAGGGGAGGGGGGGGGGAGAGTGCGCGTGAGACGAGGAGAGAAAGGGTTGGGTGGAAGAGATTGCTAAGGGCAATAACCCCACCCCGCCCTTTAGTTAGGACATATATTATGTGTATATATATATTTATTTTTTTATTCTATTGTTAATATAATTTTTATTTATATGTAAAACAAGGTGTCATCTTTTTTCATTGGAAGCACTGACAGTATGCTTCCAGCATTGCCTCTTTGAGTGGCAATGCTGATTTGTTGATTTAAAAATTCACTGGCTCTGCTGTTTCCAGTTTTTTCTCTGAGCTTTTTTCCAATTTCCTTTTTCTTCTATTATATTGTATTTTAATTTGTAATTATTTGTGTTGTATATAATATGTGCTATTAATAAAGTGTAAATAAATAAATAAATAAATTGCATGGGGCACTTCGTTTGAGACAGGGCCGGATCAGCCTTTTGCGGGACCTGTTGCACTTCTATAGAACGGGAATCTGGGTTCGAATAATCAACATCACGAGAGCTCGAATTTGAATGGTCACCCATCCAAGTCCTTACCACGCTGAACGTCGCTTAACTTCAGTGACAGAACGAGAACTGGTGTATTCAAAGTGCCATTTTTTTGGTTTTGACTTCGCTTTCAACTGCGCGGTCAAATCACGACACAGGTTTTACCCTTCATTTGCTGAAAACTCACAAAACAGCTACTAAAATCAACCTCAACCAGCCTGAGTAAAGCCGGGAATAGCCAACATCGAATACGAATGGTACTCACTCGGCCACGAGTGTATGTTCTTAATTCATACTTATCCGTAGCCGGGATAATGGTATCACAAGGCCGCTAGAAAGTAGAATGAGTACTTACTTGTAGAAAGTATTGGAAGGTTCAGCAGTGGATGTTACTATACAGTAGGTCTTGGTTTCTAGATGATAGGTCAGGAAGTGAGTACTTACTTGTAGAAAGTATTGGAAGGTTCAGCAGTGGATGTTACTATACAGTAGGTCTTGGTTTCTAGATGATAGGTCAGGAAGTGAGTACTTACTTGTAGAAAGTATTGGAAGGTTCAGCAGTGGATGTTACTATACAGTAGGTCTTGGTTTCTAGATGATAGGTCAGGAAGTGAGGCGTGCATTTGAGCGGCACCTGAGGAGAAATCAAATTCAATTTGCTTACAAGTTGGATATCATAGGAATACATTTTTTTTTTTTTTTTCAAAGTATGTAATTTTAACACTATATTTATAATTCTAATTAATTATAATATAGCAATAACTGAAATGTTTTAAACGATATCAGGTTTTGTATCTAATTTATTTAAATGATTCATTGCTGCATAAATGGGTGATTTAGATTTCTCAATATCAAAACAGTATTTCCCAAAATAATCAATCTCTTCCGAGTATACCTGTATATTTATTATGGCTTGAAAATGACAATAGCACAATACCCTTTGACTATTCTTATTCCTCATTAAATTATTTATCATTCATATCCCTCAAACTTTTTTCCATCGTAGTTATCTTGAAATTTAAAACCGAAAAAATTGTCATCCAGCGAGGTTAAGACTTGGATGGGTGACCATTCAAATTCTAATTCTCGTGACGCTGGCTTTTCCCGGCCCCACTCAGGCTGGGTGAGGTCAATGTGAGTAGCAGGTTTGTGAGTTTCCTGCGAATGGAGGGTAAAACCCCCGTCGTGATATGACCATGGCAGTTGAAAGCGACGTTAAACCCCACTTAAAAAAAAAAAAAATAACATCGGCGATTAAAAAAGTTGTAATGCTATAACCTTTTTGGTATAAAACAGAGCTCAGTAGTTTGATCTATAAGGCGCTAGGCGGCTGACTTGCAACCTGGAGGTCGCTGGTTGGAGTTCCAAGTTTGCTAAAAAAAAAAAAATAGCAGCGTAAATTTGAGTAATTGTCACTTTACGAAAGTGATTATAATAGCTAACTAACTTTTTGGATTTTGGCTAACTAATCTTTTGGCATAATGGTACCACTTACGCCACTGGTCGCTGCTAACATTAAAGCAGCTTCTCATTTTTGCTCACGAGTTATGAGTGGACCCCGAACACCCAAGTACAGAGCAGAAAAAATCCTGCCCCGCTGGGGATCGAACCCAGGTCACCGTGCGTGCATTGCCTAGCGTGCTAACTCACTCGGCCACGGTGACTTACCTGGACGATCTAAATAGAGCACCACTTTCTTCGCTCCTATACGAACTTATACTAGTCTGTCCCGGTAGCTCAGTGGTAAAGGCGGCACTCTGTGAATCCACAGGTTCCAGAGGTCGTGGGTTCGAAACCCAGCCGGGACATGACAAGTTATCCTCCCATTTGGGATTTTTACCACATAATAATATGTCTAGGGCTTACTGCTGGAATAATGGGACTTTAATAGTCCTTATCGGGCAGTATAAATAAGGCGATATTATTATTATTATCAATCTTGTTTGATAATTATATCAATTTTTTCATTTTTTTTTATAATTTCACTTTGCTTTTGTCATTTCAAGTTATTTCAAATACTATTTTTACTGTCACCATTTTCTTATGTATGCCATGTACAATTTTGTTGAAATATAAAAAGCCATACGATAAATAAAAATAATTATTATTATACCTTTCTGACGGGCCAGGGCGCATCGTAGCTGAGATGGGTGGGCAGCACGGATATCCTCAGCTCGGACTTGGAGTTGAAATACAGGAAGCCCCGCACACAGTTCACATTATGGAAGGGCGCCCACGTGGTGACCCCGGAGTCTATGGTCATCGGGTGCACCCGTAGCTCAGAGCGGCCCGTGAGGAACACCCAGGCCGGATGCGGCCCACACACAAACACCCCCCTGGTACCCGGCGATGTTGCTGAAATACCTGAAGGAAAGTAAGCAGCATTGTTACAAAAAAGATTCCTGATTTTTTTTTTTTTTTTTTTTAAACCACATTTTTATAATGAACGTAGTACATAATAATGGGTTTATTCGTCCTTATCAGGCAGTATAAATAATTTCTGGGATTCAAGAGAGAAAAAGTTGGGCATTATAAACAAATAAGCATAACTTGGTACGATTTACTACTCACAAGAAAATGTAAAAAATATATTACACTGAAATATTTTCGAAATACATAATTCAAATACATGGAACAAGGATATAAGAGAACAATTATTTACATCTCTTCTAAGGGAAATATCGTCGGCCGGAAGGTAAAACTGACCATCTGCATTTGGACCATCTCCATTTGGTCATTGAAATCTCCACCAGTCTTTTCAGGTAAAAATTGTGTTTCGCTTTTTCCCGCGCATATTTTTGAATACTACCGAACTTTTGATTTTTAGCCAATAGTTAGGTTAATTTCCGACCAGAGTAACGAAAAAATGAAAAATGACCAACTGTCACTTGGTCAGTTTTACCTTCTAGCCGACGATATATTCTTTATAAGAAAAGAAATTTCTGGTCCCTTGAGTACTCTTATATGCAGGTTCGACTGTTTTTATTTGTTGCTGTTGTAACCAACTTGGCTACTGCTGGGGAGTGATGGTCTCCAGCTAAATTTAAGTGCATAAGTATGCTCGTTCTGAACCACATATTTCAATGTGCGATCAACCATCATGAGAACTTGGACTTTTTCTTTATTTTCTAGCCCAAGGCTTTAAGGGCTGACTTGTTAGGGTTTGCTAGTCCGTTCTCTGTTTATAGTCCTCTAGCGAGACACTATCTTCTCCCTGTTTAACATTTACCAGCCAAACTTGGGCAGTATTTTTTTTCTTCTTCGTAGCCATGAAACAGGAGCTACTGTAGACGCTTGTGATCTATGTTGTAGCTTGCCCATCCCGTAGTATGCCTCCCCTTTGATGGGCAAGAAGTGACACAGTACTTCCCAATTAGGTGCTGGGTCAACACGAGCGCACCGGAAGGTATCCCTCACAAACAATTGTAATCAAATTAAGAATACAAATTTTTGTCAGCACGGGGGATCGAACCCGGGACCTTCCGCATGTCAAGCGAGTGCTTAACTACTGAGCTAATCGCACGCTGTTTAATCTATACATAACTTGTTACAATCTACTACTCACTAGTAACTGTGGCATAATATCACACTGAAATAAGATATATTTAATTTCCGTTTCAGCTGGATCCTCACCTCAACTGACTAACTCTCACTCCTTTGGGTAGGCCAGGCTCCTCACTCGTCCGCTTACTTCTGTCCGACACAAGCAGCACCTTGAGCTTCTTGAACCTGCACTTGAGGGTACCCTTGGGGTGCCGGAAGGCCTGGTAGATGACTAGTTCGTGTTGCGTGCGCACCAGAAGAAGGGGACGATTGTTGTGAGCTCCCAGAGATACGGTGAGTAGCTCTTGCACGATGGTTTCGTCTGAGAACGGTAAATGTACAATCGTTTATTCAATATTCTTATGCGATGCAGACAAAGCTAAAAGTTTAGCTAAAATAAAAAATTTAGCTCATTATTTTCAATTTTTATTTAGAATAAATAAAAAGAAAGACAAAAGCGTCTTCAAGTTAAGAATTGTGAAAACATCTGACCATATAATATTCTCTCGTCAAAAATTCACGCACCTATTCCAGCTCATAGAACAAACTGGTCCTATATTTGTGAACTCTTAAATAGTTGGCAACTACCTTGAGATACCCTGATCTATATTGTGCTACTGATTTAAATGAAACTCTTAACTAGAAGTTCTGTCATCTGTAGACCTCACTCAGAACTCCACCTCTCTACATTCTATTGTTGTTGTTGTTGTTGTTGTTGTAGCCAGCTTGGCTACAGCTGGAGGGTTGAGTGATGGTCTCCAGCCAACTTTATGTCAAAGTTGGCTCGTCCTGAACCACATATTTCTATGTGCGATCAACCATCATGAGGACATAGACTTTTCTTTATAAGCCATTAAACCCTAAGGAAACTGCAAGCTAGTCTGGCTTGTAAGGGTTGGCTAGTCTTTTCTCTGTTTATAGTCCTCTAGCGAGACACTGGTCTTCTCCCTGTTTAACGTCCCCCAGCCAGAGTCCTATCTTCTATTGTTTTTGTGTGCTTCCAACTCACCGGCTGAGCCCATGGGGTCGGCGCTGTAGACCACACTCAAACCCCATGTATCTACATTCTATTGTTTTAGTGTCCTTCCAACTCACCGGCTGAGCCCATGGACATCTGTAGACCTCACTCAGAACTCCCACGTCTCTACATTCTCTTGTTTTTGTGTGCTTCCAACTCACCGGCTGAGCCCATAAATATCTGTAGACCTCACTCAGAACCCCACCTCTCTACATTCTATGTTTTAGTGTCCTTCCAACTCACCGGCTGAGCCCATAAATATCTGTAGACTTCACTCAGAACCCCACCTCTCTACATTCTATTGGTTTTGTGTGCTTCCAACTCACCGGCTGAGCCCATAAATATCTGTAGACCTCACTCAGAACCCCACCTCTCTACATTCTATTGTTTTAGTGTCCTTCCAACTCACCGGCTGAGCCCATAAATATCTGTAGACCTCACTCAGAACCCCACCTCTCTACATTCTATTGGTTTTGTGTGCTTCCAACTCACCGGCTGAGCCCATAAATATCTGTAGACCTCACTCAGAACCCCACCTCTCTACATCCTATTGTTTTAGTGTCCTTCCAACTCACCGGCTGAGCCCATAAATATCTGTAGACCTCACTCAGAACCCCACCTCTCTACATTCTATTGGTTTTGTGTGCTTCCAACTCACCGGCTGAGCCCATAAATATCTGTAGACCTCACTCAGAACCCCACCTCTCTACATTCTATTGGTTTTGTGTGCTTCCAACTCACCGGCTGAGCCCATAAATATCTGTAGACCTCACTCAGAACCCCACCTCTCTACATTCTATTGGTTTTGTGTGCTTCCAACTCACCGGCTGAGCCCATAAATATCTGTAGACCTCACTCAGAACCCCACCTCTCTACATTCTATTGGTTTTGTGTGCTTCCTACTCACCGGCTGAGCTCATGGATATCTGTAGACCTCACTCAGAACTCCACCTATCTTCTATTGGTTTTGTGGTCTTCCAACTCACCGGCTGAGCCCATGGGTCGGCGCTGTCCTCCAGCACCTGATCCGACTGGTCGTGCAGCACCCGGGGTCCATGCCCAATGTTGGGTGCTAGGAACACCAGCTTGAAGTCGAGCAGAGAGTAGATCTCCAGGTTGCCGTCTATCCTGGTGAGTAGCAGCCAGGTGGAGGCCTGGTGCTTGCGCTCCTGCAGCTGCCTCAACCAGCTGGAATAATAATAATAATAATATCCTGGTGAGTAGCAGCCAGGTGGAGGCCTGGTGCTTGCGCTCCTGCAGCTGCCTCAACCAGCTGGAATAATATTCATGTATGAAGAATATGAAGTATTCTGACACGTTTAATACATCAGGGCCTCCAAAAAACACTCTCACTTTCAAATTTCCGAAATCTTCTTTTCAACTGTCAAATTTCGTTTAGATATCACACATTGAAAGGAAGATTTTTATTGTGAGAGAGTTTTCTCGCCACTCAAATTCAAACCCTCGTTGGGTTTGAAGATTTAATGTCTGATTTTTGAGTTTCCAGGAAATGAGTGTAAAACAGAGGTTCAGCAAAAAAATCCAAAGTCCCTCAGAGCATTTAACCTTAGCACAATGCTGAATTAATTAATTTGGTTATTTTTTTCATCATCATATTGTATTTTCGTTTAAAAAATAATAAAAAATTGTTATAATAATTTAATTTATACTATTGTACCTAACTTATTCCAAATAAAGGTTTATTTATTTACTGTAGATACTAAGCTTTAGTCCTTTGATTGATCGATTATTAATTATTACTAGTATAATTTTTGGGAACATAAAACATAAGGGTGTATGATCTGTATGATATATCATTACTGATATTATTATTACAAACTTACAGGGGCGTCGCGGACGGGCCAGTCTCCTGCTGCGGTTCCCCGGAGGGAGGCAGAGCGATGGCCGCCCCCATGCCCCCCAGCAGTCCCGCCCCGCTCTCCCCGTACAGCAGCTCGTCCTCGTCGATGTCGCCCATTCCCTCCCCCCCGGCCCCGCCCCCTCCCCTCTCTCCCTCTCGCTCGCCCAGCGTGGCCCGCTCGCTGTCGGAGAGAGAGAGAGAGAAGAGGCCCGCGGTGTCCCGGTGGAGACACACGTTGCTGATCTGGGGGCGGAGGGGAAACAGGGAGGGGGGAGGCTTCAGCATGAGGCGGCCCTGACCTGGTGAGAGAGAGAATCAATACAAGAGAACTCAAGGGCCTGGAAGTTTTTCTCACATATCCAAAGTTCCAAATTCAAAATCCAAAGTTCCAACAGTTCAAAATTCTACTTTCCAGAAAAATTCTACGTACGCCAAGGCTTTCCTTTTTCAGAGGATTTCTTTGGCGATCCAACGAGGTAATGCTACCTGCATGTTGGCTACATTGCCTCAGGCAAGTGGGATGGATCAAGTCTATCACCTGTGATTTTAATTGCCTTCCAGAAAAATACCTCAGTTCCTGCAAAATTCTATAGAACCAAAATTTCAAGCTCCCGCACACATCAAAAATTATCACCTAGTTCGAAATTCTACATTTTCACCAGTTCAAAATTCTTCGTTCGACCAAAATTCCTAGTTCTAGAAGAAAGAAGTCTGTCAGCCTTGAAAACGACACAAAAGATTCTGGGAGACCTCAGTGTAGTATTTTTGTACAGTTTATCCAAAATATCAAATATTTAAAGAAATAAAGACCCTAAAAAATATGTCAAAAGAAACTTCCACACGCCAATAATTTGTGTTACTGTCTTTTGGCCTGACAAAGATGATGCCGAATCCCTTTCACGTCCCAAGCCGAGACAAATAATAACTGGAAGGTTGTATGATTAACAACTGACCCTGCTTGGTTTCCTTGTACACAAGCAGCACCAGTTCTCCGGATTGAGTCAGCAGGATCAGATATGGATCAGCAAGCGTGGCGGTGACCACGCAGGACTCCACCTCCAGAGTGACGGTCTGTACCCGCTCTGAGTCCTGCAGAAGATGCACCGCCATGGATGTGACCTGGAGGGGGATATGAGGGCGGTCAAATGTATTACTGTCAGTTAGCAATAATTGCAATAGGACATAGGACAGGGGTGCCCAACCTTTACAGAAGAAGATCTACTATAAAGTCTCAGATAATCAACGCGATCGACCAAAAAACCTCGTTCACAATCATTTTGTATTTTAGAAATATAGACTTTTAGAACGTCATCTCACCTCTCTGGACGTGATCGACCCAAAATCACTCCGCGATTGACCGGTCGATCGCGATCGACTGGTTGGGCAGCCCTGACATAGGACTTAATAATAATAAAACTCTTTAGTGGAAGGTAACCACCAGGCGAGGTTAGAGCATTTTCTACCACCTAACCCTCAGAGTCTTATTATTATGTGGTCACAAACTCAAATTAATGAAAAAAAATTCGTGCACTGGGTGGGATTCGAACCAACGGATCCCTAAGCTACCTGAATTACCAGACTAGCGCGTTAACCACTTGACTACCAGTGCACATATGTTCCAAAAAAATGGACAGCTATTGATCACCTGACTACATCTCGTATACTTTGTAATACACTTAATCCTGCAAGAATAATATCAGAGTTCCTTTACTATCACAGTCTAAAGTAATTCTCATCTAATAGTGGTACCGTAGCGTGTATAATTAAGACACGCTATGTTGGTACTCTTCTTCTTCTTCCACTTTGCCTTTTCCCAAACCTACTTGGGGTCGACATTGTTCAACCTCATAGTTGAGGTTGGTCGGTTGTGGCACATTTTTAATTGTGGTACTAATGGTAGTTAAATGGGAAAATTAAGAACTTACTCAAAAGTCTAAATCCGTTTGTCGAAAGTCTTCACTCTAATTTTTTTCTCAATTAAAACAATACGAAAAATGAAGCTCAATACTAATTCGCGTCGGATGTTAGGATTTGGGTAACTATTCAAATTCAAACCCTCGTGATGCTGGCTATTCCTGCCACCACTCAGGCTAGGTGAGGTTAATTTGAGTTGGTTGATTTGGTTTGTGAGTTTCCGGCGAATGGAGGGTAGAACCCCCGTCGTGATATGACCCTACAATTGAAAGCGACGTTAAAACAAAACAAAAAAATGTTGCACTCGGTAAGATCCCGGCTTTATTCAACAATTTTGATCAATCTTTATTTACAATTTTTTATACACAGGTGCAGTCAAAAGGTATAATTAATGAAAGATAAACAAAGTTTGATCAAGGGTGGTGATAATGCCTTTGGCATTTCCTCTCACCTGCAGGATGTATTTGTTGCTTCCGATGTTGCCCGCAAACACCGAGGGGCAATGGGTCGCGAACCCGGAACTGTCCAGCTCATTGATCTCCCGGCCTGTCTGCAGCACCATGGTCGAGTCCTCCTGGCTCAGGATGAGGAAGGCGTGGGAGTCGGGGTCCTTAGCTCCGCCCCCTTCTGACTTGGGCCCGCCCACCACCGTCCACATGTTGGTGCAGCCCGGCAGCTCGAAGGTGGTCACAATCTGAGGTCGAATAGACCTGAAGAGGAAAAATTTCCAAGATTAGCTCAGTGGTTAAGCACTAGCTTGTCATGCGGAAGCTCCCGGGTTCGAACCCCCGCACCGACAATTTTTTTTTTTTTTTTTTCAATTGTTTGTAAGGGATACCTTCCGGTGCGCTCGTGTTGACCCAGCACCTAATTGGGATGTATTGTGTCACTTCTCGCCCATCAGAGGGGAGGCATACTACGGGATGGGTAGGCTACAACACAGACCACAAGCGTCAACAGTGCTCCGGTTTCATGGCTACGAAATAAAAACGGCTGTGAAACACACATCTTTAAAAAAAAAAAAATGTGTGTAATGTAATAAACGAGAACAGGTTATGTAATTTTTGTTTTTTAGAGATGAGTGTTTCACAGCCTTTTTTATTTCGTAGCCATGAAACACGAGCTACTGTAGAAGCTTGAGGTCTGTGTTGTAGCCTACCCATTCTGTAGTATGCCTCCCCTCTGATGGGCGAGAAGTGACACAATACTTCCCAATTAGGTGCTGGGTCAACACGAGCGCACCGGAAGGTATCTCTTACAAACAATTGTAACCAAATTAAGTATACAATTTTTTGTCGGCACGGGGGATTGAACTCGGGACCTTTTTTTTAAAAAAAAAGATGAGTGTTTCACAGCCTTTTTTATTTCGTAGCCATGAAACACTAGCTACTGTAGAAGCTTGAGGTCTGTGTTGTAGCCTACCCATTCTGTAGTATGCCTCCCCTCTGATGGGCGAGAAGTGACACAATACTTCCCAATTAGGTGCTGGGTCAACACGAGCGCACCGGAAGGTATCTCTTACAAACAATTGTAACCAAATTAAGTATACAATTTTTTGTCGGCACGGGGGATTGAACTCGGGACCTTTTTTTAAAAAAAAAGATGAGTGTTTCACAGCCGTTTTTTATTTCTTAGCCATGAAACAGGAGCTACTGTAGACGCTTGTGGTCTGTGTTGTAGCCTACCCATCCTGTAGTATGCCTCCCCTCTGATGGGCGAGAAGTGACACAATACTTCCCAATTAGGTGCTGGGTCAACACAAGCGAGTGCTTAGCCACTGAGCTAATCCCGCCCTTTTTGAAATAACACAACGGTAAAGTCATTTGTAAATTTTGTAATGTCTTCGTTAAAAGTCAGAAAAGTATAGGTGGTGAAGTGGAAGTTTTTGGGAATATAATAAGGTTTCTCTTTAGTTAAAGATAACAAAGGTTAAAAAGTTCCCTATGTTTTATGGGACATGCTGTATTTATACATTCTTTTTTTATTATGTCTTTTTTACTTTCCTTATCCTATAATAAGGAAAGTATTGTATTTTACATTCTAGCCGTTTACTAGTTTTTTTTTATAAACAAAATTGTATAATCAATAGAATGAACTTCTACTTTCACTTCACAAATTACATTATATCTTACCTTTGTAGAATACAAAGTGCTCCGTTTTTCCCGTACCCAGAAGTGGTGACCAGTTCTATGTCGGGCTCAACAGTGTTGACGAATTCCTCGGATAGGAACGCAGGTTCTCCCATAGTGATCTTTCCACAGGGACCAATGTTCAGCAGACTATCACACACCTGGGGGTTGGAGAGACAGAGACATAATATACTGCATACTGGTGCTATTATTCTTTAACTTTTTGTTAAATAGTTTGTTAAATGTTTATATTGGATTCTTTCCGTTAGTAAAAGTGCCTTTGAACACCATTACCATTACCATTATTATGTATTTACTGACTCTGTTATAGACCATCACAATAATTCTGCATTGTGCATGGAACCTCTTAGTGCAGAATGGAACCTTAATATATGTAAATTGTTCTCTAGTTTGTATTGATTTCTTTTTTTCTCACTGTGCCATCTAGTTTCTTCCATTCACCCCAATTGAACAAATAAAGCCATCCAACTTAAAATCATTCCACCGCAAAACAGCCTGTCCCTGTGGACTAATTTGCCTCGAAGGCATAACAGATTGCAGCCGTGGACCATCTTACCAAGTGGCAGAGAATGCCTAAGACATTAACTTCGCCTCGGATTGCAAAACAATTGTAATTAAAAAAATTAATATTGATCTTTATTTTATTTTTTTGTACATACTTCTAAGTTTTTTTTTTTTTTTTTTTTTTTTTTAAATTTATTGTTATTTTTTGTTGTTGTTGATGATTGTCTGTCCCAGTAGCTCAGTGGTAAAGGCGGCACTCTGTGAATCCAAAGACTCCAGAGGTCGTGGGTTCGAAACCCAGCTGGGACATGACATTTTATCCTGTCAATTGGGATTTTTATCACATAATAATATGTCTTGGGCTTACTGCTGGAATAATGGGACTTTAATAGTCCTAATCGGGCAGTATAAATAAGGCGATATTATTATTATTATTATTTTGTAAAAAAAATAAAGTGTAAATAAATAATAAAAAAAATACCTCGAAGGCAAAGCTCGTGATCTCCACATTGGTGGCTTGCTGGCTCCCGTACACCTCCAGCTCATCATCGTTAATGTCGGCCACATTGGACGCCATCCAGTCTCCCAGCCTCTGCTTCTTGGTCGCGGGGGCCTGCTCTTCATCCTCCCCTGGCAGGAGAGACAGCGGAATCATCATAGGGTGGCGTCATCGTGAACGATGGTAGCCAGACAGTGGAGGAATGACTCAGCACTTCTACCACCGTCTTTACAAGGAGGCTAATAATTGACAAAGGCCCCCAGAACCAAACCAATGCCAGACAGTGGAGGAATGACTCAGCACTTCTACCGCCGTCTTTACAAGGAGGCTAATAATTGACAAGGGCCCCCAGAACCAAGCCAATACTTGTCTTTTGCATTCCGGAATGCGGAATGCAAAGCGGAATAAAACATTTAATTGTTTGCATTCCGGAAGATAGCAAGAGAAGACAAAAAAATTGAAATCGGACAAAAAATATTTTTATTTTTTTACAAAAACGAACATAATACTTCTAATTTCTAATATTAGAATTTCTCGGAAGTAAAAGTGTGGAAGGAGGAGAAATTACCGTGCACTGGTATTCAAGTGGTTAAGGCGCTAGTCTGGTAATCTAGGTAGCGTAGAGATCCGATGGAAAATTCATCCCAGTGCATGAATTTTCCTTCATTAATTTTAGTTTGTGACCACATAATAATGAGACTCTGAGGGTTAGGTGGTAGAAAATGCTTTGAGCATTAACGTCGCCTGGTGGTTACCTTCCACTAAAGAGTGTTATTATTATTATTAAAAGACTATAACAGATTGAGTTAAATCTACGATTATTTATAATAAGCGCACGATTAGCTCAATGGTAAGATACTCTCTCACTATCCAGAAAGTCCGGGTTCGAATCCCAGAGCCGACCAAAAATTGTATTCAAATTTTGTTTATAGTTGTTTGTAAGGGATCTTCAAGTACCGCTCGTGTTGACCTAGCACCTAAATGGAAAGCATACTCGCCCATCAGAGGGGTGGCATACTACGGGATGCGTAGGCTACAACATAGATCACAAACGTCTACAGTAGCTGCCGTTTCATGGCTGTTTCAGGAAAATATCTGACAAATTATTATTTTGTTCATACATTGACTAACTTTTTTATATAAATAAATGTGTTTCTTTGTGTTATTATATCACAATTTTAGTGTGTAGCGCAGAATTATAGGACTTTACCGTATCTTTAATATCCCAATATCTTATTTTTGCCTATAATTCCGCCACTGATCGCTGCTAACTAACATTAAAGCAGCTACTCATTTTTCCTCACGAGGTATGAGTGGACCCCGAACATCCAAGTACAGAGCAGAAAAAATCCTGCCCCGCTGGGGATCGAACCCAGGTCGCCATGCGTGCAATGCCTAGCGCGCTAACTCACTCAGCCACGGTGACTACTTTTTATAACTTTTTTTATATCTTGTATTTCTTCTCCTTTCATTATCAGGATCATTATGATTGAGAGGAGTGCTCACCACTTGTGATTAATCCAGCGATTGAAAGGAGTTTCTCCTCTAAGCTCTTTATCCCATAAAATATATAAGACCTATTTGACTGCTGGAGTAAAGGGACTTTTCAGTCTTACCTCGGCAGTATTAACAAGGTATATTCTATTCTGTCTAAAGTTAATGTAAGAGGTCTTGACGTTCTAGACGGATTAGACTTACCTCCTTCTCCTAACGTAACAGTGATGGGATCAGTAAGGGGCGGCTCTATCATAATATTCTTGGTTTTCTCCTTGGCTGAGAAGCGCAGCAGAAGCGAATTGCCCAGGCGAGAGCCAAGGAACAAATAGTTGCTGTCGCAAACACAGACCTGAAAATCAGATTTTTGCAATGTATTCAATACACGTTCCTTATGTCGAAACTGATAAATGCTCTTTTAAATTAATAAAAATGTACTGAAATTCGGCAAAGCTTTTGCTGATTTCATTACAACAAAATGTTGTTGTACAATAATGATACAAGTGCTTTATTAGAATCTGAGTGTTGGGTCTAGACAAGAAGACGTCCTAGCATATGTCTTTAGTGTTCCTAAGTTTTGTATTAGACATCCCATTAAGATTTAAGCCATTGTTCAACTGATGTATGATTTAAATTGGTTGAAAATTCTAGAGTAGAGCTTTTTAACATTTTAGTATTTACCTACTGAGTACCATAAGTACGGCTGCATTTTTTTTTTTTTTTTTTTTTTTTTTTTTTTTTTTTTTAATTTCTCAGTAGTATCTGATAAATACTAACTGCAGTATCTTTACCTGGTTCTCGAGGGTGTTTAATGTGTTTCAAGTATAGCGGATAAGTCAAACATAGGAGCCGCTCTACAAATAAAGCTAGATAAAACTTATTATTAGCCTCCTTCTACAGAGGTAGAAGTGCTGAGTCATTCCTCCACTTTCTGGCTACCATCGTTCACGATGACGTCACCCTATGATGATGAAAACTTATCTAGCAACAAAAAAGTTGAAATTATTTGCTGCCGAGAGGGTAGTAGGTCTGAAGTGTAACTACAACCGGTGTTTTGACGTTGGCATTAGCACCGCCCTTGATCAAGTTTTGTTTTCGTTATTTTAATTTCTATGTATGTATAATATTGTATAATATCTTCTATGTCATTTGTAAATAAAACCTGATCCAACATGTTTAATAATAATAACAACCTCACCGTTGCTATGACAACTTACACAAGTAACAACCTCACCGTTGTTATGACAACTTACACAAGTAACAACCTCACCGTTGCTATGACAACTTACACAAGTAACAACCTCACCGTTGCTATGACAACTTACACAAGTAACAACCTCACCGTTGCTATGACAACTTACACAAGTGGTGAGCACACTAGCGGCAGACTTCTCAAAGTGGAACCTCCTCACTGACCGCACTGAGTCCGTCTGCAGCGTCAGCACATAGAGCTCCCCGCCTTTGAGTGAGATGACCACCTTGTCTGAGTCTATGAACGCGCACTGGGCTCCCTCCAGACAGATGCTCAGGCCTTCTTGAGGTTCTGGGGGAGGAAATATCATGCGAGAGGTAGTGATTGAAAAAGAAATAGACAATAGACGAAGAGAATAAGGGCGGAAATATAGACAACATCAATAACTTAAGTCGTTGGTAAGTGTCGATTTTCCCTATCTTACACAGTACGCAATCCGTGACTTGGCGCCACAGAGGTATTACAAAACGTTATTAATTCCGCCCTAAGATTAGATAAATTAAAGCTTCTTACAAAAAAATAATAATAAATAAATAAGTACTAAATTTATATTTTACACTGTCTATTGAATAAATAGAAATCCCATGACAGAGCTCTTAGACAAGTGGACCTTTTCAAATGGGGATCCTGAATCAGTGAATTCAATATTATAACTCTCACTCAAACACATGCTTCAAATAAATAATTTAATTTAATAAAAATTTAATAAAAGTCTGGCTGGGGACTTAAACAGGGAGTAGACCAGCGTTGGCTTGGTTCTGGGGCCCTTGTCAATTATTAGCCTCCTTGTAAAGACGGTGTAGAAGTGCTGAATCATTCCTACACTGTCTGGCTACATCGTTCACGATGACGCCACCCTATGATGATATGATGAATAAATTAATTATGTAAAAAAATTCATTACTAAAAAGATCAACAATATTCAGAACTTATGAGAAAAATAATGTTTTCAATTTTTTCGTACAGTTTTGTTCAGTATTATTATTTTTTTTTTTTTTCGAAAACAAGTCATTCTTATTTTCGAGTGCCTGCATACCAACTATACCTAACTGTCTAATCAGTAAATATCTAAAGTAAAGTACTGTTTGTTCCTTCTCACCCAATGGAAAGCTGGTACTCGTTTCTGCAATGCTGTTCACGCTGACGCCATAGGGAGGAATACTCTGGTTGAGATAGATGAGTGCGTTGTTGGTCAGGATGAGGGTTCCCCCAGAGGTTTGCGTACAGGCAGAGCCTGGATGCAGTCGAATGGGAGGTTGGACACGGACCAGATGACTGGGTACACCCGCTGCTGAATGTTGAGGGACACGGACACCATGGAGCACGTGTCCTTGCGAACTGCTATCCGTCTGGAGGAGGAAGTGAAGAAGTTTTGCTGTTTTATGAAATTTACGATAATAAATTGATACTAATAATGCCAGTCTCCGTGGCGTAATGGTTGTGAATACTGCCCGTAGCCAGAGATCCCGAGTTCGATCCCGGTTGGAGCAGACTTTTCGAAGAAAATTTGTTCCCTCCAAACACTTAGGCTGGCATTTCCGGCCCTACCCAGGCTGGGTGAGGTTAATGTGGTAGCTGGTACGATTCCAGCGAATGGAGGGTAAAACCCCGTCACTGTATTATCTCAATTAGGACGTTAAAACCAAATAAAATCAACTGGTCACTATAGATCTAATTAGGTCACAGTGTTAATTGTTAGGGTTTCACTGAAAAACCTGCAACCAGATCAGATAATAATAATAATAACCACCAATTTTATAATAATCACAGCCCATGATTAGCTCAGCGGAAGATTCTCGCTTTTTCATGTGAAATGTATTATTTAAATAAAAAATAAATAAAATAAAAACATTTTTTTTGCAGAAGATTTCGGATTTGAATCCAGAGCGACAAAATTTGAACTTGTAATTTGATTACAGATGTTTGTAAGGGACACATTCCACTTTGTTGTGTTCAATATTGGGACTTCTTGTATTTTACTGGGTGTTTAAATCCAACACCTTAATGTTTTAAAAAAAAAAAATTATACTCTCTGTTTGTAAAAAAAAGAAGACTTTAGATAGATAGGTACCTATTTATCTTTTGCATTTCTAAAAAAAATTGGTACTGATGACACACATCACAAGGTAATTATTTTTTCTTTTCTTTAATTCAGGGCCAAATTAAAAATGGGAGAGAAACAAACTGTTCATATATTTATAATATATAAAATAGCGGCTGTCTACCTTTGGTAGATTGCTAATACACAGCATCAATCCATAAGATGTTAACTTTCTCAATGTTGGGGTTTTTTCTAATTCTTTCATTTATTCTTTAAGTTAAGTTAAGATAAGCCACAGATTTAATTTGGAGTTTCAACCAAGCACAGTGTACTATAGCCCTGTTAAAAGGACAGTCTGGCTTATCTTAATTTGAATCTTAGGCTTATCTTAAAATTCGACCTTCAGACTCAACCAATTGCTGTCTCTTCTAATTTTTTGTAGAAGTAATTTGATTTAGATGAAGACATTATCCAATGAACTTACCCAGGAAATGTTCGAATCCCTTCATACAGAATCAAGAGTGTGGGTTCATAATAGCCATGCAGAAATTGCATGTCAATTATATTGTCTAATTTGGCCTCTATATTCTTCACCGGGATTGTGTAGGATGCCAACACTTGTTCCTTATTGTTGGGATCCTCTATAAGAGATCCCTTTCGGAAAGGAAGAACCACAACTTGTCGACCATAAGCTAGGAGCACTGCACAACGGTTCTGAGGGTCCACCCGTACAATGGGAATTTGCCAGTGATTTGACCAGCCCAACTAATAATGGATGAAAAAGAAGAGTTACAAAGTGAAAATTGGAAAATGTGACAACATGAGATTGTCAAGGGTTGGACATAAAGCATTTCTTTTTTGCCATTTATTAGTCAATAATATATGTCTGTGAAAATCTATAAGGATTGTGATGTACATAATTATAGAGTGTAAATAACTAACAACTAAAAAAATAAGTAATAATATTTGTAAGTGTTTTACACTTCAATCAGAGTAGCTTTTCATTATTATTATTGAATATATGTAAATGCAAAATTAACTATCAGAAATATAGTTACCTTCATTTCTTCTTCCTCAAAGTAATGCAATGACAAAGTCTTAAGATCATGTGTGTCCAAATCATATTGCACAATGCTCACTTTGGCTTCTTTGAAGCTGAGTAGCAAAGCATCACGCTCTGAATTGTTCAATGTCACACTTTGCATTGACATAACATTGCCAGCCATGGAGAACTGAGATACACATTCCAGTTTCATCTTAGGAGGAGAACGGATAACATCTGTAGACACAAAATTTAAGTTGTTATTGAATCTACTAGTTATATTAGCACAATATGACAGGAACTGAGAAAAATTCTACTACATATTACCAATTTATTATTCAGATGAAAAATATAGTTTCTATCAAGACAAAATAATAATCATCAACTAGTTTCAATGAAATGTTGAATACTCAAGTTATTTCTAAACCACTAGGTTTTGAAAATATTATTTTTACCCAAGTTATTGTTCATGTTATTGCAGTAAAACTCATTGCATTTGAACATTTCTTCAAAAAAGAAGTAAAACAACTGAAGTTATTATAACATCTAGCAATGTTTATAATTAGAGGGTTTTCCCAGTTTCAAATACTCCTGATTCTGGATATTCCTAGGCTCCATGAAGGCTTTGTAATGTTAAAAAATATACAATTATTAAAAATAATAATAATAACTGAGTTTTAAAACTTAGCTCAGATGTACTGCAAACATAATTACAACCTTCTCACAAAAAATGTGTGAAGTTCAATTTATAAAACTCACCTTGAATTTTAATTTTAGATGGGTCTATATCTGGCACAAGTTGGAATACCCTAATAATGTTTGCTCCAGCCACAACCAATGATTTTTCAGCACGGTTGTAGAAATGGCAGCTGACCGCATGTTCTACTCCAGTTGCTGGATGAGTTTCTTTACAGATGGAAAACATGTTGAAATCGTTCAGTAACTGCTATGCCAGTGATGTTCAATGTTGTAGAATCATCCTAGTGATTGAAATTGTAGAGTAAAAATACATTAATAACTAATAATCGAAAAAGCTAAGATATTTTTTTTTTAAATAGCAGCACATTAACCTAGGAATCTGTCTTTCTAGATCCTGGTCTTACATTATACTTCAAATATTAGTATGGTATATTAAATGAAATATTCATTTTAGACAGAAAGCTTATAGCTAAATAAGATATATGAGTTCTGAATCATATTGCAGAATGAAGTCTCTATATGATGATTGTACCCAATTGAAGGTAACCAACTCTTAGGTAGCCACTGTACCAATATGGTGTACTTATCTGAATTTTATAAGACTCTGCATTGTAACACTTCACGCCAACTGTATTTCGAATTTATTCAAGCCAGGCGTATTTGATGTGTGAACTAAGTCACTGGCCGAAGAATTCATGTCTGCCAAGTGATACTTTAATTGACATGTCTTGGATACTGCTAGGCAGAGCAAAATTCCTCATGTTAAACATATAGAAAGTGTTACTCACAAGTAATCACCAGCGTCTTATAGAAGATCTGTGGGTGATACATTGAAGTATACCATGTTCATACTACACATAATAGCGCAGAGCGGTGATACTTTCATGTATCACTGCGCTGAAAGTTGTTAACCAAACAAGTGAATTACTGTTTTAACTTGGGTCCTGGACAATTTGGCTTTTGTGATTTGTCTATCTGTTCCACAATAACTCCAACAGTCAGGAAAATTGTTGAAATATTTGGTATAAAATATACATACATGTTCATTGGGGTCTTGAAATGTAACTGTTGTTTTTGAGCCGATTTAGACACTCAGGGCAGCATGAGGGTCATTTAGTGAAAAATTAAAAATGTATTTTTCTCATTTTATTTGATATGCAATTTTGTAGTTGTTAACACAAGATGATCGGTCCTATTTTCTATAGTTTTGTACAGCTGGGACAGCTTCAAATTAGGGTATGTGTTGGGGCTGAGGCATGGCTGTGCGGACAAATAACGGAGAAAGCAAAAAATCCTTTTTCCCCAATGGCAGGTGTTGTAGTGGGAATTTCAAAAAAATCCATTGCACATCTATACTATAAGACAAAGCTACCTACCTAATTTCAGCTTCCTAGGACTTACCAGTTCAGAGAAACAGTGATGAATCAGTGAGTGAAACTCTCTTTTATAAGTATAGATATTCTGTACGTGGTCCCATTTTTAATTCATCAACTACACACTTGGTGATAGAATGAAAGGTCTTGATGTCCTAATGCTCAATATGACATTTCTTATTTTGATAAAAGAATCTGTGTGATTACTAGCATAGTGTGTAGAATTAAGAAGTGTGGAAACCACCTCCACCCGCCTACCAACATGGCATCCTCAGTGCTAGTAACACACAGTAGTCTCCTCTCCATGTCCCTCACAAAATTTCTTTCCTGCATCAAATGTAAACATAAAAAAACAGCATGAAATATTCTACTCTTTTGAGATGGTGTTGCGCTATGTGGTGTTTCCATGCAACTGGGTTCATTTCCTCACTTCTTAATTCTACTTGCTATGCTACTAGTTTAACTTCATTGAATACAAGAAAGAGACCTAAGGTGATTGATTCTCAATATTGATAACATGGCCTTTTCAAGAACTATGTATAGTTCTGTTGGTGCATAACCTGTTGATAAATTTCATGAAAATACCACATTTTGGTTGAATTGTGCAGGGACTTACCCATGAAACTGTGATAAAATTAGCTGGACTTGTGAATCCATTCTACTTCTTCTTACTAATGAGAGAAGGATTTATTTTTTCAGTAGTATGCTCTAGAACTCTGGTCAAGAATGATTTTTTTTTTTCAATTTGTGATTGAGATCTTTCTGGTAACCGGAAATATGTAAAGTATATTACTTCCTCTCTCTATCAGAAATGCCGGAAAATCCAGTGTGGGAAATGGGAACTATAAGGAGTATAAGGGAAACTTTTGTTTACTGTTTACAAAATTCAAACTATCACAAACTTCTTTGAGAAGATAGCCCAACCATTTCATGTTACCAAATAGCTATGAAACTAGCAATCAACACCATGCAACTTTTTACTATTCATAAAAGAAATCCCTTCTTTTTTTGGGTGCGGCGTCACACAACACAAGTTCGCACAGCATAATGGTCTTTCAGCATAAAATATCGGTAATCGAATTCACATTTTAAAAATCGTGTTCTTACAACACAATCACACTCAGCACAACGGATACACAGCATAATTTCATACAGCATAATGAACGCACAGCATAATTGATTAATCAAAAAAAACTTCATTGTATAGACTACTAGCGGGTTACACCCGCCGCTTCGCCAGCCCATCAAACACACACAACGCACACACATCACACCATAACACACCCATACCCACCCATCACACCATACATCACACCATACACACACACCAACCCACACACACACACACCACAACCACCCACACCACACATACACAATTACACACCCACACACACACAAAATATCATTTAGGTTGAAAAAAAACCTGAATTTTTTTTGTTGCCAATCTATTTTCTGTTTCCGGCGTAGCTCACCCACACACACACCCACCCACCCACCGACACACACACCCACCCACCCACACACACACACACACACCACACCCACACACCCACCCACCCACCCACACCCAGTTTGACATCATCAGCAAACATGAGCAACATCGAAAAACGAATGAATTTCGATAAATCATTAAAGAAGCTGAACAATAGAGGACCAATATGGCTACCTTGACCAACTCCAGAAAGAACTTTTATAGGATTTGAATGAGTTTTGCCAGTTTGATCGGCTTGGGTTCCATCTTGAAAGTAGTCGGTTAACCATTGGAGAAAAGGACCGCTAATGCCATAAGATTTCAATTTTTCAGTAAAAAAACCACAATCAACTCTATCAAATGCTTTGGCAACATCTGTATAGACGGAATGGACAGATGATCCTTGTTGAAAAGGTTCAAGGATGTCATTTGGATAACAGAGAAGATTGGTTGCTGTTGACCTTTTGGATGTAAATCCATGTTGAAATGAAAAACCACAATCAACTCTATCAAATACTTTGGCAACATCTGTATAGACGGAATGGACAGATGATCCTTGTTGAAAAGATTCAAGGATGTCATTTGGATAATAGAGAAGATTGGTTGCTGTTGACCTTTTGGATGTAAATCCATGTTGAAAATCAGTGATGAAGTTTTTACAGGCATAAGATAATCGGGTCGTAACAAGCTTGTCAAGTACTTTAGGAATTGCTGATTGAATACATACAGGGTGGTTCAAAAGTCAGAAATTGAGGTGTCAACTTTCGATTTTTAAATGAATCGACCTGAATTTTATTTGATAGTTTAACTTCTAAATGGTTTCTGAGTACTTTTTCAAACTAAAATATTACAACTATTACATACAGGATGGGGTTTTTTGACCAATTTTTTTTTCTTCTAAATCTCGAATAATTCGATTTCGTCTATTTTTTTTTGATAACAAGAATAGAAAGTGTTTGTGTAATGAAAACACGCACCTTCAATTGGTAGCAATTTTTTTTATACAGGGTGGTTCATAAGTGAATGACTTGATATTTTTTAAAACCTTTTTTTTTTTAATTGCGGATCAAGAATCTTCGCCTAATTTTACACAATTTTGGTTGGTCTTATCGAAAAACAAATCTAAAGTGTTGTACAGGGTGAGACATAATTTTTTTGCAACACCCTTTCTATGGGTAGTCAAAAAGACGTAAAATTAAAAATCCATTTTCAATTTTGTGCCTACACCTACCTTTTTTTATTTCAAGTTTTAAATCATTTAGTGTGGACACCAAATTGAAAATGGGTTAAAAAAATCGTGATTTTTATCTATCGTGATATTTATCGATTCAAAGTCTTCGTTGAATTCTATACAACTTCGAGTACTCACAAGATAGTAAATAATATGTACACTATGTACAGATAAATCTTCTTGAAATCAAAAACAAATAGATCAGTCCAGGGAAACTTAAGGAGGAAGGAAGCAAAAGTGACGGCGCAATTTATCAGGCCCCCTCCCCTGATATTTTCAGGCGGTGAGAATTTCCCTCTATCGTGCCTGGTCAAACCAAAACCATGCGATAAGGTAGCTAGCAGGTAGAATTTGGCCAAAGAAAAGGTTCATGGGAACTGCGTCGTTGCAACTTTCCCAAGCTAAAATTTAAAATTTTCCTCATAGACCAGTGCCGGAGCATGAATTTTATTTTATCGACAAACTAAATTATTATTAGGTACTTCTTCGAACATATACATTTTTTTAGGCTTTTTGTTACATGCCAGGTTTCTCACTAAAGTGAGCTCTTTCACCCAGCCATGTTGTCATCTAGGATGGTAATTTATTAATTAACATTACTAAGAATGAATTTAAGAGAGCATTTTCAATTGAAATATTATCATTTTTCCTACCCATTTATAGTTGTCCTTTTTATCAGTGCAAGCCATTATACCAGCCGACCTCCGTGGCTCAGTGATTAAGATCATTGGTTTTGGATCCGAAGGTTGTGGGCTCGAATCCCGGCCATAGCGAAAAACTTACGTTTCTGGAATACCAAAAGTTGAACAAAGCACCTTATTATTTGAGTAGGTAATTTGTTACAAAGCCAGCGTTGATGGCTCGTTGAATGCACCGGTTCTCGTAAGATCACCTCAGTCAAACAACGTCCAGCGAGTTGAAGACTTCGTGATGGTGGCATTCCGGCCCAACCCAGGCTGGGTGAGGTTAATGTGTGTAGCAGGTATGTGAGTTTCCTGCAAATGGAGGGTAGCACCCCCGTCGTGATATGACCATGCAGTTGAAATACTAAGTTGAATCAATCACCAATCATGCATCAGTCTTCTATTCATTACGATTCACAAATATCGTTATGTTAAAAAAAAAAGTATCGAGCCCCCTGTTCATTGAACTCAGCAGCTTGTGCTTATTAATTTTACACCCGGCGTGCTGTGTGGATACACCACTGCATTAATTACGTCGTAGAGAAAGTTCTGCCAAAATTTTCGCAGTGCCGTATCTGCAAAATCTAACCGGGGTGAATTTCAATTTTCTAAGGAAAATAATTTTATATTATTTCTGTTCGGTTCTTTATTTATTACAATGTTTCTCTTAAACTGCAGTTAAGTATTATTGTTTGCAGAAAAAAAGCACGAAGAAAATAAGTATTCTAGACTGGACGGCAAAATCCACATTATTTTCAAGTCGTTTAAGCTTATGAAAATAGACAAAAAAGCATGTAGCCACAGACATATAATTATTAGTGTAATGAGAGAGAGGATAAATACCTACATAAAGGTGGGGAGAGAGATGGCCGGGTAGAGATGGCCGGGTAGAGATGCCCCTGCTAGGTCCTAGCTCATGTAAATGTAAGGTCTTGTCATAACTTTGGAGCTTTGTGATAGAAACTGATACCGTGACCAGAGAATAGAACAAGTAATAGATTTGATTTAAACCGTTGAAGTTAAAGGAATTTCTGTGTTGTAGTAAAAATGAAATCGATTATGACTAGGTATTACTCTGCACTGTATAATGAAACTAAGTACGCCTAAGTATGTACCTAATAAGCAAATTATATATAAGTGTATCTAATAAGTAATTACCTGATTAAGTAGGCACAAAGTAAGAATTTATTTGCTTGAACATTAAATTGTATGAATGCCTGTACTTTGTAGTTATGCAATATGAAATACAAAAAGTAACCAAGTGTCTCATAGTAGGTAACTTCTCTTACAGATTTCTTCATAAATTAATGGTATGCAAAAAATTCATTAGATCTACTGAAAAGTTCAGAAAAAATACCCGGAGCGACGCCACTGGGGTTAGATAAGGTAGAAAATAGTTATTTTAGTCCAACCAATCAGAATCGAGAATTGAGTTTGAGCTTTTAGGGTCTCTGCTGGAAAATTTTATTCGAAATCACTTGTGCTCCGATTCTCCTACGTTCAACACCGTTTTTCAGAGCGTCACCTTCTGACTATTTTTCAACGTGCTTCAGTTTTCGGCAAGAGTGATTTTAAACTTCAACTTTCATAAATCTTTGCTACTCCGTTTCTACAGAAGAAGGTAAGTTCCATACAACATAATTATTATTAATATTACAGTAGGATTCATTTTTGCTTTTCTCCCTCAACCAGATTCTTTTAACTTTTTCTTCTTTTTAGTGCTCGGAACTTGTATTGTACTAGTTGGAGGGTCACATTCAAACTAGATTGTGGAACATGTGAAAATTTGCCATTTCTTTCTATCATAGATTTCTGGATAGGTATTTTTTCAAGTGTAAAGTGATCAGTAGTCCGTTCCAGAAACACTAGCCAAATCCACTCTCAAATCCCCGAATCTTTGTTTCAACCGTCACACAGCGTACTCTGATTGGTAATTGCGTTCCAATTAACCAATCAGAGAGCGTTGTGTGACAGTTGAAACGGAGATTCGGGGATTTTGAGAGTGGAGAGTTTTTCTTTAAGGGGGGCTACAGGACCTCAATCCTATTTTTTTTTGCTTTTCCACAACCGCATTCTTTTAACTTTTTCTTTTTTTAGGGCTGGGAACATAATTATATTGTGCTAGTTGGAAGGTTACATTCAAAACTCAGTTGAGGACCAAATAAAATAATGGCCATGTCTATATTTCTAGGTAGGTAATTAATTTTTTTTTAGTGCAAAGTGACCAGAGGGCGCCCTTTCAGAAAGCACTCTCAGTTTCAAAATTCCCTCTTCTCCCTCTCATCCATCAATTTTCGTTCAAAAAACCAATTAGAGTGGGTTGTTTAGATTTTTGAGAGTGAGAAACCTTGCTATATAGAAGCACACCTATGAATCTACTTTTACTCAAGTAACAATATTGGTTGATCTACATATTGAAAGGTTGTCATATGTTGTCTAATTAGATCACCTTGAGCTTATGATTTATACCAATTCTTATTCCCTTGAGATTTACTTTATTTGGTTAATGTTTCTTTAACTCTATTGTCTCTATTTGTATAATAAAGTCATTCGAGACGAGGTTTACCTTTTATTCCTTGGAATCTTACAAATAAGCAACCCTAATGAACCTCACCCAGCCTTGTTTGGGTCGGAAAAGGCCGGTATTACGAAGGAGGGTTTAAATTTGAGTGGTCACGAAATTGTCAGCATTCGAATTCGGGTGGTCGCGTACCAAGTTTTGATATCGCTGGACATTGCCTTTATTGATCCAAAGACATCTGTACTGTGAATAACGCTAAGATATGTTAAAGAAATGGGGCACGTTAAGACTTCCAGAAAACATTTTCACTCTCAAATCCCTAAATCTCCCTTTTAACCGTCAAATATGATTCAAATAAATCAATCAGAGTATTAGCAGTTGAAAGAGATATTTGTGGATTATGAGGGTAAGAAAGCGTTCTGAAATGAGGCCCATTTCTAGTCAAGGTCACTGAAATTTAGGAAGCCAGGCCCAGTTCTAGTCAAGGTCACTGAAGTTTAGCAAGCCAGGCCCGGTTCTAGTCAAGGTCACTGAAGTTTGGCAAGCCAGGACTAGGTGACCACACTAATTCCAACCTTCGAGATGCTGAAATAATATCTAGGCACCTATTCGTGGCCCAACCGAAGCTGGTTGAGGTCGTGGGTATTTCTGAGTTTCAATGGAAAGAGGGTGAAATGCACGTCTCAAATGTTCTATTTTATTTATTTTTTTAACTTCGTTTTCAACTGCATGGTCATATCACGACGAGTGTTTTACCCTAAGCAATTCATCGAAAATTCGGTTAACCCCGAGTTCAAATACCACCTGGTACATACTCAATACTCATAGATTTTTAATTGTTAGATATTATTTTAACGTCTCTGTAACAATTTTTTTGTAATTTGGGTTTAACATCGCTTTCAATTCCATGGTCATATCATGACGGGGGTGTTACCTTCAATTCAAAGGAAACACACAAACCTGCTACATACATTAAGCTCACCCAGCCTGGGTTCGGCCGGAATGCCAGCATCACGAAGTCTTCACCTCGCTGGACGTTGCTTAACATTGGTGATCCTACGAGAACCGGTGCATTCAACGCACCATCGAAGCTGGCTTAGTAGCAAATTACTGAAATAAAAAGGTGCTTTGTTTAGCTTTTGGTGTTTTACGGGATTCGAACCCGCAACCTCCGGGTCAAAAACAAATGCTCTTAATCACTGAGCCATGGAGGTCAGCTGGTATAATGGGACTATGTCTTGCACTGACAGTAAGGGCCAAATTATAAAACAGGATTTTTTTTGAGTAACGTCGTTTTTCAACTGCACGGTCAAACACGACGGGGGTTTTACCCTCCATTCGTAGGAAACTAACAGACCTGCCACCCACATTGACCTCACCCAGCCTGAGTTGGGCCGGAATGCCAGCATCACGAAGTCTTCACCTCGCTGAACGTTGGTTAACTTCGGTGATCCTACGAGAACCTGTGCATTCAACGCGCGAAATACGCAGGCTTTAAAAAAAATACTTGCGCGGGCTATATTGTGCTGTGTTTGGTTGAAGGGCATTTCTAAGCTTAGGTTCAGCTATGGACTTCAAGGCGTGTCTTAGATTCGGTGCTCCTTTCCCGTCCAATTTTTTTTGAACAGTGCTCCTTTCTATTGGAGTAATTTACTACAAAGCCAGCTTCAATGGCGTGTTGAGAGCACCGGTTCCTAACTTCTTTTAAATTTATTGTTTTATTTTGTGGTTTTGATTTCATAATGATTTTTTACTCTTTCATTATTGGTTTTTTTTTGTTTCAGAACTAATTTCAATCCACCCAGCCAACTGGTACCCAGCCCGTCCAACATACCCAGCCCATCGCGAGCAACCAGGTCATACCGATCAACCAGCCCACCCCGACCGGCCTACCCCGACCAGCCCACCCGATCAAGCCAGCACAACCAATCGAGCCAGCCCACCCAGACCACCTCGTCACCCAGACCACCTCGTCACCCAGACCACCTCGTCCACCCAGACCACCTCGTCCATCTAGACCACCAAGTCCTCTGTTAAGTATAAAGATTATGTTTTAATACTTTGTGCGTGTTGAATGTTTTATTTGTCTTGTTTTTTTTTCGCATGCTATTAAAGTATATTTTTTTAACGAAGAACGTGTTGGATTGTAGTGTTAGGCTACAACCCAACACCCATCTTACAAGCGATAGTACGAGATGATACCAGTTACATCGCGTATTATCGCTTGTCGCATTTTTTTTTTATTTCACTTTGTTGCATGCTTCTGTGTTTTCTCTTCAAAATAGTCCATTCTTTACTTTCCTTATTATACTTTATTTTATGTAGATTTTCTTTTTCCATAATTTCGAACTGTTGCATTCTTGGTTTTTCTTTTTTTATTGTTTCAGAACTAATTTCAATCCACACATCCAACTGGCACCCAGACCACCTCGTCCATCCAGACAACCTCGTCTACATCGCGTATTATCGCTTGTTGCTTTTTTAATTTCACTTTGTTGCATGCTTCTGTTTGCTTTTTATACTTTAATTTTATGTAGATTTTCTTTTTCCATGACTTAGTACTGTTGTATTCTTGGTTTTTTTTGTTTGTTTCAGAACTAATTTCAAGCCACACATCCAACTGGCACCCAGACCACCTCGTCCACCCAGACCACCAAGTCCTCTGTTAAGTATAAGGATTATTTTTTAATAATTTATGCGTGTTCAATGTTTTATTTGTCTTTTTTTTATTTATTAAAAGTATATTTTTTAAACGAAGAAGGTGTTGGTTTGTAGTGTTAGGCTACAACCCGACACCCATCTTACAAGCGATAGTACGAGATGATACTAGTTACATCCCGTATTATCGCTTTTTATTGTTTGATATATTTTTTGATTGCTTTTTTTTGCATGCTTCTGTGTTTTCTATTCAAAATTATACCTTTTTATATATATATTGTTTTTGTAGGTTTCTCTTTTTTATGATTTTGTACTGTTGCATTCTTAGTTTTTGTTTGCTTGTTTCAGGAATAATTTCAATCTACCCAGCCAACTGGCATCCAGCCCGTTCGATCTACCCAGCCCACCCGATGACGAAGCTCACCCGAACACCCAGCCCACCCAATCAAGCCAGCCCAACCATAACACCTCGACCATCAAGACAACCCTGACCACAAGGACCTCTGTTAAGTTTAAGTATTATGCTTTCATATTTTGTTGGTGTTCAATATTATATTTGTCTTGTTTTTTGCATGATATAAGGAGTATTTTTTTTAACGTACAGTGTTGGTTTGTAGTGTTAGGCTACAACCCAACACCCATCTTACAAGTGATAGTACGAGATGATACTAGTTACATCGCGTATTATTGCTTGTCGCATTTTTTTAATTTCACTTTGTTGCATGCTTCTGTGTTTTCTCTTCAAAATAGTCCCTTTTTTTACTTTCCTTATTATACTTTTATTTTATGCAGATTTTCTTTTTTCCATAATTTCGTACTGTTGCATTCTTAGTTTTTTGTTTTTTTTTTTATTGTTTCAGAACTAATTTCAATCCACACATCCAACTGACATCCAGACCACCTCGTCCACCCAGACCAACTCGTCCACCCAGACCAACTCGTCCACCCAGACCACCAAGTTCTCTGTTAAGTATAAGGATTATGTTTTAATACTTTGTGCGTGTTCAATGTTTTATTTGTCTTGTTTTTTTTTGCATGCTCTTAAAAGTATATTTGTTTAACGAAGAAGGTGTTTTCTTGTAGTGTTAGGCTACAAGCCAACACCCATCTCACATAAGCGATAGTACGAGATGATACTAGTTACATCGCGTACTATCGCTTTTTATTGTTTGATAAATTTTTTGATTGCTTTTTTTTGCATGCTTCTTTGTTTTCTATTCAAAATTGTACCTATATTTTATATTTATTCTTTTTGGTAGTTTTCTTTTTTTATGATTTTGTACTGTTGCATTCTTAGTTTTTGTTTGCTTGTTTCAGGAATAATTTCAATCTACCCAGCCAGCCAACTGGCATCCAGCCCGTTCGATCTACTAGCCCACCCGATGACGAAGCTTACCCGAACACCCAGCCCACCCAATCAAGCCAGCACAACCAGAACACCTCGACCATCAAGACAACCCTGACCACAAGGACCTCTGTTAAATTTAAGTATTATGTTTTCCTATTTTCTGCCTTGTTTTTTTTTTGCATGCTATTAAAAGTATTTTTTTAACGCAGAGAGTGTTGGTTTGTAGTGTTAGGCTACAAACGAACACACAGTTTACAAGCGATAGTACGATATTATACTAGTTACATCGCGTATTATCGCTTGCTGCTTTATTTCACTTTGTTGCATGCTTCGGTTTTCTCTTCAAAATAGTACCTATTTTTTATACTTTTATTTTATGTAGATTATCTTTTTCCGTGACATTGTACTGTTGTATTCTTGGCTTTTTGTCTGTTTCAGAACTAATTTCAATCTACACATCCAACTGGCACCCAGACCACCTCGTCCACCCAGACCACCTCGTCCACCCAGACCACCTCGTCCACCCAGACCACCTCGTCCACCCAGACCACCTCGTCCATCCAGACCACCTCGTCCACCCAGACCACCTCGTCCATCCAGACCACCTCGTCCACCCAGACCACCTCGTCCACCCAGACCACCAAGTCCTCTGTTAAGTATAAGGATTATGTTTTAATACTTTGTGCGTGTTCAATGTTTTAATTGTTATGTTTTTTTTGCATGCTATTATATTTTTTAATGAAGAAGGTGTTGGTTTGTAGTGTTAGGCTACAAACGAACACACATTTTACAAGCGATAGTAAGAGATAATACTAGTTACATCCCGTATTATCGCTTGTCGCGTTTTCTTTTATTTGACTTTTTTGCATGCTTCTGTGTTTTCTCTTCAAAATAGTACCTATTTTTTTACTTTCCTTATTATACTTTTATATTAAGTAGATTTCCTTTTTCCATTTTTTCGTACTGTTGCATTCTTGGTTTTTTGTTTTTGTTTTTTGTTTCAAACTAATTTCAATCCACACATCCAACTGGCACCCAGACCACCTCGTCCACCCAGACCACCTCGTCCACATCAATAACCCTGACCTGTCAGGGTAACTGCTAGTGTTAAGTTTCTTTTTTTTTGCATGTTCATTTTTACTTTATGTTGTCTTGTATTTTTTTGAATGATGGTATAACGTGTATATTTTTTCTTTGCATGATACATCTGCCCTAATCGCTACTCAAATATACTGCCTTTTAATATAACAGCATAAGTATTATAGGAATATGAGAGGGAGAGATTGGACAGTTACTGTATATGCCCTAAACGCCAGTATATGTCCTAATAAATGTAAAATTCTTTAACCAACCGAACACTTAAGATTCTGTTTTAACTTGCAAAGTGGCCGATTTGGCTTTCGTTTGTCTGTCTGTGTATCTATGTGTTCAGTGTGTGTGTGTGTGTATGTCTGTTACGCGATAACTCTCGAATGGATTCTTCAAACATGATGAAATTTTGTACACATGTTTATTAGAGTCTTACAATTTTTAACCGAACACAGTGAGGGAGCGAAGCGACCTCACTAAGTAATGTTCTGTTTTAACTTGTATACTAGACGATTTAGCTATCGTTTGTCTGTATGTAGGTATGTATGTCTGTTCCGCGATAACTCTCGAACGAATTCTTCAAAATTGATGAAATTTAGTATTCATGTTTTTTAAGGTCCTAGAATTTTACCTATAGTTTTTAGGCCGAACAGATGGGGGCCGTTTTGGTAAAAATTGGAAACGATTTTTCTACTTTTATTGAAACAAGTTAAGGTCTTGAAATTTTGTAGACTCGTTGAAAAAATATATTTTGGCAGTTGTGAAATTTTTTGATCGTAAAAGCTATGGAAGGAAGCCGCACTGTATTAAAAAATAAAAAAAAGCCAAAAAAAAGGGCCGGTTGATATTTTTAATCGAAACCTAGTTGGGTATTTAATGAAAGGTCTCAATTGTCCTCATGCTTAATTGAACATTTATAAGGCGATAGTTGAATCTGTGTGAGGTTTACAGTTCACAGAACCACTAGTATTAAACAGCATTAGTATTAAGTTTTGTATTAAGAATATTTTGATAATATTACAGTAGAGGTTTTTGGACAGATGTATTTTTGTGCATGATGTTTTTTTTTTTTTTTTTTGCATTTTCATTTTTCCTTTTTTTTTTCACTAGTTGGCGCCACAAGTTTTTTTTATATATTTATTTTTTAGGAAATAGTTTATTACGAAGTGGATTAGGCCTTGCAAGGTGTATCCTTCTTTTCTAAGTTGAGATACATTTTGTTGGGGATACCACTTAGGAAGGTAGAAAAACGGGCTGGAACTCTACCTCTTGGGTGGCCTGGAAACGAGTTCTTTTTTTTAGTAAATAAGTTGATTAAAAATGGAGCTGAACAACGAGCTAAAATCCAAGGATCTTCACACTCTTTTTCCCCTTTATTCTAACTATTAAAATTTTGTATCACTTTTGTTATTACCCCTTTTCAGTGCTCAGTTGATTTCTCATTATAGTTATAAAATAACTTATTACACCATGCAACTTATTACTATTCCTGACAGAAATCCCTTCTTTTTTGTTGTTGAAAAAATCCCTTTATTAAAAAAAATCCCTTAAATTCGAGTCGTGGTCAGAGTTTCGAACCTTCCTTCCTCAGAACCTTCTCTGTCTAGAAATTTGCTAACTTCACACTGTATATTCCATGTCTGCTATTTTTAATCAATTTCAGGATAGCTAGTACAAATGTTGTGGGATATCTTCTTGTGGGATTTCCTAATATCCACTACCCAAGCTAAATGAGTAGTGAGATTCTACGTTCAACGAGAGGCTGTTTTCTCGTGTTTTGGCTTTTTCTTTAGCTACACTTGATTATTCTGGGCTCTTGAATTTTTAAATTTCAAGTGACCTGCAGCATCTACCTACATTCACAGTGGTTTGTTCAATAAAACGTGAGTTCCCTCTGAATTGAGGAATCTATCTTACTTGTGGTTACACAATTCATACTTATCTACATAAATTGTGGGGAAATACTTTCCATCTCCAGCAATCTTCACAAGCTTCTTTCCAACAGTCTCAATGAACAATGAAGTCACAGGTTTCAAAACTCCAGGACCCATTGTTACTTTTGCTTCTACAATACTTCTTCTCACTCTTCTTATATATTTTGCTGAAATATACTTTCAAGTGCTCTTCTTGTAGCCTTATGATTAGCTCAGACACCAAGCTTAATACTACAATTTCTGGTTAATCTGAGTTATATATTACCAGTTTAACAGCCTGATTCACCTACGTAATGTATAAAATATCACTCCAAAGTGTGTTTCCGAGGTAGTTTTGTCTATACTTGATTAGTTCCTCAGAACCTTGATTTATTATCTTGTAACCTTAAAAAATATCAATAAAAGTTCTCAGATTTGACCACTCTTATGATGGGGATTCAACATATTCTGGACCTATTTACATGAAACTTAAACAGAATGATCTGAAAAAATTAAATTTGCCTTAATAATTTGAATATTTTATAATAATTATTACAGTATCACCTTATTTATACCGGCTAAATAGGACTAGTCCCATTATTCCAGCAGCAAGCCCAAGAAACATTATGTGGTCAAAATCCCATTCAGAAGAAAATTTGTCATGGATTTCCTACCAGACCTCTGGATGAAAACAGAGATGTTGTGTTTTGTTAAGCTTAATTAGAATAGCTTGGGTGATGGAAGCTTAGGTCTATTAAAAATTAGTGCAAAGTTAAACTACTTTACTTTTGGTGTCCAAGATGGTTGTGTCATGGTGGTGGAAGGATTGATTAACCCCAGAAGTCACCAGATTTATAAGGGAAAAGGCAAGGGAGATATATATAGAAGTTAGTATTGTTTCACATTTTAAATTAGTGGATTATGTATGTATCTACACTATCTACATATGTAAATGTACATTTTTCATATCTTACGAAGTTTCCTTATAACAGTTATAACATACATTGTTCTCTATAAGCAATACACATCAGTGATCAGATATAGTGAACTTGTTCCTTATAGCCAATATATTGATTATAGTGAAAATTGGCTGTTAGAAACAAATCTGTCCTGTCCCTTGAAGTTTGTTATAAACAATTTCTACTACTAAATTGAAATTAAAAGGACAGAAGTGACATTTTGAATTATAATAATTTTAAGTTACTATATAGGTATGAAATTATTATGAAAAAAAAAATACTTATAAGAGCATTACTAGTGCTATATTTAGACTGTCAATGCAACACAGGTAGTCCCATTATGCCACCAGTTTAACAAAGCACAAATTTAAATAACAAAAAGACTTCTTTACATTCATTTATTTCAAGTGTTCCAAGGTTCAAAGATTTTTTTTATGGAACAAAATTTTCAACAGGAACAAGGTACTACTGAGTCTAAAAAAATAATAAAAAATCTTAACAAAAATGGTCCTAGATCTTCAATGCTGACCTTGAAATTTGACACAGTAACTTGATTTTATTGATGAATTTCAAATAAATCTCAAATCAAAATAACAAAATTGTTTATTTTAAATTTAAACTAATGGATGAATGCATTTTATTTTCAGATAACGATCAACATAATCTACTCTCAGGCTGGAAAGTGTCACTGTCTCTATCTCCACACCACATTGAATATGACTACTATGAGAGAGTATGTGTGCAACAGTGTTTTTTTTTTATTTTATTTGACAAATGGTCTTGACATATAATTATGAATGACCTGTTAGATAAAAAGAATTTAAGAAACAATTAGAAATTAAATTATCATCATAGAGTGATGTCATTGTGAACGATGGTAGCAAGACAGTGGAGGAATGACTCAGCAGTTCTACCACTGTCTTTACAAGGAGGCTAATAATTGACTAGGGCCCCCAAAACCAAGCCAATGCTGGTCTACTCTCTGTTTATAGTCCCCTAGCCAGACTGCTGGTCTACTCCCTGTTTATAGTCCCCCAGCAGAAGTAAATATCAAGGGAAAATAATGATTTTATGATTATTCAAATTTACTAGGTATGTTATTGTTATCTTTGTATTGAAAAAATATGTATTGTGATTTCTTGTTGAGTAACATACTATTTAAAATAATCTTAGTATTCTTGTACATTATAAAAAAAATTCCATACTAAATCTTTTTTGATAATTTGAAATTGTTTTCTTTCATTTCTTTTAACCCTATTGGTAAAACATTACATAATTTAGCTCCATTTAATTGAATACTCTTTTCATATAACACTGCGGATTCTGGTTCAATTGTTAGTGTATTTATGTTGTTATCTCTAAATCTTGTTTTATATGGTTGGGGAGGTCTTAGAATTGGAAAACTATCCAGCGTTTTTTTTTTTTTTTTTTTTTTTTTTTTAAGATAGTATGTATAAAATTGGAAGCATTACTATGTTACGCATTCATTCACTCAATCATATTTTACTAGTTGATGTTGTAGGGAGCTTGGCTACTGCTGGGGCACTCAAGGTGCTACTGTATTCCACTTCAGTTAGAAAGTTGGATCATTCTGAAGCACATATTTCTATGTGTAATCATCCATAGTGAGATCTTGACCATTTTCTTTATAAGCTACTAGCCACATTGCGACTAAGCCTTCAGGGTGTTGCATTCACCGCATTTTGCTGTTGTAAAAATACAGGTAACATGGTTAATTCAATGAAAAATAATATATTTTAACTTTCATAAATAAATTATATATATTTGTTATTGTGAAATTAATACAGTACCTGCTTGTTCCATGTCTCAATTGCACTTCTCTTTTCTTTTTATTGGTTTTTAAACTTATTTTGTATTAGTTTCTGTGACTGAAAAGGCTTGTATGCTTTCTGACCTGGGTTTGTTTCCTAGCGTAGTAAGTTTTTTTTTATGCTCTTCACTTGGATGATCAGGATCCACTCATACACTTTGAGTAGTTGTAGAAGTAACCAGTTGTGGCATTTCAAGCTAGCAATGAGTTACCAGGCAAATAATGTTAAAGGATTTTCAAAATGCCAGGCTATTCACTAAAGTTGTGATATAACAACACAGAATTACCACATCTGTACATCTTTTGCAATATAAATAGAAAAATAAAAACAAATGTATCAGAAATACTTCTACTTCTGAACAAATTAACTTAATACCTATACCTATCATGGAAAAATATTTTAATTTTTTACTTTCCTTATCCTATAATAAGGAAAGTATTGTATTCGTCGAAAATTTGACCTACCCAGTTTTTCACATTTCTGGACGAATCATAGCCTCAGGATACCAAAAAAGTTGTTTTCAGCCATTGGTCTGTGCGTCTGTCTGTCTGTGTGTGTGTGTAAACAGGATATCTCGAGAACGGTAAGAGCTATTGACTTGAAATTTGGTGTGCAAATTAGTTTTATACACCAAACGAACCACGAAACTTTTGGTTGAAATCGGACTCAAGATGCGGCCGCAGGGCCGCAAATATTGGCCGCAACCGCCGCTTCTTTGAATTGGTTAAAGATACAAAAAAAGTTAAAGAACAACATTTTCTCGGATTAAAAAAATAATAGGGGTGTATTCTCATCATTTTTTTGATATCTTGAACTTTTTGGAACCCGGCCCCAATTTACCGGTAGGTATTTTGGGGGGACCCGCTTAGACCAACTTTTTATTATTTACCCTAGATGGGGGTTGAGACATATCAAATCCAATGATTTTAAGGTGCTGATTACGAATTTGGCACTGATTTTTAATTTTCCGTTACCGTTGAGTCACCAGTGGCGGAATTCGACTTCTTTTTGGGGGATAAGGAAAGTCGTGTGATGTTTACACCATATTTTTTATTTTTCAACTGCATGATAATATCATAAAGGGCGTTTTACCCTCCATTCGCAGGAAACTTTCAACCCTACTACCCACATTAATCTCACCCAGCCTGGGTTGGTCTGGCATGCCAGCATCATGAAGTCTTCACCTTGCTGGACGTTCCTTAACATCGGTGATCCTACGAATGCATTCTACGCGCCATCGACGCTGGCCAATTTATTTTTATCAGGCCACAACTTAGAAGAAATAATACTAATTTTTTCGTCTTTCTTTTCGATTCTCTACCACCCTTATCTACACATTATTTAATTTAAAATATTTTATTTCTGTTAGTCATGTATAATAATTATGAAAGTATACTTTCGGATCGTCAAGCTAATAACATTTAACTCTTCTGATCACTGAGATCATATAAAATAATATATGATCTCAGTGCTTCTGATACTAAAAAAGGAATTGTTATCAAATGCTCTGTATTTAAATATAGGTATACAAAATAATATCTCAAAAACGGTAAGTTGTAGGAGATTTAAATTGGCATGTGTTATCGCAAATGAATGTATAGCGAGAACAAATATCTCGTAATCAATAAGACAAAAATATTAGAAATATGGAAATTTTACACGCATTTCAAATAATTACTATGAATTTCCGTCGTATTTGATAATTTCCCTTATGCTGGGTATAACACGTACATGTAAGGCTGGAATTTCGGCCCTACTCAGGCTGGCTGTGTCTAATATGGGGAGCTAGTATGATTATCAGCAAATAGATTGTAAAACCCCCGTCTTGATTACATCAAATCAGGTCGTTAAAACTACGTAAAATCAACCTGAGATTGCTAAAGGCAACAACCCCGCCCTTCAGTTAGGACATGTATATTGTATATATTTATTTATTTTTTCTCTCCTTTTACTTCTCTTATATTGTATGTTCATTTGTAATTATCTGTGTTGTATATAATATGTCGAATTAATAAAGTGTAAAAAAAAAAACAAAAAAAAAACCTGGTCACAATACATTTAATTAGGTCGCACTTTTAACTGTAATAGTTTCACTGAAAACACTGCAACCAGAAAAGATAATACCGAATAATCACGTAGGCTCAAAATATTTTTGTATTGATCTGCCATGGAACGAGCATTCTCGTGACGAGAGCTTTTTATTGGCTAAGTAAATATTTGCTTATAAAGAGTATGTAATTATTACAAGTTCTGGGAATGCGGTAATTAATTGAAAAATAAACAGTATTCGTGACACACGATTAAAACTGTCGTGGTATATTGGAAAAATTAAAACAGAAAAAAACGTGTGTGTATTACATCCTTTTATTTTGCAGCCATGAAATAACTATGGTCAGCTACTTTTAGACGTATGTGGTCTGTGTTTAGCTTATCCACCCCGTAGTATATACAGGGTGAGCATAAAGTCTCACCCCACCCCCCGTATCTCGAGAATGGCTGAAAATAAAAGAAAACGCAAAAACCCGTATTCCTTCATTTTCGAGGAGATTAATTTTCAGCCAAAAAATTTTTGCCTACACGGCCCCAGTCAGGCTGGGCATGGACCAACTTTAAAATCTTAAATAGAATAGTATGTCTTGTGGCATATTGTTTTAAAGGTCTCATAGAGAGAATTTCATTACAACAAATTTCAGTGAGCTACAACTTACCGTTCTTGAGATACAGGGTCGGACGTCCTGCGTAATATCCATATATTTTGACCTATATCTCGTTGACCGTAAATTCCAGAAAAATTAAATTTGTTGATAATAACTCCTTATGGCAAGAACTTTCGAACAAGTTAAAACTTGATTTGTTTTTTCGTTAAAATTTTTCGAATTGTTCGTCCGGCTGGCTGACGAAACCGACCAGAAACTAATATCAACAGAGTATGTCGAGTTATACCTTTTTCGACAGAGCTTGTCGTAAGGAGTTATTATCAACAAATTTCATTTTTCTATAATGTACGGTTAACGAGTTATAGGTCAAAATATATGGATATTACGCAGGACGTTCGACCCTGTATCTCGAGAACGGTAGGTTGTAGCTCACTTAAATTTGTTGTAATGAACTTCTCTCTATGAGACCTTTAAAGCAATATGTCACAAGACATACCATTCTATTTAAGATTTTAAAGTTGGTCCATGCCCAGCCTGACTGGGGCCGTGTAGGCAAAAAATTTTTGGCTGAAAATTAATCCCCCTATAATTAAGGAATACGGGTTTTTGCATTTTCTTGTATATTCAGCCATTCTCGAGATACGGGGGGTGGGGTGAGACTTTATGCTCACCCTGTATTATATAAATGCTTCCATTGCTCATTCCGTAGTATACCTCGCCACTCCAAAATTTGGTAACTAGCTCAATTTTATTTACTTCCAAGCTCTTTATCAAACACCTCGGCCGAGGTGTGAAGAACGCCAATACAAAGAAAGAGACAGCCCGGCAGAGTGTAAGGTTATTAAAATATACACCTTTGCACAAAAGTGTGATAGAGTCCATTTTAGTTTAACGTGGTTGCTGCTATGAAATACCCCATTTTGTATATTGTTGTGGCCAGCTTGACGCACCTATAGGATCGGTTTCGATCATGGAGAGATAAGCCGTAGAGAACTCCACAATAAGAAACTACACACATAATGGCTACCGTGATTACTTATTCTGTAACTACATAAAATGGCCAGTTTTCTGAGACTGGATCATTTTATCTAATAGCCGAGTTTATCACACAGCCGAGAAATTTACCTGTTCTCCATGGATTTATCTCTAGGGATAATAGCTCCGTGAAACTGGCTGCGCCACTTCAAACACAAAATTTGGTGGTAGTATTCAATATAACGTATACTTATTTTCAGGATATCGATATGTAATTATAGAGAAAAAGTATGAGCTTTTACAAAGGCCGCTATAGATCATATTTAAATTGGCCTTGCCACACTTCACTCACGAAATTTGCCAGATATTAGTGTTATTACCGTGGTCGAGCACGTGTTCTAGCTAGAGTACACTCTGTGCTTACACGCACGTTGCATAATGATAAGAATTCCGAATGGAAGGATAACTTCTCATGTCTTGACTGTGTTTTAAACCAGCAAACTCTAGGCCTGACCTACATAAATTATACTGGATGCTAGTAAATTTATGACCACTATACATTTTCCGCGAAACCAGTAGAATAATTTTTTATCGATTATGAAGAGATATATTTGCTATTATATTATATAAACTGTTGTGAAACCAAACGACTTTCCTTATGCCTCAAAAATAAATTTGGTATGGAAGTTGATTTCATATACCAAACCACAAAACTTTTCGATGAAATCGATGCCGCCATTTGGTGACGTTTAGCGGTTCTGTCAAAACGATAAAAGACACGAAAAAATTATAAAAACAACTCCTATTATTTTTTTGATATCTTGAACTTCTTGGAAGCCGGCACTAATTTACCGGTATTTTGGAGGTCCCGCCTGGACTTTTTTAATATTCATCTTAGATGGGGGTTATGACTTATCAAACCCAATGATTTTGAGATACTGATTACGAAATTGACATTAATTTTGAACTAACTATTATTGTTGAGTTACTAGTGGCGGAACTAGACTATTCGGGTGATAAAGAAAGTTCATGTGGTGTCACACCAGATTTTTTCTTAGTGAGTTTCTCTTTCTTTATAGATAAACCAATGAATAAACCAATATTTGTATATATTTCCTACGAATGGAGGGTAAAACGCCCTTCGTGATATTAACATGCAGTTGAAAAATAAAATTAAAATATGCCAGCGTCGATGGCATGTTGAATACACCGGTTCCCTTCAGAACACCGAAGTTAAGCGACATCCAGCGAGGTTAAGACTTGGATGGGTGACCATTCAAATTCTCGTGACGCTGGCTTTTCCGGCCCCACTCAGGCTGGGTGAGGTCAATGTGAGTAGCAGGTTTGTGAGTTTCCTGCGAATGGAGGGTAAAACCCCCGTCGTGATATGACCATGGCAGTTGAAAGCGACGTTAAACCCCACTTTTAAAAAAAAAAAAAAAAATATTTTTCCATGATAGGTAGGTATTAAGTTAATTTGTTCAGAAGTAGAAGTATTTCTGTTATAACCTGATATTTTTGTTACATTTGTTTTTATTTTTCTATTTATAGTGGTAAAGCTGTACAGATGTTATAATTCTTTGTGTTGTTATATTACAACTTTAGTGAGTAGCCTGGCATTTTGAAAATCCTTTAACATTATTTGCCTGGTAACTCATTGCTAGCTTGAAATGCCACAACTGGTTACTTGTACAACTACTCAAAGTGTATGAGTGGATCCTGATCATCCAAGTAAAGAGCATAAAAAAAACTTACTACGCTAGGAATCAAACCCAGCTCAGAAAGCATACATGCCTTTTCAGTCACAGAAACCTATACAAAATAAATTTAAAAACCAATAAAAAACAAAGAGAAGTGCAATTGAGACTTGGAACAAGCAGGTACTGTATTAATTTCACAATAATAAATACATATAATTTATTTATGAAAGTTAAAAAATATTAACTACATACAGTAGCACAGTACAGTACAGTAGCACCTTGACTGCCCCAGCAGTAGCCAAGCTCCCTACAACATCAACTAGTAATATATGATTGAGTGAATGAATGCGTAACATAGTAATGTTTCCAATTCTATACATACTAGACATTCGGAAAAAAAAAAAAAAAAAAAAAAAAATGCTGGATAGTTTTCCAATTCTAAGACCTCCCCAACCTTGTAATTATCTGTGTTGAATATATGTCCTTAAATAAAGTGTAAAATAATAACAATAATAACTTTTTAAAAAATGGACATTTTGAAAAGTTAAAAATCTGTTTTACGTGCACTATAGTAGTCAAGTGGTTAACACACTTCTGGTAATCCCGCTAGCATAATGATCCATTAGTTTGAATCCCACCCAGTGCATGAGTTTTCCCTCATTAATTTGAGTTTTTGACCACATAATAACAAGACTCTCAGGGTTAGGTGGTAGAAAATGCTTTGAGCATTAACTCGCCTGGTGGTTACCTTCCACTAAAGAGTGTTATTATTACTATATTATTTTTATTATTGTTTAACAATGACATAATTCAGATAGAATACAATGATACATGAGAGGACATTTAGACATTATAAAATACACACATGAATACATTTTACAAGTACACTTTTCAACAATGTTACAAATCAAAAATGTCTTATAATTAAATGTGCAAGCTTTTCAGGGTACATAGAATAGTAGCAGCGTTACCCCTCTGAATTGCAAGGGATATTTTCTACCAAAGATGTTGAGCTGCCTTTCTATTTCTGGAAATATCCACAAGCAGGCTAGGTACATGGCTTCTACTTCATTTTGACAGTAGATGCTGTCTCTTAGGAGTATAATATGTAGTTTTTTTTTTAAGATGAGTGTTTCACAGCTTTTTTTATTTCGTAGCCATGAAACAGGAGCTACTGTAGATGTTTGTGGTCTGTGTTGTAGTTTGCCCATCCCGTAGTATGCCTCCCCTCTGATGGGCGAGAAGGGACACAATACTTCCCATTTAGGTGCTGGGTCAACACGAGTGTACCGGAAGGTATCCCTTACAAACAATTGTAAACAAATTAAGAATACAAATTTTTGTCGGCATGGGGGATCGAACCCGGGACCTTCTGCATGGCAAGCGGGTGCTTAACCACTGAGCTAATCGCGCGCTCTATGATGATATGATGTAGTGAGAGATATGATGACTCTTTCCAAGCTTGGAGCAGGTTTGGTTGATCCATACCTGAAAATAAAATAAAATATACTATATAAATATTTTTAAATAAAATAAACTGATGTGAATGCAAACTTTTGTTACAAATGAATAGCAACTTTGGTTTTGTGTCCATCTGTTGGTCTGTTAACTGCATTTCTTATAATGTGCAAATTTCTGAAACTCCTAAACAAATTTGAAGAGAATTGGTTGAGAACTTTTGTAGATACAAGTGACTTAGTAACAATCATAAAAACAATAATAAAAGTTGAAAATTATGATTACCATTCATGAGGAAGTATTGTGTCCATAATGAATTGGCAGTGCATTGCCTTAAATAACAAGAGAATGCCAAAAATTGTCAAAACTGTACCATACTTATGGGTTCCTATTGATATAAGCTTGTTTTGTTTAACTTAAACTGCGTTTTAAGTAAGTTGTGGTTTGCATTGTAGTAAACCCCTATTAGCACATACAATAATGTACCTATGCCTACAAAAAAAACTGTGTTTCACATGGATCAAAGTCAGAGGTACTTTTTATAATATTCTGTGACAATGAACTAGCATTAATGTGATACACACTTAATTATTATGATATTTTTGATTATTATTAATGCCTTGGCTAAGTCTAAATGATAAAATATAGCAAAAAATTCATAAGGTTTGACCCCTAGTAAAAATATGTTAAAATACAAAATAATCATAGCTGTATCCACCATTGTGGCCATGCCTTTGTTCATTTAATTGGGAAATGGCTAGTTTATCATGAAAATATCACAGAATATGCATTAAAAGTACCCGTGACTTTGATCCAAGCATCAACTAAGATTTTTTCTTAACTAGAGAATGCATAAATTGTATGTTTTAAAAGGTGTTTTCTACGATGGGGACCACAACTTAATAAATTAATAATTTAATCCCTTCAAACCCATTTAAGTTGAAGGTTTCAAGTTTATTCTAATAGGAAACTTATGAGAATAGTACAGTTTTGACATTTACTGCCATTCTCTTGTTCAATTATTTTAGTTGATAGACTAATCCAAGACAAAATGAGAAAAATACTTTTTCATGTTGTTCAAGTTGGATTTTTAACTCAACATTTTAAAAAGACAAAAAAGTTTAAAATAAGCTAGTTACCATTTTGATTCTGTTGTTATTTTCACAATATTTTTTATGTTTTTGAAGAAAAATGAAAACATGTGGTACACAACAGGGAGGACCAAAACTATAAGTTAGTGCCCAAATTTTTTTTAATGACTAAGACATGTTCTCTCTGGTAAATTTCCAATGCTTTCCAAATCTTCCATTGCAGTCCTCATTCATAAAGAGGGAGCTTGGACCGAAGTTATTAACAACTATTGTCCGATTTCCCTTCTGAACAACTTTTCTAAAATATTTGAGAAATTGGTTAGCAGTCAACTTTCTCATCTCTTGGAGCATATTAAACTTATAATTAATTGATCAACAGTACACATTTAGGGCTAAAAAATCGACAGCTAACACTATTTCTTCTTTTCTACTTCAGCAGGACAATATGTTGTCATCAGATTTAAATGTCATGGGGATCTTTGGTGACCTTTCTAAATCCTGTGACATTGCATCTGTACCAGAAATATGATTACCCATATAGGTGGTAGAAAATGCTTTGAACATTAACCTTGCCTGATGGTTATACCTTCCACTAAAATGTGTTATTATTATTATTATAATAGATTCAGAGAGTCCGAGTTATAACACTAGATTTGTCAATATTACTTGTCACTCACTTGGCAGAAGTAAATATGTTTCTGTATTTGAAATCATATTTTAAATCAATGTTTTGGATTCAGTTCTTCAAAAAAAGTTCAAGCTAAATGTGTCCAAAATCGTGCTCAATTTAGCCTTTAAAAGTTCGGGTGACTGTTTGAAAAAGAGTTATGTTTATTATTCATTCAAATAACAGTGGAATATTTTGAGTTTCTTTATAAGTACAAGGTTTGCTTTTTAGGAATTGACTTTCAAAGTTAAAAAATACCTTCTACTGGACAAAAGTTGTAGTACATTTAAGTTAAACTAGACTAAAAAAATTGAAGTTCTGAAAGAGAATGCTATTATTGCTCTGTGACTTACCCTTCCTGTAGTGATGTGATTGTTGAGATATTGGTTAACTTTTAAGGATTATCAATAATAATCTCAAATCTGTACAAACTACAATGATTATTTTAATAAAACAAAGTCCAAGAGGAGATACCACTGAGATCACCTCAGTGGGAGATACAAATTTACTGACTGAACAAAACATCAAACAAAACACTCGATAAGCCAGCGTCGATGGCATGTTGAATACACCGGTTCCCTTCAGAACACCGAAGTTAAGCGACATCCAGCGAGGTTAAGACTTGGATGGGTGACCATTCAAATTCTAATTCTCGTGACGCTGGCTTTTCCCGGCCCCACTCAGGCTGGTTGAGGTCAATGTGAGTAGCAGGTTTGTGAGTTTCCTGCGAATGGAGGGTAAAACCCCCGTCGTGATATGACCATGGCAGTTGAAAGCGACGTTAAACCCCACATAAAAAAAATCTGGTGTAAACATCACACGACTTTCCTTATCTCCCAAAAAGGAGTCGAATTCCGCCACTGGTGACTGAACGGTAACAGATAACTAAAAATCAATGCCAAATTCGTGATCAGCACTTCAAAATCATTTAATTTGATATGTCACAACCCCCATCTAGGATGAATAATAAAAAAGTTAGTCCAATCGGGTCCCCCTACAATACCGGTAAATTGGGGCCGGTTTCCAAAAAGTTAAAGATATCAAAAAAATGATCAGAGTGAACCCCTATTATTTTTTTAATCTGAGAAAATGTTGTTCTCTAACTTTTTTTGTATCTTTAACCAATTCAAAGAAGCGGTGCTTGCGGCCAATATTTGCGGCCCTGCGGCCGCAGAATGCGGCCGATTTCAACCAAAAGTTTCATGGTTCGTCTGGTCTATAAAATTAATTACCATACCAAATTTCAAGTCTCTAGCTCTTACCGTTCTTGAGATATCCTGTTCACACACACACAGACACACACACACACACACAGACAGACGCACGGACCAATGGCTGAAAACCACTTTTTTGGTATCCTGAGGCTATGATTCGTCCAGAAATGTGAAAAGCTGGGTAGGTCAAATTTTCGACGAATACAATACTTTCCTTATTATAGGATAAGGAAAGTAAAAAAACACTCGATAATGTAAGGGAAATGAATTAAATAAAATATCCCACAATAAGGGATTGTAAATTTCCAATCAGAAATTTGTACTATCTATCCTGAAATTGACTAAAAATAGCAGACATGTGTGAAGTTAGCAAATTTCGAGACATAATGAGTTCGAAGGAAGGAAGGTTCGAAATATTAAAACCGACCCTTAAATTCCTATTTGTGAAGAGTAGGCAACGCTGTTCAGCAACGAGTTTTTTTGTTTGTTTACCTTTTTCAAATTTATTGGCGGTTAATAAAATTTATTCTGGGAAAATTCCATTATTTTGTTTGATTTGTTATGAATTCTGTAACAATTCTTGTTTTTTGAACTTTCCTAAACTCCTGTAATAATCTGAATGAATGAATCTTTTATCTAAATAAGTCTGATTTTTCTCCTGAATCATCTCCAAGTCTTCACTCGACAAACTACCCTAAGCAGTATTGTTAGGTAATTCAATAGATTCCACATAGAACTTCAGCCCTCACAATGCCTACAGATTCGCCTATGAGACCATCATTTCCACTGTTTTCCATTGAGAATATTGCTACCTCCACTCCTGTGTAAGTATCTCTTCCAAATTATCTAAGTATCAGCAGTATAGTCAAACCTGGATATAAGACAACAACTCTCAGGTCAAATTTACCTGTAAGGGAAAATAACATCTTTATAAGAGAAAAAATCTGGTGTCTTGAGTTTTCTTATATTCCGGTTTTACTATATGTATTATCATTAGATAGTAGCATCTTGAATATTGTTGGCCAGATATGGTTGAAATCCCTTGGATTTTCTAGTACTGTCCCTCCACGGAAAAAATTGACAAGGGTCCCCCTAGCTATTTGACATTAGAAGTGAGTAATTTAAATATAATCTACTAGTTGGTTAAATGGTATATTACATATGTGTTATTGACTTTGATCTATACAATTAGAAAATGAGGTTTTCAAAAAAGTGAATTACAAATAAAAATTGATGGGCTTTTAAACAATTAGAGTAAGGGCTGGCTAGATGACACTATCCAAATATACAATGTATGAAATGTATTCAATCTATGTACAGAAAAGTTTTTGTTTGAGATCTACCTCTTATTCCACAACATAGAAATGAAATTCTCTTATCTTGGATACCCAACATTTTTTTTACAGAGCTGCAGCACAGAAAGTGAAAAAAACTGTAACTATCAAATCAGCCACCAAAAAGAAAACCCCTCCCAAAGTAGCATCTGCTGCTAAAACCAAGAAAAAATGGAGAGTGGCCTTTGATGAAAATCAAACACAGATTGATGCAGGACAGAAGAACTTTGGTAGCACTGAATGCAATGAATGTGGTCTCTTGTACCAACAGGTGAGATATTTGTATTGGGTACACTGTACAATTTAAAAGAAAAAGAATTGATAGGTACAATCTAAAGCTGTGACACCCAGAAAGTGAGATTTCTATCAGTGTTATGTTAATGATGAATGTTTTTTGGTGGAAATTCATCCTTAAAATCATAGTTCTCAGTATCATAAAGATCTCTCCAGTTTTGTAGACATACAACAATATTAGAGACTGTTTAAAAAAAATAGATGATGTCTTTTAATAACAGCAACTACATAAAAGGTCAAAAGTATTTTTTTCTAAATAACTACTACCCCAACGGGCCACTTGCACCTTTTATTTTTTTATTGGCTCTTAGAAAAGGGTACATCATAAGGATTTTTATGGTTTTTTTTTCCAAACCCATGCGGCCCTTGTTAAATTTAACAACACTGGAAATTGAAATTTCATTTAAATGCTAGTTGCTGTTCACACTATCAAAACCAATTAAATCAGGTGCTATAAAACTTGTAAATAAGTTGGCAGCTCAAAATTATTGAGTTCTCTTTCTGTGCAAACAATTTGAGATGGTACACTTACTCTTATTCCACCTTAAATTAGATCACACTTCTCCATAAATTCATGCACATCAAAAAAGTTCTGATATGCTTTTTTTTGAACTTTTTGACCACTTATAACCTTTTTTAGTTCTGAATTTACAAAACAATCCCTGACAAAATTTCTAAGGGACTCATGTAAAAAAGGTCTCATGCCCAAAACATGATGAAATCTTTGGTAGAAAACAAAGCCCCATAAGAACATGTATATTAAAAAATCCAACTCTGTAAATATGACATAACAGTTTAATATCTGTTTTTTTTTTTTACATAAGGCAACTTTAAGCACGAAAATCGTGTTCGTTTTTTGTGCTTTTGATTGCAGAAATGGCTTTTACTGGTACTATTTATAATAGAATCAGTTGGGTGGTAAAGATTGCCACAGGCTATACTCCCACCCATTAGTTACGACATTGTATTATTTTCTTCTTTGTTATTTATTTATTCTTCAATCTATTTCAATTATTATTTATTTTAATTTTTTACTACAAATATTGTACATTACTTTGTCTCCTATTAAAAAATTATATAATAATAAATAAAATCAGACATTTTTTTCCATTTGCAAGTGATTGACCCAGTGAAGTAAAAAAAAAAAAAATGATTGAGGTAAATTTAAACATTTAAAATTTATCCTAACATCTCTTATATTTTTAGCATGAACCAGAAGATGAATACAGGCACAGGCTACATCATGATACTCTGGTAGATCTGACTCATCCCGGCTGGAAAAATGAAAGAATTGTTGGACGTTTCGGCCTAGACTATGTAGTACTTGTGAGGCAGAAAGACACCATGTGGCTTCACCGCACAGAAAAAATCATTGATCTGGTTGATAAAGAATTGGGATATGCTCCAACCAATAACAAAATCACCCCAAACACTCAGGTAAGAAAATGACTTTTGGTTCACTAGTATTAATAATAATAATACTCTTTAGTAGCAGGTAACCACCAGGCAAGGTTAATGCTCAAAGCATTTTCTACCACCTAACCCTCAGAGTCTTATTATTATGTGGTCACAAACTCAAATTAATGAGGAAAAATTCTTGCACTGGGTGGGATTCGAACCAACAGATCCCTACGCTACCTAGATTACCAGACTAGCGCATTAACCACTTGACAACCAGTGTACTAAGTATTGATTTCAACTACATTATGTTCCTATTACAAAGCCACTGTGACCATTCTTATTCAAATCCTCACGATGCTGGGTACCAGTACCACTCAGGATGGTTGAGGTTAATTTGAGTAGCTGCTTTGTGAGTTTCCAGGGAATAAAGGGTAAAGCCCCTGTTGTGATAATATCACAACGTGATAATGTCATATTATGACAATGCAGTTGAAAACTACATTAAACCCTAATTTATATTTTTTTAAAGTATCTACCAAATTAAACTAGTACTATTTCATTTACCTACATAAATTTTCATATTATGTTGTGTTCAATTATAAAAAGAATAAAAGGGTATTTAAAACTAACATCAAACAGTAGTTATGCTCCACCAGAAATGTGATCTAAACATAAAAAATAGTTATTTACTTTACAGTTTTACTGTTAAGCATTCAGCCTTAAATTTCCATTTCCCCCCTCCTCAGGCTTATCTCTACATCAGAAAAAAGCGTATTGCAGGCTGCTTGGTAGTGGGACCCATGTTGGAAGGCTTCCGGCTATTACCAGAACAAAGTACAGATGATGTGGGTTGTGTAGGAGAAGAAGTTATCCCTGTGAAGTGTGGAGTGTCCAGGATTTGGACTGCCAAGAAGCAAAGAAAACAAAATGTTGCCAAAAATTTGCTACAGACCATGAGGTAAGTAATCTCATCTATCCATACTTAATTTTATCTTAATGAAATAACCTAGTATTGTTGAAATCTAAAATTAATGATCCTCTCTTATATTAATATGCGTATAAAAATTGATATACATTCAGTGACTCATAAAATTAATGGATCATCTCCAAATCATTTGTACAGAATTTCTTGAAATTTGGTAAGGAGCTTTCTTATGCCGGGTCCACACTAAGCGAACATGTTAGCTAACAATGTTTGCGAACAATGTTAGCTAACAATGTTATTTCAAACAAGTTGTAAAAACATTTTCTAATGCCGGTTTACACTGCCAACATTGTTAGCTAACATGTTCTCTTAGTGTGGACCCGGCATTTGGTGACAAGAATGCATACTGTTTTGCATAAGGTCAACTTGCCATCCTCACAATAGAGTCAAATTTAACTACAACCATGTCTCAGCTGTGCATAAGTAGAAGAGATTGCCATAGGCAATAACCCCGCCCTTTAGTTAGGACATATGTTTTCAAATATTTTCTATTCTTTTTCATTTTTATTGTATATATTGTTTTTTTCATTTTTTCACTGTTAAAATTATTATTTATATGTACATAATGTCCTTTTGTATCTAATAAAGAATTATATAATAATAATAATAAAAAGTAGAAAAACCTTGGTTGCAGGAGAAGCAGTAAAGCACATGTTAATTTTTTTTTTTTTTAAGAAACAATAACTCAGGCACTGAGTAATAATTGTGCTGGACATGAAGAATAATTTTCCAAGCTGTACATTGCTTGTACAGCTACTTTATGTGGTTTTTTGCTGTCAATTTTACTTATTTATTGAGTCTGTTTTCACTTCTAGACATTTGTGGGTACGCCGCCAGTACATTCAAATCGAGTTTTTAAGTACCAAGTCAACTTATTGTTTTAAATATTCCCTGAAAAATTATTACATTCTGTAGAAGGATTAGAATCCATAAAGAGGAAACTTCCCGACGACTCTAGTATAAGAGGAAAAGTGAGACACACCCATTATCCCGCACACCACATTCACACACCTACAACAGTACGTATTTACTACCAAAACACTAGGGGACTTAAATCTAAAACTCATGACTTCTATTTGAACTTATTGAATGAAGATTATGACTTGATCTTCATAGTTGAATCATGGCTGTCCCCTGACATTAACTCCCGCGAACTTTTTGGACCCAACTACCAGGTGGTTAGGCAGGATAGAGATCCTGCTACGACTGGAAAACAACGAGGTGGTGGGCTCATAATCGCGGGAAAAAACAACATTCCCATTTCCCATATAAAACAAATAAGTAAATGCAACAAAGAAATTGAAACATTATGGGTAAAATGTACACTTAATCATCAAGAAGTATACATTGGACTGTGCTACCTTCCTCCCCCCACTAACCACTCTACATTCCTAAAATTTTCAGAGAGTATAGAATCTCATGATCTTCTCACCGAAAAAAAGCTTCTCTTAGTGGGAGATTTCAATATTCCTCAGTGGGGAAACAGCAACCACAAAAACATAGACACTATCAAGGAAGTGGAACTCCTAATGAGTAAATTCAACCTAGAATCTCATAATAGTATAAAAAATCAAAATGGTCGTATCTTAGACCTTTGTTTTAGTAACATGATGAGATTCAAGGCTGGAAGGAATAAAAAGTCTTGCATAAATATTGAGCTCACCCCCGGTCTAGTAAAACCTGACCCTCACCATCCGCCCCTGCTCATCAATGTTCAATGTGAAAGACTGCCTCAAACACACACTCCCAAACACAACACATTCTCACATGATTTCAACTTCCGTAAAGCTGAAATCAAAAAACTCCTAGATGAGCTAAAAAATACCAACTGGAATATACTTCACGAAAAACACAACGTTGATGCACAAACAGAACTATTCTATCAAATATTGAAAGAAGTTTTTGAGAAGTGTGTTCCTAAAAAGAAGCAATTTAAAACACCCAAATTTCCAAACTGGTGGTCAAAAAGCACAATAAAATCATTTAGACGAAAGGAAAGACTAAGAAAAAACAAATCTAAAACAAACAAACAGACACAAGAATACCATCAACTCAGAAAGCAATCTAAAAAAATATACATGCAGACTTCCAAACATACATAAATAAGATTACAGAAGACATAAAAAAAGGAAATAGCAAACCATTTTGGAATTACACTAAAAACAACAAACTGAACAACACACATAAAACGCTAAAATTCAAAAACATATCCGTCTCTGACCCCCAAACAATTACAAACTACTTTGCCCAACACTTTTATGAAGCATACAACCCCCAATCCTCAACATACTCGTACACAACCACACAAGATATAAATAATACACAATTAGATGGCTTTCACATTGAACAGGTGACAATGTCGGACATTGAACAGGAGATTTTATCTCTTCGCACAAATAAACCACCTGGACCTGATGGCATACCTCCCCAAATTTTCAAAGAATGTGTGGAATATCTGAAAATACCCCTTACAATATTATTTAATAAATGTCTGACAGCGAATGAAATCCCTGCAAAATTCAAAGAATCAAATATTACACCCGTTCCCAAAAAAGGTAGTGACCAAGACATCGAAAACCATCGCCCCATATCTAACCTAAATGTCATAGCTAAAATATTTGAAAGCTTCATCTACACCAAAATAGAATCCTATATAGGTGGTAAAATTTCCCCCTGCCAACATGGCTTCGTAGTTGGAAAATCTACTGTGGGAAACCTGGTAGAATTTTCCGACTATGTTGCGCGATCCATCTCCGAGCAGGCTGACGTACATTGTCTATACACAGATATAGAAAAATGTTTTGATAGGATACACCATGATGCCATTTTAAATGCTCTGGCAAAAAATGGTATCTCGTCTCTTGTCAAAATGTTTTCTAGTTATCTGCAAAATAGAAAAATGTACGTCAGATACCATGGTTTAACATCACCACCTATTACACCCCGCTCAGGTGTTGTTCAAGGTAGCAGGCTTAGTAGCCTGCTCTTTATCCTTACATACAATGACATAATAAATAAAGTAAATTACTCCCGGGTCCTTCTGTATGCTGATGATCTCAAAATATATAAAGCCATCCATGACACAAGAGATTGTGATCTCTTACAGGAAGATATAAATTCCGTGTCAGGATGGCTTACAGAAATTGGTTTAAACTTCCACCCTAATAAATGCTTTGCCATCAACTTTACAAACAAAAGACATTCACATAAACCCACCTACTACATAAACAACACCCCCATACTATATACTGACCAATACAAAGACCTAGGCATAAAATTCGAACCCAACCTAAATTTCAAATCACATATTTATGAGATCAAAAATAAAGCATACAGACAATTAGGAATGGTAATAAGATACTCCAAATATATCCAGGATCCTGACGCAATAATACTCCTTTACCAATCATACATTCGCTCGGTACTGGAGTATGGTTCTGTTGTATGGAACCCTACCACTAAAGTTGACTCTAAAGAGCTAGAAAGAGTGCAAGCTCGATTCATCCGGTACTTATTTAAAAAACTAAATGGGTTCTACCCATTATACCCCAACTACATCGAGTATGATCTGCTCACTGAAAATCTCCCCATCCAATCACTTGAGGGGAGGAGACGAAATGACCAGATCAAACTCATTCAAAACGTAAGTACCGGAAAACTCTGTAGCCCTTACATATACCAGATAATACTCCAGTGCCGAAAAACAAATGACCCCCGACTAAGAATGACTGATAACAGGGCACAGCTATTTCAAATACCCCGTAAAGACAACTATACTTATAAGTCCCCAATAATACAGGCACTTGATGTATATAACAACACCAATGACAATGACAAACCAAATATTATTATTTTATAATACCCAAAGTAACGCGTCAGTTATTGCCTCACACGTCACACAGAAACCTAAGGTTTCTGTTATCCGTGATGAGGTGTAGACGACTATTAAAAAAAAAAAAAAAAAAAAAAAAAAAAAAAGAGGAATTCTAAAAAAAAAGTTATATACAGGGTGTTTCAGAAAAATGTACCTTTATTTTAACGACGTGTTGTATGGACCATTTTAGGGGGGGTCAAGTCTATAACAAGAAGGGCGAAAGTGCTTCATAAAGAAGATACACGCCTATGAAGGTTTTTTTAAAAAAATCTAAGATTTGAATTACGCCTTTCATGTTAGAGTTATTGAAACGCGGAAAAAATCGACTCAAAATTCAAGATAACGCCGTTATTTTGATGTGGAAATCGAGGTCATTGCACTCTCGGGGGTGGCCACAGGATGGTTATCTGTAAAATAATTATGAAGCACTTTCGCCTTTTTTTATAGACTTGACCCCTCCTAAAATCCTCCATATAACACGCGGATAAAGGCATACTTTTCTGGAACACCCTGTATATGTATGTATGTACATATGTACAATGTATATGTCTAATAATGAACTTTATCTTATTGTATTTAATATTAGTTGTTAATAATATAATAAATTTGTATTCTCTTCTTCAGGATGAACTTCATCCCTGGGAAAGTGCTGGGTCTGGACGACATTGCCTTTGCAATGCCCCTGCACATTGAAGGACGAAACTTCCTGCAGCGCTATTGCAAGAGGAAGGACTTCCTTGTATACTTTGGACTTGCCATATGAGCGGATACCTAGACCACTTAGGTCAGTGGAATTTTCTTCTGATCTAATGACTCGTTTACATTCAGCTGAAGTATGCAGGGAAGAAGGCTTGTCGAAACTGGAGGCACCATACTTGCCTGCTTACTTCTACTTCTCCTGTACTGTACTCACTCAAGATAGTACAGAGGCACACTATTTTAAAATAAATTTACTGTGAGCTTGGACTGAGAAAGTGTGCAATTCTTAGTACAAATATTTGGTCATAAATTGCTCAAATTGATAATATACATAGGTTAAGAGAGCAAATACCTAATGCTGATTGCTATAATTATTTCTACATATTGATAGTGAACTCTGTAATTTTGTGAAGGTGTATCATACTGATTGAGGTAGAACATATAATTTTTACTAATTTCACAGAAAATAAAATATGGTTAACACAGGGGTTTTTTTTTATAATATAGACTTGTTTCGCCGGTTAGGGCATCTTCAGTATATTTAAAATGAAAAATTACATCAAAAAAAAGGATTGTACTGGGGGGGAAAAAAAAAAATCATTTTAAATGTACTGAAGATGCCCTGACCGGCGAAACATGTCTATATTATATATTTTTTAAAACCCTGTGTTAACCATATTTTATTTTCTGTGAAGTTAAATTATATTGATCTACCTGAATCAGCATAATGATTTCTAATTAAGAACAGAACACCCTTGAAATCATGTAGAGATTTTTTATTCATGTTTTTGATTCTAGAAGTCACGTTGCTCTCCAGAGTCATTCTATGAACCTTTCTAATCATATGAATAGTGTCAGCCTATGTCTTGTAAAGTAGGTATGCACCAATATTATATGCCTACACAATAGGTATTTTTATGTACAATGTATGTAGTACCTATCTAAATTGTTCTGACGGATAAATGATTAGTCGATTTTCTTGGTGATTTTTCTTTAAAAAGAAGATATTCTATACTTTGCATTTACGGTACTGAATCTTCGGTACCCTGAGTTTCAGACATCCCAGGCCGAAACAAGTTTCAACATTTGTCCTGGCATTTTTTTTAACAGTTCGTTTAAACGACGAACGCTCTTTTTATCAAAGCTTTTTTGGTTGACAAAAAATTCTGCTTATCTAGGAATTGAAATATATTTATTCCCTTTGACAAACTCTGGTTTTATCGAAACATTTTTGCTTGACAGAATTCTGTTTATCTAGTTATTAAAAATATGTACTTTATTATTCCCTTTAAATACTGAATTTTGTACAAACACAACGAAATACATTTTTCCTAACCCACTTTATTGTTAAGAATAAAATCTTCATAAGACATTATTATTAAGTAAATTTAAGAATACTCAATATTTGAACAATTTTTTATGGATACTCAGAATGCTCTAATTTATTATTTTAATGTTTATTTGTGAATATCTTTTGTAACTATTTTTCATATACACGCATCATTCTTCCTTCCTTTCCATGTCTATTTGTGTTGTATATTATGGCATGAGCTTTTTTAACGTTTATATTAACTTTTTACGTATTAAAATTTCTCAATCTCTTTTATTTGTGTGTAACCTCTTTTATTAGATTCTTATACTGACTACGAAATTATATTATTGAAATTCAAAAATGGTTTTAATTTATAAAATAAAAAAGGCTTTTTATTCATATGTTCAAACCCGCATGCTCTAAATAATATTCGAAAGTAACAACAATAATATTATTCTTAAAAATCTAGGTAACATAGGTAATAAAAAATCAATTCGATTTTTTTTTTTCTTTTTTTTTCAAGAACCAGAAGAATCATTAATGAGATTTTGCAATGGCTCGAAAGTTTTGATCTTAAAACCTCGACCTGTCTTAGTACGAGGAAAGTTACCTACAAATTCACAATATTTGCCTTAGACCGGATTCGAACCAGTGACCTCCGCTCAGAGTAGACTTTGGTCAATTTTTCTCTCTACCCTAGACTGTTTTGAATTCACATAGGTAAAGAGGGGTAATTTTTAAGGATCGCTAAATTTTGGTTATAATAAGGTATATTATTTTCGCAATCGCTCATGCTGTTAACTCAGGGGCTCAAACCAAGGACCTCCTGCTATTTATATTTCACTCCTGCCACTTGCCATGTAAAATTCCCAACACACGTAGATCTGGCATGTGGATACCACGTGACGTGCCGAGCTGAACAGGCCGAAACCAGGGGATTCCAACCAAGCTGATTGAAACCCCACCAGTGTAGGTCCTGTCTATATGAGGAGGATTATAATTCCTATCTTGAACTCCATCAAATACAAAAGCTTCCCATCCTTCCTGTGAAACTAAATTTACTATTTTAGGTCTAGATATTTTCTCTTTTAATATTTAGATATAGATATTTTTTCATACATAATTATCATGTTTTTATGTGAATGTTGTTTAGGCATGCATATTGAAGATATTTACTGTAAAGGTTTGTGTGATAGTTTATGAGAAGTGCCACTTGAAACTCACTGTTCGATCAATAAGTTGTGAGGAAGATAATAGTTTTCTGGGCGGACCTCAAGAAAACCTCTGTTCTGATGGAGTTCACTATAGGAATTAACTTACTGGCTGCTCCATCACCTCCTAATATAGGTTTGCGTAGAACATCTTATCAGTGGAACAGAATAACCCCATGATAAACTCTCGGGCTGACCCAAAGGTTACCGAGATTACAATGTACTAACACTAGCTTAGCTATGTTTCCCTTGAGCATGTTATTCAACACGTTGGTGATTTTTCTATAATGTACCCACTGAACAACATCGAAATAATCAGCTATGTATAATAACACTCGTATGATAGCTTTCACTACGCGCCCTTAAGAGGTTGCCCTAACCAACTTGGCTACAGCTGGGGGAAGTGATGGTCTCCAGTCAACCTCAGAACGATCCAAGTTGAAAAGTTGACACGTTCTGAAATACATACCTATGTATTTCGAACCACCTTGAGAACTTGGGCTTTTTTCTTTATAAGCCATTAAACCCTTGGAAAACCGTAAGCTAGTATGGCTTGATAGGGTTGACTAGTCCTCTCGCAAGACTCTAGTGTTCTCCCTATTGAACATCCCCCGGCCAGACAATCCTCAAGGGGTGCTTTCGATTACCTACTACTGAGCCGTATTTTTCTTTCTGACCAAATTGGTTGCAACGGGAATAAAATGAACCAAACTGGAATCAAGTTATTTTTCTTTTGGAAGATGAAATTTTTCCTCTTCCAAAGTAACCAAAATGGAAGTAGAAAATTCTTGCTTCCAGTTCTTTTATATGTTAAATCCATTGTTTATTTTTAAAAGTACCGAAACGCATTTTTCTTTCACGAATGTGGTGAAGTTGACCTTGGAATAAAATGAAAATATTTGGAAATATCGAACCTGGAATTTTTTTTTACTCCAAAAGAAAAATAGGCCTCTGGTGTGTCATAAATGTGTATATCAAATTCATGAGTCAGGGGTTTGAGACCTGAGGATGGCGACTTTGATAAATTGTGCTACTGGAGGTACAAAATGTAGAGTGTGCATCGAACGTCTTCAAGAGGATGGACCAACGACTTTGATAGACGCGCCCTTGTAGGAATTAAACTCCAGAGTAAGCAAGGTGCAACTCATGGGTATCAATATTGCTCCTTGAAATCTTCCTATTTTTGAGGAAACACTTTATCCCATCAACGTACGTCCAGACTCACCTTCCCAGATTTCCTTATTTTCTAATCAACACCGATCCCCATTGTCCATTAATTCAGTTTCTTGGATTCAGTGATGCCGTCAGTTCTTGACATTTCAATAATTTCAATATACTTTCTCAGGCAAAAGGAAATTTTCTCAAACTTCCATCAGTGCGTTAGGAGGCTTCTTAAATTTTTTTTCTTTATTTAAATCATATACATATTCCTTTTGTTTCGTGGTACTTCGTTTTCATTTGAATCGTTGATTATTAGTTTTTTGTGCACCGATGGTTTCTTATAAGCACCAAATCTCTCGAGTTTTTTGATCTGATCTGTGGAAGAAAATTATTTTCGTTTTCTCAATTAATTTTATTTTTAGAATTCAAGTTCATATTGTAATAGAGATTCTGGTTTTAGAAGAGTTTTCACGTGGAGATTGTTGTAATGCAGTTCCAATCTTATGGATGAAAAATTGCGTTGAATTAGAAAAAAATCTTCTAAATATTTCTTCAGAAATCTCTTGTGTACGCTTTTCCATCTCATTAATGAGCGTTCGTAGTTCCATTGCATTTATCAGTCATCTCAGAAACGTGAGATATTGCTTTCTGATTGATATGTCCGTCCGAACCAAATTTTTTTGCTACAGGAAGCCTTAAAATAAGTCGGTCTTTGAATACTGATATTTGTTTGAAATAGGGCGATACCTTGTTTACTGCTCTGTAGTCAGAGAGAGTACTGCCCTCGAGTAATTATTTTTTTTTAACCATCATTTATGCAGAGAAAATCATCAGCTTATTTATTAAATGAATTTCTTGTGGTCTTTATTTCTTCTGGATGTAATTCATACAAAAGTTTGTAGCGTTCAAGTTCAACAGCCATGTGTACTTCGGCAGAAGTATTTGCTCAAATGTGGTTTCTAACAGTTGATTTCTAGATATTCATCTTTTCATAAATCAACTGTTAGATTCATACTTGATCAGATGGTATGATTTGGTTGATCAAGATTATTCTTTCGTGTAACTCAAGAGGCAATATTTTTTTCAGAATTTGACTGATAATCTAGGTAAACCCTGTTAACTGTGTTCCCACTTTTTTGGAATGAAAACTGTGTTGTCTACTCAACTGATGAAAAAAAAAAATCATTGGGCGCTCCTCATCGATGCTTGGTTTTTTTTACCAGTTTTTGTAGATAGTATGTAAAATGTACAGATATTTTAATCAAGACCAGTCGGGGTTACAAAAAATCCCAGCAGATGTTGCAGTAAAAATAAATAAAACTTAAAAATTTCATATCCGAAAACAAATTCGCATGTGGTTTATTTTTAATCAAATAAATAAAATAAATAGAAATGTACAAATTTTACATTTTATTTACACCTAACTTGATGTTTTCCCCATCACCAGGCGACCTTTATAAAATAAAAATGAAATGTTAGTATTTTTTTAGCATTTAGTAGTCCTTTAAAAAGGTATTTAACGTTCATATTAAATATGTACTCGTCATACCTTGAAACAGTAAAGAAAATTCCAAATATTCACTACTTATTTCGAGATTTTTTGAGGTCATATCAATTTCGTTTGCTGAGAATCTACTTGAGGATTCTGGCGAAGTTCTCGGCTCCCTGGTAGGCGTAGACTGGCGCACTGATGGGCTCCACGTCCTTGTACTGGACATTGGAGACGAAGCCTTGGAAGGCGGGGGCCGCGGGGGCAGCTTGTTGCTGAGCGGCCTGCTGTTGGGCAGCGTACGCTTTCTCGGCCTGGTACTGCTGGAAAGTGGTGAAGGCAGACACAGAGGCGGGGGTTTCTTTTTGCTGGGCGGCTTGGGCTTCTTGTTGCGCGGCGTAGGCTTTCTCAGCTTGGTACTGCTGGAAAGCGGCGAAGGCAGACACAGAGGCGGGGTTGGGGGCGATGAGGTACTGGGGCTGCGGGGCGGGGAGTTCAGCTGGGGCGGCCGCTGCCGGGACGGGCTGGATGAAAGCGGCGGACTTGAAGTTGGCGCCCTTCACTTGGATCTTGTTGTAGCCGAAAGTGTTGGAAGCCTGCTGAGCCTGGGCTTGGTTGTTCTGGGCGGAGTTGAAGCCTTGGTTTTGGTTTCCTGAAATCAAATAGGTTTACATGGTGAATTCAAAAGCGTTTCGAAATTTCATTAAAAAGCTGAGACTATACTTTTTGTTCTTCATTTTCAACCCCATTATTTTATTTCGGTTTCATTGAACAGAGTGGGTATTGGATTGGTGATAAGATCAGCTAACTTACGATCTTCTAACATGAATAATGAAAAGTTTATGATAATAAAAAAAAAAAAACCTGCTGATCGTCACATTTCACTTGATTTCTAGTCGTCACATTTTTACCCACCTTGGAAAGCTCCGAATTGGAATTGGGTGGCGGTGGTGGCTGGCTGGTTCTGGAACTTGAGTGGTCTGGTGGATGCGGGTGCTGGGGCGCCCACCGGTTGCACCTGGAACCCGGGGAATCCTGGGAAGGCGGTCTGCTTCTCGCTCTCGAAAGCGTTGAGTGGGGCGGTGACGTACTCGACTCTCTGCAGTCTGCCGTCGGCCAGCAGGACGTAGTAGAGACCGCTCTCTACGTTGGGGGCAGCTTGCTGCTGCTGGGCTGAGGAGCCCTCGCCTGAGCCTTCCACCTCAGTGGACTCCTCCTGAGGACAAAGTAGAGAGGAGGGTTTTACTTTATTTTATTTATTTACACTTTATTCATAGGCCATATTATATACAGAAGGAAAAAAATAAGAAAAAATAAATAAATAATATACATAATATATATGTCCTAACTAAAGGGCGGGATTATTGCCTTTGGCAATCTCTTCCACCCATGTTTTCCTCATAAATTCATAATGTTGACGAAACAGGAATTCATGTATTAAGAGGATGATAGTTCTCACCAGTACTAAAAATCAACATTCCAAAGTTTATCAGTTTTAATATTTCATTTGAATAAAATCTTTTTGATTCTTATGTCGCTGAAATATTCACCACTTCGACTTTCTACTCTCACCTGTCAAAGCAAACAGAACTTGCTAACTTGGTATTTCTAATTGTGGGACTTTTGAGGAAAGTGAAGTTGTTAAGATGTATTCTTTAGATTAATTTAGTTTCCATATTAAGTTATATGCATGTATACTTTTATCTGTTCAAGATAAATTTGTAACTCTGATGAAAGAACTCACAATTCACATCTGTCGAAAGCTATTTCGGTCAATTCGGTACTAAAAGCTTTATCAATCTAAAACATAAATCTGATCCTCAATATGAGAATTTTAAATTTCTCAATGATTGGATTGTAACAGAAAAATTCTGAACGTCATATTTCAAAGATAAAATTATCAGAATCTGTCAACCCATCATGTCATCATCGAACAATAAATCGGTTTAGCCGAATAGAACTTTGTATTGTTTGCGAAAACTTGCTTTAAAGTTCATAGCAACGTGATGGGAGCATTAGGTGTGAATCAGTTGATGATGAAATGGTCTAAACACGAGAGCAGGTAGTGTACCTTCCTTTGTTATTATTATTATTCATAGTCAGGACTCATACATTCTGGTACCTACCTCTGATGATTGTCAGAATGTAGGTTTGTAGTCCCATTCTGTCAATACCTTGAGTAATGTAGGTACCAACCAAACTTATATTGATAGTAGGAATAGTCCTAGTTCATCAACTTGTAAAATGTTTTCATTCATGGTTTTCTCTTACTGCCAAAAGCTATAAGCAATAAAGACTGTAATAAAACACTGTAAGTATTGAGACTTGAAGAAATGAGGCTTAGAGCAAGGACTAGAAAATAGTCCTCGCTTTAAATCTAAGAAAAAACTGTAATGACTCGTCAAGAAAAGCTAACCCACTAATCTTTGTTGTTATTGTAGTTGTAATCAGCATGGCTTTAGCTGAGGGAGTTAGCTATTGCCATGCTGTAATAGATGCCCTTTTGTGGGTTATGATGAAGTCTAATGTGTCCTTTGGTGATCCCCGTTCTTAAGAAATACATCAATTTCTGATGTGCTTTTAATGGGCAAATAGGCTGAATAATCAATACCACAAAAGATCTAACACTCTTAATATTCATTGAACTAAATATAAATTAGTTTCTGAAAAGCATCAAGCTGTCTTCATTACAGTAAATGCAATGTCAAGTTCCAACTTACGAGATGTAATTACGAAAGGCATTGAGTTCTAACAGAAGCATTGTTTGCTTTGAGCAACTTGATTGCCGTTCTATATTAATAGCATCAAATAATTTATAATCTTCACTGCCATTAAGCTAGAATGCGTGTTTCTTCACACGTATCTAGACACATTGATCATTAAACGCTTGATTTCGAAAATATCACAGCATTGCACAGCTCATAGCATTACCCATTTAACACTTTGTACGCCACGTCGCTCAATATGAGCGACAGCGAAAAATAAAGTCTACTAAAATACAAAAACAGAGGTAACAAAGTGTCTTTCAATATGAGCGACGTGGCCCCCCATGAAAAACAAACTTGCTGGGGCCACGTCGCACATATTGAGAGACAATCCTTTGTATCGTGGCCTCAGGGGAAAATCACGATTTTGGGCTTGGCGTACAAAGTGTTAAAACATACCTGTAAAATACTTATATAACACCTGGTTTAACGTTTCACAGAAAGGCGACCGAAACGTCCCTTTCCAGTAAAGTAAAGGGACTAATAACAAGGCATATAATCTTGTTATATATTTTCATCTGCTGTTTTAGTGGCTAGCACACTAACACGGTAAGGTTCTGGGTTCAATCCCTGGTAGAATTGGAATATTTTCGAAGGATTTCTAACAAAACGTGTCGAAGATGAAAAAAAAGGACATATTTTCCCTATAAATGTTTTGTTTGATCTATGCATGTCCTAAATTAGCAGGAATGGTGCATTATTTTCTATGAACGATTTGTTTTTTCTTCCTCTTCGCCTTTGGAATATCAATTCAAAATTTCGTCTGAATTGAAATATTCAGACGAAATTTTGAATCAGTTTTATGAAAATTGAAGAAATTTTCTAAAGATAAGTAAGGGCATACGAACTCAAAATGAAAAAGATATCAAAGCGAGAATGGAGAGGAAAAAGACCACCCATAGGGAAACAAATATCTTATCAAAAATATTAGCTTGGGACGTGTATCGAACCTGGAGCCTTATTTATTTATTTATTTATAAACTCTTTATTAGTAGGAAGAACATATATATACAGACAAATAATGGTAAATATAAAAATAGACAATAATAATAATATAAACAAGGAAAAAAAAAAAAACAAAATATATTATGTCCTAACTAAAGGGCGGGGTTATTGCCTATGGCAATCTCTTCCACCCAACCCTTGGACTTGATTGCTGGTCGAATGGGAGAGGGGTATTCCAGCCTGCTCGGGATTTGTGACTTGAGATGATCACACCAAGTGTGTGCATTTCTCCTCACAACTTATTTAATTAAGGGCGAAATTAATAGACAAACTCTGTATCACAAGTAACATTGCTAAGCGTCGTTTTTCCCTATCTTACACAGTACGCAATCCGTGACTTAGCGCCACAGAGGTATTACAAAAACGTCTATTAATTCCGCCCTAAGAATTTGACACTTTTATGACAATTGACACTAAAAGCAAGGGCCGAATTATAAAACATCGAAGATAAGACAGACTGTCCCTCTAGTCGGAGATTGAACCAATCACAGCGCACTTTGGCCCGACTAATTCGACCCTTAAACGACTGCTCTGTCAAAGGGAATTGTAAGGGCATTACAAATGGGTTTTTTTTTTTGTATTATTATTATTATTATTACCTAAGCTGCCAACTAACTTTGACCATAGTGCACTCGAACTCGAAACTTCAAAGTGCTTTTGAACTAGTACCTACTTACTTACTTTCCGAGTCCATGTGTGATGTCATGGTGGTGGAAGGATTGATATGGGTGAACCCTTTTTCCGTGTCCAGAACTAGTAGTAATGAGTAAAATAATACCTAAACGCATAGAATGTACAATTGTACATACACATATTATTTAATATGGATAATCTATTCAAAGGATTAATTATAATAAATTCTGTTATCAGTTGTGGACTTTGCCTCTGTTTGTTTATCATCAGCATGTTATAACATTTTATAATTATCTCATTAATCATGAAACTTGTGTCTGATTAGTCTCTATAACTTATCAGTTACTAATATGTGCCTTTACTGCCTTTGTGCCAACCTTACATAGGATGTACATTGGTACCTAAATCTCTATTTATATCTCGTAAGAATCCAAGTGGGAACATTATTATACTCGTACACAAATCGGGTACCTATAGAGGGTTCAGAGATAAGTAAGAGCGATATTTTATTTTTCAAAGGCATCTTGGCCGGACTGATAATTTAATCTATCAGTAATTTATAATTGTTAAATAATGTAGTCCCTCTCGAAGGTAAATTTCCACCGGAATGAACAACTTCTATTTAAAATTTCGTGTAGGTGGGTTACTAACTATGTCAAGTTCCACCATTACAAAATTTACAGTAAAGGTATCTTTAGCGTCTCCACTAACTTTTCAAATAAATATCGACTACCCACCTATGTGGTTATAATTTTTACCTTCCTTTGATACCTACTATTGATATCTTCACAAACTCTGCTTTAATTTATATTTTTAGGCAGGTTTTATTCTGATTTATCCTGGAACATTTCTTTTATTTCCGACTTTTTATAAACACATAATAATATTGGAAAAATGAGAGCCTGTAATAATTGTAAAATCGAATGAGGGCAGAGCATAAAATAATAAAGCTCAGTCCATCATAAAAGATATTGGAAAATTGACATTTTTTTAATCCTTTTAGATTCACATGTTTCTTTTCCTCATTAAAGAGTTCTTTTGAGGAGATTAAATCTAGTGTAGGTATTCGACCTTCAAAAATTTGCTAATGGCTAATATAATAAAAAAAATGAAGGATGTTTCTTTTTCGAAATATTAGTTTAACGGTCTGACTAATTACTTCTCTAACAATGCGTAGAACGGTAATGATCCATTCGATCTTCTGGATCCATTCATCAGGTGGAGGCTCATCAGAGCAAGGTTAGTTCTGAAAGCATTAGACACAGGTGTCGACTAGGAGTGAAATATCAGATTACAACAGTAGCCATAACTCTGCCGGATTGGCCGTGACTATGAAGAAGTTGATAGTCTATCAACATAAAGATGTAGAAGAATACTAGTGAGAGACAGGCTGACGTAGTGGTTATGACTGACAGCATTCCCATGTAGCTACTCTGAGGACAGTACCAACAGGTAGCAGTAAAAAACAGCAGTATACGTCTTGCTACAAGACGTATAAACGAATGCATTTCTCAACAATACAAAAATTGAACTTGTCCTTTTCAAATTAAAATAATAATTAGGTAGAGATCTGGTCCATAATTATTGTACTGTCTTGTCTACGAAAAACATTAAATGTGAGTTGTATCTAACGCACACCCGATCACAATGAAACCAAGATAACATTTTATCACCATTCATTCCAAAATGAAATCACCTCTCACTTTTATCAGGAATTTTATGATGTGTTGAAATACCAGTCACGATGTCTGTGGTAGATAAACAGCTATCCTTAATCTCCTTCCCAATAATACCTATGATGACAAATCTTCTCATATTTATGATCGGTCGGAAGTCGAACCCATAACCAGTTGGTAGTTAAACATCATGAAGACCGGTTCATAGTCATGCGATAAAATTCACTCTTCCTAAATTCAATGATCTATCAAAATATTCTTTTTGATTATTCTCACTGGAGTCTCAGTACATAGTGACGTCACGGTATGCTCACGTGCTTTGACCGCAGTTTTTAATTTTCAGGAATCTTTTTATCGGATCGTGAGCGAAGCATATTGTGAGCTTCAAAGTGAAGATCGGTCTGTACTGTCCATACATTTTCATCATTTAATCCTTGTTCTGGGCCTTCTTGGGAGACAATATCTCCTCTGATCTTTTGATCGGTGATGTCTTTGATTTTTTTAACGATACGAATATCACTGAAAATTAATGATCCCATGTTTCCAGTTCCCATTACGTCCAAGCTGTAATAGACCATCACCAAATTCTTCTCGGAGTTGTGACACCTATGATAAATGTAACGTCACGTCCCAGAGCGCTATTCCCATTGAAATGAAATTTCGTTATCAAAAATGCAGAGGTCACGACCAATCATAACTCAGAATTGAACGGACACACAGGTCTCTCAAGGAGATTATCAAAACAATAGCAATTGAGAGGTTAATATGCATGTCTATTGCTTTGATAATCGTTTGGTCACCAGCATAAAAGTTGGCAACCTACCTAATGGACTTCCATAGCAGGTGTCTGTTCTGTAACATAGTCAATATAGTCATACTGAGCGAAACCATTACACTCGTAATATTCATAATTATGTAGGAATATTTGGTACCTACATAGAATGTAGATATATTTTTTACTAGAGTTATGTAGACTAGGTATGTGAGTTTTGGCTCAAATAATTGTGCATCTATCTCTATGTCGCTGGTTTGATATATTTCCCTTTTTTTCTGACAAAAATTGATTTAGTTTTAACTTTGACGATAATCCTCTTCATGGAAAGAAACTCAGCTCAAAAATAATCATTGCAAATTACAAGTGGACCCCACGTGTTTTATGTAACAGCAGGTTGGATCATGGGAAATAAATTTGACCAATGGATGTTCTGTCTGATCTTAATCGTAATTGGAAACGAAAACTTGAATCCTCAATTGTCCCGGGCATTGTGTTTTCAGGAACAATAATGCTAACTCATCAAGCTCCATCATCGTGTGATTAGAATCTACTTGAGAGTAGTTGAAATATTTCTGTGTTTGTCTAGCCTTAGCTATCTCTAACTTTGAGAATTTTGTGAAGATGTACCTACTCTTTAAAAAACTATTGAAGAACATAGCTGAAATACTCAATGAAGGTCTAAAAGTTATAAGCAGATGAAGATTGAGATATTTTTCATCCTGTTTGATAAATACCTTAGGAAATGAACATTTCCACTTGGAAGTTAGTTGCCTACTCAATAGTATGATGGGTATAATAACTTATTGTTCAAATACTCTTGTTACTTCCGAGAAATTTCTAATATTAGAAATCGGAAGTATTGTGTTCGTTTTTGTAAAAAAAAAAATATTTTTTTGCTCCGATTTCAATTTTTTTCATATTTCTGGACGTTTCATAATCTCCTGAGCAAATTTGGTTTTGTGTCCGTCTGTCGGTCTGTCTGTCTGTTAAAACGATTCCTTGTAACGCGCAAATCTCGGAAACTACTCGACCGATTTTGATGAAATTTTGCACACATCTAGGAGACATTCTGTAGATGGTCCCATTTTAAATTCATCGAATTCGTACTAGCGGTTCTTGGTGAAAGAGACCATGCGCCTGACCACTAACTTTTTACTTAAACGCTTATATCTCGTGAACGGTACACCCGATTTTGATGAAATTTTGTGTGGTTATGCATATTATTATTTTAAATAGGCTATTTATATTTATTTTTTAATTAATTATAATTTGACTCTGATATTTAAGAAAATCCGAAATTTTGGACAAAGAAGTTAAAAAATAAGGACCACGACTTGCCGATACAGAATTTTTTGTAGAATCTAGAATGTAGAAAAAACAATATTCTACCATATAAAACAAATTTGAACAAAATCGGTTCAGTCGTTTTGGAGATACAAGTAATCTATACTTATAAAATCTCAAAATTGGCACGTGTTTACAATGTGAAACAATCACGAGGAAGTATTGTGTCCATAATTGGCAGTGTTTTTTTTTTTTGTTACCGTAGGTAATTGGTGTTTTTACATAGTAGTACCTATCTTATATGTATGTTAAAAGTAGATAATATAATACATACACATAATATATTATTCATATTCATAGGTATATCTAGATCTTGAATTTGCAGTATCAATTTATGCCAAAGTGTTGAGTGAACCAAATTTTTGAAATATGTTTGAATACTAAAAAGTACTGGTACAATACGTATAACCTATCTCAGTTATCCAACATATCTGTATAATATCCTTGTCTGATGCATTTGATAGTTTTGAAAATATTTTCGACTTTGTTTCTCACTAATGTGCACAAGATACCCCTGTTTAATTATTCAACCAAGGGCTTCGTTTTGGATATTAGGTTTTCCTAAGCTGTTCATATCAAAGCTGAGTTATCAGATATAAAGACTTAACGGTTCATTTCAGTTTGGTTAGACCTCCTTATGAAAATCCAAAAGCCTTCAGAGAATTGTGAATCTTTGGTTATACAAACTGGCCTAAAGAATGTCTCGAACAAAATCACCTGGTTTGGCAACATAAAACTTTATGTTAACGGTTTAAAATCAATTAAGATTCACACAATAGCAAAGTTATTTATTTCCTGAATCTTGTCTCTGAATGGGTACAAATCATGCCCAAAACTTATGCGTTCCTAATCCACATGTGAACCTACTTAATCCATGGCTTTATCTAGAAACTACTTTTGCCAGGTCCAGATATTCAATTAATCTAATGTAAATCGTTTCTGTAGTCACTGGTGATAATGTGTGTCCGAGTTGGCCCAATATGGAATTCCATTAAGTTTTAATATTCTCGGGTAATGTCATTGCAGGAATGATGGACCCTGACTGAAAATTACTGGATGGGTTGATTATGCTATTTCCTTTGGACGGCAGGATTTTGAATTATGATAACTATTTATTTATAAACAATTGGATCAAGCTTTATTTATACAAATTTTAATATACAATGAACGTAATAATAAGTTATGAAATAAATATAAACAAAGCTGATCAAGCAAGGTGATAATGCCTTCGGCATTCTCTTCCATTTATCAGCACCAAGCAAGCTTTATCACCTTACTACTAACCCAGGCTTAATGCGACTGAGATTTTCTGATGTACAAGTTAGTATTAAGTGTGCCTGTCTATGATGACTTTTAAGGATTTTTTTTTTTTCTACCACAAGAAAAATGGCTCACCCTATTTCTCGTCCCAAATTCCTGTTGTCTATTGAGGTTCAGCGTCCATTAATTTTTAATAATTTCAATGTTAACCATAGAATTTCACAGTTAAATAAATGGAATCACTTAGTCCACATTCAAAACAAAGCTGGTGCTGTCCACTTTGTGACTTGATTAATCATCGGGGTAGAATAGAAGAATTCGCATCACTTATCTCACCATGGCGATTTGGTCGGAAAAAGAATGCATGGAATAACTAGGTCATATCAGAGACAAGTGAATTCCGTTGGACCTTAATTTCTTTTCAAATTTGATGTGACCAGAACCATTTATAGATAGTTAATCTACAAATCTACTGTTCTAAATTTGGTTCGACTCATATAAAAAAGTTGAAAGAAATGATTTTTGAAGAACTAATAATTCATTAATAACACTCTTTAGTGGAAGGTGACCACCAGCTCAAAGCATTTCTACCATTGTCGAGAGTTACTTCTACACCACCACTCTAAATTTAATAGTACACCTTCGTCTCTCACTTTCTAATTATACAATTTTTTGAGTTTAAGGGGTTGAAATACTGTACTTTTTTGCGGATCGATACTTTTACAGGGATATTTATCTAAGATGAGACTGTTATAAGATAATCTCATCTTAGTAGTGAACTAGTCTCACTTGATATGTCTCACCTTAGATAAACCAAGAGGATCTTATCACTTACCGCTGAAGCAACAGGTGTGGTGTTGGGCAGATCAGTTGTGGGGTTGAAGTCCACAGTGCTGGGGGTCCGTACGAGTGGGTGGGGGGTCTGAAGGTGGAGGGTGGCCCATAGACGGGTTTGGGTGCCTCTTCCTGCCGGGAAGGAAGAGCGAGGAGGCGTCCGTTGGGCTTCCAGCCGGAAGCGGGATAGCCGGGAGCCTCGGAGTTGATGCAGGCGACACAGAGTGCCAGGACGATGGAGGAGAAGACCTGGGGGTGAAGATGGAGGTGGTAAGGAAATTATTATTGAGGCCTAGCCACTATGGCCGAGTGAAAGTAAGTTGAAAGTTATCATATTTGTGTTAATCACTTTCGTGATATCACAACTAATCAAACTCGCTTTACTAAATCTACGCTGAAACCGGGACTTGAACCACCGACCTCCAGGTTACAAGTCCGCTGCCTTATCGATCAAGCCACTGAGGTTGGTCTATGGCCGAGTGGGTAGCAAACTTGGCTTGTATGTAGGAGACTCAAGTTTGAATCCCGGTGGAAGCGGTTTTTTAATTTGGATATTATGGGGTCCGATCATATCACCTCGTAATGCAGAATGAGTAGGAGATTTTATTAGCAGCGACCAGTGACAGATTTTGGTCAATGTAAGATAAAAGATTTGATAAAGTCCTGTGACTCCACTATCCACTAAAGTTAGGACATTGATACACTTAGAAACAGATCTTTTTATTTATTACAAGTTGAAAAATAAAACAAGTTATCTATTCAAGCGTAAATTAATGTGGGAATTTTTCCCAAGATTGTTTTTCCTAAAAATACTACTGCCAAAACAAACACTGTATACATTTACTCCACGGTACTTGTTTTGGTGCTCTGAGCTCCAGATATCTCGGATATCTGTTTTGGTCTAGTGGGTTAGTCAGCTGGGAACTGTCCTGAACTCTTGAGAACTAATGTTAGATTTCTCACTTCAACCCATTTGGTAATATGCTGACAAGATCCATTTAGTCTAAAAAACTGTCCTAAGGTCGATGCAAGACCATAGAAGCTAAGCAAATTTAGTAAATTATAGTAGGTATGTTAAAAATTATCTCTTATTGAAAAACAATACTCTTTGGTATCACTGGTCACTCAGTAAATCACTATTAGGGAAACTTAAAAAAGGTATTTATTTTGCCAATCGGAAAGGCAATTTAACCATTGAAAAATAAGTAGTCTATTTTTGTAAACTATAAAAGCAGCTCATTCAAAACACGGATTATATATTATTAAAGCACTTGAACACTTCAGGTTGATTAACACTTGGTTGTTGATGTTATCTTACCTTCATGATTGTAAAGTTAATTGTTGGTTTAATTTCTTGTTTACAAAGAGAAGCTCAGATATCAATTGAAGATATCATCCCCATTGCCTCACTATTTATACTCGACACAATTTCGGTGACAAGTGCCAGAACACATCAATGATTTTTGTATGGACAGCACGTATTGAGAGGTCCTCCAATTTCAATGATGTTGAGGTACCGAAGACCAATGGTTAAGGTTAGGGATATGCACTCAATACCTTGTATGTAAATTTAACATTAACATCTGAGGTCCAGTGGTAGGCATACCTAGAACCCAATATCAGCACAGACAGTTGATAGCTGGAAACATCACAGCAGAGTTTGAGTAGGTCTTGATGAGATTGATTAATATTAACTAATGACTATGTAATATTAAGCTGCAATGGTCTTAGGTTGAAATTATAGCGCCACAAAAGGGACCATCATAAGGACATACAATGACAATAGGCACATAATATAGGAATGATTTGTATATCCATTTCCCTTAGAAAAAAAACCCCATTAGAAATACTCAGTGAAGTGTTTCCTCAGCTTGTCTATGAGTGCCTATTATAGCCCATTGAATAATATTGTCTGTCCCGGTAACTCAGTGGTAAAGGCGGTAATCCAGAGGTCGCGGGTTCGAAACCCAACCGGGACGTGACATATTATCTTCCCATTTGGGATTTTTACCATTGAATAATACGTCTTGGGCTTACTTCTGGAATAATGGGACTTAATAGTCTTAATAGGCGATAAGCAGTAAAAATTAGGCGATATTCTTATTATTATTGTATACATAGATATAGTAAGATTGAGTAGGTTCATAGATTATCATTTCTAGCAGGGTGACAAGCAAACTTGTGTTTTTTTCTTGGGTCGTACAATTTTACTTCCGATAATTTTCTATTGTGTCTACCTAGTTAATTTGGAATTACCAACTCATCATCAAAAGTAATAAACATCAAATTAATTGAGCATCTCAATTGAAACTTCAATGTCCAATGAACCAACTGGACAGCTGCCAAATCACGTAGGCATGTCCAAAGCCACCAGACCTCCGGGCGACCTTGGTACTATGATCATGAATCATCTGGAGCAACCTCTGACACTACATAACTCGGTTGATAGGTGGTTAGCAGAGTGGACTGGTAGTCAAATGGTTAACGCGCTAGTCTGGTAATCCAGGTAGCGTAGGAATCCGTTGGTTTGAATCCCACCCAGTGCATGAATTTTTCCTCATTAATTTGAGTTTGTGACTTCATAATAATAAGACTCTGAGGGTTAGGTGGTAGAAAATGCTTTGAGCATTAACCTCGCCTGGTGGTTGCCTTCCACTAAAGAGTGTTATTTTTATTATTATGGATTTTGAATTAAGGAGGGCGGGGTTTGAGTCAACATGTCATGAAGTCTTCAGCATTCTAAATAAAAACTTTTTAACGGAAAGGACCTTTGAGTTTCACACCCGTTCACAACCCAATTTAAACTAACCATTCGTTTTTTATTATTTGATTTAAAGTAGTCACTTGTCCTAGCGGTTGCATGCTCGGCTTGCAATCCCGGCGGGGTCGGATTTTTTTTGGGCTCTGTACTTTGGATGTACCTACCCTATCCTCGTGAGTACAATTATTGTAGTAGTTGTAGATTGGGTGACGACCAGTGGCGGCTAGACACGAGATAGATATTGGAATATGATGGTTGGTTGGAGATATGATGCATTAGCATTAGTTCAAAGAAGGATTTTTTCTGCTCTGTACCTGGATGTCAGAAGGAATGAGGAAAAATCCTTCTTCCACAGTAACTTGTTCCATTGAAATGTTCTCGCCTATTGTATCAGGAAATTTAAAGGTCGCCAGTTACATGCTACTGATAACCCCTGTCGTATTCGTGCAGTGATAAGCGTATACAAAGTACATCACACACCTTATTCAACGTAGGGGATAACTTACTCTTCATTAAAATCCTACAATAACAACTGATTGAATATTTGAATCTCGCATAGGTCTAACCCTTAGGTATTGTAGGGATTAACTCTGTTGATGATAAAAACTTTGGAGCTAGATTAGGAAAGTTCAGTTTAACTAATTAATTTAATAATAATAAGAGTAGTAGAACTGATTAATTAATAATAAAATTTACCTCATTATGATGTATGTATGCATGCATGATGTTTCGTTGTGTTTTGTCACAAATTTAGTGAGTATCTCAGCATCAGGAAACTCCAATATTCATCATTTTCCAATATATCTATATCCCTTCTTGTAATACCACCACTGGTCGTTATTCATACAAATAACCGACATCAGTAGCTTGATCGATAAGGTGGCGCGCGTCTAATCGGAGGTCGGTGGTTCAAGTTCCAAGTTTAGCAAATATTTAGTAAAACGAGATTGAGTGGTGATAACCAGAAAGAAATATGATAACTTATTCATACAAATAAATAAATGTGTTTCTTTGTGTTATTATATCACAATTTTAGTGGGTAGCGCAGAATTATAGGACTTTTCCGTATTTTCGATATCCCAATATCTTATTTTTGCCTTAATTCCGCCACTGGTCGCTGCCAACTTTGAAGCAGCTAATACTCATATTTCCTCACGAGGTATGAGTGGACCCCGAACACTCAAGTACAGAGCAGAAAAAATCCTGCCCCGCTGGGGATCGAACCAAGGTCACCGTGCGTGCAATGCCTAGCGCGCTAACCCACTCTGCCACGGTGACTTCTTTATTCATACAAATAGCTACTTAATTTTCCTCACAATGCATGAATGGAGTCCGGACATCCAAGAACTTAGCAGAAAATTCCGTGCCTGTAATTAGAGCGCATGATTAGCTCAGTGGTTAAGCACTCGCTTGCTAGTGTTCGATCCCCGTGCCGACAAAAATTTTATTCTTAATTTGGTTACAATTGTTCGTAAAGGATATCTTCCGGTGCGCTCGTGTTGACCCAGCACCTAAATGTGAAGTATTGTGTCACTTCTCGCCCATCAGAGTGGGAGTATACCACGGGATGGGCAGGCTACAACACAGACCACAATCGTCTACAGTAGCTCCTGTTTCATGGCTACGAAATAAAAAAAGGCTGTGAAACACTCATTTAAAATAAATCCTGCTTGAGCGCGAAATAGTGAATGAGTAGGATCAACAGAGCTATTAGTAAAGTGCTACAATCTGCATAGGTTATATGACATGGGTTTGATTCCCAGTGTTAACATTTCTTATGTAATAAATAGGTAAAAAAATACCTATTTATTATTAATAATTGAATTGAATTGATAATAATAAATCATCAACAGGAGCTAAAAAATACACTTAAAAAACATACAAATAAAAACAATCAATTTTTTGACAACATGTTAATATAATACATATAATTGAGTTGTTATTATGTACAAATTATACTCCTAAAAGTTATGTTAACGAGACAAGTATTTTAATAGAAAAATAATACTAAAAACTTGCCTAAATGAACAGGCATTTTTCGTTTCTTTTACAAAGTGGCAGTGACATGAAGTATTTTCAATCTGAAATGGCAAGGTACACCTTACTGTGGTGTGAATTAACTTATTACCTACGTTATTGCAGTGATAGCAGACTACAGTTCATCAGACTTAGGTACCAGAACCTTAACATTGCTAGACCCATCCATACTAGGTATATGTATGTTTCCTCCTTAGTCTTTCCTTGTGTAAGTGTGTAATCAGTGCAACACCCCAAATTATCTTTCACCTAGTGAAATATTCTAAGGCTTTACGTGAAAGGTTATTGGAAAACTTTTCGCGAGAAATCATCAAAGAATATTCGCGACAAGTCACTCAAAAAACTTTTAAGTACACATATAAAGTAAAGAGCACTTCTTTTTGCTAGGTTAAAATACTCAAGACAGAGTGCTGAACCAAGCTTTTGAGACTCAGTCCGTAGATGAGTACACCTGAGTATAAATCACACCCCGACACAGTTGGTTATCGTCCGCTTGAAAGACTCCAAAGGGGAACATACCAGGCGGGGCCGGTGGGAAAATTATTTGGGGGTACTGCCACAAAAACTGAATTGGCATTTATTGAGTCGTTCTTTCAGTATCTAAAGATTTCTTGTTTGTTACCATGTCAATTATAATTATGCATTAATTATTCTAGAATTGTATGATCATTTTCATTGTGTACGAGCTATTAATTACATAGTATATACTTTGTAATTGGGTGCTGGCTAACTTTTGTAAAGCCAACACCTGTATTGTACTGCACTCTAAATAAAATATACCTATACTTATTACTTGAGAAACTCCTCAGAAGTTAGACTTAGCTTATAGGAGATGTATTATCATTATTGTAATAGCATTATTGTACAAATAAATAAAAGTATTCAATTCGATTCAATTCTTTTTCTTTTGTGTTTTGGGGATGCTGCAGTTCCGCAGCTCCTTAGCACCGGGCGCGCCTGGAACCTACTAAGTAGTTTGTAGGTAGGAAGACTACTTTCGAGTTTCTTATTTACAAAACAACTCGTCAAAACTCGTCAAACACTTGTGTCTCATTTTCCGTAATGCTCAGTCCCGACGGGTAGCCCGGCGACCTCGTATCGAACGCGAGGCCGGTAGCCATTGCTGTCAGCCTCGTAGTCCACTATCTGCTTTCGCCCGTCCGGCAGGAGCACCTCGTAGGACCCCCACGTGAGGTCGCCCAGGCGCCCCTCCCGGTGCCCGTAGTTGTTCCAAGTGTCCGAGTCCTCGATCTTGTAGCCGAACTCGTATTTGGCCGGACCCTGTGGTGGATAAATCAATAATTTTAATTTTTTGAAACAACGAGGTACAAGAAAAAAAATTCAACACATAACGGAAGATGGAGCTATAATTTGATCTATATATTTGAAAAATAAAAAAATATTTGCTTGTACCTATTGTGAAAAAAAAATAATTTTAATTTTATTTAATGTTTTTTTTATTTTTTTTTTTTTAAGGAATGAAAAATCTTTATACATTTATTTAAAGTGAGAGAAGTTTTGAACGATTTCAATGATTTCTGGGACACTATTATGAACCTTTCTTTAATATAGGACATAGGTAATTATATTACGTAGGTAATACTCTATATTCAAGCATCGTAGACAGCTCTTTAAATAATGGACATACCTTTAAAAAATATATATAAAGAGGTTTAGGGCAAGGACACATATACCTCTCTTTAAATAAATGTTATTCAGGAACTTGAACTTCCAGCTTGAGTAGGTCGTAATATGAAGCGCTGAGCTTTTGATGGATAGTTTGTATGTGAATAGGAAGCGTCTTTGAAAAAAAAAAATGTGTTCAAAGTCTTACTTAGATAATCTCTATATATAAAACAGAAAAAAGGACTACCTACCTACCTACCTACCTACCTACCTACCTATGTTTGTTTGTTTGTTTGTCCGGAGTTGTTTAGCCAGAACGGTAAGAGATAGCAAAAAATGTCTCAGAATTGACCCCCCCAAAACCATTATCGCTTTGTCCAGAAAAATTATAAAAAGTTCAAAAAGGCATTGCTGTCCAGCAGTACGGCCATGCCTTAGTAAATTTGAATTAGTCCCGTTGCAAAGCACGGGAAAACGGCTAGTAATTATTATAAAACTAGGTAGGTCCCTACCTAACTATTATAATTATTATATTGTGTATTTGATTCAAGTAAGGAATCCACTTCGTGTGTATGGAATTCGCATAGTAATTTGAATCATGCATGGAATTCGTCCAATGTGAGTAGCTTATAGTTGCTCTAAATGACCTTCTTATGAGAATAAAACTGACAGTCTCATACACATTTCAAATTTACTCGGAACAATTTCGATAGGTACCTGAACATAAATCATGGAATCTAATTGAATTTGGCGACTCAAACAATGGGATGTAAGACCTTGTCTTTGTTTTAAAGTTTTCAACAAGAAATGTAGATATCAGCGAAATTTGATAATTATTCATGATTTTGGGTCATAAATTCTTGGACATAATCATTAGACAGGAATTTTTCATCTAGTGTCTCATCTTGTCGAACCCTCAACTTTTGGATTAAGAAACAGTCTGTTGAGAGCTTAATGAAGACTTAAAATATTGGAATAATCATAAATAATCATGAAAAATTAAAATATTGGAGGAGACGCCAAAAATACAATTTCTTTTTTTTCCATTCCTCTTAGCTGGAGATTCTGGAGAGAAGCGAAAATTGTGGATGTGTTGACATAAAGTAAATTTTCAAAATAATTTAAATCAGATGCGCGATTTTTACTATACTCGAACCTGAAGTTATTTTTAGTTATTACTGAGTCAATATTTCTGACAAGTCTGAAAACTAAAAAAAAAAAAAAAAATACTTTTTTGTGAGAATTCAGACTAACTCAAAGGTCCAAAATTATATTGAACTTCTGAACAATTTCGCGGTTAAACCGACCTCAGTAGATTAATCAATAAGGCGCCGGACTTGTAACCTGAAGGTCGGTGGTTCAAGGCCCGATTTCAGCGTAAATTTAGTAAAGCTAGTTTGAATAGTTGTGATATCACGAAAGTGATTAACACAAATATGATAATAATTTCGCGGTTATGGTTTTAAATAACAAAGGCACGTAACTTTGAATACCCTTTGATTTCCTCTTCATAATTATTAATTTTCAATATTCGATATTAATAATTTTAGTGCACACACACCAAAACAACTGCGGTCAGACTTCTCAGTGTACTCTCAAAACAAACGATTAAGCGCCACTTACATAGTTCAAATCATCAATTCGATCGTCGGACACTCCCCACTGGGTAGCCGCTACGTGCGAGGTCGCTGCTGGTCGATACTCTGGCTCGGGGACGTAGATCGGGTCGATACGCTCCTCCACAGTGGGCCAACTGAAATGGAAAGCGGCAATATTATTTCAAAAAAATGAACACTTCATTAGTTATTGGCTTGGTTCTGGGGGCCCTTTGTGAATTATTAGCCTCCTTGTAAAGACAGTGGTAGAAGTGTTGAGTCATTCCTCCACTGTCTGGCTACCATCGTTCACGATGACGCCACCTATGATGATGATGAATTAGTTAGTTTTTTTTGGTTGGAGGCAGAAATTTTTTTTTTAAAGACACCCAGGTCATCCTGACTTGGGGTGTGGGATTTCCACCCTCTAAAAACCCACCATCTCAAAGAGCTAACCGCACCTGGAACCGAAAAATATCATTACTTCAAGTAAACACTTAATTAGTAACTGAGAAATTTTACTAGACTCTTTTCTATTAGTTTGCCCTCTTGAATGTCAAGTCAATACTTAGGTACCATGAGTACCTAGTTTGTGTGCTTATCAAAGCACTTATATGACGAGGTTATCAGTAGCATGCAACTTTCATAGACTACCTTTACCGACTTCCATCATAAAGAAGTAATGACTCTTAATCCGAAGATTGCTGGTTCAAATGCTGGACAGGGCGAATTTTTTTTTAACATAAGCAATTACATGGTAAGATTTGCATGACAGTAAGATTTAAAGAGTAAGATTTGCTGTTTTTTAAGATTTAAACAGTAAGATTTAAAGCCAGCCTCCGTGGCGTAATGGTTGTGACTACTGCCCGTAGTCCAGAGTTCCCGAGTTCAACTCACGGTTGGAGCAGACTTTTCGAAGAAAGTTCTGTTTCATCCAAACACGTAAGGCTGGCATTTCCGGCCCAACCCAGGCTGGGTGAGGTTAATGTGGGTAGCTGGTACGATTCCCAGCGAATGGAGGGTAAAACCCCCGTCCTGACTATCTATCTCAGTCAGGACGTTAAAACCAAATAGAATCAACTGGTCACAATAGATCTAATTAGGTCGCAGTGTTAATTGTAAGGGTTTCACTGAAAACCCTGCAACCAGGTCAGATGATAAAAAAAAAAAAAAAAGATTTAAAGAACTGTTGATATGATGGAACTACCATTCCTAATCATAAAGTTTAAAGAAAGCCCTTTAGGTAGGTACCCACAGAAATTAACTGTAATTACCTAAACCAAAGTAATCTCACGCGTCTTCGGGTTGGGTAAATCTTTTAGGGGCCGAATTATAAAACAGGATTAAATTTAAAATCAGCAAAACTCTCCCTCAAGTTTTGCTGTAGTGCTCTGTGATTGGTTGAGACTCGGATGTGAAGGAGATTCTAACTTATCTTCAATTTATTCCTGTTTTTTTTTTTTTTTTTTTTTTTTTTTTTTTTTTAAAGTGGGGTTTAACGTCGCTTTCAACTGCCATGGTCATATCACGACGGGGGTTTTACCCTCCATTCGCAGGAAACTCACAAACCTGCTACTCACATTATCCTCACCCAGCCTGAGTGGGGCCGGGAAAAGCCAGCGTCACGAGAATTAGAATTTGAATGGTCACCCATCCAAGTCTTAACCTCGCTGGATGTCGCTTAACTTCGGTGTTCTGAAGGGAACCGGTATATTCAACATGCCATCGACGCTGGCTTATTCCTGTTTAATGATTTGCCCCTTGGACGTACGTCACTTTTTACTTTCCTTATCCTATAATGATTAAATTATTGTGTTTATAGCTCAGTGGTATAGGCGCACTCTGTGAATCTACAGATTTCAGAGGTCGTGGGTTCGAAACCCAGCCGGGACAAGACAAGTTATCTTCCCATTTGGGATTTTTACCACATAATAATATCATAATATGTCTTGGGCTCACTGCTGGAATAATGGGACTTAAATAGTCCTAATCGGACAGTATAAATAGGGCGATATTATGATTATTATTAATAAGATAAAGAAAGTAAAAAGTCGAGACTAATTATTTTTTCTAGACCTAGGTAATACTCGTACTTCTTACTTAAAGGTATCTCTATCTACCTAAAAGCCTATTTTTCTTTTGGATTAAAAAAAAAATCCAGGTTCGATATTTCCAAATATTTCCATTTTATTCCAAGGTCAACTTCACCACATTCGTAAAAGGAAAATGCGTTTAGGTACTTTTAAAGATAAAAACAATGGACTTAACCTATAAAAGAACTGGAAGCAAGAATTTTCTACTTCCATTTTGGTTAACTTTGGAAGAGGAAATTTTTCCTCTTCCAAAAGAAAAATGACTTGCTTTCAGTTTGGTTCATTTTATTCCCGTTTGGTTAACTTTGGTTAGAAAGAAAAATACGGCTTTAGTGTATCGGTAGGTAATCTCTTTAGTCTCATTCTTGCAGGATAACCAGAGTATTGTATAATATTGTACCTGTTTTCGGCTTCGGACGTGTCGGGCCACGCATCGTGGAAGATGGCGGTGGTGTGCAGGGCGTAGGGTAGAGGGGGCGGGGCTATGGAGCCGGCCAGGGTGGAGTATCGCTTCACGAGGGAGGAGTCTCCCGCCACCAGGCGGAGGAGTGGCAGGGCACTGAGGAGGACTAGGGGGAACATGCTGGAACGAAAACAAGTTATACTAGAAATAAGAAGATTATCGTGCTCTCAATAGAACCTTGTTTGACTTACGGGGCGGAAGAGAGGCAGGGCACTGAGGAGAACTAGGGGGAACATGCTGGAACGAAAACAAGTTATACTAGCAATAAGAAGATTATCGTGCTCTCAATAGAACCTTGTTTGATTTACGGGGGGGAGGGGTAGGGCACTGAGAAGGACTAGGGGGAACATTCTGGAACGAAAACAAGTTATACTAGCAATAAGAAGATTATTCTGCTCTCAATAGAACCTTGTTTGACTTACGGGGCGGAAGAGAGGCAGGGCACTGAGGAGAACTAGGGGGAACATGCTGGAACGAAAACAAGTTATACTAGCAATAAGAAGATTATCGTGCTCTCAATAGAACCTTGTTTGATTTACGGGGGGGAGGGGTAGGGCACTGAGAAGGACTAGGGGGAACATTCTGGAACGAAAACAAGTTATACTAGCAATAAGAAGATTATTCTGCTCTCAATAGAACCTTGTTTGACTTACGAGGGGAGGGGAGGGGGCAGGGTGGGGATGTTTGATAATCAAGTTATTCTTTTTTTCTTCTTCTTCTTTTTTTCAAAACTTTAAATATTTTTTACAATAAAAAAAATTACAAAAGTTAAACAATATTACATCATTCCACCACTCGTCCCATTCCTGCACCATCTTCACACTCAATCCCTCCGATCCTCCGTCTCGCTCCTCTCACTCTCATGGATACTGCTCTCACTATCAAGTTATTCTAATTCCGGTTAGAACTCATTTTGGCTATTGCGTCTTTTCAGAAAATATGGGGGGGGGGGGGCACTTTCATTCAGAGATGTACAAAGAGAGAGTGTTAAGTGACTTCCGCATTTATAAGCGCATAGATGGATCGATTAGGTAGCCAGGTCTGGGTACATTGTAGGCAACCGAGGTAATAAAGCCTGGGCCCAGGCCTTTTATCTTTCCTGATAAAAGTTAAAAAGTTCTGTTAAAGTTTTTTGTGGGTAGCGCAGCATTAACAATCCTAATATACGGAGCATTACAAATCCAAATTATTTTACTTTAAAATTCTTTGTAATTTTTTATTGCCGACACTGGTGGTTACTCAAGCAAGTAACTACTCATTTTATACAAGTAACTATTCACCCGGGGCATCCACAAGTACATATCAGAGAAATCCTACCTTACTGGGTTACTCAACCCAGGTCTCCGTGCGTACAAACCTTGTGCGCTACACCATGCACTCTGCCACGATGGATTCCTGATTATTTATCTCACCCAAAGAGTTTATAGCTTTGGTATTGGCTAGAGCCCTTGATTCTCTTCTGTTATTGGGTGTATGTCAAATTTTATTGTAATTGACATACATCTGTTTTGTATTGCACTTAAAAATGAATAAATAAATTAAATTAAAATTATTCCGATGATATCCTAGTTATTTCTATAGTCATTCCATTTCTGGACAATCTCTGCTCTTATTGAGCACGTTAATTAAATGGGAACAGAATTATCTTCCTGATTTTCCCTTGTCGATATTTTAGTCTTTCTAAAATTATGGCTCATTGAGTGAAAACATTATGCTCACCTGGATTTTGAAATTCGGAAAATTAAATAAATTTAATGGTCAAATTATGATCAGTTCTTAAAAAAATTGATTGTTAACATGAACAGAATTAACAAATACATTAATGTATTCAATAATTATGGTTATAAATAAAAAGCGCACTCTTGTTTTATTCAGATTAAGTTGTTATCATGTAAGCTACTGAAATTGAATAATTAAATCAACATTAAGAAGATACCAGCGTAAAACTAGTTTATATTTTGCACAGCTGAATCAGTTTTTGATTTATTATAAGTAAATTCTGTAAATAGTAAATTTACAGAAAATACCTAGTTAGGTACATTATATGTATGTAAATTTACAGAAATAGATGGATAGGTAAGTAAGTACAACAAGTATGAAAGAACCATGTTCTCCTCACGTGCGTTTATCACTCTAATCAACTGAATTGATTTAATCAACGCTCAATTTTAGTCAAATTTTAACTTCCAAAAGTATTTGTATTGTCACTATACAGTCATTTCATTGATAAATACACTAATAACAATAATCAGTTGATTAGGGAGTTATCAACTTATCACCCAGTAATGTATGAACGAAACCCTTAAACCCAATTAATTAAGAAGTGTCGTTATCGCATCACGAGTGATATCACAATTTCTCTAACCCCCTCTCTCAAATTCTACACACTCGGACTCGAACCACCGACCTCCAGGTTACCGCTAACATTAGACACACCTGTCACCTAAACTTTATGCACAGAAAAAGTCTGAGTCCCGTGCCTTGATGACGGAGAGGTCAGTTATTTTATTTTGAAACAACTAGGTTTCACTGAAACCCTAAACAACTGGGGAAATTGATCATCCCTGATGTTCAATTACGGTCTAAATCCTACATAGCCTCAAATATCAATTTCCTCAAAGATTCATACTGAACAAACAAAAAATAGATAAATATATTTAACACCCTGTCATTTAATTATGGAAATTTTTAGTACCTATCTAACAAATTAAATTTATAAACCAAAGTGTGTCTCTTTGGGAAATCCGAAATTAACGCACTAAAAACTCGTAATTCAGCAGGTTTGGCGTACAAAAACTACGAATAGAATCACTATATTTCCAGCCAATGCTAGGCGGGATTACTAAAGTTATCCTGCAAGTGAACAAACTCCGGAGCTAATTGTACAGAGCACATGTGAGATATGAAAGCGCGATCTGAAAGTACCTCACTCTGGTACTGACCACAGCACGACTGAAATCTGTCAGCTGAAAATCACGCACAACCGCGAACCCGCTCGAACATCTGTCATACACTAAACTGGATTGACGAATAGCCAACTTATTTAATAGTAAACAGACAAACAGACTGATTTGGAAAGAAATCCTTTCATTTTTTTTCACCCAACTTACCAGACAATGGTAATTGACTTTGGGTGTAGGTTCAGATACAGTGTGTTGGGATCGTCAAGATTAGGATCGCAGCTTGTTCAGAGGCTTGGTGGCTGAACCACTTGTACGGGGCTTCACGTGTAGGTGGCAAATCTTTATAGGGTTTCTAACTGGGTTCTGTCCTGCCAGCTATTCAGACCATTATTCCAGCAGTAAGCCCAAGACATATTATTATGTGGTTAAAATCCAAATGGAGGATAACTTTTCATGTCCCGGCTGGGTTTCAAACCACGACCTCTGGAATCTCTGGATTCACAGAGTGCCGCCTTTACCACTGAGCTACCGGGACAGACTTCAAAATTATTAAAGTTTCTAGCTGCAAAAAAAGGCAGCAGGCACCACATTGACATGATGATTTCAACCACCAATAGGAGAGGAACTACAAGAAGAAGAAGTTACAAAAACACTTCATTGTGAAGACATAATTGGGCACTTCTTGTCAGATGCTGAGACTTGGTCCTAGATTGGTCATGTTACTTTCCAGTTTATGTATGTACAATAGTACATGCGTACAATTGTACATACGTAAAACACTCAATCTCAAGCCAAGGCTAATGGAAGTTTTTCTCCCCTAGATAGTCTAGATTCTGAATATCTAGATACTCTCAGCCAATTACAAAACAAAAGCCCATTACTAAAACCTGAAAGGTCCACTTGAATAAATTCCTATTGATCACTCAAGTCTGGCTTTGACAATTTTATAAATTCTCCCTTAAATCTCAGCACTTGTCATTACTTGCAAGCAATACTACCTACATATTTAATTGGTTGATGGTTGACCCATGCAGAAACCCTGTATGTAGGAACACGCGTGTTACACATTCTAACGAGAGAGAGGTGGGCGCCCTACAGTACTCCACATTATTAATATCACAACAGCCTAATCTAACTCCATCCACGCCATCATCTATCACTCTGAAGATTTACAAGGCCGCCTTGCACTGTGGATGTCATGTTGGATTTTGGTCTTACTTACGCTTTCAACAATGCGATGTTTGGATTTTCACGCCGACCCATGATGGGTCACCCATCGCAATGAAACCAACACGGCCAAACTTATGTGGAAAGGAGAAGGAAATAAAAATCTGTATTCATTCCCTTCTTCTGCTTATTTTTATACATCTAAAGGCTCTCATTGAAAGTGACATTTCCAAATGCAAAGTTCCCAAAGGTGAGGTGTTCCAAATGCAAAGGCGAGAAAACCCCCCAACATTAAGGCTCAGAGATAACTCTAAACTGAGGTCTAATATACACGATGGGTTATTAGGTGGAGGGTGGAGGCGAGTGCATAACTATGTGGTTAAATGTGTTTGATGAAATAAACTGTCAAAAACTGTATTCTGCCGATTATACACAGTACTCACAAATGTACTGTCGTATCAAGCATCGTAAATTGCGACACGATGAAGTTACCTCTAGTTCTGGGTCCTTTTACATTTTTATTTCATTTTGTTTTGTTAAGAAGAAGGGAGTGTTTTCTTAAATTATTGCAAAAGAGGTAGTGTTTGAGAAATTTCAAGATTGGTGATGATGTGTAATTGTATTTACTTTACATGTGTAAGCGCTGTTTGAATAATATATCTTATTCATGGATAGGTAGTCCCTCAGCAAGGCATCTGGTCTACTCCTGTTAATTGTAGGTATTAGTGTATCCCATTCAGACTGCTGGTCTACTCCCTGTTAATACCTTATATCGTGAGCGTGTTACTGTACCATACACATGCTTCTCTGACTGCTGTGCTGAGCGTTCGCGTCTGTGCTCGGATCCTGTCCACACTGGCGAATTTTGTTACATGTAACTCGCTCATGTTACACGGTAAAGGTGTGGACCGGGCGTAATGTAGTGTATTTAAGCCAGACTAGGGCACGATTCTCCTCCCTTCCTCTACAGTTCAACTTAGTTCTAGTTGAAAGTGTAAAAAATGTGACCATTAGTTGATGGAGCAAGTACAAAATTACAAATTACATCAGAATAGCTAGTCGTCCGGCATCGTCCGGAAATCCCACAACGTTAATGAATAGTTGGGAATGAATCTCAATCGTTCATAATTATTATTCCATGATGAACCACTAGGGTGACTAGGGCATCAAGCTGTGAAAACTTGTTGGTCATTTAGATTATGTACAAAATTTAGATCAAGATAAGACCTATCATTACCACGCATGAAGAACTCCCCTGCATACATTACTCCAGTGTCGTGACTGCTTGCTGGGCGAACAGCCAGGTTCGAATCCTCGTAATAATGGCTATTTCTGGCCCAACCCAGGCTGAGTGAGGTGAATGTGGATAAGCTGTTCGTGAATTTCCAGTGAATCCAAGAAAAATGGTTTTAGAGTTCTGCGGACTGTTTCTTTCTTTAAGCCAGGATTTCAGGATAGACCAACTTTTGTTGATAGATAGGTATTATTTCTTTATGGTCACAAAAAGTAAGGTCGTCCCGAATGTCCTAGGTGAAGAGATGTTACTTAAAAATACCTTAAAATAAGAGAGGTATTGGCCAGTTACATACGAGTATTATAGGTGCCATGCTTGATAGATTTTCAAGATAATTTTCGCCAGCGTCGATGGCGCGTTGAATGCACCGGTTCTTGTAAGATCACCGAAGATAAGCAACGTCCAGTGAGGTGAAGACTTCGTGATGCTGGAATTTTCGGCCCAACCCAGACCGGGTGAGTTCAACGTGGGTAGCAGGTTTGTGAGTTTCCTGCGAATGGAGGCGGGTAACCCCCCCGTCGAGATATGACCATGCAGTTGAAAGCGACGTTAAACCCAAATTAACAAGAAAATAAAATTTTCCGTTCATTATACGATAGTTAGTTCTTAATTTTCTCCTTACTGGCGTGCCGGCGCGCGGCGCCGGCGTGGTGAGAGTAATAATCCCATCAACCCCAGGTTCCAACGTTAACCACGCCACTAATCCTCGAATGGAAAAAGCCTCTCTGAAAACCATATTTTCATGTTTGATGATTATTAATTCAAAATACATTAAAATTATATCGTGATGGTTAGTATTTTTTAATAACATGTTTCTTTTTAAATAATATACCTAAAGTATTAACCTTGGCTTGGCTGTAGCCTGCTTGGCCTGAATTCCAGGTGACCCGGGTTCGAATTCCGGCGGTGTCGGAATTTTTCGGCTCTGTACTTTGGATGTCGGGGCCTACCCTAGCTTCGTGAGGACGATTGGGGTAGTTGTAGTGTAGGCAACGACCAGGTGGCGGCATTACGAGATCGATATTGGAATATGATGGTTGGTTGTTGATATGATGTAGGTATTACTGGTATTAGCATTAGTTCTCATAATGTCGATGGTACTTACTAAAACTACTGGATGGGCAGGCTACAACACAGACCACAAGCGTCTACAGTAGCTCCTGTTTCATGGCTACGAAATAAAAAAAAGCTGTGAAACACTCATCTTTAAAAAAAAAAAAAAACCAGAAGAACTTTCGACTGTCCAAATTAGCGAAACTAACTTTCAACTGTCACACAACGCACTCTGATTGGTTTATTTGAACGTAGTAATAACTAAAGCCCGGATTTTTGTATATTGCATATTTGCATATGCAATTGCATATTTTGGCGGTTTTTTCGGAGTTTGCATATATGAGCAGAGCAAAATCCTGCATATTTCAACAATATTGGACAAAATTTGCATATTTTGGGGTTTATTAGGGGGAAAAATTCGGTAAGTAGGTATCTATCTACCTACTCAGAGCTACCGAAGTCCATTCAAATCTTAGGACGTAAATCGTAAAATTACATTTTGTGAGTGTACCTACCTACCTTCATTATGAAGTCATGTGGGTACCTACTGAGTACTGACAAGTAGCTAGCCTGCTAGCCTACTGAAACAAGATCAAACGTGTCGTAAGGCGTCTGCAATACTCTCATCTGCACTCCACGTATCAGCAGGCTAGGATAGGTTCCTACATGTATTTTATTTCTTTCTCTGTTCTCTTTCCTCTCTATTAGTTTTCGGCTGTTTTCTACTTGCAGTGAATTTATTGTGTATGTAAACGATTAACTTTTCTACTGATTTTTACTCGAGAAAGGTGTATGCATAACAGAAACTCTAGGTAAAGGAATAGATTATTTTGAGTTTAAAATATAATTTGCATTTTTGACTTAGGTAGATACTAACTTTACAATGCCAGTTGACAAAAGTAAAATTAAGTCCTGGCTGAGTGAGTTTACGGGTAGACATTTTTGTTTACATTTTTGCATATATTGGGCTTTTCGCTTGCATATGCAATTGCATATTTTAGCCTTTTTTTGCTGCATAAAATCCGGGCTCTAGTAATAACCAATCAGATTGCGTTGTGTGACGGTTGAAATGGAGAGTAAAAAGTGTTTCTGGAACGGGCCACCGGTGTATTCAAAGCGCCATTGACGCCGACTGATTTCCTCTTTTCATATTCAACATAACATACAATCTTTATTCCCTAACTTGATTTAAATTTCAAAAATTCAAACTTTTTATTGGTTCAGCATTTCTTTAGTATCTATTTTTTTATTCCCAACATTGGGCCCCTTCCTCCTCCATCCCATATCTGTACACAAATCACCATCGAGGAAAAACATGATAATAATAATAACTCTATTTAGTGGAAGGTAACCACCAGTTCTCTTATTATTATGTGGTCACAAACTCAAATTAATGAGAAAAAATTCATGCACTGGGTGGGATTTGAACCAACAGATCCCAACGCTACCTGGATTACCAGACTGGCTCGTTAACCACTTGACTACCAGATCACAAAATGTACTCTTACCAATATGACATCTATTGATCTGGGTGTCATCACTGTGGGGCTTACCAATATGTATTGCTCTGGGTGTCAGCACTGTGGGGCTTACCAATATGTATTGCTCTGGGTGTCAGCACTGTGGGGCTTACCAATATGTATTGCTCTGTGTGTCAGCACTGGGCTTACCAACATGTATTGCTCTGGGTGTCAGCACTGTGGGGCTTACCAATATGTATTGCTCTGGGTGTCATCACTGTGGGGCTTACCAATATGTATTGCTCTGGGTGTCAGCACTGTGGGGCTTACCAATATGTATTGCTCTGGGTGTCAGCACTGTGGGGCTTACCAATATGTATTGCTCTGTGTGTCAGCACTGGGCTTACCAACATGTATTGCTCTGGGTGTCAGCACTGTGGGGCTTACCAATATGTATTGCCCTGGGTGTCAGCACTGTGGGGCTTACCAATATGTATTGCTCTGGGTGTCAGCACTGTGGGGCTTACCAATATGTATTGCTCTGTGTGTCAGCACTGGGCTTACCAACATGTATTGCTCTGGGTGTCAGCACTGTGGGGCTTACCAATATGTATTGCTCTGGGTGTCAGCACTGTGGGGCTTACCAATATGTATTGCTCTGTGTGTCAGCACTGGGCTTACCAACATGTGTTGCTCTGGGTGTCAGCACTGTGGGGCTTACCAATATGTATTGCTCTGGGTGTCAGCACTGTGGGGCTTACCAATATGTATTGCTCTGTGTGTCAGCACTGGGCTTACCAACATGTATTGCTCTGGGTGTCAGCACTGTGGGGCTTACCAATATGTATTGCTCTGGGTGTCATCACTGTGGGGCTTACCAATATGTATTGCTCTGGGTGTCAGCACTGTGGGGCTTACCAATATGTATTGCTCTGGGTGTCAAAGAGCAGGACTCTGACTGTACAGTGTACAGGACGTTTTATTGTATGAACTCCTCATAGATACTTGATTATGCTTTGTGCAGCATATGAAAACACTCGTTGTCATCAGATAATAGTCTATTGATAAGGCGAAACAAGTGGATATAAAATAATTATGAATTCTACATAAAAACAAGTGGATAAGAAATATGAAACTAAGTACAAATGCAAGTAACAAGCAAAACCTGTTTTTTCAAAAGGCTTTAAGTTATTTAACCACTACAGATATTTCCATGAAACTTTCAGGAAATGTGTAAAATATTGTTGTGAATCGGACTTGAGACTAGTACCTTAAGAAGAAGATAAGTTATGAAATAAGCCGGTTTTTTTTGACCCTTGGCCACCCAATATATTGGCCGAATTATAAAACAGGATTAAAGTTAAGATAAGCCAGACTAACCCTCAAGTCCGGCTATAGTGCACTGTGATTGGTTGAAACTCCTACTGAGGGAGTGTCTGGCTTATCATAACTTTAATCCTGTTTTATAATTTGGCCCTTAGTTACTTACACACTGTCTAATGGAGGACTTAGCCTCAACGACCATCATAATGTTTTCCTTTCATCAATGTTCATCCTGAGTCAGCCTTTCTTGATCTACCTATTTCATTTGCGACTCAATACGACTTAACCGACCAGGTGGCTACCAAACATTGGAAGGTAGTTGTGGTGGTCAAGATTCAAGTCTGGTGATCCAGGTAGCGTGAGGATCTGTTATGGTTTCAAAACCACCCCTTGAATCAATTTCCCTCATTTATTTTATTTTTTAATTTATGACCAGAACAAGAAAAATTGAAGGTAATTTACACTAAAACACCCAAAATAATAATAATAACTTACCTCATAAGAAGTTTCTTCTCATAAGAACTCTAAGCCTCTTTCTGATGAACAAGTCGTCTCTGTAACATCTAGATTATAGATCATTCGAGACGGTGATTTCAACCTCCATTTGTGCAGCCTGGGTTAGGCCGGGAATAGCCACCAGCATTACGAACGAGGGTTTGGATTTGAGTGGTCATCCACCAAGTCTTCACCTCACTGGATGCTCTTAGCTTCAGTGAACTGACGCGAATTGGTGTATTCAACGTGTTAGTCGGCTGACTAATATGTATATGGCTTGAGGCTGATGAAAAATACATTTTTTTTTTTTTTTTTTAAAGATGAGTGTTTCACAGCCGTTTTTATTTCGTAGCCATGAAACAGGAGCTACTGTAGACGCTTGTGGTCTGTGTTGTAGCCTGCCCATCCCGTAGTATGCCTCCCCTCTGATGGGCGAGAAGTGACACAATACTTCCCAATTAGGTGCTGGGTCAACACGAGCGCACCGGAAGGTATCCCTTACAAACAACTGTAACCAAATATTTTCATATTCCGTGATTTTTTTTTTAATGAAAAAAAGGCGAAATACCTAAGGTTCATGTATAATCAGAGCACTTCCACCTATTTGAGTATCGAATGCGATCATAATTCATACCTATTATCATGCATAGGGTAGGTGGGGGGAAGAGTACGCGCAGTGTAAGAGTACGCAGGCGTAGTTTTCATAGAAGGAAGCAACGTATTTCAACAGGAATCAGCGCGATTGAACAGATTATGATTAAGAGCTCACCAAATTATTTAGATTTGGCCTAGGAAGAAAGCAGGCTGCAATAATGAGGTAAGAAATTTTTTTGGTGTCGCGATCTAATTTATTTGAAATTTAATTTATTTTTAGTTTTTTTTAGTTTTGTGAATTTTCTTAAAGTAATTATTTTTTCTGGTGCAGCAAATTCTAAATTTTCATAATTAATTGTCGCTTTTTCGTTTGATAGTGAAGTTACTTTTTAAAATAAATTTAATCTATTCGAAGCAAAATGGGGTTAGAGTACGCAAAAGGTTACAGTACGCAAAATGGGGTTAGAATAGATATTTACTAGGTTCTTTGGATGCCTAGTTAGTTGGTGGGTCCTAAACTTTCCCTGAGTCCTTCCTGAACGTGGCTGTTATCAAATTACTCACATTAACCTCACTTACACAAATTTTGGCCAGAAAACCAATTTTGTATGATTTTCCTATACAAAATTGCGCGTACTCTTGCCCCACGCGGTGGGGTAAGAATACGCAAAAAATGACTTTGCTAAATTAATTTTGCAATTTTTACACCACAAGGTTGAATCCTACAGTAAAAATTAAAAGGTGGATAACAAACCAGTGCATCAGGGTGCGACATTTCAGGACAATAGATCAAACCGAAAAAATTGGAAAAATCGAAATGTTTTTTTGCGTACTCTTCCCCCCACCTACCCTATTACAACAAATTATTTGTATGCCTACATTGCACATCAGTCATGATGTCCTAAATATTTACAACTCAACCGGTCCTGCAGCTCATTCTTGTTTGCAGCAAGGAACCAATGTAGGTCCCAGCTCAATATCAAGAAGGAAACTGCAAAACTCGACAATTATGTATTTAATGTATAGGTAAGAGTATCTCTATTTATCAGGTAGGTATTGTGAAAAATCGAGAATATGTGAAGTGTGAGCAGAGTACTTACCTAAACATCTACAGGATTTATAGTCACGTATCCTACTCAAATATGTAAGCCTCATTAAATTATATCGTGGACCGACCTCAGTAGCTTCATCAATAAGACATCGGACTTGTAACCTGGAGGTCGGTGGTTCAAGTCCCGGTTTCAGCGTGAATTTGGTAAAGCGAGTTTGAGAAAGTGATTAACACAAATATCATAATATTAAATTATATCATGGGTTAAGAGTGTTAAGACTTAGGGCGCTCTGATTTGGTAATCAATGACGTGTAGGATCGAATCCCGGCAGACCAATGGAATTTTAGAGTCTTGAATGTTACATGTTAACTGCAAATGACATTGAATAGTTATACGACTTTTTCAAATAGAAAAAACATATTGGTTGATGTATTCACACGAAGGATGCTTTTGTAAGTTTGTGGATTTCAGACAGGTAGAGTATGCTGAATGCTCAGGTTCGATTCCGGATTGGGTTTCAACTTACAATTTAGTGTAGGTAGGGCGGAGGCTATTTTAGGGAATTTATATATAAAAAAAATTATAGGTGGCTTGGTGTTGGATACCCAGAAAATTAATGTTTCTGACCGAGTGAAGAATAGTTTCAGTGGGTTGTCACATTTATCATCTGGAGAAGAGGTACAACAAACTATTCTCATCACTTTTCGACGTCCATCCCATCAATTTCTATTGTGTGTTAAAGTACATATTAATTCCGAGAATATCTGTTTCATAATGATTTGATTTTGATTAAGGGTTATTACTACTACTTTTTAGAGCAATATTCCATATGGCTCAAGAGAAACTGACGCAATTGTGTCCATAGGTAAATTTTCAAAATAGGGTTTTTTGTTTGCATAGGTATGTGAAGTTTTTCCAACACAATAAGAAGTATTTTTGTTAATAAAAAATTTCATCTACCTACCTTCAAAATATTGTTGGACCATGAGTATTCAGTTACCTTAGGTACTTAATTACTTACCAAATAAATTAACAACCATGTAAAATTATTGTACATAGGTACCTATCTAGAATTATGTTATTCGTGTAAAACATATAGTAGGTGTCAACTTGGTGCCTACTTGGTATTTGGTCTCTTTTTTTTAATTATTTAATTTGGCACTGTTGATTATTATTTATTACATATATGGGTACTCCATAAGAATTATGTCAGATCATTTCGTATCAATAAATTATAATTGTTGGAAAACGAGTTCATTATCAAAAATCGATATCAATATTACCAATAAGCAATAAGTTACATGTGACTAATCAACCTACATGTGCCTAACCTACCTTGATGTAGGGTATGGCACTATGGCCGGTATGAGTATTGTGACGAATTTACGTTCAGAGGTTTCATGGTGTAGGTGTGATTGTTTTTTCCACGTTTAACTTTTCATAACTATCATGAATGTTTCGTAAAAGATTTTTCAAGTCTAATAGAGATAAGAAATTGACTGTGCCGTTAGGTATTTCAATAAACATAATATTTCGTAAATTGGTTCATATAAAATCCCTGTAAAAAAAAAAAAAAATATTATATTTTTACAAAAACGAACACAAAACTTCCGATTTCTAATATTAAAATTTCATAGGAAGTAAAAAAAGAAAGAGGGTTCAGAGTTTAAATACTCTATACGCACTATTAAAGATTTCCTAAAAACAATAAAATACTCTTCTCAATTTAATGACAACAAGTATACATATTTTTATTTTCTTAAAAAACTGTACATTGTTTCAAAGATCATTCGAAAATTAATAAGAATTGTAAAAAAAAACCCTACCTAAAGACAGTTTGACAGTGTTATTTGTGTATGTACAATGGAAATATTAGTTGATGAATAAATAAAAAGGATCAATAGATTATAAAATATCTATACCTACTACCTACCAAAAATAATGTAATAAAGAAATAACAGTTGAAATTTCAAGGCCATACTTTGACAAAAAATAATGAAACTACTGTTGTAAGTTACATATTTAATTGATATATTACAAATCGTAACTGATCATCAAGGCCCTACAATAACAGGACAGAAGTCTTGTCACTTTGGTAACTTACCACTCAGTGTGTATGGATAACAATAAGTGCTAAATATAAGACTAGATCTAAAACAACTGGGCAACTTATTTACCACAGGTAATGTAAATATAGATCCATCATAACCTATCGATTTGATTTTTGATTGAAGCAAGAACAACTTGGAATTGTCAAAAAGTAACAATACCGTCATAATAATTATTCAATATTATCTCACGTAAGAATGTAAGAATCTGTGTTCTAAACCAAAACTTAATACACAAAAGAAACAAAATAAAAATCATAAAAAGACAGAGGGTAACAAACACGTCATCAAATAATAATAATAACAATCAGAAACACTGGTAACTTTTATGGCAAACAATATTCATGTGAGCAAATGTCCAACATGGGACGCAGGGTTCTAGTAGCCGCTGCCTCTGTTGCCAGATGGCCGGCCAGAGCCATAGCCTCCACTGCTGGCTCCTCCGGAGCCTCTGCCCTCCCTCCTGACCCTCCTTGACCTTCCGCCATACTCCTGTCCTCCTTGACTTCCGCCATAACCTCCTGCTCCTCCTTGACTTCCACCATAACCTCCTGCTCCTCCTTGACTGCCACCATAACCTCCTGCTCCACCCTGACTGCCCCCAAATCCTCCTTGGCTACCTCCATAACCTCCAGCACCTCCTTGGCTTCCGCCATAACCTCCAGCACCTCCTTGACTTCCGCCATAACCTCCAGCACCTCCTTGACTTCCTCCATAACCTCCAGCTTGGCTGCCTCCAAATCCTCCTGCTCCACCCTGACTACCACCATAACCTCCGCCCCACCTGCTCCTCCATAAACACCCTGCTCCTGCCTCCTTGAGCCTCCTGGTAAGTGATCTTTGGTTTGTATCCTTCATTGTCAGCCTCGTATTCCACAATCTGGGTTCTGCCGTCTGGTAGCAAGACGTGGTACTGTCCCATTGCGACATCACCCTGTCTGGATTCGCGGTGACCGAACATTGCGCCGGATTCCGGAGCGTTCACTTCGTAAGCAAATTCGTAGTTGGCGGGTTCCTGAAAGAAAAGATGTGCTATGATGGAATGTTGTAGTATTCAAAAAAGATCTTTTAATCTTGAATTTTATGGTACAAAACCGAGTCTGTTGGAGAGCATTTCTTGGGGCCCTACTTACCCCCCTGGGGATAACAGAAACATACCTAAGCTTGGAACTTGTCATTCCTATAGTAGAATCATTAAAATCTTTACAAAGTATGTGAACTATTTTGTAAGAACTTTCTAAGAACATCATCAATAAAATTGGGAAAATATTAATATCACAACCTTTTGCAAGATCAACATTTTACATATTTCTACAATGATCATATTGCATCATGGATGCTATCATTAAAATAAAGGTATATTTAGTTTCTAGCATAAAAATTGTTTGGAACTTACAGATTGGTCATCATCACCACCGTAGCCCCCAGCACCACCATAACCTCCGGCACCACCACTAGCGCCCCATAACCTCCGGCACCACCACTAGCGCCTCCATAACCTCCGGCACCACCGCTAGCGCCGCCATAACCTCCGGCACCACCGCTAGCGCCGCCATAACCTCCAGAAGAGCCACCGAAACCTCCTGAGCCACCGCTAGAGTAACCACCACTGCCGCTGCCTCTTGATGGAGCTCCATATTGAGATGAGGGGCCTCCTGGAATGTTGTCAAACATGATAATGTTTAATGAACACATTGTTCCTTTTCGGTTTTTTACCTTCGGCAAATCCAAAACAACTACGATTTTACATCGAAATTTTGATCTTCAGAAATTTAAATGACTAAAAATATCTAGAAAAGTGTAATAAAGAATGGCTGACTAGGAATCTTCCTTTCCTCAAATTTTCTAATTCAACGTCATAGTACAGTTAGTATCTTTATTTCTGAAAAATTAGAAATTAGGTATTCTTTCTTTTCTACACACACATAGCAGTCAAAGATTATTTTTGTTCAAAAAATGGTATTGTACCTCCGGAAGATGATCCACCGTACGAGCTACTCCGAATCCTCCAGTGCTGGGCGGCCGGTATTTGCTGGCGAGACCAGTTGACTTGAAGCCACCACCAGAGCTAGGGGCACCATAGGAAGATGAGGGGCGACCACCCTTGGAAGGGACACGACCTCCGAATCCACTTGAAGAGCCTCCTGAGAAACAGAGATGGCGCTTTTGAACATTTATCTGTTAACATATTTGTGTTAATCACTTTCGTGATATCACAACTAATCAAACTCGACTTTAACTAAATGCTACGACATGAAAAGGGGGCCCACTTGGAAACACGACCTCCGAATTACAAGCGCCTCCTGCGATCAACTACGAGGTGGTTTGAACATTTATCTGTTGTATTTATTTGTTAATCAGCTTTGTGAAAAATAATGAAAATAGCTTTTTTTACTGTGTGATTAGGAAATTATTAAATCATCCAATTTAGTTTATCCGTCTGGTATTAGCGTATTTTTTAAATCTAATGCTAATAAAACATGACTTGTTCATTTTTGAGACTAATCAATACTTTTTATGCTAAGTGCCTCGTTCCAGAAAGCTTTCTCACTCTCATAATCTCCAAATCTCCATTTCAACTGCTGAGCAACATACTCTGATTGGTTTATTTGAACAAATTTTGACGGTTGAAAGGGAGATTTGGGGATTTTGAGAGTGAGAGTGCTTTCTGGAATGAGGCTAATAACTCAGGTCACATTATTTTCACTCTGTACGAGTAAAACTGAAAGAGCCTTTTTTTCACAAGTTTCAACGAGGGTCTCTACAGAACACACCACCCAAGTTATTTTCATACAAAGTATTCTCACCGTATCCACCTTGAGAACCGCCGGCGGCGGGTGCGCCATACTGACCACTGGTGCCCCCTCCTCCAGCAGGGGCGCCGTATTGAGACGAGGGAGACGAACTAGAGGGCGCACCGTACTGACTTGAAGGGGCACCTGCGCCGAAGCCGCCGGGAGCGCCGTACTGGCTGGATGGCGCGCCACCGAAACCACCTCGGCGCCCGACGGGGCTCCGTACTGGCTGGAGGGCGCAGCGCTCTGGTAGTCACCTGCGCTGCCTGGGTAACTGGGCACGGGGGGTTCTGCGCGGATAAGTGCGCAGGAGATGGCGAGCAGGATTGCGAGCTGAGGGGAGGGAGACAGGAAGTCAAGAAGGTGTTTTATTTATTTTTTTGCTTCGTGTTATTTTGCCAATGTTTCTTGGAAAGACCTCTTTTTTAAAACTCATGCTCCATATTATGTTATGATGCTTAATAAATCCGTGTTTGTAGAAAGGCACAGATACATATTTCACAGTTTGGAAGCCGTGCAAGGATTAAATGGACCTCAGATTCAATGTCTAGGCTCCTGCCGTGCCAATGACTTCTATTTTTGTTCTTATTACCTAATATGAGTTAGTTCATTAGGTGGTTTTACCTTTAAATTGCTGGGAAATGTAACAGCTACCCACATTAACCTCACCCAGCCCGGATCAGGCTGGGAATTCCAACCTCCATGTTCTTTTATTGATGACCTGATGGTTGTAGGGTTTCAGTTGCAACTCTCTACTAACACTGCGACCTCGTGAGATCTATTGTGACTTTTTACAAAATAAGTACCAGAATCTTTTGGTCAGAAAATTTGCCCAAACCGAGGATCAAACTCAAGACCTCTGGATGAAATCCATAACACTTGAATTTTATTAGATTGAAATTTTTTGGGTTACTTTACATGATGAATACTAATATTGAATTTATGTAGAACAAGGGAAGTTTCCGGCGTTTCTCAAGTACGAAAAAATAATAATCTAAAAATGAATTAAGGCATGGCCAATAGAAGATTTGATGGCTCCTAAGGCCATTTAAATGGTTGTTACTATTATTGGAAAAATGGAGAGTCGTTGTTGGGTATGAAGATCCAATTGATCATTGGAAAACATTGTATTTGAAAAGTTAATTGTTAACGAATATCTTTTTTATTTATTTGAGTATTAACTATTTGTTCAAAACTTATGTATCGCCATTTTTAATTAGTTTTATGAATAAATGAAATATTGTAAAAATTGCTTTATCTCAAACATCCGGATTTTTCTTTTCAATTTTCACTTTCTGAAAATCTTATTTTCACAATTTAAATACAAAAGCATTGTAAGTGTTCCATGTGATTCACAACATGATTAATTGAATGGGTGAGTAGAAGAACCAGGAATGTCAAAATCGATTTTTTTTTTTCTTCGTAGAATAAGAAAGAATGTACTTCTTTTCTATCATCTCTGTGAATATGAAGGAGAAATAACCCTTAAAAGTATATTTTTTTTCAATTTTAAAGTGGGGGAAGCGGAAAAAAAATCTGATGTAAAATAAGGAATGTACACAAAATCACTGACCACTTTTGCTAGCGGTATTTAGTTACCTAGTTGTGAGAATCTTGTCGAATAAAAAGAAATGTAAAATTTAATTTTATTATACTCATTAGCATCAGGAAAGCAAAATAAGACAATCTTATTTTTGCTTTCCTGAAAAATCGATTTTGAATTCTGTTCTTACTACTCACCCATTCAATTATTTCCATGCTTTTAACTTAACCATGTCAGTGGCATGATAAATTTTCACTCAAAGATGTGATCGTGTTCAAAAGTAATGATAGCAATATGTTAAATTATTGAAAGCTCTGCTATTACTATTTTATAGTAACTGTTAACGTTTAGTACGAAGAAATGAATATTTTATGTAAATACGAGTATATATACCGTGTTGTAGGTAGGTACCTATTATTAGAAAGAAGAAAAATCATATTAATTTGGGTACATAACACTTTCAATATTATCCAAAGTTCCTAAGGTGTTGATCAAAATGAATTTGTGTATGAATTCAAACCTTTGAGTATAACATGAACCTTGGTAAAAATAAAAAAATATATGATTGATCATGGATGTGTCGAAATAACCGAATTTTATATAGAAAACAAAATACTTTCGTTTTTGTGAATATATGAGTAGGTAAAATACCCTTGGTTCAAGATTTTTCATAAAGCTCAAACTTTTTATGGATTTGCAAATACAATAGATGAAATTAAAATTTGATTTGAAAACTGCAGAAGTTTCGCTGAGGACACCAATTAATTGAAAAATTCAGTAAAAAATTAGCTCTTATAGAAAGTTATAAAATCAAGATTGTTAAGCGCAAAACTCCTCCACAGAAAACTAAACCGGCGATATTCTCGTAGCTAAACGGAAAAAATGAGATACCAAATAATACAAAGAGAATTTACACGAAAAATAAGAAAAGAACTTCATTATTAGTGGCTCAAAATCTTGTTCACCAGCTTCGAAAAAAACACAATTTTAAAAACTCAGACACTTTTTGAAATTAAATTTTCATTTTTTGATAGACTTTGAAAAATAATCAAAGATCGACTTACTTTGGGTATCATATTGAACTGATTGTTGTATTACACTGAGACACGAGTGAGACGAGACAAATGACTGATGGGAGATAAGATATTATATAAGATATTTATACCTATGCAAATATGATGGCTATTGAAAGGATGCTACCATTGAGGAATGCTTGGGATGCAGGGGTGGGAGTGGAGTGATCCAGTGATCTTGAATCATCTGGCCAATTATCCTCAAGATTAGAACTTTGAGTTCGTCTTTCCACCTGCGGGCATTTTGCGAAAAATGTAGAATGTGAGTTATGTAGGTTAAATTCTTATGGAAAGATAATGTTCTACCATGAGTAGGCGTGACATTGCAGTTTGCTATTTTCAATTTTTCCCCTTGTTTTTGATGGTTTCTGCTAATCGCAAACATTCAAATTTAATGGTCACCTCTAAATAGTGTTGTTGACCTCTAAAATTCAAACAATATTGATGTGTTTGGAAAACTTGAAACGCTTATTTTAATTAACAGAAAAAAATTGAATTAGGTACTTAAGTTCTAACTACAACACCTTGATGTTGATGTTTGTAAATTTCAGATGCTCATTATATTTGTTTTACTTTATCCTTACTCCAAATAGAAATGTAAACATGCAAAATCCTGGAACTGTAAGATTGATACCTCATTAAGGGTTTCACAACAAAACTCGACTTTTGTTGTATGGCAATCTCTTCCACCCGACCCTTAATAGCTTTACCTATAACTTGCTTGTCCGAATTGAACTTTTTGCACTGTAGATTTTTAATGTAAAATGTAATTTTCATTATGACTGTGGTGATAATAGTATCACATTCTAATACAGTCGAACCTAGATATGAGAGAGAAAAAAACCTCGATGATATACGAGATTCTTTTAATCCAAAGTGGACAATTTACCTGTATATAAGAGAATTTTCAAACTCTGAAATTCAAGTAACTATGGGAGACTGTCTGTCGGACCAATTACCATGTGAGACGCTTGTTATGTATAAACACCTGGATACTCGTATAATGAGAAAAGCGTTAGTCTGAAGTAGTCTGAACCTTGATATACGAGAAACTGGATATTGTAGAAACCTCGATATTGGAGATTTTTTTTTTAGTCCTTGGATTCTGTGGTAAAGGCGGCACTCTGTGAATCCAGGGATTCCAGAGGTCGCGGTTTGAAACCCAGCCGGGACATGACAAGTTATCCTCCCATTTGAGATTTTTATCACATAATAATACGTCATGGGCTTACTGCTGAAATAATAGAACTTTAGTCCTAGTCGAGCAGTATATTATACATATAAGGCGATATTATTATTATTACTACTATTATTATATCCAGTTATGACTGTATTACTCTTAAACCATTGACTACCGACCGTGGTAGCATAAACAAGACCGATGAATTTTGTCCATTGTAATTTGATAATAGGTCGAAAATTGATCCGAATTTTCATTGAAAGTAGAATTTTCATTTTCATCAAATTTTCATTGGGACCTATGGAGTTATGAATGAGCAATATGAATGCGAAACTCACCTTTGACAAAAATTATGATTGTTTGAAATCAGAGTTTAATTAAACCTCATTTACAAAAGAAATTAGAGCTCTTGCATGCCTGTAATTTATACCTAGGTGATTCATATTGAATAAACATTATCTCTTGATGAATTTTATCTTAATATTTTCGGCAGACATGTCTGTTTAATTTACTCTGCACCTTATTTCGCTCTGTGTGTACCACCCACATGACCCTATATTCTACTCCAGGTCTCTAGGTCGACCTCAAGGCCGGACTGAAAAGCACTTAGTGTTTGACTTGCAGAAAGAGATGATCTCGCCAACTTTCAAAACTTAAATGACAGTCTCTGATCCATTTGTTCCATATGGGTATCGCCCTATCATTACAATCGCACTCTGAATGTAAAGTAACATCCTTCATGGATTTTCAGAACCCAGCTCCTCTCTAATGCTTATCTTGTTATTAGTACTGCACCTGCAATTATTTTCCAATTAAACGAATTATTCAGATGTTCTTGAAGCGGCTCTATCGCTGTGTTGTGATCCTATTCTAATTATTGGTTCTCCATGTGGGCCTTGGGCCCTGGAGGATTATAGCAAGCTCATCTGTGCTGTGGGTGAATGTCAACATCACTCAAATCTGGAATGGCCATTTCATAATGACAATAATAATGCTCGCTCTGCTCATCAAATCGCCTGCATATGCAGAACATGAGCGGGAATGTTAAGATGACGTCCATTAAGCTGACATGTCGGCTCTTGGATTTGGCAAGAACAGCTTAAATTAGGTACTTTTATTTTCAATGACTAGTTACCTATAAGTATTGGACAAATTGCATTTTATTTTGTAAGTACTTAAACGAGTAGCTATTAGCTATACACTATTAAGGATTGAAATAGATTCAAAATATATTGCAAAGTAAAATTGTTTACCAAAAGGTATTAGCAATTTGGGAAAGACATTAATGTAATGATTTTTTATGCAAATAAGTCTACCTGATGGAATCCCAACACGCTTCTGAATAGACATATTTTTAATCTAGTAAGTATACTACTAACATTCGAAGAAGAATGTCAGTACATAAAAAGAAAACACGAAAATTTTCATAAAAAAATATTTAACAAGTTAGATAAACACTAAATAAAGTTTGGTCTACTAAAATCTCAAAAATCTCAAAAAAATCTATTTTGAAGGAATTAGATAATTATTATTATTATTATTATTATTATTTTAATTTCGTCCCTATTGCAATTAATGTCCAATCGGTAGCAGTGATTTATACATCGTTTTGTCTGAGAAAATTTGTAAAAAACTGAAATCACAAATTAACTGTCTACTATATATAACTACCTATCTGTTGCCTTTTATGAGAAAATTAAACTTGGGTGTTTACTCTCCATTGATTTAAAAAACCAGCCTAGTAAAAGCTTAAATGCTTGTAAAAAGCAAATAAAATTCCTATAATTTACTCAACAAGTCTATAAAGAGTAATCACCATTACGTTGACTATTATCTATCTGTATAGTGAAATAATGCATTTATTACTAAATGCAGTCCTATGCACTCACTGCTTGCTTTTTAAGTATCAATTAGCCTTCGTGGACAATTTGATATGACAGATCTGAGAACTTGGTCGATCTTTGACTAATTGTGACTCTCGAAACAGGCTAAGAAGTTATTTCAAAAAAGATATTTCGAGTAGAAAGAGCCTCTGAAATCTTTAAGGCAAGACTCAGATAGTGCGGCTTAGAGAGGACAGTAAGTTGTGAGTATGACAGTTTTAAATGTATCAGGGACTCTTTCCAGAAAGCTTTCTCACTCTCATAATCCAAATCTTACTTTTCAGTGCCAAACAATACCCTCTAATTGCTTTATTTGAACCAAATTGATGGTTGAAAGGAATATTTGGGGATTTTGAGAGTGAGAGTGGTTTCTGGAATGAGGGATTATGAGATTCAGATAGCTTTTTGGAATTAGGACCAGGACTCTCTTCTGAAGGCCGAAGACGTGTGTTTCTCTGGAAAACGATGCTTCGTGAAAAGTTATCTGGAAAGCGTTCTATTTTTCGTATTAAATCTGAAATCTGAAGCTTTTAAAGAACAGCAAACTTCATTTGATTTTTCTTTTTTAGAAAGAATATTCATTTTAAAACCATTTCTAACTCTATTCCAATGTCAATACAAGGTCTTTGATGACGTCATATGCTGACTTTGTAAATCTCAATTTCAAATAATTATTTGAATTTTAGATCTCAATTTTAAGTTCTCCAACAGTAGTTTGATTATAGCCTAAAGATTTTCCTTTCTTGCTCAACACCAGAACAACCCTTGCTTCACACATAGATATAGCTAAATGCTCCTTAAATGATCATCTTTGTATTGTTGCCTCAGCTATACATCTGTGACAAATTTAATGCAAAAGTATATTACATTGCACTAAAATTTAGCTACCTGAAACATGCATGGTTGGCGGGAATCAACATCAAATTGACATTAACATTAATGTTTCAACTGCAAAGTTCACCCTAATGGCCAACATCAGGTCAGTCATACTTATCGTGGCATCTGCGGTGTAATCTTGAAAAAATTGTCCGTTATTCTATTATCAGTCTGGTTTGCGGTTAATCCTAGACCTAGGCGTCCGTCCGTCGGTCGGGTGGTGGAATCACTTAGCAATTCATTAGTGAGTTTTGTAAAGTCTGATGTTCGTCAGCTCACGGTATGGTCATTCTAATTGAATGAGTTGGTAGTTTTGTGGTGACTTCATCGCCTGGGTACATGACCAGACGGGAAAACTTGAGGTTGAATGGTTCTGTGTGTGGAAACGATGTATCAGTGCCAACATTGAATTTGAAAAGTATTCTTCATCCAAATTCGACAGTGCCAACATTGAATTGAAAAGTATTCTTCTTCCAAATTCGACAGTGCCAACATTGAAATTGAAAAGTATTCTCTTCCAAATTCGACAATGCCAACATTGAAATTGAAAAGTATTCTTCTTGAAATTGAAAAGTAGAAAAGTATTCTTCTTCCAAATTCGACAGTGCCAACATTGAAATTCAAAGTATTTCAAAGCAAACTTCAAATTTCAAGGTGTGTTAACACTCATACCCATATTTTTCATGGTGACTTTTTATCTTTAAAAAATATTTCGCAGATATTTTCAATTATATCATTTTGTCATCAAGATTCCTCAGAAGTCAAATTTAATAACATTGTAATGACGTATGTAAATGAAACAAATATAATACATGCTTAATTAACATCTATAACGTTATCTATAGTGTTATTTTTCTTTTATCTAGCTGTTATTCCCTTTCTTCTTTGCTATTCTATATTGCAAAATGCCTGCTGAATAGGTAACTACTTCAATAAAGCTTTCCATTACTTATGAGTTGAACTTTTCATTGCAATCTTTCACTTTTTTTACCTTTGACAAATCTACTTGAGGTCGGCATTAATCAACCTTGTCCTCATGGTTGAGATTGTTTGGACTGTTTGGTTCTGGCACTTCTGCTTACATTTTTTACGGCTGGATGCCCTTTAAGACGCCAACCCTGTTAAGGGCGCCAACAATTTGTGTTATTTTCTTTTGGCTGATATGGCTGGTACGTTATTAGTGTCTTCAAAATGAATGATAAAATTCATTTTGAAGTAACATAGGTATCAAAATCAAATATTATTCAGAATTGGGATGATACTTCTCATTAGGAGCAGATTAGAGGAACTCAGCCTTGCACGTCTCACGATCCTCCTCATGACGTTGGTCCCTCGTGCCGAATACATCAGCAATCATCAGCTACCATTCAGTCAAAATATGTGGAGCTCTGCCTAATAAATTGAGCACCCTAGTTCCGTACGTATGGTTTAACTCCTAAGTACTAGGAGTCAGTTACTATGGGGTTCTTGAGACAATGTTGCTCAAGGCCACATTGCCTCGTTACAGGATGAGCTTAGTTAGTTTTGACTAATGGCTGTCTACAACTTTGTGTATTAGTAACTCTCTATGTAGAACATATTATTGCTAGCTGTAGGCGATGGATTCTGTAAAAGATAGTTCCATACTATCCATAGACGTTTCTTTGACTTAAGAATTACGAACTTTTTTTTATAAACAAAAAAAAAGCTTTTACCTATTTCACAGTTCGATACCCATTGCAAATGTATCTTATCTACATAGTACCTACTTGTTCGTCCTCTTCATAATCCTGTATATAAAGTAGATGATTACTCTTGTAACGTCTCTTGGAGCAATTTTCAACACACCCGACTCTTAAAAACAAAGATCCTCAGAGTTAAACAATAGGAGGAACACATCTCATGAGATTCGTGCGACGTACATGACTCAATCATAAATCCGATGAAGCAATCTCCGCCGAAGATGATTGGATCCAATATTTTTTTTTATTGCAAATTCAAAACCTATTAGTTATCTTGGATTTCATGAGATAGTTTCTGCTGTCATCGTGTTCGGTGTTCTCAGAGTAGAAGTCAACAATCGTGAAAACCTTGCACTGGTTGTCCATTTGTGTGCCAGTAAGTCAACAATAGGACTTATGGGACAGTGGAACGCACCTTTGTGCTATCGTGGACACGTATCCAGTGTGGCGAAGATCAAGGAACGCACGTCTAGTCGACTTATGAGGTCTTTGTCCCAGCGGGTCGTGGGTTCAAATTTGACAGCCAACAAGAAAGTGAACAGTTAATTTCATTGCAAAACATCTTCATCAGCTGGGAACAGTCTAGAGCTCCATTAAAGCATAGTTAAAACATCCTTTGCATGAAAATAATTTATTTAAATCTCATTATGATTTCTGATCTGTTGACAAAAATCCTGTAAGAATCATGTAGATTTCGTAGAAGACAACACACTGGCTCAGAGGTGACATAGAAGAATTGAAATCAAATCAAGAACGCAGCAAGCGGTACTACATGATCTGAATCAGTTTGCCTGTGTCAATATTAGCTTCTTCCTGAATTGATCTTTAGATTAACAATCAATATAATTATAATTACTACCTTTGTAGCTAGTACCTCTCAATTAGGACTATTGATACTATAGCTTATGATATTAAATATTCCTGTAAACACGTAAGATAAATTCAATGAGATGAGATGATTGTTTTGTTGTATTTTACTTTTATAGGGGTAGGTACCTACTAGCTCTACAACTAGACGTCATACTTCAATGTTCGAGCCATGACGACATATATGTTCCAGTGGATGTGCACCTTCAAGAGTAAATATTTCAAGTAGCTGAACATATCTATTGAAGTTATGAGTGTAGGGTTACGCCTGGATAGAAAGAGCTTTCAAAGTCGAAAGCTCTTAATTGTTAAGCTTGGTCGCAAGGAAACGTCTATTTTTGAAAGCAGTTTGCTGATTCTGCTTCAAGAGAAAGCGTAACTTACTATTTTGTGTGTAGTTACTTAGGTAGGTCTGTTTGTTCCAATCCTCCCTTTTTTTAATTTGGGTGTAACGTCGCTTTCAACTTCATGGTCACATCACGACGGGGGTGTTACCCTTTATTCGCAAGAAACTCAAAAACCTTTCACCCACATTAACCTCACCCAGCCTGGGTTGGGCCGAAATGTCACAATCACGAAGTCTTCAACACGCTGGACCTTGCTTACACCTTCGGTGATCCTACGAGAAACCGATGCATTCAACGCGCCATCGATGCTGGCTACCTATAAATTTCTAAAACAATTATTATTTCTGAGTAAATAAACTTAATATTCAAATAAATCATTTCACAATAACAATCGGGGTCATGTAGATAATTCGTAACTATCATATTACACAAACTTTTACGTAATTTTTACAAAAAAGGTCTGATGAACCACATTTAAGCAAATTAGAGTGAAGGAAGAAGAAGAAGAGTGCAAAGTGTTATATGAAAATAATGATTGATGTACTTAAACAAATGCAAAACTGTGGGTTTGAAGAAATAAAGAAAGGCACCACATTTAAAATATTTAAATCATCAAATGACATAACAGTTGTAACGCATACATACAACAAAAATCAAAACCGTATTATTATAGGCAACGTTTGAAGAATTCTTAATGAGTTGTGTTTAAGTTGTGAAGAATTCTTTATGAGTTGATCGTTCTTTTTCTCAACCCTGACCTTAAGATTTTGTGTAAAGAAGAGAATCCTGTCAATCCTGAGAAATATACGACCATTCTCAACCACTGAGTATGATTTGAAAGTCATTGTCTGCAGGGTTAAGATCGATATTCATTCCAAGTACTTAGGCAAGTAATAACTACAAATCTATGAAGAACTAAGGGCAAAAGCAATAGATGTTTTGTGTCATTCTTCTGTCATTGTTGAGCCGTCTGTTATTGCAAGATTTTAACTAAGGTATAATTTATAGGCTGAAACTTTGTTTATTATTGAGAATCTTGAGTAGTAGGTAGTCTAGGTGCCTCCTACTCAATGTTTCAAAAGTTTTCGAATTGCGTATTTGATTTCACTTGAAAAGAAAAGAAAGAATTCGAGAATCAAATTAGTAAGAAAAAATACTTGTCGGTGGTGCTACGAGATATTTACCTCAAGAAGGACTCTAAATATGTTGAGTATTTATACTTAACAGAATTATAGAAATAATTCATTAGCTTCATATTAGTAGGTATGAACTACAATGAAATGAGCGTCCCAAAATGCAGGCTAAGAGCAAGGTACTCTCCACAAGTCTTGCAGTAGACATGTCTAAGATGCAGTCTAATTTCTTCTCTGTCATTATCACGAGTACCGGTGTGGTCTATAGCACTCAGGACGACTTCAGGCATTGAAATATTTCACATATTTGATGTATAAATTTAATAGCAGAGTGACTTACGCATTACACTTAGGGAGTTTGGGATTCAAGTTCTGATCACGTTAAACAATTACCAGATTGTACCAAGCGGGTAACAAACATTTTCTGTAGCCCATTTGTAAATTTTCCCATTATTACAATGGGATGTTGTATTCAATTTTCTAACTGGTCCTTCATTCCTTTCTAAGTTTACGTATGATGGGTCTTGTGGGCGAAAATTCTTGTATGTCAGGATTATAAGAAAACAGGTATTTCTAAAATGTTTCAGCAAAAATCCTAATGCTCTAAAATTTTGAATTTGTTGGGATTATATAATTTAGTATCAAATGTATAATGGTAATTCAATACGATGTGAGTAGGTCTTTCAAAAAAAATCACTTAACGAATCCGACTTGAGAATAAACCACATTTTTAACATTACAAACTTAAAGCCCTTCTAATTGAACTTTCACCCTAATGTAGTTGATTTCAAAGCAGATGTAAAGACAGCCTTGTATAGCGACGTCGACAGTCAACACCTCGTTGCAAGAAAAAGGTGACACATTAGGCACTAAGCTATGATTAAGGTGTTAGTATTGTGTGACAGTGTAATCATGGTAATTGTACATTCTTCTAGTTTTCGTCGTCGAAGAAACTTGGATGCAACCCTGATCTACATTGGTGCAGTAATAATGCATTTTGACGCAATCCGACAAGATGATGCCTCTTGCAGTTATGCAGTTCTGACTTAATGATTCACTTCACGAAATCGTTTACTGTTACAGGATAGCACATTGTTTTTTTTTTTTTTTTCCAAAACCTTTGCTATTTTGATCATTTAGAACACAATTATTGTAAAAAAAATATGCTACATGCCGTGAGGGTTGACTGGTATTCTCTTGTAAATGCAGCTGTCCAAACCAAAAGTAAGACTCTGAGCTATGAACTATGACATTAAGTTTAGGAAAAAGTTTGGCGGAAATTTCGATACCGTTCGAACGGTAAAAAGTACCAAAAGTAAAAGATACTTCAAGAGCCATGTTGTTAACCATACAACTTCGTCTGTAAAATGTTGGAAGAGGCCATGCATGGTCAAAGAAAATCTTCAAAAGTAGGTATAATTGACAAACGAACATTTCTAGAGCACAAATTTCAATTTCTTTTACTTGCTAAAAGTTGATGCAACCTAGATAGTGCTTCATCAACAACTATTGTGTTTCAATCCATTGTTTTGTTGATGATTAATTGAGGGTAGATATTGATGTTGTTAATAGGTACAAAATAGGTACAAAATATCTTTTTACGAGAAATATGTAAATCACCAAATCCGTAATATTAAACCGATTTCCATCCAGGAAGTACAGTCCACCTTGATCTTTCTCCATCGAACTAAACAACTATAACCATCAAAACAGGCAACTATAAACATGTCATCAAAAACAAATCTGTTCATTATAATAGAATTTAAATCAAACTCCGAAGAATCTCTCATTGAACCCTGTAGGACACTCTTGCTCTGATCTTGGGTGCTATGAGATAATTGCGAGCATTAGATGGCTCTAGGTTTCTGCCGGTATTTCAGAAATTATCTGTTGAGGCTCAAGACCAGCTTACGCATCATCCACCCAGACCTTAACCTCCTTGCATGCATTATCCAGTGACTCTGGGCGCCGAGCTGATGGAGGTGGAAGAGAATCTGGAGGAAAAGTTTCGGTGATCAGTGCCCCGTTCCAGAAACACTCCTTCTTTTACTCTGTCTTATCCCGCTCAAGCAGGGTCGACGTTGTTCAACCTCATGGTTGAGGTTGATTGGTTTTGGCAAACAAGAATTCAGAAACACTCTCAACTCTCAAAATGCCTGAATCTCCCTTTCAACCGTCTCGTCCGTCAAACAACGCACTCTGATTGGTTATTTTGTTGAAATTAACCAATCAGCGTGCGTTGTGTGACGGTTGAAAGGAGATTTGGGATTTCTGGAACGAGGGCCAGTTCACCGGTAAGCGCAAATGACAATCGGTCTTTACTAAAATGGAACAGATTTCTTATGTACTTTGATTGTAAAGGAACTCTGGATCCATGGAGTTCGCATATCTTTATTCTTTAAGCTTATACCTATAATTACATTTATAATTGTATAAATCTTCATAGACGTGTGTATACGTATACTCGTACTTACATAGCATTATTATCTATGAACCTTCAACTGCTGTCGCAGAACTAGTGATATAATTTGTGATGTGTGGAATATTTCGGTTTGTGCGTCTATTTTCAATCTCTGTTTTCAACAGGTGAAAAGTACCAAACAATGAAGCGACCGTACAAGCTTTCCCTCGTGGAAAGGATGTCTTTGGCGGCAGTAGTGATTTTCCAAACGGTCCTCTACTGTTACTCAATGAGAACACTTTTCCTCAAGCCACAAAGGCTCAACGCCTTTGACCTGCATAAGCTGCTGACGATGCATGGGGCTTCTCTCACCATCCTTGCTTTTGTCATGCACTATGCTCACATACATCAAGTTCTTGAGGAAGTACGACAGGCGGGTGAGTTTTCTTTCGCACAAAACTTTCTCAAACTTTTTTAAATTTTTTTTTTTAACATTTATTTAAAGAGACATCTGTATACGTAACATCCAGAGTCCTTGCCCCTTATAATTATTCATAATATTAGGTACGTATTGATACGAGAAAGACCATATTTGTACTGCCTATATATAGGGGCATAGAAGTCCCTTTTCTCTAGATGTTGTTTTAGTACCGTTATTCCATCTGGTCAAGTTCTCAGTTCTCATATAAATACTTATGTAAAACGTATGTAGGTATATTATGAAGAAAAATCCATGTTTTGAGTGGCATTCGAACTTCGGGACTCTGGATCATAAGACTTACGCACCCAGCACCCAAACCAAAAAGGTATAGGTATGTAACTGATACCTCTATCTTATCATTTTTTATGTAGATTTTTTTTTTTTGAACTATTTTTTTATTAACTGTGATATATTTTGTGATTTTTGACATTTTCATGTCTTTGCTCTGGCACATAACCAAAATTATGTGACGAAATTATGTAACGAAATTATGTAACGATATTATGTAACGATATTATGTAACGAAATTATGTAACGATATTATGTAACGAAATATTGAATTGTAAAGGGAGAGAAGAGAGAAGGTATGTGTCATGCGCAAAATACGAAATTTGGTCAGTTGGGTTTTGGACCTTGAATAGTAAAGATGAAAATGTCCCAATGGTTGCAGACTCGTATGCAAGCGTTTTTTTAAACAAAAATTTAACATCGCTTTCAACTGCATGGTCATATCTGTAGTCACCGTGGCAGAGTGAGTTAGCGCGCTAGGCATTGGGTTCGATTCCCAGCGAGGCAGGAATTTTTTTATATCCATAGAAAATACGTTGATAACATAAATATTTTGACATTTTTAATTTTAAATCTTCTACGACGAAAAAAAAGTTTTATTTGGAATTTAACGTAGGAGCATTTTTTTTACGAAACTTCCAATATCTAGTATTTTATCAGAAGTAATGACAAATATATACACAAATAAAAACATAATTATTTTAATTAAGTTTACCATTTTATTACTAAGTTCCTTTTTCTCCCAAGAATTTAAAAAAATCATATTATTTAATGATTGTTTTGCAACCTTTGTTTTGTCATATTGATGTTATTTGTTTTCTGTATGTAAATAGAGCTTGGGTCGTGAATATACACCCGTTCTGCGGGCATTTATCATTATTATTATTTACCGACTTACGCACTGTCAAGGTAACTGGAAATCAACTTTTTGGTCTGGTAAAAAAATTGCCTGCTGAACATTTTAAAACTTATAAAGCTTTATCATGGAATGTGCTAAGATTGAATTTGCATGACCAACCATAGACTGGTGACCATGGATTAGTAGGAAGTACGGATCTTCTTATCACTAATTAGTATTCTCTTATCAGACGGATTAACGCTGGGCCTTTCAATCCTAAAGGACGTTTTACTGAATACTGCTACAAAACAAAGAAAAGGAAAAAACAAAGAAACTTTTTGTACCTATCTACCATTCACACACAAACACACACACACACACCAGTGGCTGAAACTTTGGATTTAGGCTCTAGGGCCCTTAAAACGTGTTTTGGCACTGAGAACTGACTATCGAAAATTTTGGGTGATTTTTTTCATCCTAAATAATAAGGAAAGTAAGTATCCAAGTTAAATGGGCAACTTGGATTTTCAATTTTGCGGATATTTTATTATTATTAACATATTAGATCAAGTTTTATTTACATAGAATATTATCCCCCAAAAAATATCACTTCGTGACATAAAAAAAGTCCCGCCAAGTCGTTCCCCAAAAATATTTCAGTTCCCAAATTCATCCCCCTTCCCAAAAAATATATTAGTTATTTGTGACCTCCCCCAAAAAAATCATTGAAATCAATTTATGGCCCCGCCTTTTATTCATTCACCTAAGTGCAACAGTATACTTATTAATAGCCTCCCCTCTCTCTTTCTTCTAATGTCCTATTTATTTTGTTCCTTGTTGCATGTTGGAAAGTTTCCTTTACAAACTCAGAACTTAAGTCTTATTTCCTTGCTCCTTTCACCGACTTGTCACAAATAACTAATATATTTTTTGGGAAGGGGGATGAATTTGGGAACTGAAATATTTTTGGGGAACGACTTGGCGGGACTTTTTTTATGTCACGAAGTGATATTTTTTGGGGGATCTTATAACTTTTTGTAGTGGCCCAGGGCCCTGCATAGGTGTGGGGTGTATGATACATGTTGTTTCAATATAAAACTATTTAACATACCTATTAAATAATGACTTTAAAGGAACAAGTGTTGATAAATGAAACAGTTTGAATGTGAAGATAAATATTTTAGTTTGATATTCATAGGGAAAAATTTTTTGGGGGGTTTTTTTTCCGATTTTTTTAAAAAAAAAAAAATTTTTTTTTCCCCAAAAAAAAAAGGGGAAAAAAAAAAAAAAAAAATTTTTTTTTTCTTTTTAAAAAGGGGGGGGCCCCTTTTTAAAACCCTTTTTTAAAAAAAAATTTTTCTTTTTTTTGGAAAAAATGGGAAAAAATTTCAAAAAAAAAAAGGGGGTTTTTTTCCCCCCAAAATTTTTAAAAAAACCCCAAAAAAAAAAAATTTTTTAAAAAGGGGCCCTTTTTGTTTAAAAACCCCGGGAAAAAATTCCCCCTTTTTTTTTTGGGCCCTTTTTAAAAAAAAACCCCCCTTTCCCCCCTTTTTTTTCCCCCCCTTTTGGGGGGGGTTTTTTTTTCCCCCCCCCCCCTTTCCCCCCCCCCCCCAAAAAAAAAAATTTTTTTTAAAAAGGGGGGTTTTAAATTTTTATTTTGGGGGGCCCCCCCGGGGGGGGCCCCCCCAAAACCCCAAATTTTTTTTGGGGGGTTTTAAAATTTTTAAAAATTTTTTTTTTTTTAAAAATTTTTTAAAATTTTTTTTTTTTTTTTTTTTTTTTTTTTTTTAATTTAAAAAAAAAAACCCCCCGTTTTTTAAATGGGGCCCCCAAAAAAATTTTAATTTTTTTTTTTTTGGGTTTTTTTTAAAAACCAAAAAAACCCCGGGAAAAAACCAAAAAAATTTTTTTTAATCCCCTTTTTTCAAAAAAAAAACCCCCCAAAAAAAGGGAAAAAAGGGGGGAAAAAAAAAAAATTTTTAAAAAAATTTCCCCCCTTTTTTCCCGGGGGCCCCGGGGGGGGCCCCCGGGAAATTTTTGGGGGAAAACCCCCCCTTTTTTTAAAAAATTTTTAAAACCATTTTTTTCCCTAAAAAAAAACCCCCTTCCCCATTCACCCTTTAAAAAAGGCCCCGGGCCCACCCCCCGGGGGCCCCCGAAAGGGGTTTTTTTCCCCCCCCCCCGGGGGCCCCCAAAAAATTTTTTAAAAAAAAAAAAAGGGGTTAAACCCTTTCCAAAAAAAAAAAAAAGGGGAAAAAACCCCCCAAATGGGGGGGGGCCCCCAAAAAAAAAAATTTAAAAAAGGGGGAAAAAACCCCCCCCAAAAATTTTTAAAAAGGTTTAAGGGGGATTTTTTTTTTTTTTTTTCCCCTTTTGGGGAAAATTGGTTTTTAATTTTTCCCAAAAAAATAAAAAATTTTTAATAAAAAAACCCCTTTTTCCCAAATTTGGTTTTTTAAAAAACCCCGGCCGGGGAAAAAATTTTTTTTGGGAAAACCCAATTTTTTAAAAAAAATTTTTTTAAAAAAAAAAAAAGGGGGGGAAACTTTTTAAAAATTTTAAAAAAAAAAAAAGTTTTTTAAAAGGGGGGGGGCCCCCCCCCTTTTTTTTTTTTTGGGGTTTTTTTTTTAAAAAAAAGAAAAGGGGCCCTTTTTTTTTAAAAATTTTCCCAAAAAAAAGGGGGGGTTTTTTTTTTAAAATTTTTAAAATTTTTTTTTTTAAAAAAAAAAAAAACCTAAAAAAGGATGAACCTTTTTTCCCCTTTTTTTTAAAAAAAAACCTTTTTTTTTGGAAAAAAAAAAAACCCCCCCCCCTTTTTTTGGGGGTTAAGTAAAAAAAAATTTTAAAAATTTTTAAAAAATTTTTTTTTTTTAAAAATTTTTTGGTTTTTGGGGGGGTTTTTTTTTTTTTGGGGGGTAATAAAAATTTTTTAAAAAAAAAGGGAAAAAAACCCCCCCCCGGCCTTTTTTTCCCCCTTTTGGCCCCCCCCCCCCTTTTTTTTTCCCCCCCCCCTTTCCCCCCCCAAAAAAAAAAAACCCCCCCCCCGGGGGAAAATTTTTTTTTGGGGAAAAAAAACCCAAATTTTGGGGAAAAGGGGGGTTTTAAAAAAGGGGGGGGAAAAAAAAACCTTTTTTAAAAAAATTTTTTTAAAAATTTTTATTATTTAAAAAAAATTTTTTTTCCGGGGGGTTTTTTTCCCCCCCCCGGGGGGGGGGGAAAACGGGGGAAGGTAATTTTTTTTTCCCAAAAAAAAATTTTAAATTTTTTTTTTGGAAACCCCCAAACCCGGGGGCCCCTTAAAACCATTTTTTTTAAAACCCGGGGCCCCCCAAAGGGGGAAATTTTCCCCCCCCCCAAAACCCAAAGGGGCAAATAAAAAAAAATTTTTTTTAAAAAAATTTTTTAAAAGGGCCCCAAAAAAAACCCCCTTTTTGGGGGGAAAAAATTTTTTAAAAAAAAAAAAAAATTTTTAAAAAAAAAATTTGGGTTTTTTAATTTAAAAAAAAAATTTTTAAAAACCTTTTTAAAAGGGGCCCCGCCCCCCTTTCCCCCTTTTTTTTTTTTTTTGGGGGGCCCCTTTTTTTTTTTTAAAAAAAAAAATTTTTTTTGGGGGGTTTTGGGAAAAAATTTTTTTCCCCTTTTTCCCCCAAAAAAAAAAAAGGTAAAAAAGGAAAAAAAAAAGGGCCCCTTTTTGGAAAAAGGCCAAAAAATTTTTTTTAAAAAAAAAAAACCCCCCGGGGCCGAAAAAAACCCCCCCCCAAAAAGGGGGGGGCCCTTTTTTTTTTTAAAAAAAAAAAAGGGGGGGGGGTTTTTTTTTGTTTTTTTTTTTAAAAAAAAAAAAAAAAAAATTTTTTAAAAAATTTTAAAAAAAAAAAATTAAATTTTTTTCCCCCCCCCCCTTTTTTTAAAAATTTTTTCCTTTCCCCCAAAAAATTTTTTTTCCCCCCCCTTTTTAAAAAAAAAAAAGGGAAAAAAAAAAAAACCCCCCCAAAAAAAATTTAAAAAATTTTTTTTTAAAAAAGGGGGAAAAGGGTTTTTTAAAAAATTTTTTAAAAAACCCAACCCCCCGGCCGGTTTTTTAAAAAAAACCCCCCCCCAAAAAATTGGGGGGGGGAAAAAAGGGGGGGTTTTTTTTAAAAAAAGGAAAATTTATTTTTTTTTAAAAAAACCTTTCCCCCCAAAAAATTTTTAAAAAAAAAAATTTTAAAAACCCCTTTTCCTTTTTAAAAAAAAGTTTTAAATTTTTTTAATTTTTTTTTTTTTTAAAAAAAAAAAATTTTTTTAAAAAAAGGGGAAAATTTTTTTTTTAAAAAAAAACTTTTTTAAAAAGGGGGGAAAAAAATTAATTTTTTAAAAAACCAAAAAAAAAATTTTTTTTAAACAAAAAAAAAATTTTTTTTAAAACCCGGGAAAAAAAAATTTTGGTTTTTTTTTTTTAAAAAATTTTTTTCCCCGGGGAAAAAAAATTTCCCGGGGGTTTTAACCTTGGGAAAAAAAAAATTTTTTAAAAAAACCTCCCCCTTTCCCCCAAAGTTTTTGGGAAGGTTAAAAAAAACCCCCCCCCCAAAAAAAGGGGTTTTTAAAAAAATTAAAAATTTTTTTTTTTCCCGAAAATTTTTTTTAAAGTTTTTTCCCCCCTTTTAAAAAAAATTTTTTTAACCCAAAAAAAAAATTTTTTTTTTAAAAAAACCCCTTTTTTTTTAAAAAATTTTTTTAAAAAAAATTTTTTCCCCCCCCTTTTTTAAAAAAAAAAAACCCCCTTGCCCCCCGGGGGTTTGGGCCCCCCCCCCCCAAAATTTCCCCCCCCCCCAAAAAAAACCCCCCCAAAAAAAAGGGGGGGGGTTTTAAAATTTTTTTGGGAAATTTTTTTTTTTTTCCCCGGGGAAAAAAAGGGGTTTTTTTTGGGGGTTTCCCCCCCCAAAAAAAAAATTTTTTTGGGGGGGGGAAAAACCCAAAAAAAAAAAAAAAACCCCGGGTAAAAAAAAACCCCCCCTTCAAAATTTTTAAAAATTTTTTTTTTTTTTTTTTTTTTTCCCCCAAACCCTTTTTTTTTTTGGGGGGGAAAGGAAAAACATATTTTTTTGGGGGCCCAAAAAAATTTTTTTAAAAAAACCCCCCCCCCAAAACCCCCCCCAAAAAAAACCCCCCAAAAAAAAAAAGGGGGGGTTTTCCTTTTTTTTTTGGGTTTTTTCCCCAAAAAAAATTTTAAAAAAAAAAAAAAAAAACCCCCCCAAAAAAAAAAAACCCCCAAAAAGGGGTTTTTAAAAAAATTTTTTTGGGGGGGGGGTTTTTTTTTTTAAAAAAAAAAATTTTCAATTTAACCCCTTTTTTTGGTTTTGGTTTTTTTTTTTTTTTAAAAAAAAAAAAATTTTGTTTTTTAAAAAAGGGAATAATCCCTTTTTTTTTAAAAAAAAAATTTTTTTTTGGTTTTTTTAAAAAAGGGGGGGTTTTTTAAAAAACCCCCAAAAACCCCAAAATTTAAAAATTTTTTTTGGGGGGGTTTTTTTAAAAATTTTTGGGGGGAAAAAAAAATTTTTTTTTTTTTCCCCCCTTTTTTTTTTTTTTTGGGGGGTTTTTTTTTTTTCCCCCCCGGGTTTTTTAAAATTTTTTTTGTTTTTGGGGGGGAAAAAACCCCCCGGGGGTTAAAGGGGGGGTTTTGAAAAAAAAATTTAAATTTTTTGGGAAAAAAAAGGGGGTTTTTTTTTTAAAAAGGGGGGGTTTTTTAAAAAAAAAGGGGGGCCGGGGTTTTAAAAATTAATTTTTTTTCCCCTTTTTTTTTTTAAAAACCCCCAAAATTTGGGGGGGGTTTTTTTTTTAAAGGGGTTTTGGGAAAGGGGGTTTTTTTTTTCCCCCCCCCAAAAAAAAAAAAAAAAACCAAAGAAAAAAAAATTTTTGGGGTTTTTTCCCTAAAAAAACCCCCTTTTTTTTCCCAAATTTTTTTTGGGGGGAAAAAAAATTTAATTTTTTAAAAAAAAACCCCTTTTTTTTTAAAAAAAATTTTTTAAAAAAAAATTTTTTTGGGGAAAAAACCCCCCGGGGAAAAAAATTTTTTTTTTTAAAAAAAGGGGAAAAAAAAAAATTGGGAAAAACCCTTTTAAAAAAAAAGGGGGGAAAAAAAAAATTTTTTTTTTGGGGGTTTTTAAAAAGGGTTTAAAACCCAAAAGGGGAAAAGGGGGGGGAAAAAAAAAACCCCCCCCAAAAAAAAAAACCCCCCTTTTTTTTTCCCTTTTAAACCCTTTAATTTGGGGGGTTCCCCCAAAACCGGGGAAAAACCCCATAAAAAAAAAAATTTTTTAAAAAAAATTTAAAATTTTTTGGTTTTAAGGGGGTTTTTTTTGGGGTTTAAAAAAAAAAAAAAAACCAAAATAAATGGAAAAAGGAAAAAGAAATTTTCCCAAAAAAAAAATTTTTTTTTTTTTTTTAAAAAAACCCCCCCGGGGGTTTTTTAAAACCCCAAACCTTTAAAAATTTTTCCAAAAAATTTTTTTTTTTTTCCCCCGGGGGAAAAGGGGGGAAAAAAAGGGGAAAATTTAAAACCCAAAATTTTAAAAAAAGGAAAAAATTTTTTTAAAAAAAAAAATTTTTTCCCTTTTTTTTTTAAAGGAAAAAAAAAAAAAATTTTTTTTCCCCCCAAAAAATTTTTTTAAACAAAAAAATTTTTAAAAGGAAAAAGAAAAAGGGGGGAAAAATTTTTTTTTTTTTTTTTTAAAAAAAAAATTTTTTTTTTTTAAAAAAAAAAAAATTTTTTTTTTGGGTTTTTAAAAAAAATTTTTTTTTAAAAATTTAAAAAAAAAAACCCCCAAAAGGGTTTTTTAAAAAAAATTTTTAAAAATAAAAAAGGGGGGTTTTGGGTTTTTTTTAAACCCCTTTTAAAAAAAAAAAAACCCCTTCTTTTTTTTTTCCCAAGGATCAAAAATTTAATTTTTTTTAAAAAAAACCCCCTTAATTAAAAATTTTTGGGCCCAAAATAAAAAATTTTTTTAAAAAAAACCCCCCGGGTTAATTTTTTTGGGGTTTTTTTTTTGGGGGTTTTTTTTCCCCCCCCAAAAAAGGGTTTTTTTTAAAAAAAATTTTTAAAAAAAAAAAAATTTTTGTTTTTTTTTTTAAAAAAAAAAAAAGGGAAAAATTTTGGGTAAAAAAAACATACGTTTTTTTTAAAATAAAAAAATTTTTTTTCCCCAAAGGGGTTTTTTTTTTTAAAAAAAAAAAATTTTTTTTTTTTTAAATTTTTTGGGGGAAAAAAAGAATTTAAAAAAAAAAAAAAACCCCCCGGGGGGAAAAAAAAAAAAAAAAAATTTTAATTTTAAAAAAAAGGGGGAAAAAAATTTTAAAAAAAATTTTTAAAAAAATTTTTTAAAATTTTTTTTTTTTTCCCAAAAATTGGGGGTTTTTAAAAAAAAAAAGCGGTTTTTTTTTTTTAAAAAAAGGGCCCCCAAAAGGGGTTTTTTTTTTTTTTAAAAAAAATTTAACCCCAAAAAAAAATTTTTTGGGCCCCCCCGGCCCCAAAAAATTTCCCCCTTTTTTTTTTCAAAAAAATTTTTTAAAATTAAAACCCCTTTTAAGGAAAAAAAAAAAAAAGGTTTAAAAAAAAAAAAAAAAAATTTTAAAAAAAAAGGGGGGCCCCCTTTGGGGGGAAAAGGGGGGGGAAAATTAAAATTTAAAAAAACCCGGGGTTTGGCCTTTTTTCCCTATTTTAAAAATAAAAAAAAAGGGGGGGGGGTTTTTAAAGGGGGAAATTATTTTATTTTTTAAAAATTTTTAAAAAATTTTTTTTTTTGGGGGTTTAAAAATTATTGGGGGGGGTTTTAAAAAAAAAAACCCCGGGGGGGGGGGGAAAAGTTTGGGGAAAAAAAAACCTTTTTTTTTTTTTAAAAAAAAAAAGGGCCAAAAAAAAAAAGGGGGGGGTTTTAATTTAAAAAAAAATTTTTTGGGGTTTTTTAATTTTTTTTTTTTCCCCCCCCCCGGGGGGTTTTGGTTTTTAAAAAAGAAAATTTAAAAAAAAATTTTTTGGTTTTCCTAAAAATTTTGGAAGGGGTTTTTTATTTTTTTAAAAAAAAAACCAAAAAAAAGGGAAAAAAAAAAAATTTTTCCCAAAAAAATTTTTAATTTTTTAAAAAATTTTTTGGGTTTTATTTTTCAAATTTCCCGGAAAAAAAAGGTTTGGGGGAAGGAAAAAAATTGGGGGGTTTTTTTTTTTAAAAAAAAAAAAAGGGGTTTTTTTTTTAAAATTTTTTTTTGGGGGGGCCAAAAAATGGGGAAAAAAAAAAAGTTTTTTCCGTTTTAAAAAATTTTTTAAAAAAAAAATTTTTTTTTAAAAGGGAAAAAAAAAAAAATTTAAAGAAAAAAACCAAAATCCTAAAATTTTTTTTTCAAAAAAATTTTTTTTAAAAAAATTTTGGGAAAAAAGGGGGAAAAAAAAAAAGGGTTTTTTTTAAAATTTAAAATTTTTTTTTTTTTAAAAAAAAGGGGGTGAAAAAAAAAAAAAAAAAAAATTTTTTAAAAAAAAAAATTTTTTTTTTTTTTTAAAAAAAAAAAAAAAAAAATTTTTCCCCTTTTCCCCCAAAACCCCAAAAAAAAGGGGGGGAAAAAAAAAAAATTTTAAAGGGGGGGAAAAAAAATTTTTTTAAAAAAATTTTTAGGGGGGGGAAAAAAAAACCCCCGGGGGTTTTAAACCCAAAAATTTTAAATTTAAAAAAAGGGGGCCCAAAAATTTTTTTAAAAAAAAAATTTTTTTAAAAATTAAAATTTTTTTTTAAAAAATTTTTTTTTCCTTTTTTTTTTGGGGGGGGCCCCAAAAGGGCCCAAAAAAAATTTTTTCTTTTTTTTTTTTAAAAAAAACCCCCCTTTTTCCCGAAAAAAAAAAAAGGGGCCCCCCGGAAAGGGGTTTTCCAAACCCCCTTTTTTTTTAAAAAAAAAAAAAAAAATTTTTTTTGGGAAAAAAGGGAAAAAATTTTTTTCTTTTTAAAATTTTTTTTTTTTGGGGGGCCCCTTTTTGGGGGGGGGGGCCCCCCGGGGGGGGGGGGCCCCCGGGGGGGGAAAATTTTTTTGGGGGGGTTTTTTTTTTTTGGGGCCCGGGGGAAAAAAAAAAAAAAAAAAAAAATTTAAAAAAAAAAGGAAAAAATTTTAAAAAAAAAATTTTTTTTCCCCCGGGAAAAAAAAACCCCCAAAAAAAATTTTTTTAAAAAAAAAAAAGGGGGAAAAAAAAAGGGAAAAAAAAAAAAAAAAAAAAGCCTTTTCCCCCCCCCTTTTTTTTTTTTAAAAACCAAAAAATTTTTAAAGAAAAAATTAAAAAAAGGGGGTTTTTTTTTTTTTTTAAAAAGGGGGGGGGTTTTTTTTAAAATTTTTTTTTTTAAAAAAAAAAATTTCCTTTTAAAAATTTTTTTGGAAACGGCAAAATTTTTGGTTTTTTTTTTTTTTTGTTAAACAAAAAGGGGGGGAAAAAACCTTCCCTTTTTTTTTGGTTTTTGGGGGGGCCCCAAAATTTTTAAAAAAACCCCTTTTTTTTTTTTAAAAAAAAAAACCCCCTTTTCCCCCAAAAGGGAAAATTTAAAAAATTAAAAAAAAAAACCCCCCCCCCCAAAAAGGAAAAAAAATTTTTTTTTTTTTCCCAAAAAAAAAAAAAGGGGAAAAAAACTGGGGGTTTTCCCAAAGGGGGTTTTTTAAAATTTTTCTGGGGGAACCCACCCCCCCAAAAAAGGGGGGGAAAAATTGGGGGAAAAAAAAAAAACCTTTTTAAAAAAAAAATTTTTGGGGGGTTTTTTTTTTAAAAATTTTTTTTTTGGGGTTTTTAAAGCAAAATTTAAAAAAAGGGGGAAATTTAAATTTTTTTTTTTTTTTTTAAAAAAAAAAAAAGAAAAAACCCAAATTAAATTTTTTTAAATTTCCCCGGGTTTTTTTTTTTAAAAAAAATAAAACCCCCCTTTTCCTTTAATTTTTTGGGAAAGGGGGGTTTTTTTTTTTAAAATTTTTTAAAAAAAAAAAAATTTTTTAAATTTTTGGGGGGGGGGGCCCAAAAGTTTTTTTAAAAGGAAAAAAATTTTTAAAAAAAAAAATTTAAATTTTTTTTTTTTTTTCCCCTTTTTTTAAAAAATTTTTTTTTTTAAAAAAGGAAATCCCCAAACCCCCTTTTTTCCCCCAAATTTGGGGCCCCCCTTTTTCCCGAAATTTTTCCCCAAAAAAAAAGGAAAATTTTTTAAACCCCCCCTTTTTTTTTAAAACCCTTTCCAAACAAAAAAACCCCTTTTTAAAATTTTTTTTCCAAAAAAAAAATTTTTTTTTTAAAAATTTTTTTTTTTTTAAAAAAAAAATTTTTTCCCCACCCCTTTCCCCCTTTTTTTTTTTTTTAAAAAAATTTTTTAAATTTAAAAAGGGGGGGAAAAAAAATTTTTTTGGGGGGGTTTTTTTTTAAAAAATTGAAAAAAAAAAAGGGGTTTTTTTTTTTTTAAAAAAAAAATTTTTAAAAAAAAAATTTTTTTTTAAAAAAAGGGGGGGAAATTTTTAAAAAAAATTTTTTTTCCCAATTTTTTAAAAATTAAATTTTTTTAAAAACCCAAAAAAACAAAAAAAAAAAATTTTTAAAAACCCCCCCCCGGGGGGGGGTTTAATTTTTTTTTTTAAAAACCAACCCCCCCCCCCAAAAAAAAAAGGGGGGGGGGGTTTTTTTTTTAAAAAAAATTTTTTTTAATTTTTAAAAATTTTTTTTTTTTTTTAAAGGGGTTTTTCCCCGGGGGGGGGTTTTTTAAAAAAATTTTTTTTTTTCCCCCCCCCTTTTTAAAAAGGGTTTTTTAAACCCCCCCCGGGGGCCCCGGGGGGGTTTTTTTTTTTAAAAACCCCCAAGGGGGGTTTTTTTAAAGGCCTTTTTTTTTAAAGGTTCCCTTTTAAAAAAACCCCAAAATTTGGGGTTTCCCAAAATTTAAAAAAAAAGGGGGCCCGGGGAAAAAATTTTTTTTAAAAATAAAAAAAATTTTTTTAAAAAATTTAAAAATTTGGGGGGGGAAAAAAAATTTTTTTTTGGGGGGGGGCCCAAAAGGGGCCCCCCCGGGGGGAAAAGGGGGTTTTTTTTTTTTTTTAAAAAAAAAAATTTTTTTTAAAATTGGGGGTTTGGGTTTCCCCCAAAAAACCCCAAAATTTTCCCCGGAAAAAAAATTTTTAAAAAACCAAAAAAACCCCCCCCCAAAATTTTTTTTTTTTCCCCCAAAACCCTCCCGGGGGGGGTTGGGGGAAAAATTTTTTTTTAAAAAAAAAAAAAATTTGGAAAACCCCCCAAAAAAAAATTTTTTAAAAAATTTTTTTTAAAAAAAAATTTTTTAAAAATTTTTTTTAAAAAAATTTTTTTTTAAAAAAAATTTTTTATTTTTTTTGGGGCCCTGGAATTTTTTTTTTGGGAATTTCAAAAAAATTTTTTAAATTTTCCCCCCAAAAAAAAAATTTTTTTAAAAAAAAATTTTTTCCTTTTTTAAAAATTTTGGAAAAAAATTTTTAAAAAAATAAATAATTTTTTTAAAAAAAAAAAAAATTTTTAAAAATTTTCCTTAAAAAAGGGGAAAAAACATATAAAAAAAAAAAAAATTTATTTTTTTTTAAAAAAAAGGCCCCGGTTTTAAAAAAAGGGGAAAAAAATTTTTAAAAAAGGGGGGACCGGGGCCGGGGGGGGAAAAAACCCCCAAAAAACCAAAAAAAAAAAATTTTTTTTAAATTCCCCCCAAAAAAAAAAATTTTTTTAAAAACCCAAAAAAAAATTTTTTTAAAAAAAAATTTTTTTGGGGCCCCCCGGGGTTTTTTTTTTTTTTTTAAAAAAAAAAAAAAAAAATTTTTTTTTTAAAAAAAAATTTTTTTTTTAAAAAAAAAATTTTTGGGGGAAAAAAAAATTTTTTTTTTTTGGGGGGGGTTTTTTAAAAGGGGTTTTTTTTTAAAAAAAATTTTTTTTTTAAAAAAAAAAACCCCCCCAAAAAAAAAAAATTTTTTTAAAAACCCCAAATTTTGGAATTAAAAAAAAATTTTTAAAATAAATCCAAAAAAAAAATTTTTTTTTTTTGGGGGGGGTTTTTTTAATTTTTTTTTTTTTTAAAAAAAAATTTTTTTTTTTTTGGTAAAAAAATTTTTTAAAAAAAAAAAAACCCCCCTTTTTTTTTTTTAAAAAAAAAACCCCCAAATTTTTAAAAAAAATTTTTAAAAAAAAAGGTATTTTTTTTGGAAAAAATTTTTTTTTTAATTTTTAACATTTTTTAAAAAAAAATTTAAAAAAAGGGGGTTTTAAAAAAAAAATTTTTTTTTTTAAAAAAATTTTTAAATAAAAAAAAAAAAAAGGGGGAAAAAATTTTTGGTTTTAATTTTTTTTTAAAAAAAAAGGGGGGAAAAAAGAAAATTTTAAAAAAAATTTAAAATTTTTTTTTTTTAAAAAATTTTTAAAAAAAAAAATTTTTTTGGGAAAAAAAAAAAAATTTTTTAAAATTTTTTTTAAAAAAATTTTAAAGGGTTTTAAAAAATTTTTTTCTTTAAAAAAAAATTTTTTTTTTTTAAAAAAAAACAAAAAAAAATTTTAAACTTTTTAAAAAAAAATTTTTTTAAAAATTTTTTTTTTTTTTAAAAAAATTCCTTTTAAAGGGAAAAAAAAAGGGAAAATTAAAGGAAAAAAAATAAAAATTTTTTTTTTTTAAAAAAATTTTAAATTTTTTGGGAAAAAAAAAAGGATAAAAGGAAAAAAATTTTTTAAAAATTTTAAAAAAAAATTTTTTTTTAAAAAAATTTTTAAAAATTTAAAAAAAAAGGAAAAAATTTTTTTAAAAAATTTTTTTTAAAAAAAAATTTTGGGGTTTTTTAAAAAAAAAAAAATTTAAAAAATTTTTAAATTTTTTTTTTAAAAAAAAAATTTTTTTTTAAAAATGTGAAAATTTTTGGGGAGGGAAAAATTTTTTTTTAAAAAAAATTTAAAAAAAAAAAAAAAAAAAAAACCCCAAAAAATTAAAAAAATAAAAAAGGGGGTTTGGATAAAAAAAAAGGGAAAAAAATTTTTAAAAGAAAAAAAAAAGGGGGGGGAAAAAAAATTTTTTTTTTAAAACCCTTTTGGGGGGTTAAAAAATTTTTGGAAAAAAAAATTTTTTTTTTCCAAAAAAAATTTTAAAAAAAAAAAAAAAAAAAAATTTTTTTAAAAAATTTGGTTAAAAAAAAAAATTTTTTAAAAACCCCCCGGAAAAAAAAAAATTTTAAAAAAAATTTTTTAAAATTTTTTTAAAAAAAGGGGGGAAAAAATTTTCAAAAATTTTTTTATTAAAAAACCTTTTGGTTTTTTTGAAAAAAAAAAGGGAGGGGCCAAAATTTTTGGGGAAAAAAAAATTTTTAAAAAAAAACCCCCCAAAACCCAAAAAAAACCAAAAAAGGGGGGGTTTTAAACCAAAAAAAAAAATTTTTTTTAAATTTTTGGGTTTTCCCCCCCTTTTTTTAAAAAACCCCAAAAAAGGGTTTTTTTTTTAAAAAAAAAGTTTTTAAAAAAAAAAGGAGGGGGGGGGTTTAAACAAAAGGATGTTTTTTAAAATTTTTTTTTTCCCCCGGGGGGGAAAAAAAAAATTTTTTTTTTAAAAATTTTTTTCCCCGGGGGGGAAATTTTTTTAAAAAGGGAAAAAAAAAAAAAAAAAAAAAAATTTTTTAGGAAAAAAAAGAAAACCCCAAAAAAAATTTTTAATTTCCCCCCCCAATTTTTTTAAAAAAAAATTTTAATTTGGTTTAAAAAAATTAAAAACCTTTTTTTCCCCCCGGGGGGGGGAAAAAAAAAAATTTTTTTAAAAAAATTTAAAAAAATTTTTTGGGGGGGGGGTTTAGGGGGAAAAAAAGGGTTTTTAAATTTAAAAAAAAGGGTTTTTAAAGGGTTTGTTTAAAAAAAAAAAAAAAAAAAAAAAATTTTCAAAAAACCTTTTTTTAAAAAGGGGAAAATTTTTTTTTTTAAAAAAAAATTTTTTGGGAACCTTCTTTTGGGGGGTTTTTTTAAAACCCCCCAAAAAATTTTGGGGGGCCCCCCCCGGGGGGGGGTTTTTTTTTTAAAATTTTTTTTTAAAAATTTTGGGGGCCCCGTAAAAATTTTAAAAAAAAGGTTTTTTTGGGGGGCCCTTTAAAAAAAAAAAAAAAAAAAAATTTTTAATTTATGTTTAAAAAAGGGGGGGGGTTTTTTAAAAAAAAAAAAAAAAAAAAGTTAAAAAAAAAAAAAAAGGGGGAAAATGGGGGTTCCCCCGGGGGGGGGAATTTTCTTTTAAAACCCCCCCTTTAAAATTTTTTTTTTTTTAAAAAAAACCCCCCCCGGGGGGGCCCTTTTTTTTTAACAAAAAAGGGTTTTTTAAAAACCCCCCCCCAAAAAAAAAAATTTTTTTAAAAAAGGGGAAAAAAAAAAGGGGGGCCCCCCGGGGGGGGCCCCCCCGGGGGGGGGCCCCGGGGGGGAAAAAAAAAACAAAAAAAATTTTTTAAAAGGAAAAAAAAAAAAAAAAATTTTTTTTTAAAAAAACCCTAAAAAAAAAAAAAAAAAAAAATTTTTTTTTTAAAAAAAATTTTAATAAAAAAAAAAAAATAAAAAAAATTTTTAAAAAATTAAAAAAAAAAGAAAAAAAAAAAAAAAACCCCGCATTTAGTCCCAAAGGGGGTTTAAAACCCCCCCCCAAAAAAAGGTTTTTTTCCCAAAATATCTGCGGAGAAAGAAATTTTTTTTAAAAAAAAATTTTTTTTTTTCCCTAAAACCCCCAAAAAAATTTTTTAAAAAAAAGGGGGGAAAAAAATTAAAAAAAAGGGAAAAAAAAAAAAAACCCCCCCCAAAAACCCCCCCCAAAGGAAAAGGGAAAAAAAATTTTTTTTTTTTTTTTTAAAAAAAAAAAATTTTTTTTCCTTTAAAAATTTAAAAAAAAAAAAAAACCCAAAAAAAAAAAAAAATTTTTTTTAAAAAAAAAAAAAAAAACCCAAAAAAAAAAACCTTTTCCCCAAAACCCCCTTTTTAAAAAAAAAAACCCCCCTTTTTTAAAAAAAAATTTTAAAATTTTTTTCCCCCCTTTTCCCCTTTTTTAAAAAATTTTTGGGGGGGGAAAAAAGAAAAAAAAAAAATTTTCCCCAAAAAAAAAGGGGGGGGTTTTTTGGGGGGGGGGAAAAAGGTTTGGGGGGAAAAAAAAAAGTCCCCGGGGGTTTAAAAAAAATTTTTTTTAAAAAAAAAAAAAAATTTTAAAAAATTTTTTTTTTTAAATTTTTTTTTCCCCCCTTTTTTTTTGGTTCCAAAAAAAAAAAACCCCAAAGGAAAAATTAAAACCCCCCCCAACCCAATTTTAAAAAAAAAGGTTTTTTTTTTTTTAACCCCCTTTTTTTTTTCCCCTTTTAAAATTTTTCAAAAATTTTTTTAAAATTAAAAAAAAAAAAATTTTTTTTTTCCCTTTAAAAAAAAAAAATTTTTTTTTTTTTTTAAAAAAAAAAAACAAAGTTTTTTTAAAAAATTTTTAAAAAAGGGAAAAAAAAAAAAAAAACCAAAATTGGTTTTCCCCTTTTTTAAAAGGGGAAAAAGGGGGCCCCCCCAAAAAAAAAAAAAAAAAAATTTTTTTCAATTTTTTTAAAAAAAAAAAATTTTTAAAATTTAAAAAGGATTGGAAAAAATTTTTTTCCCTTTTTTTTTTTGGGGGTTTTTTTTTTTTTAAAAATTTTTTAAAAGGTTTTTAAATTTAAAAAAAAAAATTTTAAAATTTTTTTAAAAAAAACCCCCCAAAAAAAAAAAATTTTTTTTTTTTTTTCCCCCCCCGGGTTTTGTCCAAAAAAGGTAAAAAAATTTTGGCGGTTTTTTTTAAAAAAAAAAAAAAAAAATTTTTTTTAAAAAAATTTTTTTTGGAACCCCGGGGGAAAAAAATTTTTTAAAAATTTTTCCCAATTTTTTTTAAAAAAAAGGGGGGGAAAAAAATTTTAAAAATTTTAAAAAAATTTAAAAAAAAAAAAAAGCCCCCCAATTTTAAAAAAACAAAATTTTTTTTTTTTGGGGGGGGGGGGGGGGAAAAAAAAAAAAAGGCCCCGGGGGGGCCCCTTTTTAAAAAAAAAAAGGGGTTTTTTAAAATTTTTTAAAAAAAGGGCCTTTAAAAAACCCCCCTTTTTTAAAAAAAAAAATTTAAAAAATTTTGGGGGAAATTTAAAAAAAATTTTGGGGAAAAAAAAAAAGGCCCCCCAAAATTTTTTTTTTCCCCCAAGGGAAAAAGGGGGAAAAAACCCCCCCCCAAACCCCCCCCCCCCCTTTTTTTTTAAAAAAACTCCCAAAAAAGGGTTTTTGGGGAAATTTTAAAAAAAATTTTTTTTCCCTTTAAAAACCCAAAAAAACCCCAAAAAAAGGGGGGGGGGGGGAAAAAAAAAAAGGGGGAAAAAAGGGGGGGGGGAAAAAAAAAACCAAAGGGAAGGGAAAAAATTTTTTTGGGGGGCCCCCCCAAAAAAAAAATTTTTGGGAAAAAAAATTTTTTTTTAAAAAAAAAATTTTGAAAAAAAAAATTTTTTTTAAAAAATTTTTTTTTAAAAAGGGCAAAAAAATTTTGGGGGGAAAAATAGGTTTTTTTAAAAAAAAATTTTTAAATTTTTTTTTTTTTAAAAAAATTTTTTTTTTAAAAAAAAAAAAAAACCCCCCCAACTTTTAAAAAACCCCAAAAAAATTTTTTAAAAAAAAATTTTAAAAATTTTTTTTTTTTTTTTTAAAAAAATAAAAATTTTTTTTTTTTTTGGGGAAAAAAAAAAAAAAAAGGGAAAAAAAAATTTAAATTTTTTTTTTAAAGGGGAAAAAAAAAACCCCCAAAAAAAAAGGGGGAAAAGGGGGTTTTTTTCCCCCCAGGGAAACCGGTTTAAAAAAAAACCCCCTTTTTAAAAACCAAAAATTTTAAAAAAATTTAAAAAAAAAAAAAATTTTTTTTTTAAAAAAGGGAAAAAGGAAAAAATTTTTTTTTTTTAAAAAAAAGGGAAAAAAACCTTTTTTAAAAAAAGGGGGGCCCCGGGGGGGGAAAAAAAAAAAAAATTTTTTTTTAAAAAAAAATTTGGGGGTTTTAATTTAAAATTTTTTTTTTTTTTTAAAAAAAAAAGGGGGGAAAAAAATTTTTGAAAAAAAATTTTTTTAAAAATTAAAAAAAAAAATTTTTTTTTTTTTAAAAATTTAAAAATTTTAAAAAAAAAACCCAAATTTTTTTTTTTTTCCCCTTTAAAACCTTTCCCCTTAAGGGGGAAAAAAAAAAAGGTTAAAAAAAATTTTTTTAAAAAAAAAAAAGGGGGGGGAAAAAAAAATTTTTTTTTCCCCCCCCGGGGGAAAAATTAAAAAATTTTTTTTTTTATTTTTTTGGGGTTTTTTTAAATTTTCCCCCTTTTTTTTTTAAATTTTTTTTTTAAAATTTTTTAAATTTTTTTTTCCCCCCCCCCAAGCCCTTAAAAAAAACAAAAAAAAAATTTTTTTTTAAAAAAAAAAAAAAATTAAATTTTTAAAAAAACCCCCCAAAAAATTTTTTTAAAAATTTTTAAAAAAAGGGGTTTTTTTTTAAAAAAAAAAAGGGGGCCCCAAAAAATTTTTTTTAAAAAAAAAAAAATTTTTTAAAAGGGGGTTTTTTTAAAAAAAAAAAAAAGGTTTTTTTTTATTTTAAAAAAAAATTTTTTAAAATTTTGGGGAAAACCCAAAAAAAATTTTTTTGGGGGGGGTGGGAAACCAAAGGGGGGGAAAAATTTCAATTTTTAAATGAGGGTTTTTTTTTTTTTTAATTTTTTTCCCCGGGCCTTTTTTTTGGGGGGGGGGGTTTTAAAAATTTTTTTTCCCCAAAAGGGGCCCCCCAAAAAAACCAACCAAAAATTTTTCCAAAAAAGGGAAAAAATTTAAAACCGGGGGGGGCCCTTTTAAAATTTTTTGGGGGTTTTGGGGGGAATTTTTTTTTTTTAAAAAAAAGGGTTTTCCTTTTAAAAAAATTTTTCCCAAAAAAAACCCCCCTTTTTGGGGGGAAAAAAAAATTTTTTTTTTTTTTTAAAAAAATTAAAAAAGGCCCCCAAAAAATTTTTAAAATTTAAATTTTTTTTAAAAAAAAGGGTTTTTTTTTTTTTCCCAAAAAAAAAAAGGGAAAAGGGGGAAAAAAGGGGGAAAAAAAAAAAAAGGGGGGGGGGGGGGTTTTTTTTAAAAACCGGGGGAAAAAAAGGGGGGGTTTTTTTTTTTTAAAAAAAACCCCTTTTTCCTGGAAAAATTTTTTTTTCTTTTTTTTAAAAAAAAAAAAATTTTTTTTCAAATTTTCCCTTTTTTTTTTTTTTTTCCCCCAAAAAAAAAAAACCCCCCCCTTTTTTTTTTTTTTCCCCCTTTTAAAAAAAAAACCCCTTTTAAACCCGGGAAAAAAAAACCCCCCCTGGAAAACCTTTAATTTTTAAAAGGGGGATTTTAAAAAAAAAAAGGGGGGAAAATTAAAATTTTTTTTTAAAAGGCCCCAAAAACCCAAATTTTTTTGGAAAAAAAAAAAAAAAAAAAAAGAAAATTTCCCTTTTTTTGGGGAAAAAATAAAGTTTTAAAAAAAAAAAAAAAAAGGGGGGGAAAAAAAAAAAAAAAAAGGGAAAATTTTTAAAAAAAAAAAATTTTTAACCCGGGGGGAATTTTTTCAAAAAGGGTTTTTTTTGGGAAAAAATTTAAAAAATATTTTTGGGTTTTTTTTTTTCGAAAACCCCGGTTTGGGAAAATTGGGGAAAAAAGGGCCCCCTTTTTTTTTTTTTTCCCTTTGGGGGGGGGAAAAAAAAAAAATTTTTTTTTTTTGCCAATTTAAAAAAAACCCCCCCAAAATTTTTTTTTTCCAAAAAAAAAAAAAAACCCCAAATTTTTTTTTTTTTTTTTTCCCCTTAAAAATTTAAAAAAGGGTTTTTTTTTCCCCCCAAAAAAAAATTTTTCCCGAAACCCCAAAAAATTTTTGGGAAAAAAAAAATTTTTTTAAAAATTAAGGGGGTTTTAAATTTTTTTTGGGGGGGGGGAAAAAAAAAAAAAGGGGGTTTTTTTAAAAAAAATTTTTTAAAAAAAAAAAAAAAAAGGGGAAAGGGGGAAAAAAAAAAAATTTTTAAAAAAAAAACCCCCCGGGGGGGGTTTGGGAAAAAAAATTTTTTTTTTTGTTTTTTTTAAATTTTTTTTTTTAATTGGTTTTTTTAAAAAAACCGGGGGGTTTTTTGGGGGGTTTTTTTTTTTTTTTAAAAAAAACCCCCCAAAAAAAAAAAAATTTTTTAAAAAATTTAAAAAAAAAAAAATTTTTTTAAATTTGGGGGGTTTTTTTTTTTTTTTTCCTAAAAGGTTTTGGGGAAAAATTTTTCCCTTTAAATTTTTTTTTTTAAAAAAAAAATTTGAAAAAATAAAAAAAAGGGGGGGTAAACCTTTTTTAAAAAAAATTTTCCCCGGGGGGCCCCCTTTTAATAAATTAAAAGTTTTTTCCCCAAAAAATTTAAAAAAAGTTTAAAAACCCAAAACCCCCCAAAAAAAATTTTTTTTTAAAAAAGGTTTTTTTTAAAAAAAGGGGGGGGAAAAAAATTTTTAAAAAAGGTTTAAAAGTTTTTGGGGGCCCCCAAAAATTTTAAAAAAAGAAAAAAAATTTTTTTTTTTAAAAAAAAAAAAATCCCCCCTTTTTTTAAAAAAAATTTTTTTAAAAAACTGGTTCCCCAAAAAAAAATTTTTTTTTTTTTTTATTTTTTTAAAAAAGGGGGGGGGGGAAAAAAATTTGGGGGTTTTTTTTTTCCTTTAAAAAAAAGGGGGGAATTAAACAAAACCCCAAAAAAAACCCCCGGGGAAAAAATTTTTAAAATTTTAAAAAAAAAAAAAATTTTTTAAAAAGAAAAAAAAATTTTTTTTAAACCCCCTTTTTGGGGGGGGGGAAAAAAAAAAAAGGGGGGGGGGAAAAAAAAAAAATTTAAAAAAAGGGGGGGGCCCCCCGGGGGGGGGTTTTCCCCCCTTGGAAACCCAAATTTTAAAAAAAAAAAAAAGGGGGGGGAAAATTTTTTTTTTTAAACCCCCTTTTGGTTTTTAAAGGGGAAAAGGTTTTTTTGGGGGGGGGGGGGGGTTTTTTTTTGGCCCGGAAAAAAAAAACCGAAAGGAAAAAAGAATTTTTGGAAAAAAAAATTTTTTTTTTTTTTTTAAAAAGGGGGTTTTTTTTAAAAAAAATTTTAAAAAAAAAAAAAAAAATTTTTTTTTTTTCCCCTTTTTTAAAGGGAAGTTCCCCAAAAAAAATTTTTTTGGGGAAAATTTTTTTTAAAAAAAAAATTTTTAAAAAAATTCCAATTTTTAAAAAATTTTAAAAAAACCCCCGGGGGCCCCCCCCTTTTTTTTAAAAAAAAAAAAAAAACCCCAAAAAAAAAGGGGGGGGGGGTAATTTCCTTTGGGGTTTTTTTTAATTTTTGGGGGGGGAAAAAAAGGGGGGGAAATTTTTTTCCTTTTTTTTAAAAAAAAAATTTTGTTTTAAAAAAAAAAAAATTTTTTTTAAAAAAAATTTTTTTTAAAAAAAAATTTTTAAAAAAATTTGGTTTTTTAAAAATTTTTTTTTAAAAATTTTTGGGGTAATTTTTAAAAAAAAAAGGGCCTTAAACCCGGTTTTTTAAAAATTTTTTTGGGGGGGGAAAAAAAAATTTTTTAAAAAAAAATTTTTTTTTTTTTAAAAAAAAAATTTTGGGGGAAAAAAAAAAAATTTAAAAAAAAAAAGGGAAAAAACCAAAAAATTTTTTTTTTTTAATTTTTTTTTAAAAACTTTTGGGTTTTTTTGGGGTTAAAAAAAAAAAATTTTTTTTTTTTTAAAATTTTTTTGGGTTTTTTTTTAAAAAAAAAAAAAATTTGGGTTTTTTTTTTAAAATTTTTTTTTTAATTTAAAAATTTTTTTGGGGGAAAAAAAGGAAAGGCCGGGGGAAAAAAAAAAAAGGGGAAAAAATTTTAAAAAAAGCCGGGTTTTAAATTTTTTTTTTTTCCCCTTTTTTTTTTTTTTTAAAAAAATTTTTTTTGGGATTTGGGGGAAAAAAAAAAACAAAGGGGCCCCAAAAAAATTTTTGGGAAAAAATTAAAAAAAAAAAAGGGGCAAAAAAAAAAGGGAAAAAAACCCCCAAAAATTTTCCAATTCGGAAAACCCCAAAAAAAAAATTGGGTTTTTTTTTTTCTTTTTAAAAATTTTTTTTTTTTTGGGGGGGGGGGTTTTTTTTTTTTCCCCAAAGGGGAAAATTTTTGGGAAAAACCCCCTTTTTTTAATTTTTTAAAAAAAAAAAGGGGGGGGGGGGAAAAAACCCCCCAAAAAATTTTAAAAAAATTTAAAAATTTTTAAAAAAAGGAACCCCCCCTTTTTTTTTTGGGGAAAAAATTTAAAAAATTTTTTTTAAAAAAAAAAAAATAAAAAAACCCCTTTTTTTTTAAGGGAAAAAAAAAAAAGGGTTTTAAAAAAACAAAAAAAGGGGAATTTAAAAAAAAAAAAAATTTTTTTTTAAGTTCCCCCCCCAAAAAAAAATTTTTGCCCTTTTTCCCCAAAAAAATTTTTTTTAAAAAAAGGGGGGAAAAAAGGGGAAAAACCCAAAAAAAAATTTTTTTTTTTTGGGGGGCCCATTTGGGTTTTAAAAGGGGGGGGGGTTAAGGTTTTTTAAAAAAAAAAACCCCCCAAAAAAAAAAATTTTTTTTTTAAAAAAAGGGGGTTTTAAAAAACCCAAAAAAAACTATTTTAAAAAAAGGGGGTTTGGGGGGGGAAAAAAAAAAAAAAAAAACCGGGCCCAAAAAAATTTTTAAAAAAAACCCGGGAAAAAAAACGGTTAAAAAAAGGCATAAAAAAAAAAAATTTTTTTTTTTTAAAAAAAAAAACCCCCCCCAAAATCCCCTTTTTTTTTTTTTAAAAAGGGGGAAAAATAAAAACCCAAAAAAAACCCAAAAAAAAAAATTTCCTTTAAAAAAAAAAAATTTTTTCCCTTTTTTTTTTAGGAAAAAGGGGCCCCCAAATTTTTCCCCTTTTTTTTTTGATTTTGGGGGGAAAAAAAAACAATTTTAAAAATTTTGGGGGAAAAAAAAAAAAACCTTTTTAAAAAAAAAACCCAAAAAATTTTTCCTAAAAGGGAAAATTAAAATTTTAAATTTAAAACCCAAAAACTTAGGGGATTTTTTTGGGTTTTTTTTTGGGGGAAAAAAAGGGGGGTTTTTTCCTTTTTCCAAAAAAAAAAAAAAAAAAAAATTTTTTTTCCTTTTTAAAAAGGTTTAAAATTTTAAAAAAAATTTTAAAAAAAAAAAAAAATTTTTTTTAAAAAAACAAAAAAAAGGGGTTTTAAAAAATTCAAAAAAAAAAATTTAAAAAGGGTTTTTTTAAAAAAAAAATTTAAAAAGAAAATTTTTAAAAAATTTTTTTTTTTAAAAAAAAAATTTTTTGGGGAAAAAAAAAAAAAATTTCAAACCAAAAAAATTAAATTTTTTTTGGCAAATTTTTTTTTTAAAAAAAAATTTTTTTTTATTTTTGGGAATTTTTTGGGTTTTTTCCCCTTTTTCCGTTTTTAAAAAATTTTTTTAAAAAAATTTTTAAATTTTTAAAAAAAATTTAATTTTTTTTTCCCCCCAAAAAAAAAAAAAAATTAAATTTTCCCCAAAAAAAAAATTTTTTTTAAAAAAAAAAATTTAAAAAAAAAAATTTTTTTTTTTAAAAAAGGGGGGAAAAATTTTAAAAAAAGGAAAAGGGTTTTTTAAAAAAAAAACAAAATTTAAAAAAAAAAATTTAAAAAAAAAAAAAAATTTTTTTCCCCCCAAAAATTTTTTTTTTTAAAAAAAATTTTTTTTAACAAAAGGGGGGGGGGGGGGGGGGAAAAAAAATTTTTTTTTTTTGGGGGGAAAAAAAAAAACCCCCCCCCCAAAAAAAAAACTTTTTTCCCCCCCCAAAAAAACCCCTTTTTTTAAAAAAAAATTTTAGTTTTGGCCAAACCCCAAAAATAAGGGATTTAAAAAAAATTGGGGGGGAAATTTTTTTTTTTTGGGGGAAAATTTTAAAAAAAAAAGGGGGGTTTTTTTTAAAAAAAAAAAAAAAAAAAAGGGGTTTTTTTAATTAAATTTTTATTAAAAAAATTTAAAAAAAAAAAAAGGTTTTTTTAAAAAATTTTTTTAAAAAAAAACCTTTTCCCCCCTTTTAAAACCCCGGGGTTTTTTTTTTGGGGGCCCCCCCCAAAAAAAAAAAAGGGGGGGGGGAAAAATTAAAGGTTTTTTTTTAAAAAAATAAACCGGAAACCCGGGTTTTGGAAAAAAAAAGGGGAAAAAAAATTTTTTGGGGGGTTTTTTTTAAAAGGGGGGAAAATTTTCCCAAAAAAAAAAAACCAAAAAAAAGGGGGAAAAAGGGTTTTTTTAAAAAAAAAAAAATTTTTTTTTTTTTTTAAAAAAAAAAAAAAAAAAAAAAAAAAAAATTTTTTAAAAAAAGTAAATTTTAAAAAAAAAAAATTTTTTTTTTTTTTTTTCCCCCCGGGAAATTTTTTTAAAAAAAAAAAAATTTTTTTTTTAAAAAAAAAAATTTTTTTTTTTTTTTTAAAAAAAACCCAAAAAAAAAATTTTTTTTTAAAAAAACCCACTTTTTTTGGGGGGCCCCAAAAAATTTTTTTTAAAAAAAAAAAAAGGGTTAAAAAAAAAAAAAAAGGGGGGGAAAAAAAATTTAAAAAAAATTTTTTTTTTTTTTTAAAAATTTTTTTTTTTTTAAAAGGGTTTTTTAAATTGGAAAAAAAAAAAATTTTTAAAAGGGGGGGGAAAACCCAAAAATTTAGGTTTTTCCTTTAATGGTTTAAAAAACCCCCAAAAAGGGGGGGTTTTTTTCAAACCCCCCCAAATTTTTAAAAAAAAAAATTTTTTTTCCCCCCCTTTTTTTGGGGGGGAAAAAACCCCCCCGGGGTTTTTTTTTTCCTTTTAAAAATTTTTTTTATTAGGGGGCCCCCCTTTTTTAAAAGGGGTTTTTAAAGGGGGGGAAATTTTCCCCCCCCCTTTTTTAAAAAATTTTTTTAAAATTAAAAACCTTAAAAGCAAAAAAACCCAAAAAAAAATTTTCCCTTTTTTTTTAAAAAAAAACCCCCCCAAAATTTTTTAAAATTTTTAAAAAAAAAATTTTTTTTAAAAACCTTTTTTAAAAAAAAAAAAAAAAAAAAACAAAAAAAAAAAAATTAAAAATTTTTAAAACCCCCAAAAAAAAAAAAAAAAAAAAAAAAAAAATTTTTTAAAAAAAAAAAAAAAAAAAAAATTTTAAAAAAAAATTTTTAAAAAAAAAAATTTTTTTTAAAAAAAAAAAAAAAATTAAAAAAAAAAACCCTTTTTTCCCCCCAAAAAGGGGGGGGTTTTCCCCCCCCCTTTCCCCCATGGGTTTTTTTCCCCCGGAAGGAATTTTAAAAAAAAGGGGGGGGGGAAAAAATTTTTTTTTTTTTTTGGGGGGTTTTTTGTTTATTTTAATTTGTGGAAAGGGGAAAAACCCCCCCTTTTTCCTTTCCCCCTTTTTGGGGGGAAAAAAAAAAATTGGAAAAAAAAAATGGAAAAAATTTAAAAATTTTTGGACTTTCCCCCTTTTTTTTAAAAAATTTTGTTGGGGGGGGGAAAAAAAATTTTTTTTTTTTAAAGTAAAACCCCCCAAAAAAAAAAAAATTTTGGGGCCCAAAATTTAAAAAGGGGGGGTTTTTGGGGGGGAAAAAAAAAAAAAAAAAATTAAAAAAAAACCCCAATTTTCCAAAAAAAAAAAAATTTTTTTTAAATTTTTTTTTTTTTAAAATTTTGTGGGGGGGGAAAACCCCAAAAAAAAAAAAAAACCCCCAAAAAAATTTTTTCCCCAAAAAAAAAAAAAAAAAAAAATTTTTTTAAAAAAAAAAAAGGTTTTTTTTGGGGGCCTTTTTAAAAAAAAAAATTTTTTTTAAAAAAAATTTAAAGGTTTTAAAGCGGGAAAAAAGGGGGGGGGCCCCCCTTTTTTTTTTTTTTGGGGAAAAAAAAAAAAAAAATTGGCCCCCCTTTAAAAAAAAAAAAAAAAAAACCCCGGGTTTTCCCGGGGGAAAAACGGGAAAAAATTTTTTTTTTTAAGGGGGAAAAATTTTTTTTTTAAAAAAAAAAAAAAAATTTTTTTTTTTCCCCCCCTTTTTTTTCTTTTTTTTTCCCCCCAAAAAAAAAAAATCCCCCTTTTTGGGGGGTTTTTGGGGGAAAAAAAAAAAATTTTTTTTTTAAAAAAAAAAACCCCCTTTTTAAAAATTTTTTTTTTTTTAAAAAAAAAGGGAAAAAAAAGGGGGAAAAAAAGGTTTTTCCCCAAGGGGGTTTTAAAAAAGAAAACCCTTTTTTTAACCCGGGGGGAAAAAATTTTTTTTTTTTGGGAAAAAAATTTTTCCAAAATTAAAAGGGGGGAAAAAAAAAGGGGGGGGGGTTTCGAAAAAAAATTTTTTAAAAAAAAAATTTAAAAAAAAAAAAAAAAATTTTAAAAAAACCCCCCCCCAAAGGTTTTAAGGGCCCCCAAAAAAAAAGGGGGGTTTTTTTTTTTTTTTAAAAAAAAAGGGATTTTGAAAAACAAACCCCGGGGGGGGAAAAAGGGGGTTTTTTTTTAAAACCCCCCCCCAAAAAAAAAACCCCCCCATTTGGGAAAAAAAATTAAAAAAAGAAATTTTTTCCCCCAAAAAAAAAAGGGGGGGAAAAAATTTTTTTTCCCCGGGGGTTTTTTTTAAAAACCCCTTTTTTAAATTTGGGGGAAAAAAAAAAAAAAACCAAAAAATTTGGATTTTAAAAAAAAAATTTTTTTTAAAAATTTTTTAAAAAAAAAAATTTTTTTTAAAAAAAAAAAATTTTTTAAACCCGGGAAAAAAAAACCCCAAAACCCAAAAAATTAAAATTTAAAAAAAAAAAAAAACCCCCCCCTTAATTAAAAGGGGGGGGTTTTTTTTTTTTTTAAAAAAAAAATTTTTTTTTTTTTTGGAAAAGGGGGAAAAAAAAAAAACCCAAAAGGCCCCAAAATTTTTTTGGGGGGGGTTCCCCCTTGGAAAATTTTTTTTAAAAAATTTTTTTACCCTTTTTGGTTTTTAAATTTTTTTAAAAAAAAAAAGGGGGGAACAAAAATTTTTTAAAAAATTTTTTTAAAAAAATTTTTTAAAAAAAATTTTTTTTCCCCCCAAAAAAACCCTTCCAATTCCCAAAATTTTTTGAAAAACCCCTGGGCCCCGGGGGGCCCCCCAATCCCCCCTTTTGGGAAAAAAAAAGGGGTTTTTTAAACCCGGATCAACCCCGGGGGGGAAAATGAAAAAAAAATCCTTTTCCCCCCGGGGGTTTTTTTGGGGGTTTAAAAATTTTTTTCCCTTTTAAAAAAAAAAAAAAAAAACCCCGGGTTTTTGGGGAAAAAAAAAAATTTTTCCCCCTTGGATTTGGGGGGGAAAAGGGGAAAAATTTTTTTAAAAAAACTTAAAAAAGGGAAAAACCCCCCCCCGGGGGGTTAACCCCCCCAAAAAAAAAAAAAAATTTCCCCCCCTTTTCCCTTAACAGGAAAAAATTTTTTTTTTTTGGGGGAAAAAATTTTAAAAATTTTTTTTTTTTTTATTTCCCCCGGGGGGAAAAAAACCCTTTTTTTGGGGGGGGGGTTTTTTTTTTTAAAACCCCTTTTTTTTGGGGGAAAATTTAAAAGGGAAAACCCCCAAAAAAATTTTTTTTAAAAAAAAGGGGGGGGGGGTTTTTTTTTGGGGGGGGAAAGGGGGGGGGGGGGTTTTTTTTTTTTTCCCAAAAAAAACCCCCCCCCCCAAAACCCCCCGGGAAAAAAAATTTTTTTTTCCTTTCCCCCCCCCAAAAAAAAAGGGGGGGTTTTCCCTTTTGGGGGGGAAAAAAAAAATTTTTTTAAAAAAAACCCCAAAAAGGGGGGGGGAAAAAAACTTTTTTGGGCCCCGGGGGGGGGAAATTTAAAAAAAAAAAGGGGGAAATTTTTTCCAAAGGTAAACCCTTTTTAAAAAAAAAAAACCCGGAATTTTAAAAAAAGGGGGGGGTTTTTTTTTTTTCCCAAAAGGGGGTTTTTTGGGTTTTTTAAAAACCCCTTTTTTTATTAAAAAAAAAGGAAAAAAAAACCCAAAAAAATTTTAAAAAAGGTTTAATTTTGGTTTTCCCCCCCCAAAAAAAAAAATTTTTTCCCCTTTTTAAAAAAAAAAATTTTTTTTAAAAAAAAAAACCCCCCAAAAAAAAGGGAAAATTTTTTTTTAACCCGGGGGAAATTTTTTAAGGTTTTTGGGTTTTTGGTTTTTTGGAAAAAAAAAAGGTTTTTTTAAAAAAAAAAAAAAAAAAAGGGTTTAAAAAAATTTTTTAAAAGGGAAAAAATTTTAAAAAAAAGGGGTTTCCCCGGGCCCCAAAAAAAAAAAAGGGCCCGGGCCCCAAAAAATTTGATTTAAAAATTTTAAAAATTAAAAAATTTTTGGGAAAAAAAAAAAAAAAAAAAAAAAAAAAAAAAAAAATTTAAAAAAAAATTTTTTTAAAAAATTTTAAAACCGGGTTTTAAAAAACCCTTTCCCCTTTTTTTTGGGGGGGTTTTCCAAAAAACCCCCCAAAAAAAAAGGGGGATTTGGGGGGGGGAAAAGGGGGGAAAAAAAAAAAAGGGGGAAAAAAGGGGGGGGGAAACCCCTTTTTGGAAATTCCCCCCCAAAAAAGCCAACAAAAAAACCCCTTTTTTTTTGGGGGGGGAAAATTTTCCGGTTTAAACCCCCAAAAAAAAAAAGGGGGGGGGCCCCCCCTTTTTTAAAAAAGGCCCCGGGGGGGGCAAAAAGGGAAAAAAACCCCCCCCCTTTTTTGGGGGTTTTAAAAAAAAATTGGAAAAACCCCCCCCCGGGTTTTTTTCCCTTTAACCGGGGGAACCCCAAAAAAAAAATAATGAAACCCCCAAAAAAACCCCCCCCGGGTTTTTTAAAAAAAAAAAAAATTTGGAAAATTTTTTTAAAAGGAAAATGGGGGAAAAATTTTTTCCAATTTAAAAAAAATTTTTGGGGTTTTTCCTTTTGGGGGGGGGTTTTAAATTTTTTTCCCCCAAAAATTTTTTTTCCCCAAAAAAAAAAAAAAGGGGGGAAAAAAACCCCCCTTTAAAAAAATTAAAAAAAGGTTTTCAAAGGGGGGGTTTTTTTTTTTTCCCCCTTTTAAAAATTTTTTTAAAAAACCCAAAAAAACCCCCCCCCCAAAAAAAAATTTTTTTTTTAAAAATTTTTTAAAAAAAATTTTTTAAAAACCAGCCAAAAAAGGGGGGCAATGGGAAAACCAAAAAAAAAAAGGGGGGACCCCAAAAAAATTTTTGGGGGGGGGCCCCCCTTTCCTTTTTGGGTTTTTTAAAAAACCCCCTTTGGGGGAAAAAAAACCCCCGGGGGGGGAAAAAAAAATTTTTAAAAATTTTTTTTGGGAAAAACCCCCTTTTTTTTTAAAAAAAATTTTTTTTTTTTTTTTTTTTTTTTGGGGGGGGAAAAAAGAAATTTTTTAAATTAAATTTTAAAAAAAAAGGGGAAAAAGGGGGAAAAAAAGGTTTTTAAAAATTTTTTTAAAAAAAAGAAAAATTTTTTTTTTTTTTTTTTTTTTCCCAAAATTAATTTAAAGGCCCTTTTTAAAAATTTTTCCAAAAAAAAATTTTTTTTAAGGGCCGGTTTTTTTTTTTTGGGGGGGGTTTTTTAAATTTTTAAAAATTAAAATTTTCCCCCCAAAAAAAACCCCCTTTTTTTTTTTGGAAAACCCCCAAAAAAAAAAAAAAAAAATTTTTTTTTCCCTTTGGGGGAAAAGGGGAAAAAAAAAAAAAACCCAAAAATTTTTCCCTTTTTAAAAGTTTAAAAATTTTTTTGGGGGGTTTTTGGGGTTTTAAAAAAAAAAAATTTTCCAAAACCCCCAAAAAATTAAAAAATTTTTTTAAAAAAAAAAAAAATTTTAAAAAATTAAAAAAAAAAAAAACCTTGGGGGGCCCCCCAAAATTTTTTAAAAATTTTTTTCCCCTAAATTTTTTTTTGATTTAAAAAATTTTAAAAAATTTTTAAAAAAAAGGGGAAAAAAATTTTTTTTTTGGGGAAAAGGGGGGCCCAAAAAACCCCCCCAAAAAAAATTTTTTTTTTAAAAATTTTTTTGGGGGGCCCGGGGGGAAAAAAAAAAAAAAACCCCCGGGCCCTTTTTTCCGGGGGGCCCTTTAAAAAAAAAAAACCCAAAAAAAAAAAGGGTTTTTTTAAAAAAAAAAAAATTTTAAAAAAAAAGGGGGGAAAAAAAAAAACCCCCCCCCCCTTTTTTTTCCCAAAAAAAATTTTTTTTAAAAAAAAATAAAAAAAATTAAGGTTTGGGGGGGTTTTTTTTTTTCCCAAATTAAAAAATAAAATTTGGGGGGGGGCCCCCCCCGGGGGTTTTTTTAAAGGGTTTTTTTTGGGATTTGGGGGGAAAAAATTTTGGGGGAAAATTTTCCCCCTTTTTTTTTTTTAAAAAAAGGTTTTTAAAAGGTTTTTTAAAGGGGGGCCCCAAAAAACCTAATTTGGGTTTTTAAAAAAAAAAAAAAAAAAATTTTGGAATTTTTTTTGGGGGGGGGGCCCCGTCCTGGGGGGGGTTTTTTTTCCCCCCCCAAAAAAAGGGAAATTGGGGGTTTTTTTTTTAAAAGGGTTTGGGAAAAAAAAAAAAACGAAAAAAAAAAAAATTTTTTCCTTTTTAAAAAATTGGGGGGAATTTTCCCCCCCCAAAAAAAACCCAAAAAAAAAAAGGGGGAAAAAAAAATTTAAATTTAAAAATTTTTTAAAAAAAAATTTTTTAAAAAAAAATACATAATTACGTTTGCACGTTTCATCGTAGAGTCGCAAGCTATATTGGCAGTCTTCAAAAAAAACCATTGACTTAATAATTATTGTCCAATGGACAATGTCCATCTTAAGTTTAGCTCTACATGTTACATACCAAATGTCCAGGTCCTACCATTTATTAAGTCGAAGAAAGAGATTTACTCATATATACAAAGATTGTGATCGTAACATTATTGAAGATTTTTTGAACACAAGGTATGCCCGTATGCAGTATACAGTGTTACCTGTGCTTGTGTAACCTATGCACTGTGTAACCTATGCACTCTCTACTGCCTAAATTGGATTTAAAAGATCCTGTGTCTAATCCAGCAATTATTTTGACTAGATACCATCAAAGTCCAATAATACGTGTGATAGGAAGGTCCAAAGTTCAATAAACGTGATCAATCCATTTGGTCGGATATAAAGCTATAGCTAGATTATTTATCAGATATAAGCGCTCTTACCACTCCACCCATTAAGCACATTTAAGTGTCATACACAATGATCGAACACCCTACAAGTGATCATGCTGTGCTACCTGTTAACTCCTTAAAGCCTAGTGCGACAGTAGTCTAGTCCTAATTTACACTTCTCTCATAATGTCAATATTTCGGGTCTTGTAGCCTCTCTTGACCCTTTTCTTCCCTGTTAACGCTGTGGGGGAGCCTTGAATATTTTGTTCCCAAGTTGGTCGTTAAAAAGAAGAAAAGATGTTTCCTTGCTGAATCGCACACTGCTCCAAGTATTTTCATTTACGTAGCCTTTGAATGGTTGGTCTCATGTATTTTTTTTTTTCCTGTTAAGCACTTTACATGGTCCTATTGTATAAATTTTAAACTATAAATTGACAAACGTTAGATTGTCATTGATCAACGTAACTTTTTTTATGCTACACAGTTAGCTGGCCATCTTTATTGCAATATATTATTATGTAACATGAAATATATATCTGAGTTTTAACATTCACCTATAATGGATCACTCGCAAATGGCAAATGGAGAAAAGAAATTTGTGAATGACTGAGTCTACAATAAATATCCCAGAAAAAGCTATTTCCACCGTCAAAACCACAAAAAACGAACACGAAAGACCTTAAAAAGCATTTTAAAATTCACGAATCGGAAAAAAGCGGATACGTATTTGTGACGTCATATCTAACGAGTTGGATTTTTCAGTATACACGTTCTTATGGGGCTTTTCTTCTACCAAGGATTTTATCGTGTTTTGTGCCCCGCACACCTTTATCGCTCATAAATAGCTCGTGTACTCAGAACTCACGAAAAATCATGTTCAGATTCTGGGAGAGTTTATAAATTTCGCCTTTGAATTTAGCCTTCAACAAGTTTTTTACTTATTAAAATGAATTCTCTACTATTTTCCAAATTTCATGGGGAAGCAGAAAACTATTCTAAATTACAGAAATAATAATTAAAACAAACTAAACAATGTTATATTGAGTTCTCTTGAGGTGATTAAATTTGTATTCAATTCAGAACCCGACACTTTGAGTAGGATATCGGTAGTCTAATAACTCTTTATTAGATCAGGAGGGCTGTTAACTTGATCCCTTTAATTATGGAATGACCCGACAGTACCATATTAATACTGTGAGAGGTAATTATAGTAATCGGAGGAGTCTAGTTGACAACTCATGGGACATTTAAAATTATAAATTGTTAATGATACATAGTTGTAATTTGAAATAACTAATTGTGGAAAGGTTTTAGGTATAAAGGGTATTGATAATTGTTAGAAAGAAATAGATATTGAAATTAACAAATTAGGATTAAGTTCTGATTTAGTAGATACTTCACTTTGGAATTGCGACCAGTGGTGGAATCACGATTCTAGGATTGCTCTTAACCCAGAAAGGGACAGAAATACGGCCTTATCAAATCTATGTATTTACAACATCAAAAACGCCTACTTTCTCTCTATACCCGTGTAAAATCCGGGGTAGTATCATCTACTTTGGGCTTTTCCCCTGTCGAATGAGACAGCTCGTATAAACAAACCCCTTCTCCAGAATAGCTAGCTGGTCGATTTCCAGTAACTAAGATGGAAACAGAAAACATGGATCAAAACTCCTCATAAGGGTAACTGCCATTTGATGGAGTACAGCTAGTGGTGTAGGTATTGGTCTTGTCATCAGGTTAATTTATGAAGAAAAACTCAGCTTTTCCTAGCTCACTGCACCGGACAATGAAGCTCCTATCGTAAGCATCATTCTTAAACCGTTAAATACCCAGTATCTAGGAAGGTTCATTAGGATTTTGCTGATCCATTCTACCTGCTCACACTTCTTCAGCCACATATGTTTATAACTCTGTGAATAAACTTGTTTTTTTAGCCAGCGCCAGTGTCGATGACATGTTGACCAGTTCTTTTTCTGTCACTTGACCTGGCTACTTCCAGCATCACTCAGGCTGGCTGAGGTTATTTTGAGTATCTGGTTTGTAAGTTTCCAGCGAATGGAGGATAAACGTCTTACCATGCAGTTGAAAGCGACCGACGAAACCCAAAAAACACTGCCAATTATGGACACAATACTTCCTCGTGATTGCTTCACATTGTAAACACGTGCCAATTTTGAGATTTTATAGAAAATTACTTGTATCTCCAAAACGGCTCAACCGATTTTCTTCAAATTTGTTTTATATGGTAAAATATCGTTTTTTCTACATTCTAAATTCCACAAAAAATTCTGTATCGGCAAGTCGTGGTCCTTATTTTTTTACTTTTTTGTCCAAAATTTTGGTTTTTCTTAAATATCAGAGTCAAATTATATTTAATTTAAAAATAAATATAAATAACCTATGTAAAACAATAATATGCATATTCTTACAAAATTTCATTGAAATCGGGTGTACCGTTCACGAGATATAAGCGTTTAAGTAAAAAGTTAGTGGTCAGGCGCATGGTCTCTTTCACCCAGAACCGCTGACCGCTGGTATGAATTCGATGAATTTCAAATGGGACCATCTACAGAATGTCTCCTAGATGTGTGCAAAATTTCATCAAAATCCGTCGAGTAGTTTCCGAGATTTGCGCGTTACAAGGAATCGTTTTAACAGACAGACAGACCGACAGACGGACTCAAAACCAAATTTACTCAGTAGGTTATGAAAAAATTGAAATCGGAGCAAAAAAATATTTTTCTTTACAAAAACGAACACAATACTTCCGATTTCTAATATTAGAAATTTCTCGGAAGTAAAACTTGTTAATTTTAGTATTTTCTTTCTAGGCTCACCCTGGTTCGAAAGCATCAATTTTTCAGCCAGTATCAGAAGTAAATTAAAAGTGAACAAAACACGAAACTCTCACAACTCTCAACACAAATTGTCGAAAGTGTCTCCGCACTGTAAAATTTTAGCAAAGAATTCATTCATTTTTACACTTTTATATGTTTACTCTACCATAATTCTTTCTTTACCTCTCTCAATGCCCGTTTCTCAGAATAGCTCGTCTGGTTTTTTCTGGTCTGATGAATCTGATGCCCATAGCGTTGAATCATTTCCTAATTGTTTGGGTTATGGCATGTTTTGTTTCCAGATCGACACACTGAAGAGAGAAAATGATCAGCTGATGAAGAGGCTGAATGATCAGCTCCTCAGTCTGGATCAGGCTTCCCCTAGGGTAAGTCAGCAGAAGCTATCCTCATTCAGCTCTATTTAGAGATTTTAGAGTATTCAGAATGTCTATTCTTGCACCAATTTCACCCTGACAAACCAAGCTATTCTACACAGCTTGACAAAACACACAATCGCTCTACCTTATTTAATTAATTTAAATAGTAAAATATTTATTTATTGAAAAATATTCAAACTTTCGGGGCTAAATCGTTTTCTTATATTAATCCAAGCATTATGTGAAAGTTTTGTAAGAATCGGTTCCGAAACGGCCCTTGGATAATAACACAATGAACTCAAAAAAATATTCGTGGTTTTTATCATTTAACTGTAGTGATTTTTTTCATGGGCTGCTTTGAAACTTTAGCTTCCTATCAGAGTTACCCTCTTTCAGTTTAAAATTGAAAAAAAATGCGGCCGTATTGAACAGAAAAAACAACAAGTTATTGGCCATTAAAGTTATTGGAAACCATGCTAGAAAAGTTTTCAATAGCAAGTATTCTGTTCATAAGAAAGCGACCGTTAGTTCCTCATGTAAGATAAAAAACATAGTGTCTAAAAATCAGCCCTTATCCTTTTCAAACATTTTTAGTTCGAAGTTGCTCTAGTTTTTTCTTTTTATCAGAAAGTGTTTCGAAAGATGTTGGAGTAGTAAAAAAACCCATAAAGCGAACATGGCTAAACAGATAAGCAATTTTATTCTTAGTGGCGTGTGTTTCACACAGCAACTTTTAGATCTTTGTCTCTCTCTCTCTCTCTCCGTCGCCTTCATCCTTCCATTTTCTTTTTCTTCCTCTGTTTGACGCTCATTTGATGGTTAGACATAACAAGATTTCTTTTATTCATTGTCAAACGAATCCGTTAATTATCTTAATCAACTCTTAATTTTAGTGAATGGTTAACTTCCAATAGTATTCATGTAATTTTGTTGATCAAAATGTTAATGATTATTTTTGTTACGTTATTGTTAACGTTACGTTAATGTTATTGATAAACACAACAACAGCACTAATCAGTTGATTAACGCTCGTGAGATTTATCACCCTGTTTAATGTAATTGATGTGATCAACCTGAGTGTTAGAAAACATCATTTCAGCCATTATCCCTAACAATTAGGGTTGGGCTGCAAGTCATAGCCAGCTGCATGCTAACGTGTTTTCATTCATCTACGGCATCAGGCAGAATCGCACGAACCAACGTAACGTATAGGTTGATTAGAATGTACTTACAAAGGAAAGAATAGGCCAAAATGAAATACCTATGTAATAAATTTGGTTTGATAATTTTCTTGCTAAGAATACATCATATGCCGCCTCTCGTATCGCCTGCTGATACCAGCGATACTAAACTGCCTGCTCTGGCGAGTTGCTGATAGCTGGGATATGGCGTAGACTGAACAAGGTACATGCTGTAATGTTACACCTGATTGTTTCCTACAACCAGGTTTTCTATTACAGTTGGCTATTGGAAACTGCTAGTAGGAGTGATTAGCATCGTATCCTGTAATGGGACCATGTCTTGAGCGGTCTGGAGCTCTAGATAAAGCACTCTCTCTGACTCGACCGTTGAGAATGCCGAGATGTGATTCATCTTTCCCTAACACGAAAACCCTGTTTACTCACGTAAGCGACGGCGACGTTGATATTCATAATCAACATAGCTCAACGAAGGCTAAACCCCGAGAATCTAAAATTGAAACCAATGTTTTCCACACGATGTAGGTGCACAGGAAAGAATCACTTTTAGATGGAAGGCATGTATGCTTCATCAGTTTTACGACAATGTCTTCTAACTGTGAATAAACTTTCGCTATTCCCCTTTTCCATGTATACATCTAATATACATAGGAGTATGTAGTAGTAAATCTGTTCAACGCAACAATGTTCGTTTTTCTATTACCTTAGCCTTTATTGACATCGTTGTGTTTTCAAAGTCTCCAATCATTGAGGAAAAAGCCATGCTTTGTTTGTCAGTACTACTCTACTACTGCTCACTTGACGATCACAACAGTCCACAGTTCCACACGATAACAAATGCAATTTCAAAAACTTGTGTGTAATTTTTTGATTTCCTTATCTTATAAAAAGGAAAGTAATGGAATCACCCAAAAGTTTCGACAGAAATTTTTCAATTCAAAAACACGTTTTAGGGTCCTCAGAACCTAAATCCAAAGTTTTAGCTATTTGTACCGAGTTGCAAACAAAATATATCGTGCATGGTATAAGCAAGCTGGAGACTTGAAATTTGGTAAACTGAACCGATTTTGAGATGGAATAGTTGCCGCAAGTACAGCGGCTTTTAGACCGCATTTGGTGCTTCTGTGACATATCAAAACCAATATTTTGCAGGTGCATGATTCGAAATTGATTTTTTTTTAAATTTAATTTCTATACCTACAGGAATTGAATAAACAAAACAAGGTTTGCATGTTTAGGAGCGAAAAATTCAGTATGAGGTGACTGTCTTTGTCTAGGATAGGTTGTCCAATGCATTTTACATGTTGTCAGCATTCTAGACCTTCCTGCTGCTAAATACCCGGTATTTCGTATTATTAGCAGAATACTCGACTGCATTCACATCCAGGTGTCCTATTGCAGTTATTGGAACTCCCTGTCTACAATATTGGTTGTTGCTATTGTCTCAGTGACTAAATGCATAATAATGTAGAAGTAATGGGAGTTGACAGTTTTAGAAGTAATGGGGGTTGACAGTTTTAGAAGTTTCAATACTATGAGATGGGAATCTGTTGTGTCGGACTTAAAAATCAGGGTTCACTGCTATTATGACTAGTATAATTCGTCGGAATATCCAAATAAATAACCTTATTTTATGAAGTTACAATAAGTTTTGCCCCGATTCCACTCAGGCAACGTAATATACAACTATGTATTGCTACAATCTGGGTCTAAGCTGGCCAGATTGTAGCAATACAAAGCTGGCCATTCACGATCCGATTTGTCATCCGACTTAGTAGGACTACTAGTTGGATAGATCGACTCCACACACGCTCCGATTTGTATCCAACTAGAAATCCAACTTCAGTTCTGTTCTAACGACTGTTGCGTCAAGTTCGAGCTGCCCGAGTTAGAAAATGTATCGAGTGCAGTCCGCACAAAATAAAAAAAAAAGCCTCTACATCATTTGAAAAGGAAAAGAAAAAATGTTGGGTGAAAAATTTATATGTTGATCGCGTGAACTATTGTGACACGAAGTTGCTAAGTGTTCTTGATGATGATGATTTTAAAAACTACCTCAGAATGGATAACTTCATGCTTTTGCTGGAAAAAGTTGGTCCATACATTTGCAAAGAAGATACCGTCATAATAATAATAATAATAATAATAATGATAATAACAAGTCACCGTATGTTACATCCTAGGTCCAACGTAAAAAGAATATATTTACCTCGAGTTGATGGTGGGCGGGGTCTAAGAAATATGGAAAACATATACAAGTTAGCAATTTTACGATTTGCCAAGTACATCAAAAGAAAAAGTCAAGACGATGCACTCATTGCAATAATGTTCAAATACATGATGACTTCAAACCAAAGTAATATACTGAAACAGGCAGAAAAACTAGAACATGACCTCAACATCAATGATGGAGAAATCGCACCCACATCATGCAATTTTCTAAACAAGTATAGATCACTAGTAAAAGAAAAAATCAGAGAAACAACAAAGGAAGAGTGGAAAAACAAAGCAATGCATGGCCAATTCATCAGGAACATTGAAGAAAATATCTCAATTGACAATAATAAATGCTTTGACTGGTTAAAGTTGGGAAAAATAAAAAGCGAAACTGAATCCTTCATTTTGTCAGCCCAAGACCAGAGTCTCAGAACAAAATATCACGAAAAACACATCTTGAAAATAAGTGATGATGACAAATGCAGATTATGTAAATACAAACCAGAACATATAACCCACATAATCAGTGGTTGTGAGATTTTGGCAAAACACGAATATTTAATACGACACAACAAAATATGCTCGTACCTTCATTTCGAAATCTGTAACCATTACAACATTCCCGATATTCCTGACAAGTGGTACAAACATAGTCCTGAACCTGTCCTGCAACATGAGGATATCGTGATGCTGTATGACCAACAGATTAGAACAGATCGAACGATTCCCTGCAATAAACCAGACCTGATAATCAAGAACTTTAAAGAAAAAACTTGCCTTCTGATTGATGTATCCGTGCCTGCTGATTCGAATGTCGTTTCCAAAGAGGCAGAAAAAACGACTAAAATACAAAGATCTAGCCATTGAGATTGAGCGCATGTGGGGACTGAAATGCACAATCATTCCAGTTATTATTGGAGCGCTGGGGTGTGTACCAATATCATTAGAGAAAAACCTGTCCATGCTACCCGGAAATTTCAACCTGTCAGAGATACAAACCTGTGCTGTTTTGGGGACAGCACACATATTACGGAAATTTGGAATTTAATTTTATAATGTAACCAATGTCTAAAAAATATTGTTTATTTTTGATGTTGGTTGTGATATACAGATATGAATAAATATATCTTGGTTATTTATGCCATGATAATGATAATAAAATAACGTGTAAAAATTAAAAATTATTACAAGCCGGGACCTAGCACTGACTGAGGAGACCGTCATAATAATAATAATAATAATAATAATAATAATAATAATAATAATAATAAAAAGCAACAATCATAAATACCTGTAGCATAGTTCGACGTTTCATGCAATAATTCATTTTAACTTGGCTAAGCCCGTTAAAATTGATAACCCATCTCTCTTAAGAGGATGTGAAAACAAGCAAATAATAATAATAATGATAATGATAATAAAATAAAAAAAATTAAAAAATATTACAAGCCGGGACCTAGCACTGACTGAGGAGACCGTCATAATAATAATAATAATAATAATGATAATGATAATAAAATAACGTGTAAAAATTAAAAATTATTACAAGCCGGGACCTGGCACTGACTGAGGAGTTGGATCCGATTCATCCGATTTCCCCATTCATGTTCCAACTGGAGTCTCAAGTCGGACGAGTCGGAACTTCATATCACCCAACTCTCCAACAAGGTATCCAACAATCCCAACAAGTCCATTCACGATCCGATTTTGTATCCAACTTCGGGTGTTGGACTACTAGTCGGACTAAAAATCGGATCGTGAATGGCCAGCTTAAGTGAGCGTCCAGAGGAGAGTTCATTAGTTGGGTTACTCCTCTACTCACATAGAGTCCATCGATTAGTCCTCAATCATTACCTAGTTTAAAAAAAATGCTGTTGCTACAATCTTCTTCCTTTTCTCTATCTTATCCCGCTCAAGCAGGGTCGACGTTGTTCAACCTCATGGTTGAGGTTGGTTGGTTTTGGCACAATGATATTGCTACAATAAGCTTTGTAGCAATAGCAGGATACACATTTTTTCTTTTAAAAATATTTCATTTGTACAGTAAGCTATATTATAGCAACTACTCTTTGAGACACTTATTCCCTACGCGACCTCTGGAAGTCTGGATTATCAGACCCACGGGCGACACCTTGTCCATTGCGCCTTCAGTAGAATCGCGCCTGTACTCGAATATAAACTGTTAGGTTTTTCATCTAGATTTACGGCGAAAAAATAACATTTGACACTCTGACGAATGAACTTGGGAGTTTTTAAACTGAATTTAGAAATTCTTGAAGCCCCGTTTACAAATTCATAAAATGCACCATCTCTTAGCTGGGAAAGTATAGATTTGTTTGTATGTATTGTAGAGGATGTTTCTACGGATAGGAAGGAGTTTATGATAGGACTCAGGGGGCAACACGCTTTCTCAGGGATTTTTAAATCAATCTATTATCAATCACCACATACATGCATGTTTCGCTTTTGACTGTTGCACCTTTGGGGCGTCTGAAAATTTCTTTTTGCAAATTCAGCCACTTAGAGAAGGTTTTTGTTGTTGCTGCTAAAATGAAAACTTCATACGTGTTTTTATATCAAAACAAAACAAATACGGTGAACAAATGGGTTGGGTGGAAGAGATTGCCTTAGGCAATAACCCCGCCCTTTAGTTAGGACATATGTTTTTATATAATTTTCTATTCTTTTTCATATTTATTGTATATATTGTTTCTCCATTTTTTTCATTGTTAAAATAATTATTTGTATTATAGGTACATTATGTCCATTTATATCTAATAAAGTGTAAAATAATAATAATAACAGTATGTGAGCAGTCACTTAGGGCCACACTATGAAACATAATTAAAGTTAAGCTAAGCCAGACACGCCCTGAAGTGGGAAATTCAACCAATCACAGCGCACTTTAGCCTGAGTGAAGGGATAGTGTCCACTTACATTAAATCTAATAATTCTGTTTTATAATTCGGCCCTTAGTGATTGAATTTTGTGTTTAAAAAGAATAGATTTTATTTTGGGTCCCCCGGTTCGATTGAACCTCTCAACTTGTGTCCGACCCTGGTTCATAACTGTTAATTCACATACATACATAATATTAGGCGTCTATGTATGAGTATTTATGTATTGTATTAAAATCTGAGGTTTTTTTCTGTCAATGAAATTCAAAAATGATTCGTCAATGAAATTTCAACTCCATTGACATTTCAAGTGAATCGCTGACTTTGGCGTATATGTTTAATCCATTGTGTTATGAATGTGTATTTTACTGAGGTGGAATTAGTAGCGGTCCTTAAGGTAACTGTCACCGCCTCTTACTGTCACAGTTCCATAACGACGATGGACCACAAGTTGGGAACGGCTGCAGTAACTTGAAGTAAGACGATTAAACAAAATTAGAAATTTAAGTTCGAAAAGAGTTACAACTTAAATTAATTTACATAAAAAAACTTGTCAATTTTTCGTCTATTAATAGTAGATATCAATGTACCAAGTACATTAGCCTATGCTTTTTTCCTCACTCAAGGAAAATAAAATCTGTCCTTGGCTAGATCCATAGTTACATCTATACAACTTTCAAAATTGTTGACATAGTGTTCCACCCTTGGACAAAAAGTCATCTTTACACAGTGATTATCACTTTGTACCCGTTGAAACCATGGGGCCAATTTGCAAAGATGGAATGAATTTTTTAAAAGTGTTGGGAGAGCGGATAGCGTGTGTGACAGGAGAGAAGAGAGCAAAAGCATACCTAATGCAAAGATCAGTTTGGCTGTTTAGGCCGGAAATGCGGCGAGTGTGTTGGGAACAATGAAGAGGCCAGCAGATATGCGGGAGGTGTTTTATCTATTTGTATTTTAATTCAATCATATTATTAGGAAAAAAGATAATTTTACAAGAATTTATCAGTGTATGTCCGGCATGCCAATATGACCTAGGTTCTCTTGATGGTCCAGCTCTAGCTTTAGGTTCGCAATATTAATAATACAAACATATTCAAGTTCATAACTACATTACATATGTATGTATATTTCTGTCAATGTCATGTAATATTTGTCATGTCAATATTTCTCGTACCTCCAATTCACCTTGTGGTTGTTTAGTTCACAATCTTTGTGTTGTCTGGGAATTGAACCAGCGTTTTTCTGATCATGGGGCAGTATGTCCATCAGGACATTCAAACATTCATAACTTACATAATTACGTTGCCTTCGAATTCAGAAAAAAATCCTATATTTCTGCACATTATAAGACACGGGTAACTTTTCAACATTAGGTATCACCGAGATATAGGGATCACTGGGTCAATTTATGACCAAATAAATAATAATCTCGCTCAATCTTTGAAAAACTTTTTTCAAACTTCTGTGTTCCTAAACGCTAGCACAGACTTAATGACTGGTATGTAAAGTCCACTATTGTAGACTTGAAATAACAAAATTTCCCTCTCATTGTGATAAGTTTAGGGTATGAAGTTTGTCTATGGTGAAATTGAGAATGACAAAAGCTAGCGTCCACCACTCGTTCAGTCTCTGAAGTTAAGCAACGTCCAGCGAGGTTAAGACTGCTGTATTCAATGTGTCAATGACGCTCACTCCTTGGTTTTCTTCAGGTGGTTATTATGATAACATTCAAATAATGATGCAGCGAAATTTCAGGAAATTTGAGGAAATTTGTACTTTTCTATTGTATCGTCGAATAGAATAACGCAGGTTCAAATGCCGCTTTCCTTTAGCAAAGAATCTTCCTTTGTTCTACCCAAGTAAAGTCTCCCAACCAAAAACAAACACTGTAATCTGACTGTCAAACAACCCTCAATTTCAAGACATTTCAGGTAGGAACTTAAATTACTCACCCTCCTCCCCTTATTTTTCCACACCCCCACCCTCTCCCCTCTCACTCTTGTGATATCAGTTCGACTCCTCCTGAACAGGCATAATTGTAGCTCTAACGCTAATAGCTCTATTAATTGTAATTTTATACACCGATTGGGTCATTAGAATTTTTTACCGATAGGCTATAACTCCCGAGGCAAGGCGTTGAACAAAGCCAGTTCAGTGTGAGGTGTGATGGTGGCAAGACTGGAAATAAGAAATTAGAAAGTGATACTTGGAGTTTTTTTTAACTAACTTGACTATTTTTGAGATGGTTTTTCCTTTTCGAAGATTTTTAGTTTTTTTTTTTTTAATTTTCACAGTGTGATTGATATAAGGTAAGAAATTTCAAATTCTATTTTTAGAATATGTTCCTTTGAAGTTTTTATATTTTCTTGAATTAAACTAACCCAAAGTTCTTTTTAAGAGTCGATAGATAGTTGGTATCTACTTATTATTTGCCAAAATCTATTTCCTTTGAGTAACCCATATTGGAATCTTTTTTCATACAATATTCTTTCTTGATATCTTTCTTCGTTAATGTTGATTTTATTTTCTCATTTTAACTTCAAATATTTTTTTTTTTTTAAATCTTGAATTTTCACTCTTTCTTCTTTCTATCAGTAAATTTTCTACCCTGTACAGTGTACATGCTTTCTCCATCTTTCAAATATTCTATCGTGACTAGTACTTTCAATGGCTGCACCCGAGTTACGGCCCGAGGCATGGCCCTTCATTTATTTCTCCTAACCCTACTCTACACTATGAGGCATTGCCGTACATCGTTTCGCGGGCTTGAATTTTGCGCCACCACTTTTAATGCCCATAGACTGACACTTATACAGGAGTTAAATTATTTGGTTTTTCTTATGGAGTTTACAAAAAAACCCAAAGGTAGACTTTTAAAGTTTTTGTTTTTCCATGTTCCCACCAATTCAAACCGATATTTATGTTTCAAAAGTGATTAATACTCGATTGTAATGAGGTAGAGAAATTACCCATAGTGCACTGCTAGTAGGTATAACCTTAGCAAAGGCGCAGGTGTGGTTTCTGTCAAACCGTCTGCTCTTAAATCAGGACAAGACTCAAGAGATTATTTTCAGCCTTAAAAATATTTCCATGCTTGATAATCCTCCTTATGTAAAACTGCTCGGTTTGCACTTAGATCCTCACATGAAATGGCAGGATCACGTAGATCTAATTTCAACTAAGATAAGTAGCCGTATTTTTTTATTAGCAAAACTCCAAAATCAAGTGTCCCCACCAATTTTAAAAAACGCATATTATGGTCTTGCACATTCTATTTTGTCATATGGAATACTACTATGGGGTCATACTACTGCTGCCAACGACCTTTTTATATTACAGAAAAGAGCAGTACGCATTCTAGGTTCTGCTAAATATTTAGACCACGCAAGACCACACTTCATCAAGTTAGGAATACTTACAGTACCATCAATGTTCATACTGCAATGTCTACTTTACCTTAAGAGAAATTTGACCCAGTATGAAAACTTTGAAAATGTCCATAACTACAACACCCGTAACAAAAAAAATTTGGTGCCAATTTTCCATAGAATAAACTCGGCTAGAAATGGAATAAATTATCATGGTGTATTATTTTTCAACAAACTATGTCCCTCAACCCGAGAACTGCCATATTCTGCTTTTAAAATTAAGGTTGAAAATATCCTCCGAAATAACGCTTACTATTCCATATCTGAGTTCTTGTCTTTTGATTTGAGAGTTGACATGACATACATAGTGCTGTCCATTAACTGTAACAAGTGTAACAATTATTCTAATCCTTAACCTATGCTGTGATTTAGATAGATAGATAGATATATTATATATTATATTTTAAGTTAATTTTAAGTATTTTTTGTTGTAAAACTGACATGTGTAACACAGTGGCGGCTCCTGACTTCAAGACTAGGTGAAGACAAATTATACCCAGAAGTATTGAAAAAATAAAATTATTAATTTATCAGATCTTAGTTCTTATGGTCTCATAAACACAGCCCATTGTAAGTTATGGCTGTTTCCCTGCAGAGCATGATTTTCTCTCATACCAGTTTTGCATCATATAAGTTTTTATAGGTACTTTTTTTGGAGAACACTTGGTACCTAATAAATAAACAAGGCCAGCAGAACAATTTATCAACACTTGAGCTGGTACACAGCCATTCATTTTTCATAAACCATTCAGGCTTGAACTGTATGGCTGTGGGGCAGGCATTTGCTTTACTTTTTTAGTGGTGGTTATAGTAATTGGAGAAATTGGACATCCAGTAATCATAATATTTTCTTATCCTCATTACTTCTTAATCTGAATGGGGTTACTTTCAATGTTTGAACCCCATGATTTTGTAGGAATCTCATTGTTTCTTTGAAATATTGTTATTAATTATTCATCTTAATAAAAAATATTTATTCATCTTAATAAAAAATATTAACTAAAAGTTGGTAAAAAGGAATTAAAATAAAAATATTAGGATTATACCTCAGTAGATAGGTAGGTACAACATTTAAAGAGGGGTTAGAACTGGGAAGGAAAGAAAGTTAGTTGAAGACTAAAAATTACAATCCAAAACTGGAAGAAAATCCACCACCAGATTACAAAATAAATCTAAGAAAACATACTTACTACAAATATAAAATCAGCTTAAATTTGTGTTACCATTGATGTTTAAATGACTATTTATGAAAAACACAGATATTGCCTTATAATTTTAAGTACTTCACTGGAAGCTGTGTGCTTAGCTACCTGCAACCTGCATAATTATAATGTTATTTCTGACACTGAAAGAAGTACATAGCTACTTCATATTCAACTTATTATGAAAAGCACAGGTCAGATCAGGTAGGAATAATGTTTCTATCCTGTATCAAATACTGGGAAATAACTTTATTAACTAGTTACACCAATTAAAAGTCACTTGATTACCGTTGAAAAGATTTGAAAATAATCTAATAAAATTTAAAAAGTGCGCTACAAGTTTTGTTTACATTCTAAAGATAAGAGATACAATGTTGCCAAGTTAATTTCATAGCTAAATTTCTACAAACTTCAAGAGCTATATTTTAAATTTAAAGAAATCCCTCAAATCATGTAAGACGTATTTATTTATTTAAAAAAATAATACTACACCGCCTGAACAGAATTTTCTTTTGAGAATTTCATTTCAAAACGTCTAATTTCATGTGGTTTCATAGTCAGGATCTTAAACAGGACCAAAATTGTCCCTATTTAAAAACTTCTTGGAACAACTAGATAAAAGATTATCTTATTTGGCTCAATTTCGGTACCTACATTAAATAATTATTTCCGAGATTTGACTTCAATCGAGATGTCCTTTTTAACACTATAGTTGACAAGATACATATTAAGTAGTTAAAATTTATTGGTATCAGCTATCGTTTAGGAACTATGTATAAAACTAGAACCCAAAAAATGAGAAATAATATCCAAAATTCCTGACACAAAATCCTGCTTTCCTAACGCCTACGTTATTACTATTATTATTATTTTTTTTTTTTTTTTTTTAATATTACAAGATTGTGCTAGATATGGGAGGCTAAATCATTGACTGGTTTCCTAGGTACATAATGCTACTGGCAACAATGTTAATATCAAAAAACACGTGACATCGCGCATGGTATGTGGCTTCGTGACATTTCGTATGAGGTCGTGTAGATAATGTAAACTGAATACAACTGAAGACTGTCCTCAGTAGCATATTACATAGATATAGTTCTTGCCTAATATTTCATGATACCTACTTGGAAATACTCAACTCTGATTGGTTGATTCAAGGACAACTGAAGACAATTTCGAATTGTCTTCACATTTGGTGTTCTCCTTGGAAAGTAACATGAAATGTTAAGCAGCATTGATCTATTTTACACAAAGCTTACTCTTTTTTTTTTTTTTTTTTTTTTTCTTGAGTTGGATCAATTGTGCCATGTTCAAGGGATTATGAGTAGTGTTTTCACTGTTCAAAATTAGGTGAAAATGTCTTCAGTGTCTTCACCCGACGAGCCGCCACTGGTGTAACAACTTTTATGTTGAGTAACACGAAAATAAAGATTTGATTTGATTTGACTGTTAACTCTATAAAGCACCAAGGTAATAATATTCTGTCCAGGGATTTTGCTTCTTTACATTTTTTTACAAAAAAATTGTCATTATTGGTGAAAGTCTTTTTTTACATAAAGTTACAATTTGCCAAATTGTAACTTTCCAATTTATTTGTCGCGGATTTGGTTTTATAGTACTTTCTTTTTTCGCCCCTCCAAATTTTACTTCTTCGATATTTTCTTAATTTGAAGTACCTTATATTTAATTTTATTTACAAAGCCATTCCATGGCACAAATCAACGTATTGCAGAATTTGCAGAAGGAATACATCACACCTATTCTTTTTATATTTGAAAAGGAGTTCTTCAAATACTCGTTCTAAAAGATAATACTGTCACTTGGCATTGTTATTCCAAGTCAGTGGGATTATCTTTTAATCAAAGGTCGTCCCTCATTAATCATGTGCAAACAATGAACATATAAAAGATACCTTTTTTTATCGTATTTATTTATTGCTCAAGAGAAACAAAGAGGTTTTGTTCTGTTCAGTAAACCCTTACTCAAGCTTCCTGTTTTATACTTAATGCTTCTTTAACCCTAATATTCCTGGAAAACCCTCAGCAGCAATGCTTCTTTAACCCTAATATTCCTGGAAAACCCTCAGCAGCAATGCTTCTTTAACCCTAATATTCCTGGAAAACCCTCAGCAGCAATGCTTCTTTAACCCTAATATTCCTGGAAACCCCTCAGCAACATGCTGAATAGTATTAGTTATTGTTAATTTATTTTTTAATTGTAATTACACCGTGACCGAGTGAGTTAGCGCGCTTAGTATTGCACGCACGGTGACCTGGGTTCGATCCTCAGCGGGGCAGGATTTTTCAGCTCTGTTCTTGGGTGTTCGGGGTTCTTATGTCATTATATTATCTTGGGGGTATAAACTTTGGGAAAATCCAACTCTTGAAGCATAAAGAAATATTAAAAAAAAATCTTTATAATGTAGGTCTGTATATCCAATGTTCATATATTGATGTAGGAACTTGACACCTAATGCTGAACTCATCCCATATCCCTTGCTCGTGCGTCCAGGTCTAGGAAGACACTTATCAGATGTTCTCAGGCTCTATGTGCATATGTCTGACTATTACTCATTCTTCTGATATGAGAAACTCTCACAATTCACATGTCATAACTATCTGAATTCATCTGTCAATATACATTAGGTTACATAGGTAGGTATGGGCCATAGACTCTAGATTTCTGTCCTAAATACATAAGGTTACATAGGTAGGTATGGGCCATAGACTCTAGATTTCTGTCCCAAATACATAAGGTTACATAGGTAGGTATGGGCCATAGACTCTAGATTTCTGTCCCAAATACATAAGGTTACATAGGTAGGTATGGGCCATAGACCCTAGGTTTCTGTCCCAAATACATAAGGGTATGCATAGGTAGGTATGGGCCATAGACCCTTGATTTCTGTCCCAAATACATAAGGTTACATAAGTAGGTATGGGCCATAGACCCTTGATTTTTAACTGAAACCTCTTCAACTTGGAGATAGTCAGCATAATCTCACCTAGGATCCTAGCAAAGCGTTTTATCGCTCAGTAAATAGTCAAATACCATTAGTGATAGAGTGACTTGAACCAGTGGTTCTTAAACGGTAAGAGTAAAATGAGACCTCTGCTGAGGTCCCTTCTAAATAGGCGACATCCTGATGAAGTTCAATGCGCATTAGAATAATGTATGATTCCGGAAAGTGCACTGGTAGTCAAGTGGTTAACGCGCTAGTCTGGTAATCCAGGTAGCGTAGGGATCCGTTGGTTCGAATCCCACCCAGTGCATGAATTTTTCCTCATTAATTTGAGTTTGTTACCACATAATAATAAGACTCTTAGGGTTAGGTGGTAGAAAATGCTTTGAGCATTAACCTCGCCTGGTGGTTACCTTCCACTAAGAGGGTGTCTATTATTATAAGTTTTTTATTTCATTTGCTTTACCTCCGGTTGACCTGACGGCTCCACCACTGTAGCGGTGCCGATTAGGTCTTCTTGATTCTTTTTGGCGTGTGCTAAGCTTTTTTCGTCCTAACCTTCTAAGGATGATATGCGTATATTATGTATAAAATTATTTTAGAATATAAATTAATATTGGTGGAGAGGAATTGTACATGATCGACCCTTGGACAGATTGATCTAAGAATTCTAAGATTTCATGGTTCTATTATGAATTTAGAAATTGTCAATTTAAATAACGTACCTTACTATTTTGTATCTTACCTGTATAAGTGTATAGCCTTTAGCTTAGTAAAAATAAAAATTAAATACAAATCCATCGATGAGAGATAGATGTGAAATAAAAGTAAAATAAATAACGCTGATGCCTGCCAATGCCAAAAAATAAATAAATAAATAACGCTGAAACGTTCGGTTTGAGAACCGCCGAATTTCAAACAATACATCAAACCCGCTGGTGGAATTCTGTCGCTCCAATATACAATGTACGGGCATTCTCTACTACAGCTGAAACTTTTGAAGTAGAACCATACACGGGATATACTGGGAGATAATAATTTGTTAAACAAATAGAAAAGTCACTAGCAATACCCACCAGCATAATATCCTCTTAGCCTCATACTGTGTGAACCACGTGTGTGAAAGAAAGATAATGTAGTGCTTTATTTAGGACCGGAATTAGCCACTTAAGTTCAATTATGCTCTAATAACTTTTTTAACGTCGCTTTTAACTGCATGGTCATATCACGGCGGGGGTTTTACCCCCCCCCCCCCCCCCCCCATTTGCTGAAACCTCACAAACCAGCTCTTCAAATTAACCTCACCCAGCCTGATTGGGACCCGGAATAGCCAGAAATAGCAATAGCATCACGAGGGTTTATATTTGAATGTTCACCCATCCAAGTCCTAGCCTCTCTGGACGTTGGTTACTTTCTGTGACTACTGACTAATAATCGACCTTATTTTAACAGCTCGCAGAGCCTGGCAAATATAGTATAGTAGTGCTCTAGGTATATGAATTTGTAATTATCTGTGTTGTATATATGTCCCCATATTAATAAAGTGTTAAATAATATTATTTTCTTAGTGAGATAGACTGAAATGTCTCCTCACTATTAACTTAGAAGCAAAAAAAATTATCTCTTCTAACTCACCCTGTATATTCTGTTTAGTGTAAGGACACGGAAGACAGATCCTGTATTTGCATTAATAGCCTAAAATATACAGGGTGTTTCGAGTCATACATAGAACCTGTGAAACTAGTGATATACGAGCGGAATTTTTTACTGAGATATTTATCAACAAAATATGCGCTTTTATACGTATTGGATGGATCTTCTGGTTAAGAAGTAAATGCAGAACAGAATTAATACACAAAATTAGGAACGTTCAACGGAGGTTTAAAATTTGCACCATTTCTGAAAAGTCTCTTGGTCTTGCTTCACCACAGAGAAATCCTTTTTTTTTTATGACAATTTGTTACATTTAGTAAAATAAGTATCACATAAAAAAAAAAAAATATTTCTTTCTTTTTCCCCGATTTTTTTTTCATTCTTATGATGAGAAGAAAAAACCCACGGGTGAGTGACCCTTATATCGTGTATCGTGGTTCTTCCCAACTTTTGTCCCACCCTGTATATACTCATCGTGTGAGATCCTAACTCATACAGTTCTCGCCTGGTGTTGTATTGGTTTTGAAAGCTGACAGCTGGGGGTTCTGAACCCTGAAGTGTACACACTTTCCTATCACAAACCTGTAACGACTGTACAGTCATCAGCGCACAGCTACACATGAATTTGAATAATCATGCTCTGTTTTTTTTTTTTACGTTGTGGGAACAAAATACAAATAACGTCTTTTTAATTTATCATTAAAACGCGACAGAATAATTATTTAGTTGTTTTTTGTTAATTATTTTTAGGGTTTCATCACTTTCAACTCACCAATCGCTGAAATATCTACCCCGCTACTTTGACTTTTCACTTTAACCTCACCCTGCCTGAGTAGGAATCTTCTCAGTGGCCAGAATACCAGGAGACAATGGCTTCCCATTCTTACCACGTTTTGTTTTATTTTATTTAATTCTACATTTGTTTGTAGAATTAAATAAAATAAACGCATCATATAAATTAGGACAAACTTACTATTCCAACTTAGATTTGCAAGAAAAAAATACCCACGAATACATCAGAGGGGTGTTCTGTCATATTCATAGATTTTCAACACTACATCCTGTATTCCTGTTAAATCCTCTCTTCCAAAACTTTCAAACCACTTCCTCTTTGCACGACAACTCCAGGATGTCCTCAAATCTATAATCTATGTAATCCGAACCCATCCTCGGATGGCTCGTGTATTATTTCGCGTTCTTTCGGCAAATATTGACGCCTAAAAAATATTGATTTCCTATATTTTTTATGTTTCTCTATTTAAAAAATAGAAGTTGAACAACCAATTTTGGTTTTTTTTCGGTCTCACTAAAGATGATGGAAATAGACCGTCTATGTATAATAAAATATGCAATAGATGCATCAAATGTGGAGGTTCCCATGAAAGTGTGTGTACAAAGAAAAAGTTCTTTTACCGTTAACCTGTGTCCTTAATCTATGCATGTATACAACACCGACCACGGTATAAAACAGCTATGCGTATGCGCTATGCATACCTTGCCATATCATGAACTGCGGATACTTTTTTTTCCATTATTTTACTAAATGTTTTTGTTCTTTTGCTCTTACATACACAATACCAGCAGGTTGACGGTGAAGCAACGTTCCACATCCTGGCAATCTCTGCATGTGTAATGAAAGTACAGTGATTGTCATAACAGAAATGATAGATCTGCGTATAGGGTGCATGTGGTAACTGTAAGGATCTCGTGAAGGGTTATAAATTCTATCATCTAGTCGCTTTTGTTCCAACATTTTCAAGTTGAAATGGGCGGGGTCTCGCATGTACCACACTCAACCTACACTATCCACTGTCCTCATTTTTTGTTATTTTATAGAAATAAAATAGGTAGTCCTGCATGTTATTTTGGAAAAATCCATTATTCCATGATATTCAGTGTACAAGTACATATTTCGAAGTAGGAGAAGATTACCAAAAGATTGTTTTATGATCGTACATATTTTTTGTTTTTACTACTAGTAGATTCAGATCGGGATTATCATTCTTCTTCCGTTCGTTCAATTGTTTCTTTCTTATCTTACTATTCCCTGTCTAATCCAATTGAATCGGTACATGCAAAAACGACATCATTCCAAAAGAGTAAACTTTTGGAAAATCAAAAAAAACTTTCCCATTCATTTTTTGACCATAAGAAAAAAAAGAAAAAATATGTAATCGTAAGGACTTACCAAAAGAAACCATTCTATATAATTTTTGGTCAGATATGTAGTGCCATTTCAAATAAATAGCCGTTCAAAGGTCGTGGAATGATGCTGTTTTTGCACATATCGAAAATATTATAAATAATAACACATGTACACTTCGAATTTTATTGTTATTTAAAACAAAAACAAAAAAAAATATGAATCATAAAAATTATATGTATAAAAAGAAATCTGGTGTAAACATCACACGACTTTCCTTATCCCCGAAAAGAAGTTGAACTCCGGCACACGTGACTCAACGGTAACAGCTGCAAATCAATGCCAAATTCGTAATCAGCACCTCAAAATCATTGGATTTGATATGTTACAATCCCCATCTAGGATGAATAATAAAAAAGTTAAAAAAAGTTAGTCAAAGCGGGTCCCCCCCAAGATACCGGTAAATTTGGGCCGAGGTCCAAAAAGTTCAAGATATCAAAAAATTGATATGAAGAGACCCCTATTATTTTTTTAATCTAAGAAAATGTTGTTCTCTAACTTTTTTTGTATCTTTAATCAATTCATAGATGCGGCGCTTGCGGGCAATATTTGCGGCCCTGCGGCCGCATTTTGCGGCCAATTTCAACGAAAAGTTTTGTGGTACGTTTGGTGTATAAAAATTGATTTTCATACCAAATTTCAAGTCTCTAGCTCTTACCGTTCTTGAGATATCCTGTTCACACACACACAGCCAGGATACACCAATTCTACAGATTACATGCAAGAACCGCATCAATCCCGGATCTATGTCGTTCTTGCATGGAACGAAAATTATAGAAACGTGTTTATATAGGAAGGGAGTAGCAGAATGATTTGGTTTTGATATAAAATTGTGCGTTTACCTTCCGAGATCCAAAATCTATGAAAACCCCATTTTCCAAAAAAATGTGATTGATGTCGTTTTTGCATGTACCGATTCAATTGTGTCTCGCTCTTTTTCTGGCTCTAGAGTCTAGGGCGTCTAGGCAGATGTTTGGATTCGTCATATTCTGTTGTAAATATTTGTAGTTAACGACATAACCTCAGTAGCTTAAGGGCGGGCTCACAGAACGGTGCCGAGCAGAACGGGGTTTGCCATGATGACCATGGATGGATTCGAGACCGCAGAACGGTCACTAATCGATGTCCTCAACAGGCTGGACGTTGCTCAACTTCAGTGCTCGGATGAGAACTGGACAGCTGGTATATTCAACGTGCCGTCTCCGCTGGTTTTACTTTCATACCCCACAAAACAAGAGGACTGTATCCCTTTAGTGTGGAGTGTGGGGTAGTCGCATTAAATATAATATGTTACCTCAGTGGTAAAGGCGGCACTCTGTGAATTCAGAGATTCCAGAGGACGTGGGTTCAAAACCCAGCCGGGACATGACAACTTATCCTCCCATTTGGGATTTTTACCACATAATAATATGTCTTGGGCTTGCTGCTGGATTAATGGGACTTCAATAGTCTTAATCGGGCACTATAAATAAGGCGATATTATTATTATTATTATTATAATGTACAATTATTAATGCAAATAAATTACAAATTACAAAATATGATAGGCGTGTAAAGTTCAAGTCCCCACTGGAATACACTCTGGGTGCGCTCCCGACCTCGGCGGTCACAACATTCTACCATTCTTCCATTCATTGCCATCGCTATCTCCTGTCTAGCGCCCTTGATTCCGAACCAACTTACCATCCATCACTACTCGCTGCATGTGAAGTGACTGACGGTGACCGCAGAACCATTGCACAACTGTGACGTTCTCTTCCATTCAACTTAGCTCAGTGGCGAACGCTGGCCTCGTGGTTCTGGGAGATAATTTTTAAAGTTTCCTGTAATGGTTCATTAGAAAACGTTTTCCTATTTTGACTGCTGGAGTAAAAGAACTTTTCAGTCTTACCTTGGCAGTATAAATTAGGTATATTCTATTCTATTTCCTATTATGAGATAAGTTTTCAAAGCCTCTTTTATTTCGTAGTCGTTAAAAACAGCTACTGTAGACACTTGTGGTCTGTGTTGTAGCTTGCCCATCCCGTAGTATATGCCTCCCTTCTGATGGGCGAGATGTGAAACAATATTTTCCATTTAGGTGCTGGGTCAACACGAGCGCACCGGAAGTTTGTATCCCATCATACAAACCACTGTAAGCAAATTACTTTTGTGCACTTTTTGTCGGCTCTGGGTTTCAAACCCGGGTTTTTAAGAATGACAAGCAAGTATCTTACCACACTAAGCTAATCATGCTATAGGTTACCACATTTAAGTTTGATTCCACGCAATGCTATTTCCTTATTGGAACTACAAAGAAAAATGTCTCATTATTTTTCCTAACGTTAACAGTGCAACGGTTTTGGCAAACTATTACTGTCTCCCCCCTCTTGACCCGTCACTGTTATATTGGAATTGCTTAGATGCATTTTATCTTTGTATTTCGACACTCGCTTCATAAATTACCTGCAGACCTGGTGAGCTGTCGATCGGTGTTGCAGGTTGAGCTGACGACTGATGATAAAGTCCCCGTATAGTGCATACAGTATGGGATCGTGTTGAGGGAATGTAAATAAATAGAAAAGGCTGTGAAACATTCATCGTTCTTTCTTTTTTTTTAATACGCTTACTAAATTACGAATGTTATTGTCATTATGAGCGCGCGATTAGCTCAGTGGTTAAGCACTCGCTTGCCATGCGGAAGGTCCCGGGTTCGATCCCCAGTACGGAAAAAAAATTGTATTCTTAATTTGGTTACAGTTGTATACCTTCCGGTGCGCTCGTGTTGACCCAGCACTAAATGGGAGGTATTGTGTCACTTCTCGCCCATCAGAGGGGAGGCATACTACGGGATGGGCAGGCTACAACATAGACCACAAGTGCCTACAGTAGCTCCTGTTTCATGGCTACTAGGTAAATGAAAAAAGCCGGGAAACAATCATCTTAAAAAAAAAATACCCTTACTAAATTACGAATGTTATAGTCATTAGCTTCTTCAATCGTTTGATTATGAGAGTGAGAAAGCTGCCTGGAACGAGGACTTAGTTATTCTTGTAGATCTAGTACAGTTTCTCATTTGTACTAGATTTGTACAAATGTTTTGACTTCGTCTTTTCCCATCAGTACTCTGAACCACCCTGTACTTGGTAAGTTTTGTCATCAGTACTCGCTACTCCAGCTCTCTCGAGTACTTGCATTCTCGTTTCACCTGTGCCGTGTGATATATGCCGGCGTGATGTTTTATTGTTTTTGCCTACTTTATCGTCAAGGATACACCTATAGCCTCTCCTCGCGTCTATTGCTCTGTGTCGTATTCGTACAGTAGGTATTGTACCTATGTTCATTTAGTATGTATGTGTGTTGGTCTGTACTTACAACTATTTCAGTAAAACTGGGTCTCATGGCGTAGTATTAGGTACAGTAATTATTCATACATGCTATTTTTAATAAATATTATGTATGAAAATACCAGTAATAATTAAAAGTATAATATTATGAAAATTATATTGAAACCACATGATAGGACTTACCTATTATTAGTCCCATCACTCTCCAGTCTCAAAGTTCTGGAAATACAAAGCGGTTGTATAGGGGCGTTATCTTCTGGCCTGAACATACTCTGAATCGGGGTGACTGTGTGTTTAACTCTGTTTTAGTGTTTTACATAATCAACAACTTTCTCCCTTCCTTTCTCTCTCTCTCTCTCTCTCTCTCTCTCTCTCTCTCTCTCTCTCTCTCTCTCTCTCTCTCTCCCTCTCTCTCTTTTTCTGTCTCCCCGCTTTCTTCCTTTTTCTCTCTTTCTCTTTCTTCCTTTTTCTCTCTTTCTCTTTCTTCCTTACACACACACACACACACACACACACACACACACACACACACACACACACACACACACACACACACACACACACACCATGATACCGGTAAATTTGGTGTGCACCTGTACACCAGTGTGACCCTCATAATAATAATTAGGGTTCTGTGACCCCCTCGCCCCTCTTCCTTTGAACCCAGGGCTCTAGATCACGGGTTGCTAGGTCCAAGTAATGTGGGGGAAAGAAACACCACCTGTGCTTCAAAATTTTCATTGAGTTCAAAAATATATAAATTAATACTATATTAACCTTTACCTGGCGTTTAAAATATGTATAACTATGTACGAATATTAATCAATTAATCATGCATATCATTATTAGCAAGCGAGTGATCGGAGCGCTAGGCTTGTAATGCAGCTAATTAGAGTAATGAGGGTTCATTCCCTCTCATTCATTCTACAATTATATACCGCCCAAATAGAACCCAAGTCCATGATTCTAGCAGTTATTACCTTTGTTTCGCCAATATCCAGTAATGCATATAAAAATAAGACTCGGGTTCTAGTAGCGTCTTCCTCTGCATGTTGTGTGAAATATGCACCATGTGGGGACACGGGGACATACATTTATTTTGCTCATGTCCTCTATTTCATCATGCGGGTTTTAAAATCAACACCTTTCCATTGGAGTAACCGTATGCTAAACCATCCATATTCCTCAGTGACATTTGACTATGAGGGAAAGTGAGACACACCTGAAGGTTTAATTGCCAGTCCAGAAAATTGGAAAGGTCTGTTGTGTGTGAATATCCGTGCACTCTTAGTCAAGTGGTTAATGCGCTAGTCTGGTAATCCATGTAGCGTAAAGTGCATGAATTTTTCCTCATTAATTTGAGTTTGTGATAACATAATAATAAGACTCTGAGGGTTAGACATTAGAAAACGCTTTGAGTATTAACCTCGCCTGGTGGTTACCTTCCGCTAAAGAGTATTATTATCATATCCAGTGTTAAATGCAACACTGTGATATGTGTAGCACAGTAACTTGTGCATATGTATACCTATACTTATCATATTATATTTGTGTTAATCACTAAAAAAAATTCTGAACTTGGGACTCGAACAACCGACCTTCAGATTACGAGTCCGCCGCCTTACCTACAACCTACATCCTACATAAATATTACATTGCATCTTTTCTACCGGTACAGATACGTCTGTACCGTTCGCCATTATCTACCAGTAATGGATGGTAAAAAATTGATCCACTCCTGAAATAAAATTCATAATAAATGATCTTTTCAAAAGCCCAAAGAGGCATGACCGTTAATACCGTAACAGTATTTACGGACATGTGACCAAAGTAAACGAAATATATTTTTAAGTATCACTGAGTTTTTTTTGGAAAAGAATTCATATAGCTCACATCTAAATCGTATTTTTTTTAGCTCATTGTCCAATTTCGATATGTTTGATAGCAGTAGGCGAGGGACATAAATTGAATATTTACTTACAAATTTAAATTATCAAGTTGATGAAGGGTGATGCTGATGCCTTGGGCATTCTCTAATTCTCTTTCTAGTTTAAACCTCGAACCCTCACTTGTGAAATTGTGAAGCCATGGGAACAGAATATACACTGAACCACTTTGAATTCCGACCACCTAAAAATTTTGTTCCCAAGTGTATAAAATGAGTTGTATGTACATGTTATGATACCTAGTACATAGTAAATATATTTCTACCTGATCTAAAGCTTGGTACTGACCCTTATTGTAGGTAATTAATCAAAATTTTGTTAATTGTTTTGATTAGTATCAATTTACTTATTGATTAGTTCTGCTTCTATCACTGTTTTCGTTATTTAATTTTTAAATTTTTCAAATCTATTGAAAGTTTTTGGTTCTTATCTGAAAGTGTGCTAGTGCTCAGCGCTTTTAGCTCAATTTAGGATGCCTTTAGACTGTGTGGGCGTAGGTAGATCTATTGCTTTGCTTCAAGAAGGGTATAGTCAGCGGCAGGTGAGCCAGATGCTTCAAGTTCCTAGAACAACTCTTTCTGATAACCTCAAACGGTACCAGGAGACTGGTTCTTGTGAAATAAGGCCGGGATCAAGCGGCCAGAGGTGCACAACAGCGTCCGATGACCGATTTGTTGTCATGCAAACTTTGCGGGACCGCTTTCAACCTGCTACTGAGACGACTCGTCGGCTGTATGAAGTACGAAATGTTTCAGTTCATCCGGAAACCGTTAGAAGAAGGTTAAGAGAAGCTAACCTTACAGCTCGCCGCCCTTGCAAAGTGCCAGAGCTATTGCGGCAACACAGAATTGCGCGTCTTCAATTTGCACGAAATCATATTGATTGGACAGAACATGACTGGACTAAAGTCTTATTTACAGATGAGACCAGAATATCCCTAAGAGGTGCAGATGGTCGGGTTAGAGTCTATAGAAGACCAAATGAGCGGGTTGCTGAATGTACAGTGGTTGAGCGGGTCCCATTTGATGGTGGTTCTGTAATGGTGTGGGGAGGCATATCCGCCGAAGCGCACACAGACCTTGTCTTCTTTGATAATGAAATAATGAATGCGGAAAATTACGTAAGGAACGTTCACCAAGACATTGTAGTGCCATTTGCTCCGTTTATTGGAGACGGATTCCTACAGTGGCAGGATAATGCACGCTTGCACGCCCTCATGTAGCCCGGTGTAGAAGAGAGTACCTACAATTAACAGGGATTCGTACCATAGACCCTCAATATCTCTAGATCTAAATGTTATTGAGCATGCATGGGACAACTTGAAAAGAAGAGTCAGATCTCATATTCCTGCTCCCTTGACACTCAGGGAACTGAAGAACGTGATTATTGAAGAGTGGAACAATATCCCTCAGGATGAACATCAAAATCTTGTTTATTCCCTTCCACGGCGTCTAAATGATGTCATCAGAGCCAGAGGAGGATATACTCGATACTGAAGTGATTATTATTAATGTTCCTTTTTATTTCAAAACACATTGTATAAAAAAGAAAATGTTATTGAATTTCTAAAATTGCCTTTTTTGCATTCTTTTGATTGGACTATAGGTTAAAAATGTCTGAAATGTCAAAAAATATAGCGAAAATGTATGAGAGACCATACACTGAGGATTTGGTTGGAAAATTTGTCTGCCCGGCAGAGAAAACTACGATTGTTTAGGTGGTCGGAATTCAAAGTGGTTCAGTGTATATATGTAGATGGAGAGGAAATGAGAGTGACCTTGTGATCTTTCGACGGAAGTACGACGTATTCTTGACGAACATAGGTTATAATATTGTCATGTAAGAAAAAGAGTTTATTGAAGTTATTGTTTTTTAAAAGGTAAGATGTTAATTTTGTGCCGTACTTCCTCGTTATGTTAATTATATTTTATCATCTAACCGACCTTAGTGGATTATCGATAACACGCCGGACTTGTAACCTGGAAGTCGGTGGTTCAAGTCCCAAGTTTTGGTAAGAAATTAACAGTGTGACTGTGAGTAATTGAAAGTGATTATGAAAGTGTTCAACACATCTGATAACTTTATTTTACCATCATCAACACCCCCATCACACCATGGGATGGCGTAATATTGTAAACTAGTAGGTGGGCGATGAAAAAAAAAAGCATTTTTGTGTTAATCACGATGTAATATGACAATTACTCAAAGTCGCTTTACTAAGAGCAGAATTAATACACGTTTTTGTGATACATCTGTGGAACCAAGTCTGGAATTTGCGTATTGTCTTAGATGGGGAAAACTAATGCTAAGTCATGACTTGAGATCTGGATTTTGTCTATTTATTTCGCCCTAAATCTTTGCTGAACTCGGGACTCGAACCCTTGATCTCCGGTTACGAGTCCGCCGCTTTATCGATTAAGCTACTGAGGTCGGTGAGCCAGGTGATGGCCAGATAATGATTATTTCCTTTGACAAGTTTACAAGATGACTAATAGTATGGCACAAAAGCCATCAGTACTCGTGTTGTATGAAAATCCCAAGTTTGTAATTTTGGTCTTTGTCAGCCGTCTGCGATGACCATTTTGTGAGTTTTTCGCTCCATAATATTTCAATAGTCTGAGCGGGCATAAGCTTTCAAAATTTAAACCTACAAAGGTCATCAGTTTTCTTAAAATTTCAAAGAATGACAATAAATTTAGCTATTGATTGCGATCCCCGCAATACTAGATTACAAATCACACAAGCACCTTAAAGTCCATGGACTAGTATGGACATGGGACACCCTGTTGAAACACTACCTTCTTACCATTAATCCCTTATGTGCAAAATCAGGCACGAAATGCTCATAAATAGTTATTTCAAGAGCCCAAGTAGTAAACCTAGCTATAAACACACAGGAAAATGACTTTGACCTTACTAAGCATATAAGCCAGGCAAAACCACAGATACGAGTATAACCAAAACCATCTGCAGTCTTTTATGGTGTTGAGTTGTCGATTTTTGAGACCTATTGGATTAAGTTGAATTGACATTGTTTTTCTTTATACTGGTGTTAGAGGACTTAAAAATTAGCCCTCTATCTAATAAGTAAACATGGTTTAATTTCGAGTATGTATATTTATGTACTAGAACTAGATGGTGCAAACTTACAAAGTGTGTCATTTATTTTAAATTGAAAATGAAAATCGAAATGACATTAATAGGTATATGTAGTAAATTTTACCCTTCAAATGTAAATTGCGTATGTGTGCCTAACCCTAACATGAGTAATATGGTTGAAATTTCATACATAAATATAAGTACTATCATGCAGCAGATTGATTACAAAAATCCCTTGGAGTGTAGACATTTAACTGAGTTTCTTTTCTTTCTTATTTTTGCAATCTCGACCAGTTTTCAATAGTCAGTATGATATAAATCCTGTGAACTATCCTCTGTTGTGGACCGAACGTTTCACCTCGCTATACATATGCAATAGATGCATGCATTTCTGTGTGTTATGTGCTTTTGAGAATTGATATTCCATTAATGAGTTTTTTGCAATCAACAGCGAAGTAAACAATACTAGATGGGAACACTACGAGCTTGGGCCCCATCACAATCGGAGTAAGAATCCGCATAGTTCAATCAAAGAAAAAAAATACTAGAATATTTATAGTTACACACCAACTAAAATCTATTGTGCTCTTTAGCATTGTTAGGACTTGAAATTATTAAAATTATATGGATTTCACAATTAACGAGAGAAAAATACAATTATGGACATGATACTTCCTCGTGAATGGTTCACATTGTACACTGGTTTCCAGTACATTTAGCGACATTAGAACATTTTTATCGACTTTCCATTATAGCGTTATTCTGAGATATTTTACTAAATGTCTTGTATCTCAACCGATTCTATTCAAATGTGTTTTACTTGTTAGAATGGCGTTTTTTTACATTTCAAGTCCCACAAATAAATCTGTATTGGCAAGTTGAAGTACCAACGAACCCAATACTTCCAATATCTTATATTCTCGGAAGTAAAATGTTCTTTCTTCTCTACACTTGTAAATCGAGCAGATATATCTACTGTGTATGTATGACTGAACCGGTAAGGGTTTGATTCCTGCCAAGGGCAAAAAATATTTTCATTCATCTAGCTTTTTCATTAATCAACACTCATCTAAATTAGATTTAAGCTCGAATTCGAAAAAAATTAAAGTTATTTGTAAAGATATAGTAAACCCTCATATCGTCGCTGAAGAAGAGGTACCTCGTAAGTCCGATTTTTGAACTTTTCAGGAGACAGTAAAAACTGATTATAAAGTTGTGGGCAGGTTTAAAAAAAATAAAAAAATCAGTTTAACCATAAACATATACCTGTTTTATCAATTGAAATTACTATTTTTTGATAAAACTTGTATTTTTACGAGATATCGGACATACGAGGTACCTCTCAAGTGATTCTTGTAAAAATTTCAGAAAAGCATGTGTGCATTTTTTGTAGAGGTACCTCGCATCTCTGATTTATTTTACACAATACACATATATTACTAATTGGAGATACGAGGTCTCACCAGAAATTTTCTTCAAAACAAAATATCGATTTACGAGGTAAACTTTAATCGATTATTGTGGCATTCTTTGTATTTGAATGGTCATATAAAACCGATTTTAAAAAAAATCGATATTTTTTTCCGATTCCAACGATACCAAAAACGTATTATCGAAAAATTCGGACTTACGAGGTACCTCTTCTTAAGCGACGATATGCACTTATCTTTAACCCTCAAAATCTAATTTCATTTAATTGCAGCAATACCAAGTTCCGTTTTGAACATAATTAAAAAAAAAAAATATTTCTACGTTGAAAGTTGCTTTTTACAGTCTTTTTATTACATTTATATAGAAGTTTCAACATTTGCGATGGAGCTCTTGCTTAGAAAGGAGCCGAGAGACAAAAGTTTTACGTTCGCAGAACTTGGTCACTTATTGGGTCGCAATAATTCCTGGTGACAATACAAAGGAACCTTACAGCCTATTCTGATTAACGGGAACTTAGCAATTGTTTTGTTCATTAAGAATTCAGCGAAATATAAAAGCATAGAACTGTTTCTATTGCAAGATTTATGAAACGATCTTTTGTCCGACATTTTTCATCGTATTGTGGCCTTCTTTTGTTGAAAAATTGCAGTGCTTAGTGTATTCTAGAAATTAAGTTGAATTCGGGCTCAATAATGCATGTAGATGTGTTTATATGAAAAATGTTAGTGGTTCATAGAACGAAAAGTACCACTAATAAATAATAGCAGCATAGAAAATACATGTTTAAAACATAGGAATTATAATGTAAGAAAAATCGAAAAAGCTTTGTCCTTAACATTTTATTGATTGCGTTACAGTTAAACTCAAATCATGACTTATTTTCTTTTCTACTTGTTGACCCAGCACCTAATTGGGAAGTATTGTGTCACTTCTCGCCCATCAGAGGGGAGGCATACTACGGGATGGGCAGGCTACAACACAGACCACAAGCGTCTACAGTAGCTCCTGTTTCATGGCTACGAAATAAAAAACGGCTGTGAAGCACTCATCTTTATATAAAAAAAAACTTATTGTACCAGTTTGCCTGTGACCCAACATGTTATTCTGTCTGACCACCCTCAATTATTGTCTTCTCATTTCAGTCGACAATCGCTCGCAGCTTTCAATCGGCCGCAGACAACTGGGGCGATTTCGAAGAGGACGATGACGAGGAAGGCCGCAGAACCCCGGGAGGCCGCAGGTCCTCAGGGCCGCACTTCCGGGGGGAGACTTCGAGCTGGACAACGATAAGGAAGAAACACAGAACGAGCTGAGCGCCTTGCAGACGAAGATCGACCTGTTGGAAAAGGAAAACGAAGACCTGCTTCGGGAAACGGCGGAAATTCCCGATCTCCGGTCCCGAATTAAACAGCTCCACAAGGAGAACAATCTGGTAAGTTTTGCAACTTATTTAATTTGATAGTAATATAAGTATTCATTAGTAATTAGCTCATTAATGCTCAACTATCCTCCGCAGTAGTAGTATAAGCAACCTTTTGCTGTATTTTCTAGTAAAGAGGATGCCGACGGTAACCAGTTAAAAGAAATACCGTTCTTGTGTGGTAATTCGAGTATTTTCCTAGGTGATTTACAATGTATGAATGATTCAATGTATTTCTATATTACCTACATACTTATAACTAGCGGGCTGTCGCCCGCTTTGTGGGCCGAGGCATGGCCGTGAAAGCAAAAAAATCCTTTTTCGCCAATGGCAGGTGTTGTAGTGGGAGTTTCGAAAAATCCCGTCTTATTGCACATCTAGACTATAAGACAAAGCTACCTACCAAATTTCAGCTTCCTAGGACTTACGGTTTGGGCTGTAGAGCGATGATCAGTCAGTGGTCAGTGGTCAGTGAGTGTCTTTGACATTTATATATTAAGATATGTACTCCTGTACTAATCTTAGAGTCTGTTCCTATATTACTCATAGAAGTCATATATTTGCCTCATGAGTACATCGCTATGGGGAAACAAAAGTGTGCTAACATATAATGAGACTATCGCGATGTATTTTTTATGAGATTAAATTCTTTGTTCATTATGCAAATCGGTACTTGCATCGTAAATCCACGTATAATCTATGGTCTAGTGGTGACAGAACCTATTTGTAGTCGATAGAGCACAGGAGAATTTTCATGGGAAGCTCCAAGGAAAACAACTTGCTCATTGTATTTTATGACCTCAACTGACGATCAGTGGCGGTCTAAATTGAATCTTTTGATTTTGAGAGGACTCGAGCTTTTTTTGACGCCATTTTCTTCATTTTTAAGATAGACGAGCTCTTGTAATGTGCTTTCATGTAGGTACTGATAAAATATAATCAATATTCACTAGTGCTTATTGGTCGTTTGAATCGAACCTCACATGTTCCTTTGTGTACCCAAAAACATGTAATAATGATTTGTTGATAACAAGGAATAGTTTTGCAATATAAAAAAAAATCCCCGCCAATAAAACCTCATTTTATATGATATTCCTCTATTACAATATTTATTTACTGTCTCGGCAGAACTCCTATTGCAATTTTATTTATAGATTCTATTCCTCACTATTGATTTGATAAAAGAAAGTCAGTCATTCATTGCTCGATGAAATCCAGAAAGGTTTGAAGGTGAGCGCGAACAGAGAGTTTTTACTTTTTCTATATTTCATACCTTCATAATCTATAATGATTAATGAATCTTCTTAGACCTTTGCGGTTTCATTTTGAGACACCCGATTTATACGGTTGGTGTGGGGTTCACATTCCGGCCAAGGATGCTAACTTGGTAACCATTGTTGTATTATTACTTGCTATACGTCTACTATCTACAATAATGCTAACACAATTTTAGGGCAAGCAAATCTTTGTACTTATCACAGGCCAGTCAAGTTATCTGATTTTGTCCTAAGCACTCTGATCATTTGCCGTTAGTACCGTACATTAGAATTGGTGCACCAGACACCTACATTTACGTCCGTATTTATGAACCGAATAAGATTCCTGGGCTATAATTAAATAAGGCCTACCCCATAAAGTTATTGGAAAGCATCATGCTTGAGAAATTCTCAAGAGAAAAAATAAATACAGGATTTTCTTTGTAATTACAGTTGAAAATGTTACACCTACTAATGAAAGATACAATTTACACCCACCCTGTTGGCTAGATCTAGATAACTTAATTGTATATGTACTTCTAAATTCTAAACTCCAGCACAGTCGTACAGCTAGAAACTTATTTGTTCAGTAAAATTCACAGTCAGCAATCTCTTGTTCAGCATTCCGATTTGGTCGCCATTTTGGTTGTTGAAATTTCTCGCGCCGTGGTTTCATATTTCACTGGCTTCTCTGTGCTGGGGTTCGGAGAACCGAGTCCAGCCAGTAGGAGTTTCAGTACTCGGTCGTCTAATGATTGCAATTTTTATCAAACGTATACTTCATGTATTGATCCAGCGGTTCTCATGCATTGCTCCAATTGAAAAATCTATCCTCCCTTTAACCTCTGTAAACATTATGGACCTTTCCACTCCACTCCAGTCCACAACAGTTTTTGATTAGAAAAGAGAGGGAAAATGGAAGAAATACAACATATTTTATTAACATTTTTACCTTAAGCAGTTGCCAAAGGAGATTTCCTTAACTTCTGCGAATGGGGTTGGACCCGTAAATTCGTAAAAAAAAAAATTGCTTTTGCAAGACCCTCGCCCAGTCAGTAGAGATTCCAGTGTATTGTAGTCTATTTCATTTATTTTTTATTGACATCTCTTTTATCAAAGGTCATTTGAGACATGCACACTTTTAAAGGCATGAGTATGTTATTTTAAATAAATATATGTACTGATATGAATTCCAACATTCTCATCTCCTAATGATGATTAGTTGGGTTTCAACTAAAAGAAAGACCAGTTTAGTTGGCTAAGTCAGCTTAAGGGGCAATCATGAACATTTTGAATGGGGTTTTTCTTTTCGCGAATATGCGTATATATTTTGATCGAACCGTGAGGCTGCTATAAACCAACCTACTGTAAGCGCCTGAATGATCGCATATTTCTGTGTCCATATTTATCGGCGATAAAGATTGAGTGCAAAATTCCGTGAAGGTTATGAGTCAGACCTCGAATCCAGAATCAAATAATTTACCTCTTGCTAGCGGATCTTGGAACGCTGCTACTGACTTCTGTTGACAACATACTACTTAATTGTGCAATAATATCCTTGTTTCATGCAAATGTGTTCAATTTCATACTAATGGAAATGGACTTGCCGGTGCGAGAGATTAGCGTGGGACTCGGTGACGGTGAAATTCGAGGCATGTCCGATATTGAATTGTAGTTGTAACGAAACTCCTTATACTAAAACCTATATGCTCATGTGTTTTGACCTCTCTAAAGGAAGTATCGTGTTCCACTAGGTACTTTATCTACTTTCACGTGTCTCGTTAATTTTTTCTGACGCAACCAGAATGCACAAATCCTAGTTTTTCATTTATATTAGATTAATTAGAAGGAAAATAACGTCACTCGAATTTTCATCGAAGGTAGCGCCGCACAGTGGGGTATTTGCCTTCAAAAGTTGCGCAAAACTATTTTTTGGATTAAAAAACTTGTAATTGTAATAGGAAAGCCTTTTCATTTGTACTGAAGTATTTTTTATGATATATCACGTAATTTTTTGTGGGTAGCGCGGAGTTACAACGCTTTTTAACTTATCGTTTTTTGTGCTTATATCCTATTTTCCGATAATACTGCCAATGGTCGCTTCTCAAACTAAAAAAGCTACTAATTTTTCCTTACGAGGTACGAATACCGAAAATTTCCGAAAAAAAACACAACCAAAAACTTAAACTCCACTGAGATTCGAACCTAGGTTATCATGCGTGCAATGCTAATGCGTTCCACCATTCGAGCACGATTCCTAGTAATAAAAGGAATAATTATATTATATTAAAATATTATATACTATCTCATCCATTTATAGGTATTATTTAATGTATTTAATTTGAAGAAAACATCAATGTATTAAATGCCAAAGAAGTTATTGTTGCCGAGGGGTGTGGCGCACTAGCTTTCACCTGAGTTCGATTCTTAAAAGGGCGGGAATTTCCTTGCTCTTTATTTGAATGACCAGGGTCTACTTATACCTCGTGAGTTGTGAGGAGAAATGAGCTGCTGTAATGTCAGCAGTGACCAGTGGCGGAGTTATGGGCAAAATAGATACTAGGACATTAATTATACGGAAAAGTCATAGAATTCTGCGCTACCCACTAAAATTTTGACATAATAATACAAAGAAATACATTTATTTATTATTGAATACAATAAAGGGGTGAAAAATTGTTTGTAACGAAATTTATGGTGTAATAATTATATTGGCTCACTATAAAAAATCCTCGAATTTTCAAGTTCAAGTTCGAAAAACTCTCACAAGTGCAATAAAACTGCAAGATTTTCTTATTAGATATAATAGCAAACACTTCAAAGTATTAGAAAAAGTTACCAAAACTGCTTGATCAAGGTATATTCTCTAACTTTTTTTCCATTGTTTCGAAAAAAAATCGTTCATTTAAGACAGAAGAGGGTCAAGTTGAACGTCCCGAAAAACACACTTAAAATAATAAATTAGAAAAACAAATTACACATACCTTATGCCGATGTCCTCCTCATTAAATATAAACCATCACTATTATCAATAAATAATTGATAGACCTAAAATTTCATTCATTTCAAATCAGACATGAAAGCAGCTGTATGTTGTGACGTAAGCTTGACAAGTCACGTGACTTCAAGCATCTACTGTACTTACCCAAGATGAGTTATCAAAATATTTCTTTTTGGGTTTTATCACATATTCTCTTCTGAAATACATTACTTTAAAAAATATTTAGATTAAGCCTCTTTTTTTCGAGGGTTTTGCGCAACTTTTGAAGGCAAATACCCCACTGTGCGCCGGTCTAGTAAGGATTTGAACCTGGACCTTCTGTATTGTAACCCACAGGAATGTGATACCCACCGCTATGGATGCTAATTTGATTTCTTGCATGAAAATCAAAAGTCGACTAAATTTGACAGGATTCTGATCTTTTCCCACCTAATTAAATACACAATTGCAGGATTAGTATAATAATGGAACTTGTAAAACGTCTATTCATTTCACCTTACTGTTCTAAACAGTATCAATTTTATTGTTTTTATACTAACCATTGATCTGGCCAAAGATTAAACTATTAAACTGCCTATAGATTTTGACAACAGCAATTCTCACACTCGGAGTTTGTTGCACTCAAGTGGAACTTGAGTGCACCGTGATATAAACTGATCTGCTGTCCATCAAACACAACGCTGGGGTCGATGTGCTTCTATTCTTTTGCAGCCAGGACACGGCTCGGGGTAAATTTTTAGCACCATCCCCTCAGGGAGCCCGGGAAGTGTCACGCGTTTGTGCGGGGCATTTCTCATGGGCCTCTAGACTTGGCACTTCAGAAAGACCTACCACTTCCCAGTAAGGGAATCGTTGCTTTCAATGTCGGGGCAGCTTGCATCAGGCGAAGTCAATCTGCAGAAGTTATTCAAGTGAACTGACTTCGAACACTGACGTAGTTGGTGTGTTGTGATTTTTGAACAAGGATGAGATTTTTTCAGAGATCTTTTTGAACATGATTTTGACTCTTCCATTCGATCTACTGTATCTGAGAGTTTCATAGAATTTTTAGTACATTCATGTGAGAATTGCATACACTTTGTCGAAGACTCTTTTGAAATCCTCGGAGATTTCGCTGCACGCTCTTTTAAAAATCCCTGAGAAACTCTATTTGGGAATTCTCTAGGTCTTTTCAACAACTGTCTGTCTAAAGTACAGAATTCAATGGGTTTATGAGTTTCACGACCTTCACTAGCAGTTTCAAGCGATTTTGAACATTGGATTTGAGTATGAACACAAGATTCTCCAACAGTTTGTTGGATGTACTTAATGGGGTGGTCTCTGAAATTTGGTTTTTTCAAGTGGAGAAAAAATGGACTTTAAAGTTTGCGTTGGGAATTGCATAAATGTCAAATATGGGCTTTGGAATAGAAGATCCATTGCAAATGTTAGATTTTTCAATTCCAGAACCTTGACTTTGCATTCTAATAGATTTAAAATTTTCTTTTCTAGTCCTTTTCGAATCTAAATATGGACTTGAAACAACTGACCTTACAGTTGACACTTCTAAGCTTTCAGAGGAACGACTGTTCACAGGATATTTTATAAAATTTGAGCTTTTTCTTGGAACTTCAATAGAATCCAAACTAAGACTTTCATGTTCAATAAAATCTGAACAAGAATTTGTATCTTCAAGCGACTGAACATATTGTTTTGGTACTGTCATGTTGATGGTTGTTATTATTTCACTTCGCACTTGGTCCTCTTTCGATTTACCCTCTTCAGTTTGAATTCCACTGAATTCTACCTCATGGGTTGATCGAGTCAATGGTTTTTGACATGATAGCTGCAAAGAAATGTATCAAATATAATCACTACTTCTAATTAGAATTATCATATGTGTTAATCACAAGAGTAATGTCACAATTAGTCAAACCTGCTTTTCTGAAATTCTCCGTGTTTGTCACTTGAACCACCGACTTCTCCATGACTAGTCCTTCTCTGAGAGAGGTCATGCTCCTAATTAATATCAGGTTGTAAAATCGAATCTGGAGAACTGAAGGGACCGGAAATTTTTCATTTACACAAAGATTTTCTTTATAAAGAGGTTATTGTAGAGAGGTAAATTGGACCAGGAAATTGTCCTCTTATAAAATTAGTTCTGCAATAGTAGACAACGAAAGATTCTCTTTAAAGAAGTTGTTAGATAATGTACATTGCACATGGTGTATTTAGATTTTAGGTACAATATTGGTGAAAAGTCTCATATTCCACAGCAAACAAAATATTATCAAATAGTTATTATTATACTATCATCATCATTCACAGATGAATTTCATTATGTAATTACTTAAATCATAAAAAGGGTTTTTAAATCTTACCTCTTGTCTATAGTCTTCGGGTTTACATTTATTAATTAAAAACTATGAACATAAACTGATAACGGCTTATCCGATTTCTGTTTCAGCTTATCAAATCGACCGACAAATTTGAACGCGAAGTCGAGAGTTCCAAAAAATTACTGGGTAAGATTCCTACATTCATTCCTACGATATCTCTGTGATTACCCAAGTTATCTTGGGCTTTTCTAGTTGGCAAACTGATGCTCTCGTGGATTTGAATGTGGCAAGTTAAAATCCCGCATGCACACAAATATTTCTATTGAAGCTTGTTCCTGGACCTATTGGCTTTTATTTTATTTGTATTATCCTCTTTTTCTGGACGCTAGAATATCAGCAGATGAACTTGAACAAATATACCTTAATATTTTGTAGACTCTCTTCCTTAGCTATCATCCAAAACTACTTGGTAATTTTTTATAGCCTTTGTTAACATGGATTTAACAATTATTTATTTTTTTAATCATTCATGAATCAAATTCAACATTATACGTTATTTGTGTGTTGTGTTTCTTTGATTTCAGATGAACAGAAAGAATCCATCTCAAGATTAGAAAGTCAAAACAGTCAGTTACAACATGATCTGGAAGCAACAACAACAAAAGTACGTGGCATTTTTAATAGATTAGATATGAAAATTATCACGTGCTTATCCTCAATTCACTTCAAGTAAATGGACATTCTAGAACCTAGCTTTACAGAAATATAACTTTCCTCAAACACGTTAGATTTATGTATTAGATAATTAGGTTAGAGCCTTAATAACAAGGTTTTTTCACACATTGCATTAATTCGCCCAACCAATTTTGCTTCACCCCATCAACATTAAAAGCTTGTTAAATAAAGTCACTTACTCTTCCTCCCAAAATTGAAATCAAACAAGAAATTACCCACAAAATAAATATTCTTCCATGCGTACATCTTTCTCACGCATGGTTTGTATTGCAGACCGCCCAAAGCGCCACCATTGCGGAGTTAACCCAAGAGATCACCCAGCTGAGAGATGCGCTGGACAACACACAGGACGAAAATTCGAATCTTTCCACGGGCGGTCGAACACCTCGATATGCAGCATTCCAGAAATCTGCGTGAGTATTGGTCTTAATTCTATCCTGATAGTTGACTTTTTTTAAGAATTTTTGAAGAGCCCTTTTTAATAGTAAATTAAAAAATACTTTTTTGTAAAGCTCACTATGCACAGTATTTTTTTAGGGTTTAAAGTAGCTTTCAACTGCATGGTCATATCACGACGCGGATGTTACCCTCCATTCCCAGAAATAATGTCCAGGAACTGTGAACTGTTTTAGAATTGAACTAAAGTCGAACATTGCACATTGATATGTAGAAATGCCAGGGACTGACCCTTTTATTCCACCTATCCAGGTTTTCCAACTTGGCCTTCCAGGTGTTGGGACTGGCACTTTAGTTCCATATATCGAGGAATTCCATATATGCAAATTCGACTAGTAAAAAATGTATATTTATCTTATCTCTTTTCAACTGAAATCTACCCTCTTGTTAACTTATTCTCGCCAACAGAAGATCTCATGGACGCGAAGCGGGACGCTGATCGCCGCAACACAGCTCTGCAGGATGAGGTGACTCGTCTCCGCGAGGCCTTGGAGGCAGCCACTCCCCCTCCCCCCAGCACAGGGGCCCCCCCTCCCGCCCCTGCCACTGCTGACACCGGCAACACAGGCACCCAGACCGACCCAGAGCTCCCGCTACCCCTAGAGCCTTGCCAGACAGGATCCGACAACTCAGATGAGATATCCGAAGCCTATGATATGCTGCAGAGTGAATACGACGACTTGAAGGCTAAGTTCGATGAGGTAATTTTAATACGTATGTTTTAAACGTCAAAACACAGACTCTTTCAATATTTCATTAACTGGCTGACCCCTGTATTTCCATTCATAATATACTTTGGAAGCTAAAATTATTATAGGTACCGTATAAATATTCAATAAGAAATGATTTTTGTATCCAAAAAGAGGAAACCAAATACAAAATATATGTATTTATAAAAAAGATTCAATTGTTTTCAACACAAGTCGTATTGAATGTAACTATTAATTTTATTGGTACTAAAAATATACGAACCCCAATATCCTGGCGCTAACTAATCGACTAATGTGTTATGTAGAAAGCAAAATATCTTTTTCAGTTGCAAGTGTTGCAACATCCAACGAATCTAGTAGTTATAATGGATATTTCCGAAAAAAAATTCCAGGTCGTGAAACGAACGAAATCCGACACCGGTAATCAAACCGAGGAGCCTTCATCCACATCTAGCTCATCCGGTAGAAATGGGTTCGAGCTGGTTCCCACTAGTGAAGACTTTACCGAAAGATTCGCGCTATGAATGAAGAGGTGTGTAAAGGATGGGAAATAAATAGATATAACTATGTACTTATTCTATAAACAAGACGGGAAGAAATTTGACTTTGACAAAGCACCAATCTGTTTTCCTATACTTCTTCACGGTGGTAAAAATCTAATAATTTACCAATTTATGTTTACATCATTGTAAACATAAATTGTTATGTATGTTTTTTTTTTTTTTTTTTAATTATGACTATGAGCTTTAATTTTGCACAAAAAGATTTCTGCTGGTATCTAGTTGTTGAATAAGAAATTTTATTGTTTACTTATTTTTTGTTTGTCATATTTCAGGTATCCCAGTTGAAAACAAAGGAAAATGAACTACACACTCGTATCGAGGAATTGGAAGAAAAACTGCAACAGAAACTTGACGACGAAAAATCCGTGAGTTATCAAATCGAAGAAAAATCCATTGAAATCAGTCAGCTCACTGAACACAACCGATTCTTGCAGAATGAAATGGATTCTTTGAAGGATAAACTCAGAGATGTTTGATGAAAATGTACCAATAAGTGGTGGTCAAACAGTAGATATTATTGCTAAGAAAGATGAACTAATCGAAGAGTTAAAGGCAGAACTAGAACACGTCCAGAGAGATTTGAAAGAAAAAGAATCTGAAATAAATCATGGGCACAAGGCGATGCTTGGGGAAATTCGAGCAGTGGAAAGCAAGATCTCGAAAAATTACTCGTAGAAAAGCAAGAAATTAAACGAGGTCATCCAAGATCTAGAGAAAATAAATATAAAATTGGAAAACGACCTAGAGTCACTGAAGACTGAGCATAGTGAACAGTTAGCTGAAAAAACTGTTTTGTTGTCGGAGTTGACCTCCAAACTGAACACTGTAGAAGCAACTCTACAGCAGAAGGAACAAGAACTAGAAGGATGGAATGGTTCCGATAAATTGGGGATCATCTGGAAACCAAGGAGAAATAGAAAGTTTGATAAAAGAAAATGAAGTAATCAAAGAAAAGTTGGCTCAACAAGAAATCGCCAATTCTAAGTTGAAGGCTCATTCAGAATCTCTCCAAAAACAACTGGTCGAAAAAGAGATGGAGATTGAAGAGTGGGGGAACAATGATAGCTGGAAAGGTGAAGATAGCGAGAAGCTTGCCTCTGTTCAACAGCAGAATGCAGCTCTTAATGAGAGAGTTTTGGAATTAGAGAGACAACTGACTTCTGCTGAAGAAACTTTAAGGAAGAAGGAAAGTGATTTAGAAGATTGGGGTCAAGGAGATGACTGGGGATTAGAGAATTCTGCTGAACTCAATATTCTACGAGTGAAATGCAAAGAACAGGAGAATCTAATTGCAGATTTGAAGACCAAAGAAGAACTTCTTAAGCAATCCCTGGCAGAAAAAGAAAATGAATTTAGTGAATGGGGTGAAAATAGTGATTGGGGAACAGCTAGCTCCGGTGATTTGGACTCATTGCGTGAAGAGAGTGGAATCCTCAAAGAAAAATTGTCTGAGCAGAAAACAATCATTGCTAAATTAAAGTCACAACTTGAAGCTGCCCAGCCAAGTACCTCCAGTAGTCATCCTGTCGAACTACAGATACAAGAAGGAGATTCTCGTGAAGAAATACTGTCGAGAGAAAATGAAGGCCTAGAAGCCAGGTAGAACAAACTGAGACTAAGTAATTGAAAACAACTATGTTGAAGAGACAGACCAAACGAATAATCCTCTTTACAATGGCGCTCAACTGATTGCAGATAAAGAGAGATTGGACGAAGAAGTCCTGGCTTTGACTCAGGAGAATAATGATCTCAAAGAAAGTTGGAGTTGGCTGTGGAAAAACAAAAAGGACTCGAAGAAGAAATAATCCAACTTGAAGAAGATACAACTATTCTTCGAGAGCAACTAGATTCCAAAGATCAGGTTGATGACAGCATCGAAAAAACACTCAGAAATGAAATACAAGAACTGCATACCAAATTAACAACTTCAGAAGCATTGATTAGTCAATTGCAATTCGAAAAGAAGCTCTTAATGTAAAGTATGAAGAACTTAAAACAAAGTATGCTCAGGTCAATGAAAAACTTTCTCAGTCAGCAAGTGACAACATTGACATTGATACCCTAATGAAAAACCTACAATCAAAAGAAGGAGAATTGATCCGACTTCTAGATGAAAAAAGTACACTTGATAATATCAAAGTAGAGAAAGAAAATCTGGAAGTTCAACTGACAACCTTAACACAAACTATCAGGACAAAGTAAACACACTGATTCAAACGAATCATGATTTGGAAGAAAAAATTGCTGAGCTGAACAACCTGCAACACAACAAGAATAATGATATAAGTGATCTTAATAAAAGAATTAGTCTCTTTGAAGAAAACAATGCATTTTTGCAACGTACTATTGTCGATTTGGAAAGAAATTTAGACGAAAAATTGAAGGAACTTAACGAAAAAGAGATCAGTTGTAACGAAAAAATTGAAGCTAGTAATAAAAAAATGGAAGATCTCATACAAGAAAACGATTCCTTAAAAACACAAATTGTGTCCCAGGCTGAGATTTTCCAGCTAGTAAAACAGGAGCAAGCGCAACTAGCAGCAGCTCCTGTTGATGACAGCATTCTCATTGAAAATCAACAATTACAGACTCAACTGGAAACTTTCAAACAAGAAACTAATCTCACCATAGAGAACCTGCAAAATCAAATTGCACTTAAAGATTATGAAATTAACGCCAAAGTATCTGAAATGAATGAGATCTTAGAGAGATGTAAGTATTTTGAAGAGAAGTGTAATGAATTGGAATCAACTCTCACGGCTAAGTTGTCAGATTTCTCAACAAAAGAACAACTTAATAGCAACAAAATACAAGAACTAAACACTATCTTAGAATCCGTTCAAGCTGAAAATATTTCTACCAAGCAAATGAATGAAGAGCTTAAAGCTCTTACAATAACTTTGAAAGACACATCAAAATCTTATGAAGACGAACGAAAAGTGTTGGATCAATATAAACAACGGATACAAGAGCTTGATGCTACACTAGCTCAAGAAATAGACAGTAAAGCATACATCATTCATACTTTAGAAATGCAAGTGAAGGAATTGCATGATAAATTGAGTAGTTATGCACATGTAGAGAATGAACTGGAACATTACAGGAGTCAAGTGCATCAGCTCGAGGAAACTCAAGCCACTCTTCTAATAGAAAAAAAGAATTGGATACACGAATTCGAAATCAAGAACAACGCCCTCTCTGATCTTCAAAAACAACTGAATGACTATAACAATAAACTTGCACATTCCAACCAAGTAGATCAAGAGCTAAACGAGGTGAAAGCTCAAATCCAAGGGTTGGAAAATCACAAGCAAGATTTATTGAAGCAAATTCAGACCGAATCAATTTCCAGTGACTCCTTACGAAACGAATTACAATTGTTGAGAGATGAATTGAACCAAGCAAAGGCAACTATCGCTAACCTCGTGCTAGAAAAGGGTATCTTCTTGAAACTAAATCTACTCTGGAAGCTCAACTGAACGAATTCAGCAAGAAAGAGAAACAGTACCAACAAAAACTCTCAGATTATGACGTAACTCAAAATAATTTAAATGAAGAAATAGCTAGACAAAATGAAACCATCGCAACATTGAACACTAAAGCCCCGAGTGATGCCCATGCCTCCATTGATAATATTCTGAAGGAGAAAGACACCATCCTTAATGAGATGCATAAGAAGTGTGAGGCCAAAGATGTAGAACTTGAAAAGATACAGAAATCACTGGACAAACAACTGTCGGAAAAGTATCAGTTTGAAAAAGAAGCTTTGGAGTTGAGAAGTAAGTTTATTTTTTCTTATTAATGTATTTTTTTTTTTTCACTGTAAACCTATGGCATGTCCTAATGATTATGAAATAGTATTTTTAGTTTGAAATAATTTACAGTCTTTGTTTTGATAGATTTGTTGTAATTCATCATCAGAGCAGAATTACCTATTCTGTGTTATTGGATATCTTTATCAGAAATATCTTTATCAGTCCCTTCTCTTCTCTCCTTATCTTTATCAAAAACTTTAAGATAGTGAATAAATATTTAAAATAAAAAAAAAAACACGAATGTTTATTACAACGGGTGGTTTAAATTTAATTAACTTTGCGAATTTGGCGGAACCAGGACTCGAACCCAACCTCTCGGCCAGAGGTGCTTTACCCTAACCACTCGGCTCTGGGGATGGTAACTGTCTCTTCTTTCACTTTGCCTTTTCCCAAAACCACTTGGCGTCGGCATTGGTCAACCTGTTACTCATGGGTAAAATTGTTTGTTTTCTGAGACTCCTACTTCCACATTTTACTTGCTGGATGCCTTTCCTAACACCAACCCCTCTTAGGAGGGCCACTGCTTTGTGTTATTGTTTTGTTTTGTTTTTATCTGGAAAATTTGGTCTTGACATTTTGGGAAAATGGATGACCTACCAAACGAACCCTAAAGGAAACCTTTATAAATGTTGTTTTTTTTTTTTTTTCTTTCTTTCTTTCTTTTTCTTTCCTTATTATTACTCAGTAAACTTATTTCATGTCTTTTAAAAATTCCTCGATACCATTGTATTTTGTCCTGCCATGGCTAGTACCCTATCTGTTTATTACATTATTATGTATAACTTTATTTCTCAGACTGCATGTCCACCTATGAGAACGACATTCAGCTTCTGACATTGACCACCGAGGATCTCCAATACAAACTGCAGGAGAAGGACAAGCTGATTCGAGAGCTGGAGGAAATGAAACAGAGCTTCTTCATTGGGGGAAACCAAGGACAGCGTTGGGTAAGTGATCTGGTGCTCACAGTGTTCCCCTCATTACTTACCTTCTTCACACTAATTCCTCTTCCTTCTTAATTCATACAGAGTGTTTTTAGGGATCTGGGGTGCTCAAATGAATCGCGAAAAGTTTCAAATTACATTTTACTTTGCACTTTTTACAGCATTGATTAGATTTTGAATTGTCATTAAATTAGTTATTAGTTTATCAGTATCATATTTGTGTTAATCGCTTTCGTGACATCACAACTACTCAAACTCGCTTTAACTAAATCTTTGCTGAACCCTGGACTTCAACCTCCGACCTCCAGGTTCCAAGTCCGCTGCCTTATCGATCAAGCTACTGAGGTTGGTTTGTTTTGTCATTAAATTAAAAAGAAGATTAAAATTTTCTCTTTGTGTTAGTTCACCAAGCAAAATTAAGCATAAGTAAGAGTGTGGTGGTAAGAGCTCTAGTAAACATCAGCCACCTGTACCGGCCGTAGTTCATTGCCCTCAGTGAAATATTATTCCGTTGTCAAAAGAAAAGCAATAGCATCCTACGCCACTCTCAAAGGATATAGCCATAATTTCCACTGCTTCAGATATTTAGACGAGGAACATGTTGAAGAATTGCGGGAATTGCAACTCATGAACGAAGCTTTGCAGAACCAAATTCTCAGCTCCGCTGCTGAAATAGAGAATATGAAGGAGACGATATGCTATCTGGAGCAGTACAATCTACAGCTGAGGTAGACCCTCTCTGCCTGATTAAGAGTCTCTGCCTGATTAGAGTCTTATTTATAAAGAAAATTTTGGCCTTTAGTCACTTACTTGTCCCTTTATTTCAGTTTTCAAACCAGCCTTGCTCGCTGGCAGATTTCCAAGGGTTTAAATAGGCTTTAAAAAGATAAAAGGCAAAAGTCCTCTCAATCGTTGGTCCCATATTCATCTAGAAAAATACGATAGGCCGTGACGAGCTGTGAATAGCAATCTCACACATCACAACAATTTTTAATTAGTTTAAGTGACCATTCCGCCTAATGCCCGTACAAAATTGAAGGATAATTCAAGAGCCAATTTTTTTTTTCTCATAAGTATGACTTCGTGTTTATCTGTTTATGTAGTTCACTTAATTGTTTCATTTCAATTCCGATTTTTATTTTTGCTTGGAATTCTTGTTTTTTATTTCCCTCTTTCAGTTGATACATTTATTGATATTTTTTTTGTCTCATAAGTATGACTTCGTGTTTATCTGTTTATGTAGTTCACTTAATTGTTTCATTTCAATTCCGATTTTTATTTTTGCTTGGAATTCTTGTTTTTTATTTCCCTCTTTCAGTTGATACATTTATTGATATTTTTTTTTGTCGTTACCTATGTACAATGAATCCTCATTCGAAATATGCCATTTGCTTGATGTATTTTTACTGTTTTTATTACTCCAGTATTATCTTCAAATACTTTACTATCACAAGGTCATGTCGTAATCTTGATATGAAGCTGATTACGTTTGTCATTCGTATTGCTTGAATGTCCTATGTTGCATGGTGATTGATATTTTCATTTGTTTCATTTGATTTCGCTACATCCATTCATTATAGCTATCTAAACTTTTTTGGTTGTAGATAAAATTAGATCCCTATAAATTTTATTAAAAATCTATTTGAATTTATATAGGTATTTTTTATCATTTCAAGATTTCTCAATAGGTACATAATTCATTTTGTTAAGTACTCATCAATACAACTCTATTCTTGTGGGGGTTGTGTTATTAATGCAATATTAAGTATCTATACATGTAAAACGTTATTAATGAGCCAGCGTCGATGGCACGTTAAATAAACTAGTTCTCCTTCTGTCACTTAAGTTAAGCAACGTCCAGCGAGGTTAGAACTTGGACGGCTGACCATTGACATTTGGAACCCCCGTCATGCTGGCTATTCCCGCCCGACCCAAGCCGCTCCGATCATCTTACCTATGAAATAATATGGTTGGCTGGAAGAGCTCACTCCAGTGAGAATGCTGCCATAAAAAAGAAAGCCTATATAAAAAAAATAATAATAATAACAACAACACTCTTTAGTGGAAAGTAACCACCAGGCGAGGTTAATGCTCAAAGCATTTTCTACCACCTAACCCTCAGAGTCTTATTATTATGTGGTCACAAACTCAAAATAATGAGGAAAAATTCGTGCACTGGGTGGATTCGAACCAACGGATCCCTACGCTACCTGGATTACCAGACTAGCGCGTTAACCACTTGACTACCAGTGCACAAAAAAATAAGACCTGTTTGACTGAACCAACGGATCCCTACGCTACCTGGATTAACTGACTAGCGCGTTAACCACTTGACTACCAGTGCACAAAAAAAAAAAAAAATAAGACCTGTTTGACTCTTACCTCGGCAGTATTAACAAGGCATATTCTATTCCCACCCTCCTCAGGAAAGCGCCGCAGGACACAGCAGAGCTGGCACGCCTGCGCGCCGAGTTGTCTGAGAAGGCGCGCGTGCACCAGGAGCTCGTGCAGGCTGTCACGCAGAAGCACGGGGAAAGCGTGACCTACCACGCGGAGATCCAGAGACTCAACGGAGTACTGCAGGCTCTGGAACATCAGCTCAAGGTACATTTTTGTAATTTTGTAATTTGTAAATATTTGGCATCTTTATTTATTAAATAATACATAGACAGCATACAAGTAGACACACAGAAATATAGACAGTATGGGTTCCAAGTTCTAACTTATGATAGATAATATACAATAAAAGATTGAACAAATATGAAGATTAGGACCTATTTAATTATTATGTGCCTATAATGTAGCCAATAATGGAATTGCCTTCTACTCACACTAAGAGATTAGAATCTCTTGTTTTGTGAGTAAGGGTTGTGTTTACGGGGGGATTCTTCTTCCTTGGATTTATTTGTTCAAGGATTCATTAAAATTTACATAGATATTTTATACAAGTAGTTCTGTGAACTGTAAACCTCACACAGATTATTTTATCGACTTATAATCAAGCATCAGGACATCGATATCTTTCATTCAATACCCCACTCAATGAGTTTTAATTAAAAAAACATTTCAACCAACCCACTTTTGTGGCCTCTTTTCCTTTTTTGACCTTGGCTTTCAAGATCACAAAATTTCACTACTGAAATTTAATGTATTTTTTTTTAACTATTATACAAAATTTTAAGAGCTTTCTTTATTAAATAAAATTATGAAAATTATTTCTAATTTTCACCAAAATGGCCCCCGGCCTGATTCAGCCCAAAAACCGCATTTTACTTTTTTACCGCACTAGAACTCGAATGATGCATATATGGACATGTATTTCACTGAAAACCATTACAACCAGGTCAGACGATAAAATAATAAATAAGTCCCAAGTGAAACAAAAATTTATTTTGAGTGATTTTGAAGAACACAACTAAGATAACTTTAACTAACTAAAATCGGCTTTCTCTCCGACCCTCCTGACTCCACAGACCCAGACAGAAGCCCTGGACAACAAGGAGAGCCACCTAGCCCAGACCCAGCAGCAGCTAGCACACGCACAGTCCCAGCTAGAGGAGCTCACGCAGCTCATGTCCTCCAGTGATAGACCTGAGGCTGACGGGAGCCTGCTCAGGTATTCTATTATTATTTTATATTTTAGAACATTCAATCTTTCCTCTTTTGTTTTTTATATTTTAGAACATTCAATCTTTCCTCTTTTCTTTTTATATATTAGAACATTCAATCTTTCCTTTTGTTATGTTTTTTCCCTTCTTTTTTTTTCAAACTAATTTCTTTTTTGTATTTTTTTTTTATGTGTTCATTACTTTTCTAAATTGTGCTTCAAAACAACCCACACCAGCATTATGCTGTCACTTATGAGCCATTACACTTTCTTGTCACTAATGAGCCATTACACTTTCTGGTCACTAATGAGCCATTACACTGCTTGCAGGAGGGAGAGCTGCTAGCGCGTCACATAACCCCTGTGGAGGCCGGCAGGGAAAGAGAAGAGCTGGCGGCGCGCGTGCAAGCCCTGCAGGATGAGAAGGCCATGCTACTCACGGAGGTCAGTGACCTCAGGCTGAACCAAAACAGCCTCTACCAGGAGGTAAGTTGCATCAAGGATTCTTTTCTAAACTGAAACGAAATAAAGGGTCATGGAATTCCAAAGGGTCACTTGAAGAAAAATAATCCCATGTGGTCTCAGGATCACCTGGTTGGTCCTTTTTAATTATGAAAAAAAGGTGATTTATCCTCGTTAAATACGAGTAATGATATTTCAAAGTCCAGTAAGTACAAGACGTATTATTATGTGGTCAAAATCCAAATGGGAGGATACCTTATCATGTGGGTTTCAAACTAGCGACCTCTGGACTACCAGACCGACACGCGACGTCTTGTTATCGAGACAGACTTTCATTTTTTTTTTTTTTTTTTTTTTTTTTTTTAAGATGAGTGTTTCACAGCTCTTGGAAAACTGCAAGCTAGCCTGGCTTGATAGAGTTGACTGGTCCATTCTCTGCCAACTTTTCCCCTTAAGTCCTCCAGCTGTAGCGAAGCTGGTCACAAAAAAAGTTATTAATGTCACAATTAATGAAACTCACCTTGCTAAATTTATGCTTAACTTGGGACTCAAACCACCGACCTCCATGTTACAAGTCGGAAGAGAATGCCACAGGCATTATCATCACCCTTGATCAAACGTTGTTTATCTTTCATTAATTATACCTTTTGACTGCACCTGTATATGAAAAATTGTAAATAAAGATTGATCTAAATGGTTGAATAATAATAAGTCCGCCGCCTTATCGATTGAGCTACTGAGGTCGGTTGAAGCTGGTCACAACAACAGCAAAAATAATGAATTGTTTCTTTTATTTTTTATTTGAATATTCAATTTTAACTGTTATAAATTAGTTACTAATTAGTTGCATTGTATTTTTTTTTAGCTTTAATGCCAACCTCACTATTGTAACAATTATTTTATAATTAAATACAAATAAATTTTACTACTACTACTAATGAATTGTTTCGGCCGTGTTGCAGAACCAGCGCCTGAAGCAGCACCTGGTGCAGGTGGAGGAGGAGACCACGGCGGAGCTGCTGAGGGCGGAGGAGGCGGTGAAGGAGCTGGGAGCCAAGCTGAGGGAGGCGGAGGAGAGGGTGAAGACCTCGGCCAGTGCCTACACCAGCGCCAGTGTCAGGACCAATCAGCAGGTGAGTCAGAGCCAGTACTAGTGTCAGACCAACCAGCAGGTGAGTCAGGGCCAGTACTAGTGTCAGGACCAACCAGCAGGTGAGTCAGGAGCCAGTACTAGTGTCAGGACCAACCAGCAGGTGAGTCAGGAGCCAGTACTAGTGTCAGGACCAACCAGCAGGTGAGTCAGGAGCCAGTACTAGTGTCAGGACCAACCAGCAGGTGAGTCAGGAGCCACACTAGTTGTCAGGACCAACCAGCAGGTGAGTCAGGAAGCCAGCACTAGTGTCAGGACCAACCAGCAGGTGAGTCAGACCAGACATAGTGTCAGGACCAACCAGCAGGTGAGTCAGGAGCCAGACTAGTGTCAGGACCAACCAGCAGGTGAGTCAGTAACCAGCACAGTGTCAGGACCAACCAGCAGGTGAGTCAGGAACCAGCACTAGTGTCAGGACCAACAGCAGGTGAGTCAGGAACCAGCACTAGTGTCAGGACAAAAAGCAGGTGAGTCAGGAACCAGCACTAGTGTCAGGACAAAAAGCAGGTGAGTCAGGAACCAGCACTAGTGTCAGGACAAACAGCAGGTGAGTCAGGAACCAGCACTAGTGTCAGGACAAACCAGCAGGTGAGTCAGGAACCAGCACTAGTGTCAGGACCAACCAGCAGGTGAGTCAGGAACCAGCACTAGTGTCAGGACCAACCAGCAGGTGAGTCAGTAACCAGCACTAGTGTCAGGACCAACCAGCAGGTGAGTCAGTAACCAGCACTAGTGTCAGGACCAACCAGCAGGTGAGTCAGGAACCAGCACTAGTGTCAGGACCAACCAGCAGGTGAGTCAGGAACCAGCACTAGTGTCAGGACCAACCAGCAGGTGAGTCAGGAACCAGCACTAGTGTCAGGACCAACCAGCAGTCAGGAGAGTCAGGACCAAACCCGCAGGGAGTCAGGACCAGCAGCAGGTGAGTCAGGAACCAGCAGCAGGTGAGTCAGGAACCAGCAGCAGGTGAGTCAGGAACCAGCAGCAGGTGAGTCAGGAACCAGCACTAGTGTCAGGACCTATCAGCAGGTGAGTCCGGAATCAGCAATACTGTCAGTAGTAAGCAGTAGGTGAGTCAGGAACCAGGAGGTGAGTCAGGATCAATCAGCATCACTGTCAGGACTAACCAGTAAGTGAGTCAGGAACGAGCATCACTGTCAGGACTAACCAGCAGGTGAGTCAGGAATCAGCATCAGTGTCAAGACCAATCAATAGGTGAGTCAGGAACCAGCATCAGTGTCAAGACCAATCAATAGGTGGTTCAAGACCAATCAGCAGATGAGTCAGGACCAACCAACAGGTGAGTCCGGAAATCCTCGTAGAACAAAGTAATCATATTGGTGTCAATCACAATAACCCAAGCTCGCCTTACTAATTTAAAACACAACATTGTATACAATCATTAATCATTCCTAAACTTGAGTTGTCAACCACTTTAATTTGAAATACATAAATTAGCTTTTGATGTTATATTTTTTACGTATATTTATAATGACGTTTGATTATGTACAATTGTACATCATGCATTCTTGTGAACAATAAAAATATTGGAAGAGAATGCCGTTGGCATTAGCACCGCCCTTGATCAAGTTTTGTTTTATTCATTTCAATATCTATGTATGTATATATTCTATGTCATTTGTAAATAAAACTTGATCCAACATGTTTAATATTTTTTTATTAAGATAACTATAAGGGGGTATTTATTTAAATATAAAAGAGCTCTTCGAAACGCAAGCCATCAGGAACAGTGCCCATAATGCTCACAGCATTTCCTCGTTGAATGGAAATTGATATTTTTTGGATTAATAAATTATCTTATCTTATTTTTTAATTCCCAGTTGGAGTCGCTCACCTCCCAAGTGAAGGCATTGAGTGAGCAGAAAGAGAAACTGGAGGAGAAGCTAAGCGCAGCACAGGACGCGGCGGAGAAGCACAAAGCTTCCCTCACTAATCTGGAAATCGTTCTGGAGCAGTTCCAAGCAGGTAAGATTCCCTCACGAATCTGGAAATCGTTCTGGAACAGTTCCAAGCAGGTAAGATTCCCTCACAAATCTGGAAATCGTTCTGGAGCAGTTCCAAGCAAGTAAGCCATGAGATATTAGTGGTTTTATTGGGCTAGAATAAATATATTACTTCCGAGAAATTGCTAATATTAGAAATCGGAAGTATTGTGTTCGTTTTTGTAAAATAATAATATTTTTTTCCGATTTTTTGTTGTTGTGAAATGACACCGAATTTTGCCAGGGTTTCTTAATCCTAGTTTTGCAGGGTCCAACAACAGCAGTCCTCATCAGTGCCATGCACTTAAAAAGAAGAGACAACAGATAAACCTTGAAGATGAAACACGGTTATCAGAGTTCAACCAACCATAGCTAATCTAAGTGCACTGGTAGTCAAGTGGTTAACGCGCTAGTCTGATAATCCAGGTAGCGTAGGGATCCGTAGGTTCGAATCCCACCCAGTGTACGAATTTTTCCTCATCAATTTGAGTTTGTGACCACATAACAATAAGACTCTGAGGGTCAGGTGGTAGAAAATGCTTTGAGCATTAACCTCGCCTGGTGGTTACCTTCCACTAAAGAGTATTATTATTATTATTATTATTAAATCACAAAATACACAAAGATAAGTAGGATCCTGCGAGTATAAATATTATTATGGTTCACTTACTCGAATTAAATGAAGAAAATTATTCTCCCTTATTTTCAGATAAGGACAATGAGATAGCTCAGAGTCTTGAGTTTCTCCAGGGGGAACTGAACAACTCTTATGCTAAGAACAACGAGTTGACCCAGGCCGTCAATACCCTGCAGGTATTTATACATTTATTTTATACCTTTAAATCAAAACGCAAAGTTACTTCATCATTGACTTTCAGAATTCCAAGAAAAAGCATACATTTGCAACATCCCTCGTTGCATCATAGGTACCAACTGGGAAAGGATTATGGTTAAAGTTTTTCGTTATTCATGATTAAATCTGTCCATTAGAAATAATGCGATTTTGTATTGATTTTCTCCTTTCATATTTGTTCATAGTCTCAACTACAAGATGCCAGTGATAGCTTAGCAGCATCCGAGAGACTATCGGAACAGCTGAACCAGAAAGCTCAGATCATTCAAGAGCTAACAGATAAAGGTAAGAATTTGGGTTTCATTTTTCTGTTGTGAGTTGATAAAATGTGGATTTACTTTTTGCTAGTTATTAGAATTGAATTTTATGAATGAGTCTTTTTTTGCATTTTATGATTATTCACTTTGTCTTTTGTCTTAAGACATTTTGTGATTTTGATATTTATTTTTGTTACTTGAATGATTTTAATTTTGTTAATTTTTAATTTAATTAATTTATTTATTTGTTATGAATTCTTATGTACATCTACATAAATAAAATTTAATCTATTTAATAGAAATGCATTTCCATCACTACTTCCATTCCGTTCTATTTTTTTTATTACAAAGTACACTCTTGGATAACAAAAAATGTTTTTAACTATTTATAAAATATAAAAAATGCCTTCCAAGTCTGAGAAACTTCTATTTGAAGGGGTTCATAAATTTATTCCCCATCGACCTCAATAGCTCGATCTAAATGCTTTGAGAGCAGCAGATTCGTAACCCAGAGGTCGATGGGTCGATTCCTAAGCACGTTGACTTTTATTAATGTGGGTTTGATCTCTTTGATGATACAAATACTTCATACACAAAAAAGAGGTAAACTTTTAATTAATTTGCTTGTTCATTCAGCTTCGTTTTGTTTTCTATTTGATTTTCTATCATCCACTTGTTGAGTATCCTATGTATGTGTCCTGGCAGTACAGAGTCCAAGGGTGCAATCTCAACCAGTAGCTGTTCAAACTCTTTTTCATTCTGACAGTTCACTTGTTGAGATCAGCATTCTTGTGGCTCGACAATCAACGCATGAGTCGAGATCATTTTTTTAGATTATATTATACCTTATTAGTCTTATTTGTTTTTTTTCCCTGTTTTTTATTTATTTAATAATAATAATATCGCCTTATTTATACTGTCTGGTTAGGACTATCGAAGTCCCATTATTCCAGCAGTAAGCCCAAGACATATTATTATGTGGTAAAAATCCCATATGGGAGGATAACTTGTCATGTCCCGGCTGGGCTTGGAACCCACGACCTCTGGAATCTCTGGATTCACAGAGTGCCGCCTTTACCACTGAGCTACCGGGACAGACTTTAATGTGGCAGGATTCTCAATTTTTGAGCTTTTCCATGCAACCACATTATTTCACATCCAACCATACACAGTCTGTTATTAAAGTTACCTTACAAGCCAATTTCAAATCTCATCTCATGATCAGAAAGTGTTAAATAAATATTAGAAATTCACAATACAGAAATTCTAAATAGAGAAAAATGACTCTTTAAAAGATTCAGAATTTTGAGAATCAGTATTGGTTTAAAATCTTAAAAGGTTTTTTTTCGGGCTGACATAGTTTTCTATTGTCGTTCTAAAAACTCTCTAAAATTAATAAGATTTGATTTGAAATTGGTTTTTTTTTTCTTTATATCATAATTTGCATCTCTGTTATTGTTTTGTAAATTGTACCTTGCTATTTAGTTATCCTTTATTATGTTCATTTACATTCCATTCCTTTACATAATATCATTTTCCTTATTGAGCTGATCCTTAACAGTTTTATTTTTCAAATAAATATGGTTTAGAAAAAGACAGTACATTTCTATTTATATAAACAAGCATGGTAAGATTAAATATAACTTAAAAAAATGTACTGTCTTTATCCCATACCTATTTTGCTGGATTTTTTTAAACATATATTTTAAAAATATCTACCTATATTTTGTATTGTAATAATATTTTCTGTGATTTATTATTTTAATTGAATTTTAGTTTCAAACCTTTTCTTAGAGCATGTGTTGCCTGCGTTTTTCCTCTTGGCTTGTGAGGTGAGTATTTATTCAGGTATCTTGTGAATTTTGACCTCAAGATCCTGAATGATGCTCTCCTGACAGTCAAATCAGTTCTGCTTGATTCTGCGCGACTCAAGAACTTGCTACTGCCTTGAGTTGTTTTTGAAGAACGCATCTCCCGTTCTTGTGCACGGATTTTTTATGATTTCCTTGTTTTTGTGGATTATTCATTGTTTTTGTTTGTTTTCATCTCCAGGTAAGTGATTCAAGAGAAAAAAATAAATAGGACTCCCCACTTTTGATTTTTTTTTTTTTGATTTGCCTCATTTGTAAAAGTTCTTTGGAGAAAATATTTTTTTTTTTTTTCATCTTATACCAAAAAATAATGGCGGGCTCCGAAAGTTTCAAGTGTCAGTTCAATTTCCACTGCAACGGCAAGTGATAAAGTTATTCTGTTTTGACTTTTTATGTTCTCTAGTGGTGTATGACATGATATCATTACCGATAAATAATCTCTGCTATCAAACCGTATGGGTTTGATGGCAGAGATTGCCTCAGGCAATAATCACGCTCTTTATCAATATTATTCTTGTCAATAAAGAGTTATTATATTATTATTACGTAGACCTCCTCTGGCCATCAGATTTAAAGTTTATCTCGATGGAATCTTAATATTATTAATTATTATTTACCCGTGCTGATATCATGTTATACCTACACCACTAGAGAAGGTAAAAAGCCAAAACAGCACAACTTTATCACTTACAGTTGTGGAGGAAATTGAACTGACACTTTAAACTTTCGAAACCCGCCATTATTTCTTGGTATAAGATCATTGTTTTATTTTCGCCAAAGTCGGTACTTTTAGAAATGAGGTATATCAATTTAATTTTTTTTTCAAAAGTGGAATATCGGATTTAAAAAAAAATCGACCCGGGGCCTCTCACCCCTCCATGTAGATTTTCTCAAACCATTTGACCATGCAAAATTTCAATTCCGAACCTAAAGGCAATCGGAATATTTTAGCCTTTGCCAGACTTGTGTCGGTCCCTGTATAGTAAATAAGTACTCGAATAGTCTCTAAAATAAATGGAAAATAGTTTTAAAAATGTTTATAATATTTATTTGGTTCTTCATTTCAGTGAATCATCTCATGGAAGAACTCAGCAAGAATGAAATAAAACTCAAGGAAGTTAACAATGGAGGCAGAGTAGACAAGTAAGTTTTGCAACAGTATTTCCTGGTAGCACAGTGGACAAGGCGTCGCATCGGTCAGGTAATCCAGAGGTCGCGGGTTCGAAACCCAACCGGCACCTGACAAGTTATCCTCCCATTCGGGATTTTAGCCACATAATTAAACGTCTTTGGCGTCCTTGTCAGGCATTATAAATAAGTTGATTTTATTATTATTATTATTATAACAACTGGTAAAATATAAAACTCGGTTACAAAAGACGTGTATACATGCACAAGACAAAAAGTCCAAAGCTATTTATAGCTTAGTTTAATTTTTTGCATGTCTATAATTACCTAATAATCTACACAATTAGATTGATTCATCTAAAGAAAATTTTACTCGTAATATATGTACTTAAAATATTTTTAATCATTGCTTGGGTCAGCTGAACCTTACAATACACTGCAATACTGCAAGAATGAGACTAAAGAGTCCCTTTACTCTCACAGTCCAAACAAAGTCTCATTTATTGGTAGAATACAGAGTATACCTATACATTTTACAAAGAACTTTGTTTTTTTTTAAAAAAAAAAAATAGTGTTAACTCTGCCACTAACTTCGCCCCGGATTACAAAACAATTGTAATTAAAAATTAATATTAATCTTTTTTTCTTTTTGTACATACTTCTAAGTTTTTTTGTTTTAAATTTATTGTTACTTTTTTGTTGTTGTTGTTGTTGTTGATGATTGTTTTGTAAAAAAATAAAGTGTAAATAAATAAAAAAGCTAATGAGGCTCCACCCCCCAGGTGTCTGGTGACCAATATGATCGTCAACTTCCTCACCGCCCCCTCCCGCCCCGCCCGGAACCAGGCCCTGCAAATACTCGCCAGCGTCATAGATATGACGTCACAGGTGAGCTCTAGTTTCTTTTGAGGTGGGAGATGGTGGTTTTATCCATGGAGGCATAAGAAATGGAGAACTCGTAATGCCTCAAGTCTGTTCCGTAAAATCGGCCATCTTGTTCAGTTGGAACACAATAATATATTATTATATTATAATTCGAATTTGATGACTTACTTTCCCGACTCGAGTTTCGTCTATTTCATGTCTATGAAATAGACGAAACTATGTGTTGTGAACCTTAGACAAGGCATTAGTTCCCAAATCTAGTTGTAGAGACTCGGGACTAGGTCCAGGGTCCTTGGTGTGGCCGCCTACTATGTGTTGTGAACCTCAGACAAGGCATTAGAGTTCCCAAGACACGGTTTGGAATGAAAGCTCACTCACCCAAATATACAATAAATAAAGAGGTGCTATATTAAACTGTTAGCATAATGGGACTCCCTGTCTCGAGCCGACAATCTTAATAAAGCACTACTATACTATACCCTGCTCTGTGTTTTTCGGAAATCTTTTATCATATAGGTAGGTACGGAAATATTTCCTATCGTAGGTAATTTATTTTTATTTTCAATGTCTTATTTTTGTTTGAAAATTATCTATGTCATTAATTGCATCACAATAGTTCTAAGTATCTTATTGTCAATCCTCACTTTGTAACTATTATACAATAAATACAAATATTTTTTCTATCTATCTACCCGGCTGTGTGTTGACAGGACCGGCAGAGAATTGGCCTGGAGCCGCCCCAGGCTTACAACCCCAACCAGTCCCTGTCCGAGGCCTTCATCCAGTTCCTGGAGAACGAGTCCAGCCCGCGAGCCAAGTCCCAGGTGAGGCCAGGCACAAAAACAACAACACGCTTGTGAACTAATCGATGAGGCGGACACCTAACAAGTCCGAAGGCATTATCACCACCCTTCATCAGGCTTTGTTTATATTTATTCCTCAACTTGTTACCATGTTTATTGTATATAAAATATGTAAATAAAGCTTGATCCAATTGTTTATAAAAAATAAATAACCGGAGGTCGGTTACGAGGCCAAGGCCACTGAGATGGAACCCCAAAGCCTTCACAACGCTTTGCAACACTTTCCATTGAAAATAATCTTGGGTAATCTAGAATCCCACTTGAGAAATTCACTGGTATCAGTAGCTGGATCTCTGAGACAGAGTACTCGTAACCGGAGGTCGGTGGTTCGAGTCCCGAGTTCAGCGAAGATTTAGTAAAGCGGTTTTGAGTAATTGTGATATCAAATCGTGATTAACACAAATATGATAACTTTTACGAACCGATTTGAGTTATTATATAAAACGAAAGAGTGAAATACAATTTTTTGTGGGGTTTAAACTGGTGCTCAGACAGGTAAAGGCTTTTTCCTTTGCTATCATGTTTTCAGTACGTACTCATAGGTAACTCTCTGGTCTCCTTTGTGAGTCTTTTTTTATTTTATTTTTTTATGGTCACCGTAGATCTCATTAGGTCGCAGTAGTAATTTTATGGAGTTTTTTTTCTCTGAAACCCTACGACAAGTTATATTTTTTTATTTATCTTTGTTACTTATTCCTACCTCCCCCCCTCCCCCTGTTTCAGGCCTCCACCCCCGCCTCGCGCCGCACCTCCAGCACCACCTCCCCCCTCCTCTTCCCCGAGAACGCCCTCCCCTCCATGCCCCAGCTCCCGCCCATGGGCGCCGGGTCTCTTCTCAAGGACGTGCTCCACTCGGACAGCTGAGGGCGAAGCCACGCCAGCGCCGCCCACACTGTATGAAGCTGAGGCCACACCAGCGCAGCCCACACTGTATGAAGCTGAGGCCACACCAGTGCAGCCCACACTGTATGAAGCTGAGGCCACACCAGTGCAGCCCACACTGTATGAAGCTGAGGGCACACCAGTGCAGCCCACACTGTATGAAGCTGAGGGCACACCAGTGCAGCCCACACTGTATGAAGCTGAGGCCATACCAGCGCAGCCCACACTGTATGAAGCTGAGAGCGGAGCCACGCTAGTGCAGCCCACACTGTATGAAGCTGAGGCCACACCAGCGCAGCCCACACTGTATGAAGCTGAGGCCACACCAGTGCAGCCCACACTGTATGAAGCTGAGGCCACACCAGTGCAGCCCACACTGTATGAAGCTGAGGGCACACCAGTGCAGCCCACACTGTATGAAGCTGAGGGCACACCAGTGCAGCCCACACTGTATGAAGCTGAGGCCATACCAGCGCAGCCCACACTGTATGAAGCTGAGAGCGGAGCCACGCTAGTGCAGCCCACACTGTATGAAGCTGAGGCCACACCAGCGCAGCCCACACTGTATGAAGCTGAGGCCACACCAGCGCAGCCCACACTGTATGAAGCTGAGGCCACACCAGCGCAGCCCACACTGTATGAAGCTGAGGCCACACCAGTGCAGCCCACACTGTATGAAGCTGAGGCCACACCAGTGCAGCCCACACTGTATGAAGCTGAGGCCACACCAGTGCAGCCCACACTGTATGAAGCTGAGGCCACACCAGTGCAGCCCACACTGTATGAAGCTGAGGCCACGCCAGTGCAGCCCACACTGTATGAAGCTGAGGCCACACCAGTGCAGCCCACACTGTATGAAGCTGAGGGTGTTCACTTTATTTTGATTTAGAGAGTGCTGCAAATCATACCATGTGTTTATAATAGGTGGTGTTAATTGGTAACATTATGTTAGGATCACAAGTTACAGTAGAAACAAATTCCGACCACCAGCCCTGCTGGTCTGAAGTTACTCTTCACTAGATGACCATTATTTTGGTCTTTTGGACAGAATAAAAAATTTATGTTCTAAGAAAGCAAAATATAAAACCAATTTCTTAACATTCTCGGAACTTGGATTGATTTAGTAGTTCTCTTACCTTCTTAATACTAAATTTTCAAGTGAAAAAGATTTTTTTTTAAAGATGAGGTTTCACAGCCTTTTTTATTTCGTAGCCATGAAACAGAAGCTACTGTAGACGTTTGTGGTCTGTGATGTTGCCTGCCCATCCCGTAGTATGCCTCCCCTCTGATGGGCGAATTAAGAGAACTGTATTAGGGTTCGTCTAGTTTTAAGTTCAATATTAGGGCTGACTTATAAAATAGGATTATTTTTCAGTTACAGACTTACAGACCGTATCAGGAATAATGACATGAATTTTGAAGTTAGATTCTCTTCAACTAGTAGACTAGAATACTACCCTGTTTTTGTTATTTTATAAGTATCGTAATCCTGTCTCGTAATTTAGCCCTAACTACCTATCATTCCTATTTGTTTATTAAAATTTAAGTACATACATGATAAATTCATTCGGTACTAAAAGTCCTTTGAAAGTGCAGTATTGTGTATCGATTTGGCGGGTGTCGCATACCACCCATAATCGTTTTCTTAATTATTATTATTACTTTTTGTTGGTACCTCCTTGTAAAGACAGTGGTAGAAGTGCTGAGTCATTCCTCCACTGTCTGGCTACCATCGTTCTCGATGACGCCACCCTATGATGATGATGTGGGTACCTCGGATTAATGCAGCGATTTCTTACTAGTATCCTGGTTTTCTTCTGTCTAACTTTCGAATGAGTTTGAAAGTTCATAAAAACATGAAGTTTCAAGTTTATCTGTTGAATTATAAAGGAGCAAACTACATTGAGACTCGTAACTTTTGTAAACTTTGAGGATTACAGGATGAAAAGTATGTATGTTTTCTTTAATATTTTCAAAAGTTCAGTTTCTTCAACTTGAGATGTACCCTGTTACATAGCAAGAACTTACAATAAGATGCTCTTGAAGTGCTTGAGTTTTATGACGCTTTGTTTTATCCCATGTGTTTCAGAGATTACAATTTCTTTTATACAATAGCCAAGTCATAGTATATAACTTTTAAATGATAACAGTTATTATTTTACAGAACGCATTTAGTCGGTGAGGATCTTGAGAACAATGAAGGTACCTACCTACCTTTATATCTCTGTATAAAGGGTACATAGTCTGTGCTCTTCCTACATAGATTATAGGAAAATTTACTGTGGGACTAATAAAAATTTGTGTTTGCAATGTGTAACGTGTAAATTATTGGTGTTTGCCTAGAATTTCGTGTAATATTTGTCTATTTTGTCGAAATTAATATTATTAAATAAATTATATTTTACTGTTCATATTACTTGGCGTGTTCTGATTTTCAATAATCATTTTCTGCTTTGTCCAGGCAATAGTATTAAGTGTACATTTTCGAAGGAATAAGTCTGAAAAAAAGATAGAGAAATATGAAAACACTACTTTGTAATGTACATTGTATAATATATTTTAACAGTAATAGGTTGTTTTATGTACAGTAATAATAGTCAGGGGAAATTAAACTCGTAAAATAAAACGAAAAGTCCTAAAAAATAATGTCGACACTATGGAAATAAAAAAAAACTAGGGAAAGCATGGCTTCACGCTACGACATTTTGTTTGCGTTCCACTGTACACTGATTTTAGAGTGGCCTAAAGTGCTAGTAAGAGACTTGGGCGGGGGTACTAAAAATCCCAATGAATACAAGGATTTTTCTCCACTTTCTTTTCTGGGTCCACTCATACCTCGTGAGGAAAATTCAGTAGTTACTTGTATGAGTAACGACCAGTGGTGGCATTACCAGAGTATAAAGAAAATTCGGAAAGTGAAGGAGGCTCTTAGTAATGCTGCGCTACCCACGCTACACACTGAGAGTCAATAAAAACTAAAAATGGCTAAAAATAATAGACCAATCTTAAAATATAAACTCATAGATACTGTAAAAAACTAGGACTTAACAGGAATTGAACCCAGGCCGCATACGCGGGACCCAAGTACATTATCCACTCGGCCACTGCCACTTAAATAACAAGCCGTAACTTAAAACTATTTAAATGTAAAAACTTTAGGAGCCTCTTCAAAGTGTTTAGTTACCCGCTTGAATGTATAAACTCCTAATACTTCTGCTTCAATATTTCGGGACCAAGGCATGTCCCAACTTCAATTTAAAGACATTTTAACTATAACCTGCTTGAAAATATAAACTCCTAATACCTCTAGTGAAATATTTGGGACCAGAGACGTCCATTCTGATCTCGAATTAATAATATCCAATGTGTTATTTGGCAAAGCAAGTCACTGTAGAAGTATCAGGAGTTTATACTTTCAAGGAGGTTAACATAAACAATTTGAACTGGGTCTGGGAAGCTTTGTCCGTTTCTTAAATATTGCACGAAAAGTATTAGGAGTTTATACTTCGAAGCGGTCGAAATAGATAATTCGAACTGATTCTCCTATACTACACATTCAAGTAGTTGAAATAAACATCGGGCTATGATTGTCACAGTGGTAGAGTGGATAGTGCACTTGGCTCGACGGCATGAAACCTGGGTTCAATCTTAGGACGGGGACATTTTTTTTTATCTCCACAGTTTGGATGTCCACTCCAAAAGAGTCACCATGCATTGGTTGTCGAGGTGGTTAATGTGCTAGACTTCGGGCGAAATTAATAGAAACTCCAGTCTAGATTTTGGTTGTTGTTTTAAAGGGGGAAATGTAATTTCTGACTGGAACTTATGATCTCGATTTCGTCTTTCACCCTTGTAAATAATTTACACAAGCTAGCGCATCTGTGGTGTATCTCACCCAATAAATGCAATAATAATATGTAGTACATTTTTGTGGGTAGCACAGTATTACTAAGAGCCCAATAAATCCTTTAAAATATTTCAACACCTTCCCTGAGGGCACCATGATGAAACAGGGTCAAAGTTAATCTAATGCTGACACGCCCTCAAGTCAGAGGGATCCATGCGTTAGTTTGGTTACCTTTCAGTCCACCTCGACTACAAATGCTTGACGACTCTTTTCACAACCAGGTATGGAAGTAAAGAGTAAAAAAGTCTACAAGACTGGGGATTGAACCCAGGTCAGCTACGCTCGAGCCGAATGATCTATTCACTCGGCCGCTGTTACTGCCATGGAATGAATGAGTTTGTTTCAACTACAACACTTGAATGTTTAGGGGCCTCAGTCCAAAGTAACGGCTTGAATGTTTAGAAACTCCTAATACTTTTGATGTCTCGCTAGAGGAAAACAGAAAATAGTTTAGCCTAACAATCCAGGCCTTGTAGTTTTCCCAATGGTTAATGCCGCTTATAAAGAAAAAAACCAAGTTCTCACAATGGTTGATCCCACATGAGAATAGGATGTGGCTCAAGACGAGCCAACTAAAATTGGCTGGAGACCAAAACTGCTGCTCTAGCCATGCTGGTTACAACAACAACAATAATTTTGGTTTAATTAATATTTATTAGGGACCAGACAATGAATGTATGTTCACCAGCCTTGTCAAACAGTGTTTGTGACTCTTCAAAGGCGACGAACTGTGATGACTTGAGCTAGTTTTGACTCTAGTCGAGTTAGACCTTCTTAATAGGAACGGAAACAAAATGTACTAGAGATTTCTGCTGGCAATAAAAATTTTTGGAGAAAATTAAATGAAAGTAATCAAGGTATTTCAGAAGAACACATTTACAGAAAAATCCGATTTTTTAATAGTTGTGAAGAATGTAACACCTAAAATATACAACTACAGATCTAGAAGTAGGTAATAGAGTGCGTGATATAATTTTCTTCTACGTAAATATAAGAAGTAGGTATACTTGGTTGCCGTGATAAGTACAATGGAAATGTGATTTTTCAATAATCACAAGAACGAAGCAATACAATTTGGAAGACAAGAAACACTCTTATAAAAAGGAAATTCACAACTTTTGTTTTAACTGAATGTACACTCGTATTATAAAAACAATCATAATTTGTGTGTGTCTTCTGCGCATTTCAATCTGTCTAAAATTACGTGAGATACTTAGAGATCTTTCTTTCTTTCTCTCACTCTAGGAGATGGATTAACATTATCTAGGTATACCTATATTTTTTTTTAAATTTATTTATTTATTTAATAACAAGATAACATATATGAGTATAAAGGTATTTTTCCTAAGCTAACGCTTCTAAGAATCACTAATAGGTACCTTCAACTAAGGGCTAGTGGGTTCCGTGTTGGGTTTTGTATTATGCTTTCCTGGTACCTTCATACATAAATTAATTATTGTTACTTGATCACCAGACGTACCTACATATAAATATTAGAAGCGCAACCTACACGAGAGGTATTAAAGTACAGTGAAATAAATTAACTTTCCGCCCATAATCAATGTAGTAAGAATTAAATTACATTTAATAAGGTCTGTCATAAAAAAGAGGTATTTATTTCATGTGATATACCTACTTAGGTGATTATTATAAAAGTTATACCAAATTAAAGATTAAGTTTTCGTATTTAGTTTTCACTAAAAGAAGAAAAAAAAAATGTTGTAAGAAAGTCGTACATCGTATCTCCTATACTTTCTAGATCAGATGAGAATACACTAAATACCCTTTGATATCATTCTGTGAATTACTCTATCCAAAATGTTTCAGTAAAACTTTTAGTCGTTTCGCGGAGAACACCTCCGAGATATAAGAGTGCTTGTATATTAACAAAAACATAGTTTGTACCTATGTATTTTTTATCAAAAAAGACCAATCCATATTACATGGAGTTGCATTTTTTTTTTTTTTTATCAAAACAATAGGAACCAATTTTCAAATAATTATTCTCCTCTTTTGGGAAGAATTGGGGAAAGGGGTGATTTATAAATTTTATCTTACATATAACCACAATATTAAGCCTAATATAAAATATAAATATCTTATCTAATTTAACTTAGTATAAAAATATTTCTATGTACAACAACGATGTGAAAAGCAGGATGTATAGAAGGAAAATATTTATGAGGATATTGAAATTGTGGATGAGGGGGGATAGCAGAAACTATGGGTGGGAATTTCTTTTTCTGAAAAAAAAATTTCCCCGATAAAGTTAAATAATTTTTCAGGATAAAATTAATCAGATTTTCGGGAAAAAATACATGAGATTTTTTCAATCATATAACTGCTGCAGGGAACTAAAAGTAAAAGATCGGTGGTTGTAGAGTCCAAATGACAGAGTAGTCACTTAATTACAATAGAAATCTAGAGGCGTTTTTTCATTGAACATAGTAGAGCTGTCTACTTTTCCAACCAAAAATGCTCAATCATGATAACGCCGAAAAACAATGTCCTTCTGAATTGACTTTTTCTTTTTACGAAAATCATTGATTGAGTAGAGTTAGAGATCCATCCTTGATATTGTAAAATAATAATTTGAGAATCGTGCTTCTACTTCAATAATATTATTTGTTGGGAAAAAGAAAAAATATTAAATCACACTTTAACCAAGGGGAGAATATAAAGATAGATTTATGGTGTGTTCAACCATAAAAAAAAGTTCTTTAAACCAGTAGCCTTATTCAAAGGATTGGGAATAATTTACAATTAGGAAAATCAGAACAAAATAGAGACTGCACATTTTCATTTTTTACAACATGAGCACAATCATGTTCTAGGAATCAGAAAGAAAGCGCATCAATAAAGGTCAATAGTTACATACCTTTCTTAAAAGAAAATTTGTTGGTTTTGTGTGTGCTCAACAGATCCCAGATGTAAAAAAAGAGTTCTACAGATTCAATGTCACCTTGAAACACCACAGTCGAAAAGGTGAAAAGAAAACCAGTGTCCAAAAGTGAATAAATGAATGCTGCACTTGTCCTATCAAGCTCCTTGTAAGCAATAACACAACCTAATTATACATACGGGAGAGAAACCAGTATTAATAAAAATTTATTAATTCTAATCGAATACTAATCGATTTTTCAAGTTCGATTTTGTATATGAATGTCTCATTCAAAACTCAAGGGGGAGGGGGACAATACTTTTTTGGTAAGCCACTAAAATATAAAGGTGAAATTTACATGATCATGAAACAATGGAGGTACCCTATTCATTGTCCCAATCATGGAGAAAGAAGTAATTGAGAATTCACAATGCCTATCCCGTATACCTTGGTTAGCTTTAACACAGAGGAAATCACAACATTTTTTTTTTTTTTTAAAGATGAGTGTTTCACAGTCGTTTTTTTTCGTAGCCATGAAACAGGAGCTACTGTAGACACTTGTGGTCTGTGTTGTAGCCTACCCATCCGGTAGTATGCCTCCCTTCTCTTGGGCGAGAAGTGACACAATACTTCCCAATTAGGTGCTGGGTTTTGTAATAACAATAACAAATTAATTTTTCTTTCGACATGCTTTTGCAGTTAATAACAGTAGCCATGTTGGATAGTTTGTAATAGGACCGATATACTACCGATGAGATATAATAATAATAATATCGCCTTATTTATACTGCCCGATAAGGACCATTATTCCAGCAGTAAGCCCAAGACATATTACTATGTGGTAAAAATCCCAAATGGGAGGATAACTTGTCATGTCCCGGCTGAGTTTCGAACCCACAACCTCTGGAACTTCTGGATTCACAGAGTGCCGCCTTTACCACTGAGCTACCGGGACAGACGTTGTGACGCCTCCATTACCTATTTCTCCATGGTCCCACTGAGGGAATTATTTACACGGGCGCCAGGGCGAGCTTCTCCTTCTCCTCGCTGGGGGGCGGGCCCGGGGGGCGGGGCTCGGTGTAGGTGGGTATGTACTTGTACTGGTACTGGGGCGGCGCGCACCCGTAGTCCTGGAGCCGGAGCCGGCGGCGGCGGGCTCTCATCTGCCGGCAGGCGTACAGGGAGAAGAGCAGGCTGATGCAGAACAGGATCACCAGGAGGATGTACAGGGACTCCTGGATCTGGCTCCGGGGGGAGGGGGAGGGGTCGGGGGGAGGGGGCGACTCTGCAACCAGAAGGAAGCTCAGATTAATATTAAATATAAGGTCTATCTCTATTTAACTATTTAACAGACATTCTCGAGCCCTGGACCTAGCAATGTACAAAGAAACTTGTACTTCTATTATAGGGTCTTAATTTAAGTAATTTTTTATAATTGATTTAAATTATAGATGTAGGAAGTAGATGTATACTATTATAAACTGTCTATATAATAGCACTATAACAGTGCGTTTAGACAATATATGAAAAATAATAATAATAATAATATTTCTAAGCCAACAGACTGTAGACCGCGTAAGATAAAGTTAAGTTTATGAGTAATAATAAATGGTTCTCCTCTTTTTCAAAGGAATTCTTTCAAAGGTTATAAGTGTTATAACTCTTCGAATAGTAACTTAAGTATTGCCATGTTAAAGAAAAAATTGGAAATCAAGCTTGAACTTTTCTGGAAAACAATAAATTATTATATAGGATCAAGCTCGCCGGCAGGCGAGCGCTCGTCAAGTAGCTCGCGCCAGCCTGCCTATATTCTCTATAAAATATGACTGCTTAACTTAAATTTTCAGATTCTTGAATCTGATCATTAAAACTTAATTTTAAGGGCGGAATTAATAGACAACATCAATAACTTAAGTCGTTGGTAAGTGTCGGTTTTCTCTCTCTTAAACAGTGCGCAATCGGTGACTTAGCGCCACAGAGGTATTACAAAAACGTCTATTAATTCCGCCTTAAGTTATGTCTCGAGTGTAAGACTTGACTTGTTTATTTAGGATCTTTCCTAACACTCGCCCTCAGACTCACCCAAGCACAGCGGGCAGCACTGGCCGGCGATGGACACCGGCTTGCTGCAGGACACGGAGCAGACTTGCTGCGTGCACTGCTGGTTGCCGCCGCGGCACACGCACCGCGTGCAGTCATCCAGCCGCCACTCCTGGCTGTGCAGGTAGGTGACGTTGCCGCTACGACAGCCCTGGGACTCCGAGACTTCACTCGACTTTGGCAACAGCGCGTCTGTGACAACACGAGAAATTATTGTTTGTAATGATAAGGTAATTTTGACCGCAATCGGGATATTCCGAGGGAGAACTTCATTCCTTTAGTATGCAATTAGAACAAATTCTTAGTTTTTTTTTTAAATTTCTATTCTCAGTTTTAAGAGCATTATGTCAACACAAAACACATACACCATACACACAGTTACACACTGGACACCAGGCGCGGCCGGTGCTAAGGAGCTGCGGAACTGCAGCACCCATAGACGAAAAAAAACATACGATTTTCTCAATTCCTAGCTCTTACACTAAGAAAATCATTTCACATTTCTAGAATAATTAATGCATAATTATTATGATTGGCATGGTGTAACATATAGACTGATACTGAAAGAGCTACTCTATAAATCATTTTGGCAAAATGATTTATAGAGTAGCTCTTTCAGTATCAGTTTTTTGCCACCGGCTGCGCCTGTCCACCGCCACTGTTGTTTCATGAAAAAGTTTAAAAGAATGAACGTCAATCTGAAAAAAAAAGAGAAAAGAGGAATAATATGGAATAATTTTCCTTGATAAATATATTTCTCAAGCATAACCAGAACATTTTCCTTGAGTTTTAATCAAGAATGATCGCAACATTTTTAACTGACTATCCAACACTCATGGACTTAAATAAAAAAATCCTTTGAGAAAATATAAAATAAGAAAGACATACGAGTATTATCAGACTTTGTTAATATGCAGAGTCTTGAGACCTTTATTCATTACATTGCATGAGTTAGAAGACTCAGAGGAATAAGTAATGTCTCAACCACTGGTGGATGAGAAATATGACTGATATAATTATCTTCTTCACAGGGAGGTTTTCATTAATCAGTTATTTATTTTAAAGCTTGCGCCTTATTGTGATCGCCAAAGTTATTGCCATTTATTTAATTTCGTGTAAGTTGCTTCCGTGCTGCTCATTTGATTGAGTTCTTGGAAATGGGTATGATGTTTTGGGACGATCTTTTGTCTATTCACTCATTTTTCTTCGAATGTAGGTTCTGTATAAACTGGTGACTAAAAGGACCACAAACTTTTCAATTCTTTTGGGATTTTCATTTTAACAGAATGAGCTTCTTTTCTCTCTTGTGTCCATGCAGGTCGAGCTGTTACTGATGTCAAGTTTAGTAAAATACTTGATTTTACGAGTTCTTTGAAGTTATTACTTTGTAGAATGATAAAGGTATAAATCATTCTCCGACTTTTTCCAGCACCTTTTCATTCGTTTTCATGTCAATCTAGGAAATTCTATCATATCTTTTTATAGATAGTAGGTATAGTATAAAGACCAAATTAACAAGTTAAGAGTAGGTCATTTTTTGAGATTTTAATCACCTCTCATAGGGGTTTTTTTGGTTTAGTCAGATTCCACATCGATTGATCTATTTGTGATCCAATAAATTTTATGGATAGTTTTTTTCTTATCAATTGCTCTAATACTCGATTTCTAATGGAATTACTAATCATATGTATAGTTAATGCTAACAAGATAAGTTCTTCAACTCTGGGATTTTTTTTTTTTTTCCATTTTCCATGAGGCCATATACGAGTATTTCCACAGGTCTCACACTGATGGTTGAATTGCAACATTATCACACTAATAGATGATAGATCAGATCTCTTGGTCCCATAATATGCTCTTATGTTCTGGAGAACTTTACTACTGGTGTAATGGTGTTGATCAACTCATGGGGCAGAAGAGAGGAAGAGAAGAGGGGGTGGGGGGGGGCATGACAGAGAAAGAAGAAAAGTAGAAGAAAAAAGAGAGAGATAGGAAAGACAAGGAGAAAGAGGAAAGGAGAGAGGGGGGACCTAGTGGCGGGGGCGGGCTCCAAAGGGCCCGAAACGGCGGTCACTTACCAACCGCATGTACTGCTGCGGAGCCTTGGGGGGCTCCACAGCAGTGCCACGCGGCTGGTAACTGACCACCTTTCGAACCCCAAGGAGACTGCCCACCGCCACTGTTGTAATGAAAATGTTTAAAAGGGACATTGCTTTTTTTTGTGGGAGAGGAACAAAGAAGGAGGAGGAGGATGAACGTCAATCTGAAAGAAAGAGAAATTCAAATTATTATAAAATGGAATAATTTGCCATAATTTTTAAAAATAGTAGGTTAGTATTTTGTTTCTGCAATATCCATTATACATACCAAAACATCTTTTGGTAACAGTTGGTTATTTTTCTATTTTCCCTTCAGTATTATATAAAAAATAATAAATCTTTGTTCGCAGTTTTTGAGCTCCTTTTTTTATAGGGTATTGTAAGTTTTTTTTAAATTTAATTTATCCTCATTCGAAACGATCTTTACTTTCCTTATACTATACTTTGAAATTCGAACTCACGACCATGTATTCAGGAATTTGAAAAACTTACCTGTAGTTCAGCAGATGAGTTCTTTATGAGGGTTGTATCTAGTTTGCAGATGGCGGTTCTTCTAGTGAAGATTTGAAAGCGGCGGTCCTAATGTGGATATGTGGCCTTGGTAGATTTGATTTAATTTAGGAAAACTTTTGAAAAATAATCGGAAGAGAGTTGATTTATATTGTTCAAACAATTAATTCGTTAAACTGATCTTTTCTAATCTTAATAGCTGGCTTGAATATATATATTTTTTTCTTCTGTAAAACGAAACAATTGATTGTAGGTATTCAGGCCACTTCATATTTTTCCACACATATTTGTTGTTGTAGAATCTGCCAGATTTTAATGTTTTTCTATTTTTGAGTATTTTCAAGTACCAAATGAGCCAGAGTTTCAACCAATCAAAGCGCACTATATCCTGAGTTGTTAGGCCCTAAGTATGTAGGTTGATATCAGGCGCGGCCGGTGCTAAGGAGCTGCGGACCTGCAGCATCCCCAGACGAAAAAAAAGTTGAGGGGATTTTCTTAAGTCCTAGCTCGTACAGAGTAAAAATCATCATACATTTCTAGAATAATTAATGCATAATTTTTATGATTGGCATTGTAAACTAACTCAAACTCTTCAGATACTGAAAGGGCAACTCTATAAATCCCATGTTCGGTTTATGTGACAGCACCCCTAAAGGATTTTCCTACCAGCCACTCCTGCTGGACACGGAAGGAGGCCAGAAAACTAGTTCTGGGCGTTCAAAGGGTTCAATACCCATGTCAATTCTTCCACCACCATGACATTACACAGGGGGAACGAAAATGATAAAGTACAATAATTATTAATTAAATATTTCAGTCTCGCTATGCGAGGGAGGCATAGTAGCATGATCTAACTGATAATGCTTTCCGTTAAAATTGACAATTTTTCCTTCAATCAGCTCTCGCATACACAAATTAAGCTTCCAAAAAATCTACATGTTTCGAATTTCAAGTACATATAAAGGTTTAACCATTTTTTGAGCTTTTTTTTATTTCAAATTGAAGGATAGTATCCTCTGAACGTCTTAAATT
>CM044956.1:17370117-17570117 GCA_024516035.1 Bactericera cockerelli | reverse complement strand
TCATGTCCCGGCTGGATTTTGAACCCGCAAACTCTGGATCACCAGACAGATGCCTTGATCACTGACATTGACTTGATTCTGACAATATGAGTAGAATAAAAATAAGCTATGAATGTATTCTCACTGCGATTTCGTGGAGCATTGTGCTGTTCCCCCATCGTCGGCTTGAGTAGAGGTAGCATTGCGGAATAGAGGAAGCAAAAAGTAGTGGCGCCCTCAGGCGGTGACGTCATGAACTGTGTACAGTGTTGCCCCCCCTATAACACCAATGACTGGTATTAACAAAAATTGATAGCTCTTTTGTCTACTAAACCAACCCCTGATTTTTTTTTATTTTCCATGTATTTATTACAATTATAATATAATACCGATTTTAAAATGATTTAAAGGTACCCTTTCTCAAAGTTAAAAAAAATTTTGTTGAGAAAGGGGTTGAGCGTCTTACCTGATGACCAGCGCAGTGACCCCCTCATCCTCCACACACCGGGGACAGCACCCCCCCTCCCCCGCCGCCACTGGATGGGGGCACGCCACGGGGGGGCACTGCTGCGAGTAGCACAGCACCTTGCCTTGCCGGCACGTGCAGTCAGTGCAGGAGTTGAGGGTCCAGTGCTGGGCCTCTAGCTTGAGCTGGCCGTGGAAGTCCATGCACACGGCTGCCTCATGCGCCGTGGTGGGGCCGTCTGAATAGAACAGGAGAACATGTGTCAAGAGTGATGGCAAACATTACATAATAATACTCTTTAGAGGTAACCACCAGGCGAGGTTAATGCTCAAAGCATTTTCTACCACCTAACCCTCAGAGTCTTATTATTATGTGGTCACAAACTCAAATTAATGTGGAAAAATTACACCTGGACATTCTCGCTTATTGAAATAGATACAAACTTACCACCTCCTTTTCTTAAAGAAAATTATATATAAATGAATGTGTTTCTTTGAGCTGATATATCACAATTTTAGTGAGTAGCGCATAATTATAATAATATCGCCTTATTTATACTGCCAGATTAGGACTCTTAAAGTTCCATTATTCCAACAGTAATCCCAAGTCATATTATAATGTGTTGAAAATCCCAAATGGGAGTATAACTTGTCATGTCCCGGCTGGGTTTCGAACCCACGACCTTTGGAATCTCTGGATTCACAGAGTGCCGCCTTTACCAGTTTACCACTGAGCTACCGGAACAGACAGAAAATTATAGGACTTTTCTGTATCTTTAATATCCCAATATTTTATTTTTGCCTGATCGCTACTCACATTAAAGCAGCTAATCATTTTTTCTCACGAGGTATGAGTGCAAATTTTGAATCCAAACGCTTTGCAACACTTCCCATTCATATTTTGTTTCGGAAAGTTTTTGAAACAAAATGTCGGATCCTGGCTTGAGGTTATCATTTTTGTGTAAATCAAAAACAAAAAATCAAACAACAAAAAAACGATGCTTGGGACTCGAACCAAGGACTCCAGTACCTGGGCAGTAGGGGCAGCACTGCGTGGAGTTGGCGGGGGTGGGGTGGGAGCAAGGGAGGTTAGGGCATGCAATGAGCGTGCACATCTCTCTCCCCTCTATGCAGTGGCACTCGTGACAGCCATCCCGCCACACCTCCGAATCATCTCGCCACACGCCGCCTTCTGGAGAAAAGAGGAAGCAAAACGATTTGGTAAAATGAAAAATAAAAATTTACACTTTCACCGATCTCTAGGTTACAAGTATGCCGCCTTATCGATCAAGCTACTGAGGTCGGTGTGAGATGAAAAACATATCTCATGTATATATTTGTAGCCCATAAAATATAAGACCTGTTTGACTGCTGCAGTAAAAGGACTTTTCAGTCTTACCTCCGCAGTATAAACAAGGTGTATTCTCTTCTGTTCTATATATTAGCTGTTCTTTATGATTTTCAACAAAAAAATAATTTGAAAAAAAGCAGGCAGTATCAGAGATGTATGATTTTTCAATAACACCGTGTTAAGACTTATTACGGTAGGTAAAATTTAATAAATTTGATCATTTCCTGCTCTTTAGAACTCATACATTCTAATAAAATCATTAAGGGTCAAGAAAACTCAGTAATAACTGTTATGTTGAGACTTTTATCCCGAAAAGTTAGCATTTCCCAAGGAAATGTATTAAGGTAGGTATAGTTATAGTATAGTAGTGCTTTATTTAGACTGTCGGCTCGAGACAGGAAGTCCCACTACCCATATTATAGGTACTTTTTTATTAATACAAAAACAAATTAATAATAATACCTTAAAAGTACAGATAGATGGAAATTTAGACTGTCGGCTCGAGACAGGAAATCCCACTACCCATATTATAGGTACTTTTTATTAATACAAAAACGAATTTATAATAATACCTAAAAGTACAGATAATAATTATATATGGAATATATTTGAATTTGAATTCACCTGTATAGCACGCGGAGTTAGCGTTGTCCCCCGAGGGCCTGCACTTGCACATGTGGCAGCCATTCTCATCCCTGGCATACCCGCTGGTGCACTGCTTTTCACATTGGTTCATGGAGGGGCACTGGGCACATCTGAAACATCCCAGGGGGAGACATTGGGCGTTTGAAAGTTATGCTACAGATTTAAAAACATCATGGCGAAACGGTGAGCCAAACAGAAAAACAAACCAAATATTTTATTATTTAGTTTAAGCAGACATGTACAAAATCTTCACACCACAAAGGAATAAAAAAGAAGAAGAAATTCCATAATTTTCGAATATTATTTTATTCTTATTTCCACGCCTCATCAACATTAGAGGTTATTCCAGGCACCATATTTATTTGCTGAAACGCAGATCGTATTGAAATTTATAAGAGTACAATGTATATACACCTAGATAATAATGTATGTCAAGTACATTTCGCTGGAAACCAGGCAAATTTCCGCTCCATCGGAAGGTATCTGGAAACAGTCTCACAACCATGCCTTTGCAACTAACCTGCAGACCTCACACCCCTGCTTCCTCTTCAGGCCATGCGGACACTTCTTGGTGCAGTCCACCAGGGGCGGGCAGTGAGGGGGCGTGGTCTCCAGGGGGTCTGGGGGCGGGGCACATTCACACAGGTCGTTCCCATTGGTGTCCTTCAGGTAGCCGTACTGGCAGTCCAGGATGCACTCCTCTGAAAATCCCAGAGTCAGTACATGTGAATAATAATAATAATAATAATAATAATAATAATTCCGTGTCCGTGAGATAGGTAGTGATACCTAAATCACGGTGGTGAGAGGATTATATGGACGCCCAAATCCAATGTCTAGGCTCCTTTCATGTCCTTTGATTCTATTTGATTTTAACGTCCTGACTTGAGGTAGACAGGACGGGTGCTTTACCCTCCATTCACTGAGAATCGTACCAGCTACCCACATTAACCTCACCCAACCTGGGTAGGGCCGGAATTGCCAGCCTCACATGTTCGGAGGGAACAGAATTTTCTGTGCGAAAAGTCTGCTCCAACCGGGAATCGAACTCAGGATCTCTGGACTACGGGCAGTAGTCACAACCGAGGTGAATAATATTGATATTGTTACGTGTACTAATGGTCAGGTCCAGAGTCTACTGCTGGGTCCCAGCTCATGTAGCTTTAGCATCACGTGATCAATTTCCACCAATCACAGAACTCCAAATTGATCACATGACGCTGTGGGCGAAATTAATAGACAAATTCTATATCACAAGTCATTGCTAAACGTCGGTTTTCCGTTTCTTACACAGTACGCAAGCCGTGGCTTAGAGCCACAGAGGTATTACAAAAACGTCTATTAATTCCGCCCTAAATCTACATGAGCTGGGACCCAGCAGTCGAGTCTCAACCCGGCTATTACTGGTTCGCTTGGAATAGCTTCAGTTCAAAACGCCTGAAAATAACGCTGAGATAAATGATTCACTTTATCAAATCACAAACAAAAACATCGAATAATATAGGTATAATAATAATTATAATATGGCGTTATTTATACTGCCCAACTAGAACTAATGAGTTTCCCATGATTCCAGCAGTAAGCCAGAAGACATAAATGTATAGGTATTGCTATATGGTCAAAATGCCAAATGGGAGGATATCTTGTCATGTCCCGGCCGGTTTTTGAACCCTCGTCCTGTGAATTACTGACGCCTTGACGACTGAGCTATCGGGACAGACAAATAGTTCACAAACTCAGAAACAATAGATTTCTAATTCGCAAAACTTAACACTTTGAAATTCACAAGGCACTTTCAATGTCGCAAGTTACGTCACAGAATATTCGCCCACCTGACACTGATCCTCTTAAATTATACCAAAAATCCTTCTCTCATTCTCCAAACCCTGTACTTTCTTATAAGTCACTTCACTGGGCCAATCCTGGATAGCGGATAGAGAATACCCGTAACTTCCACTCAGCCGCCCTGATACGTCAATTTAAAATGTTTATTTTTTAGAAGAGACAAAGTTATATACTTCATCTAGAGTTCTAGAGAAAGGCGTCTTTTATATTTAATTATTTTTGAGTTGTCAAGAAAGTTTTGTATTTTTAGTTGGAATATTTCATTTAAATTAAACCTTATTATTTTATGTTAAATTACTTTTTCCTGTGAGAAATTCTCCAGTGACGGAGAATGAGAATATAAATATCACTTTGAGCAATCATTCACGATGAATTCATGGCTACAACGACAAGGCTCTGAGACCTTTAGAATGTGGAGATGATGATTTTTTTTTTTAAAGATGAGTATTTCACAGCCTTTTTTATTTCGTAGCCATGAAACAAGAGCTACTGTAGACGCTTGTGGTCTGTGTTGTAGCTTGCCCATCCCGTAGTATGCCTCCCCTCTGATCGGCGAGAAGTGACAGAATACTTCCCAATTAGGTGCTGGGTCAACACGAGCGCACCGGAAGGTATCCCTTACAAACAACTGTAATCAAATTAAGAATACAATTTTTTTTTCGGCACGGGGGATCGAACCCTTGACCTTCCGCATGGCAAGCGAGTGCTTAACAACTGAGCTATTCGTGCGCTAATTTGAAAAGATTAATTGAAATGATCGACTCACTTACCCAGGTTTTGTATAGATTTTATACTTGAACATTATAACACCTACGTCTCATACGAACATACTTAGTCTCAAGAAGTGTTTTATTGTAACCCACTCCAACACCTTCCACCCAGTCTCGAGTTTTAGCAAAGCGTACAGTTGCAGCATTTACACAAAGTACTTGAGAATAAAATACAGCGAACTGAGTTTCTTTCAACCTCGTCTGATATTTTCTCATTCGTAATTATCATTATAATTATTACAAAACCCGGCGCTGCTTTCTATGTATAATCGTAAATTGCTGAGTGTTTCATTTAATTCCATAATGATTTCATTGTAATTTCTCAAGTCAGCAGCCTCAGCATTTTCATCGACTAAACTTCAGCATGATATGCGTCTAAACATTCGAAGAATATTGTTAGGAAGTGAGGGTGGAGAAATTTAGTGATTCAGCAATTCATACTTTGTAAATATTACTTTGGTTGATTTCTCTATTTGTACAGATTTACTAGATTACTCAATTTATTAAAAGATTTGATTTTCTAAGTATTCTAATCCCATCGTATTGCTTACTAATGATGATGATGCATATTTCTGAGCAAAAAAAGAGTTCCCAGACAACCCCCAGTGCATGTAATCGTGGCCAGTCATTTACACAACACATTTTGAGTAGTTAAAGTATTGAAAAGTACAATAGAAATAACGCAACAATGGCCACAACTATTTAAGAAGAGAAAAATCCAAATAATAATACTAATAATTAATCCTTTAGCAGTGGGGAAAAGTAACTCACACAGCCAATAATTTAAACTTAAATTGTTGTCAAGTTATTTGCCCTCACAAACGGACGTAAACCAAATTTAAGTAGGTACATATGTCTATCTCTCTATCTATATTCTATTATATTAAGGTGGTGTTTTTCAACTTTATAGGTAGTTATATAAAGCAAATTAGGTATGTAAATATTCATTTTATTATTGTTAGGTACACGAGTTATTCACTTTGGCACTCCCCTCCACCCCCGGCCTGTGTCAAGCTCTTACATTAATCTGCCAGAACATCAAGATAGTAAAATAGAAATGTTCTCCTTCCCCTTGAATAATGGCACATAATTCGTAGCGAAAAGTTTAAATCCTTACACAAACTTTACTCGTGTCACACATTGCTTCACTTGTGTCACACATTGCTTCACTCTTGTCACACGTTGCGAAGTGTAAGAAATTATTTTCCAGTCAAGTTAGACATTTGCAATAGCGCGCATTAGGTAGATAGCAAAGTTTCTGTGTCTATACCTACCTACTTATTATTTGTCTTTTGTTATAGGTTCTATTTAATTGTCTTATGCCTCTAGTCACAAAGTACACCGAATTCCTATTTCATCATTCACTAATAGGCTTTTTAAAAAGGATCATTAGAAGCCAAACTTTTGCATAAGACATTTAGATGCATATATTTTTACTACAAAAGGCTTACATATAGGTACGATGAGGTTTCATGGTAGACTGTGTACGAAGCAATAATAACATTGATGTGATTTTTGATAAAAATTAAAATTAATATCAGTAAAGAGTTACCTAATAATGTCTTATGTATTATCTATGTACGCCTGGTACTTCGCGAGTGCTATCTCCTTAACGGTCATTCTTTTATCCATAAATCCGTAAGATACAAGTTACATTGTTGCTAAAATGCACTTACAGTGCTGCCAAAAAATCGGTTGTTTTTCCCCCGCCTCTCTAAACTATTGAGCGAAATGCTATTAAAAAAGGCGTACACTTAAATCCCCGCTGTTTTGCGACTGGCAGTTTCTTCAGAAATCCAGAAGAAATCCAAATAAATAATAATAATAAGGTCACCTCATCGTCCAATGACCCATGTAAACTGCTATTGACTCAAATTATAACTTTGTACCTAATATTTGTATTGTATTCTATCAGGGATGAAAACGAGAATGAGAAATTTCCATGGCCTAGGGGCAATTTTTGGTTTGCAGAGAAGGAAAATACGTATCGAAATTATCCACGGAAAAAATCACCCCGCGGTGATGTTCATTTGCTTCCTTTTTCAATCTTCTAATTAGTTGTAGAAGCTGTGTGTTTTATAATTCTGGAAACACATATCTTCTTCTATTCATTTGCCTTTTTTGAAACCTAGGTACTTGGGGGGTCGGCATTAGTCCCATTGTGATTTGTAATAATTCTGTTATCATATTCTATACCTAAAATAATTCTATACATATACCAAATATGTAAGAGATATGAAAAAGTAATTAACCTACTAAGAATAAGTACAAATTTAGGATTTGAAAAATATATTGCACATTGCATAAGCATAGAAATAGCAGGCGTTTATAAAACTTAACTTGTTAAAAGTTATACAAAAAACGTCTAGAAATATGAAAAAAATTGAAATCCGAGCAAAAAAATATTATTTGCAATATTAGAAATTTATCGGAAGTAATGTAATAATTTTATGTTCAACAGGTTAATAAATAAATATCCTGACTTACCATCTTGGCACTGACAGTCTATGCACCCATCAGGCGTGGTGACGAAGCCGCGTTTACACCGCAGCTTGCAGTTGACCAGGGGCGTACAGTGGGGGTAGGGGACCAGGAGGGGGGCTGAACCATCACAGACAGGGCAGCACTCCCCCGGCACATACTGGGGGTTCACACAGGGGACCTGGGGGAAGGGGGGGGGGACAAATGTTTGTTAGGTACGTTTATTTCCCGGTAGCTCAGTGGTAAAGGCGGCACTCTGTGAATCCAGAGATTCCAGAGGTCGTGGGTTCGAAACCCAGCCGGGACATGACAAGTTATCCTCCCATTTGGGATTTTTACCACATAATAATATGTCTTGGGCTTACTGCTGGAATAATGGGACTTTAATAGTCCTTATCGGGCAGTATAAATAAGGCGATATTATTATTATTTGAAAGGTTCTTGAAGCTGGACCGGTATAGTAAAACTGCTGATTATTTCGTTGGATCCAAAATGATACTACAGATTTTTCATAATTCTTGCTTGTTGTTGAATGGTTTGGTTAATAATAAATTATTGGTAGTTTTGTAGAAAAAGTTAATTGTACTTGAACCTAAACAATACAAGTCAGTCCTATTTTTTTCCATACAGAAATATTCTGTTTTGCATTTTCTTTTATTAATGTGGAGTCTACGAACTCCAAACCGTCTTGATTGATTTACTTGGGACCTCCAACCTGCATGTTACGAGTCCGCCCACAATAACTAAAGCAAATATTACAGTCAAGTGGAACCTGGATATAAGAGAAACCTCGATATGAGAAAAAAAATCTAGGTCCTATTTACCTCTCTACAAGAGATAATAACCTGTTTATAAGAGAAATTGGATATAAGAAAAACCTCGATATAAGAAAAAAAAGTTCTAGGTCCAATTTACCTCTCTATAAGAGATAATAACCCCTTTATAAGAGAAACCTTGATATAGGTCATATAGGAGATCACATTTTCGGTCTCTTGAGCTTTCTTATATCCAGCATCATTTTTACATTCCCTATCCTATATTTTATATTTATTGATGTCTTCTTAAAAAAATTGATGTGATGTTTACTGTGATCTATTGCAGCTGTAAATTTGTCTACTTGATTTTACCTTGTCTTTCATTTTATTATTTGATTTTGCTATTATCTTTACATTTATTTTTAACTACATTTTTTGACACTGTGATATAAGTATTTAATTTTATTGACATATTTTTTACCTTCATTGTTGTGTTTATGTATTGACATTTTTGTAAATAGAACTAGCTCCGTTAATAAACACCCGTTTACCGGGCTTATTATTATTTTATTTTTTATGGTCCGTGGTCACGTACCTCGCACATGGACGCCGTGCAATGCTTGCGGCCCCCCGGCTGACACGTGCAGTTGGTACAGGGGTCTGCAAAGTACGTGTCGCCCACGTGCACCAGCGTGCCATTCTCCAGCAGGCAGGATGAGATCTCGACGAGACCTGCCCCGCTCGTGGGCTCCAGATCTGAGGGCGCTGACTCCTCTGCAACACAGATGGGGACGTTATTTTATTTTATTTATGTACACTTTATTAATAGGACATATATTATGTATTATATACAACACAAATAATAACAAAAAATACAGTATAATAGAAAAAAAAAATAAAGAAAAAATAAGTAAACATATACATAATTATATACATAATATAATTATGTCCTAACCAAAGGGCGGGGTTATTGCCTTTGGCAATCTCTTCCACCCAACCCACTATAAGAGAGAGCAGGGCTTCACTGATTGATGTGAATTCTACAGTAGTCAGTACATTTTCGAGACAAAAGTAGTCAACTACATCTAGCGGTAGCGTGCTCGACTTGCACTCCAGGTGACCCGGGTTCGAATCCCGCTGGAGTCGGATTTTTTTCCGCTCTGGACTTTGAATGTCGGGGCCTACCCTACTCGGCTACAATCGTGAGGACAATTGGAGTAGTTTTAGTTGGGTACAGGCAGAGTGAAAGTTGAAGAAGAAGTATTTATATAGTTAGACCCTTTTTTATGTAACGAGGGTATGATAAATCTTGTTCTTGTTCCAGAAAGCACTCTCTCTCTCTCTCTCATTCTCATAATGTCCAAATTTCCTTTTTAACCGTGGCTGGTGTGACGGTTGAAAGGGAGATTTGGGGATTATGATAGTTAGCGTGCTTTCTGGATTGCGGGCCAGATCTTAAAAACACAAAACAGTGTCTGTCCCGGTAGCTCAGTGGTAAAGGCGGCACTCTGTGAATCCAGAGATTCCAGAGGTCGCGGGTTCGAAATCCAGCCGAGACATGACAAGTTATCATCCCATTTGGGATTTTTACCACATAATAATATGTCTTGGGCTTACTGCTGGAATAATGGGACTTTAATAGTCCTAATCGGGCAGTATAAATAAGGCGATATTATTATTATTGTGTGACGGTTGAAAGGGAGATTTGGGGATTATGATAGTTAGCGTGTGCTTTCTGGATCGCGGGCCACATGTTGAAAACACAAAACACACGAAGCCCACCAGAGGGCGCCACTCACCCAGACACACGGGGCAGCAGCGGCCCTGTCCGGTGCGGGTGCAAGACGTGGGCAGCTGCGGGCACTCCACCTTGGAGCAGAACTTGATGCCGCGTTCACACTTGCACTCCTCGCAGTCCGCGCTCAGCCACGAGGTGCCATTCTCGCAAGCCTCGTTCACATCTGCAACAGAGAGAAATCCACCGGTGAAAATCTTAACGAACTTCATCTGGTTGTTGCTTAAAGTCTCGAAATCATCTAAGCCATTCGAGAAGGCTCTTAATGATTAACTTGTGAAAGCTCCATTTACTAGTGGTTCTGTGAACTGTAAACCTCACACAGATTCCACAATCGCATTATAAAGGTTCAATCAATAAAGTAGAATAATCGTTTTCAATTTTCCCCAACACGGCCCCCATTTGGCGCCGAGTAGCTTAATGCGGCCCAAAAACTATATAGCTAAAATTTTAGGACCTCACTATACATGTATACTAAATTTCAACAATATTGAACAATCCGGTCGAGAGTTATCGCGGAACAAACAAACAAACAGAGCCTCACTTAGTGAGGGAGCGAAGCGACCTGTGTTTGGTTAATTACTTCCGAGAAATTTCTAATATTAGTAGGTATTCGGATTTATTTTTTCTCTGCACTTAAACTCTGTCACTCAACAGGCCCTTCATAATGGCATGAATCGTCTTTTTGATTTACGAGTATGATAATACTGAATTAAAAAAAAAAAATGCATCAGTAAATTAAACTTTATGGAGAAGTTTTTTTACGAGACATGACAGAAAAAAAGAAAAAGTTTTAACTATCTACCTATATGAGTCTCTAGTCTGAATTGGTTTAGTACCTACCTAATTCATTTAAATACATATATGAGTTATTAGATTTATAGTTTTTTTCTGCAAGGCAAACAAAAACTTCGGTAACAAAAACAAAAAAATCTGAAAGTCAAACAAAATGTTTGCGTAACATTTGCTGTCATGAGGAATTGATCTCAAGACCGCTTACTGAATTGACCAGTAATTGATAGGTAAATTTTAACACGATTTTTTTATGTGTAAATTATTGTATGAATAATAAATTCTGTAAATTATATAGTAGGTACGTAGGTAACATGGCTGCTAGTTGAGGTGAACACTACAGTGAGGCAGGAGGGACTTGATCACCACATTTCCAGCGAGAATTCCAAACTGAAATATTGCTCAACGCATTTCCCGTTGCCATAAAAATAAAAATGTTATTCTACGTAAAGTGAAAAGTTTTTTAGAAACGTATTGCGAAATTTGTTTTTAAAAAGAGAAGAAAAAATATTCCCTCAATAAAATGTTCTCTTTTTTTATGATTATTTTTACCAACGATCCCACTTTTATAAAAAAGATGTTGTAAAGTTTATTTCATACAGCGTGTTTGTTTAAAACGCCTCGAGTATGTTATGTTTTGTTTTTACTATCTTAATGAATCGTAACTACAAAAAAATGCGAAATTATACATACATAGGTCACCTTATACAACCTATTTGGAAAAATACATTCAGGAAAATCTTTTCTTTTTTTTAATTTAAGAAATTTGGATTATTTTAATGTTGCGTATATGTAATATGCAGAGTTCTATGAACATAATTTACATAATGAATGAGTTATGAATTCATCACAAGTTCTACTAAATACATAATAATATAATTTACAAGACCGACAGCAAATTATTGAACCGCCCTGTATACTAGGAGAGAGCCGAGAACATTTCTATTAAAAACAAAGGAAAAAAGGGAAAGCAGACTTTTCAAAAAAAAAAAAAGTTTTGAGGATGTAAAAGCAAATTAATTTTCTCTAGTGACAGAAACAGTACAAAACAGTTAGCTTTTAGTCCTGTGGGTGGTTCGACGGCTGGCAAGGTCAGAATGTCTGAAGGTCTCTAAACAGGGACTAGTTCAGTCTATTTGGGATAATTTTTGCAGGCACTAGTCCAATGAACCCGATACGCAAATAGCAAACAAAACCGAACCCAAGAACAAGGACCACAGAGTAAAAATACATAGTGAGATCGGGAGAATTCCCACTCTCCCGATCTCACCCCATTAAAAACAACCCCTCGTTGAACCAAGGTAATTTAAGCAGGGAATAAGTGGACCTATAGTCTTACTGGTATTTTATAAACACAGAATAGGTACACCTATATAATCTGTCTGGGGTTTTATAAACAGGAAGTAGACCTACATATACTCTGACAGGGGTTTTGTAAACAGGGAGTAGACCTATAGTCTGACAGCTGACTGGAGTTTTACAAACTGGGAGTAGACCTTTAGTCCAGACCTATAGTTGGTTCGCTAGGGCTGAACTTTCTGAACAAGCCGGTATATTCCATATTCCATCTCTGTGTCATGAAAATAAAATACTTGCTGAGAGACTGATGAGCAGAGAGCCTTGTAATCCCAGAAGGAATATTATTCTGACGAAAGTCAAAGCTCTAAACAAAGCCAAAGCGCTACTATAGAGTACTTTTGTTTAAAAGGGTTCAAGCACCCGCGATAAAGAATAAGGCGGCGGGCGGGCGCCTTGAATAATATCCCGTCAGCTACGTCAAGCAGAAAGCATAATCCAAGCACTTCATAATGTACAAGCGAGACACTAGTGGCTTACATAGGATGGGTTGAGAACAATAAACTTTCTGGGAACTTAACTTTTTGGCTCTGAATATTTTATGATAAATGTTCTTAATAGATTTTGTAATGGAACATTATGTTCAATACGGTGAGTGAAATTCTCTTTAGTCCTGCCTCAGGTTCTTTATAATGATTAGGTCTTGCTACATTGACTTCGAGTTGGTTCTTCATACACAAAAGTTACAACCATTAAAAGAAAAAAAAAAAGAAAAAAAACAAACAAACAAAATTAGGAATGGTTTGGGGGTAGTACGTTTTATCATGTCAATAGGTTACTAGCTAGGAATACGTCAGCGTGGGTTCAAAACTGTCTTAACGTAAGTATTGAACTTGTAATAATAATAATAATAATAATAATAATAATAATAATGAAATAGATCGAATGACACACAATATTCTTTAACGGCAGTTTAAAGATTTGTACAGTTAAGTCCGGCAGGTGAAGAATACATGATGATGGCATTTCGGCCCAACCCAAACTGGGTGAGGTTAATGTGGGTAGCAGGTATGTGAGTTTCCTGTGAATGGAGGGTGACACCCCCGTCGTGATATGACCATGCAGATGAATGCCACTTTGAACCAAAATAATAAAAAAAAATTAAGCGACATTTTTACACAAGAGTTTCATTAATAATTATTTGTCAATTTATTATCTAGGAATACCAAAATTGGGAAAATTCATTTCCTAGTCCTACATAGAAAACCACAAAGACGCACTGAAGACTCAATTTTCTTTGAATCAACACCTCGGCCGAGGTGTGAAGAACGCCTATACAAACAAAGAGACAGCCCGGCAGAGTGTAAGGTTACGCAAAACATAGTTCCCATGCATTTCATGTACTTTCAGCCAGCGAAAAGTGCAATATGAATTTCAAAAATCGCGATTTTTATTGCAGAAATGGGCTCTACGCTGAAAAATAAGTTGATTTGACTCTTTGTTTGACTTCCGAGGCCACCGGGAACCCTATTTTCGAGACCCCCCAACAATCGTGAAAGACATGAAAAGATTCATAATTTTTTTTTTTTTCCGTTTTTTTTTTTCATACGGATACTTTGAGACCCGACTTCGTGTCTTTAACTTGGCACTGAAGATTAAGTGAGGTGTCTAAAGTGATCAAGATATAATGGAGATGAGCCCGGACCAAAAAAAAATTCTAAATTATAAGCGGGCGGCCCATTTGGGCGGCCTCGGGTTTTGGGAGCCCAAATCGGGAATTGAAGGATAATACTAATCTTAAGTGGTATCAAATGAAAGATCTTGATGAGCAGATACCAAATTTATTGATTTTATTCCTTCATCCGGTCCACTGGTTGGCACCTGGTGGCCTTTTCATTTTCTTTGGCGGGTAGGTACCTTCGAATCCTTAGCTTAGTGGTCAGATCTTGGCCAGTATGTATTTTTTGAGATGACCTCGCTCTCTCACTGCAAAATTTTAATGTTTAAGTTTCCAAGTATTAATTTAGTTAGTTAATTTTCCGTCCGTTTCTTTGGAAGATAACTTTGTCTATCGGTAGCATGCTCGACATAACACCCAGTCAGCATGGGTTCGAATCCTGGCGGGGACGAAATTTTTTAGCTCTATATTTTCAATTTGGGCTTAACGTTGTTTTGTTTTTCCGATCTTTATATTTGATCTTCAAGACGACCCCATTACCCTCGCGAGGAAAATTTTAGTAGTTGCAGAATTGGGCAATGACCTGTGGCGGCATTACGAGATTGATTTTGGACAATCCTGGTTGGATGGAGATAAAATATGATGAATTAGCTCTCATAATGTCGATGCTACTCACTAAAAGTTGTGACAAAGTAGTGACTTTGGCCAAGTGGGTAGCATACTAGGCTTGCACGCATGATGAATTGGGTTCGATCTCCTTCAGGGAAGTTTTTTTTCTCTGTCCATTATGTCCGGGGTACACTCATACCTCGTGAGGTATTGATAAGGGACGTCACCACCGAGTTCTCTCCCGCTCATGGTTTTATGAACACCAAATTGTCTCCCGTCGCGTCGCTTGCATTTTTACCTGAATTTATACCTACATAGTTTAGGCCTAGCATAAAAATTGTAATCGAAACACCTAGGAATCATTGATATAGACCTGAGGCATGGCCTTCTATGTATTTTTCCTAACCCTATGATAAACCCAAGGCATGGCCTTCTATATATTTACCTAACCCTACTATAAACCCGAGGCATTGCCTTCTATGTATTATCCCTAACCCTACTATATTCCTGAGGCATGGCCTTCTATGTATTTTACCTAACTCTACTATACACTGAGGGCATTGCCTTTCATTAGTTAGATATTTAAAAGATTTCCTTATAAAAGGCCGATTCTTATATAAAAATGATAATTTTATAGTTTTCATTTTCTTAAATACCTAATGTAAAAGAGCATGGTCTTATTTCCGGTAGAGATACTCGTGGTGACCCCTGCAACAAGCCGGAGAGAATTCGGGTAAGAAAAGGTCAACGGGAGAGAACTCATTACCTCACCTTGATAAGGTGATTACAAATTAATTTCTTTGGCATTTGTAAATCCAGGTGTTTTAGTGTCCCTCATAGGAGGCTCCGAGGTCTGTTTAGCATTGAAAGATAAACCTAATCATGTTGAGTATAGATTCAAAAGGTCTTGCATTGCAAATTTATATATTATTATTATTTACTAACTTTAGGAACTCAGGGGGCTAAATCTGTGATCCAAATATATATTGACCTTAGATAAATTAAATACGTCCTGCTAAAACTATATCTTAAAAAAAGACAACTTGGTACATTCACATTTTCCCAGCTTATTTACTTTTGTTATTCATAATGTTTCAGTAGTGTATGAACCTGTACTTTCATACAAAAAGAACTGATATCTCCCCAAAAACACCACTTCGTGGTTAAAAAAAGAAGAACGCCTCACTCAAAAGAATGATTATAATTAGCTAAAAATAAATGATATCAAATTGAGAACACCTTACCACCTACCTTTCTTTCTATATCTCTGCACTCCTCTCTGAATTTATTCCTCTTATGTTTATCTTTCTTTATCCTTTCTAGGGGTCATCCCAAACTTGATTTCTCTTTAAATTTACTTGTTGCACGGCAATAAAAAATGGCGGTCGCGGTGTAATTTTCTCGATTCAAATCAAATAAGTTCAGAAAAATTATACTCCGACCGCCATTTTTTATTGCCGTGCAACAAGTAAATTTAAAGAGAAATCAAGTTTGGGATGACCCCTAGAAAGGATAAAGAAAGATAAACATAAGAGGAATAAATTCAGAGAGGAGTGCAGAGATATAGAAAGAAAGGTAGGTGGTAAGGTGTTCTCAATTTGATATCATTTATTTTTAGCTAATTATAATCATTCTTTTGAGTGAGGCGTTCTTCTTTTTTTAACCACGAAGTGGTGTTTTTGGGGAGATTTCCTATACATCAAGAATATGAATTATCAATGGCACTTCTTATTTCCGCTTTCTCTAGCTACGTTCTTCTTCAATAATTTATTCTCCTTCATCCTTTTCTTAATCTTTTCCTTTTCCTTCTTGTAAAACAACAGGAGAGAGAAAGTCCTTAAAATATTTAGTAGCCCCCTGTTCTAATGTTTCCTTATGAAAATAAATTTCATGCTTAAAAATAACTTCTACGGTGAAATTCATAAAACGAACTAGAGTAAAATAACGATTCAAGGCGGGCTTTGAATCTAAAATAATATAATAGTCATTGCTGATGATGATTTACTACTTGCTACGGTAATTTCAGGCAACTGGCTGGACAGTAAGGCAGAATTTATAAAACAGGATTACAACAAAATCAGACAGTCCCTCAAGTTAGAGTTTCAACAGCGCACGATAGTCCGACCTGAGGAACGTTCTGCCATATCTTTTTTTTTTTTACTATATTTTATAATTTGGCTGAAAGTTTAAAATTAGAAATATATTATGTTTTAGAAAGTCTGTCCCGATAGCTCAATGGTAAAGGTGGCACTCTGTGAATCCAGATGTTCCAGAGGTCGTGGGTTCGAAACCCAGCCGGGACATGACAAGTTATCCTCCCATTTGAGATTTTTACCACATAATAATAATAATAATATGTCTTGGGCTTACTGCTGGAATAATGGGACTTTAATAGTCCTAATCGGGCAGTACAAATAAGGTAATTATTGTATATTACTTACCTTTGGATACACACTCGTAGATGGGGCAGCAGGTGCCCGGGGCATTGTCGCCCACCCTCACCACCCTGGCTATCTCCTGCTGCGAGCAGCTGGGGTGGGCGCATGAGGAGGGGAGGCATTGGCACCCCAGGCTGGTGCCACAGCAGTCCACCCGGGTGCCAGCTGGTGGGGAGCTGGTAGGAGTCCGCCGGACATTGGGCGTCCTCCTTAGGGCAGACGACTTCACTGCAGTTGGTGCCTGAGAGAGAGGAATTTTATCATGCTAGAATCACTAAATAATGATATGGAGGGGTGAGAAACATAGTGGTGTAAGTTCAAAAAAATCGCTTATAAAATGGGTACTTACTCCAGTATTTTTCTGAAAAGAACTCGGCCTGGGGAGTTAGTTTTTAACATGAACCCATTTTTAATTTTTTTTGGACTTACACCACTATGTTTCTCACCCCTCCATATGTTGTTGTTCTTGTAGCCAGCTTGGCTACAGCTGGAGGGGTGAGTGATGGTCTCCAGCCAACTTTATTTCAAAGTTGGCTCGTCCTGAACCACATATTTCTATGTGCGATCAACCATCATGAGGACTTGGACTTTTCTTTATCAAACCATCAAACCCTTAGGAAACTGCAAGCTAGCCTGGCTTGTAAGGGTTGGCTAGTCTGTTCTCTGTTTATAGTCCTCTAGCGGGACACTGGTCTTCTCCCTGTTTAACGTCCCCCAGCCAGACTAATGATATAATTATAAGTTATGCATTTGTCTCATCATCACAAGAAGATTCATAACATTTTCAATTTATAAATGTAGGTTAGTTTAAAGTTAAAAATAAATATCTTTATGGAAACTCTTAATACAAGAAGATTCTTTTCTGTATATCACCACTTGGCCTTGGTAGATTTTCAACAGAAGAAAAGCTAAAATGAAACTGCTAAATCCACTTTTTGTGAACGTATGTTTCCTTGGGGAAATTAGAGGCCTAGCTTTAGGGAGTCGAGATGAATGGGGAATGAAAATTAAACACTGTTTTATTTTTAATTTTCCAATGGAGTATTTATAAATATTCCAATGCCTTCGTTTCTTCGCGATAAAAATGGAAAAAAAGCTTTTTTCTGCAATAATGGAATCAGCTTTTTTAATGTAGGCAAAAGACGTCGCCGTCGTGTTGTTCTATTGAAAGTGTATAGGTATTGTTTAGTTTTAATCTTCACTAAGTCGGCTGAAGACTTTGTTTGCTAAATCCTCTTAGTTTTCTATTTTTTATTTCAAGAGGTATTTTAATCTTCTTGTTATCTTTCTAGCTGCAGACTAAACAGTGTCTACCTTTGTATATTTTTATACTGAGCTGTTTTTTTCTTTCATCGTCTGTCTCTTCAGTCAGCCTCTAGCTTCTATGTGAAGTCCATTATGGGATTACTCTCTTTGTTCTTCGTCGCTACTGTGAGTAAATAACTCGCTCTCTTTGGTTCTGCTATGACAAAAGACCGGATAGGCTGTTCAGATGAGAATTCTTCACATTTTTCATCTCGAAATTTCCCCAGACTTCAGTTGAGGTTTAATGAAAACTTAACCTCGAGCAAATTTATTTTGTGACTTCTCAAGTTGCTGCAGTAGAAACAACAACAAGAAAGTTTGTTGTTTTTGTCCTAGATTCGACGCGACGTAGGCTATTTCGAGTTGTTTTGTTTTCTACCCGAGTTAGTAAGTACGAGTTTCAGTGGTTTACGTTTAGCTATCCAGGTTGAGGTAGAAGCTATAAGCTCATCATAATTTATCATCATTAGTTTCAATAATTTGATTGGTTGGCAGCGACATGTATGATGTTTTTATGATGAAGCTAGTACCCGTGCATAGGCCGATCAGTGCAGGTATTTTTTTTTTTTTTTTTTTTTTTTTTTCGTGTAAAAGATGACAGTTTTACAACCCTTTTTATTTTGTTGTATATGCAACAGTAGGAATTGTAAAAGCTTGTGGACTTTCAGATGGGCGAGAAGTGACACAATACTTCCCATTTAAAGGCTGGATCAACACGAGCGCACCGAAGGTGTCCCTTGAAAACAAATGTAACCAAATTCTGAATACAATTTTTGCTGTCTCTAGGATCAATCTGGGACCTTCGTCAGCTAGCACTAGTATACATATAGAGATAGAGCCCTCACCTGGCAGAACTGTATAGAGCCCTCACCTGACACTAGTGTATAGAGATAGAGCCCTCACCTGGTTTGTTCAGACAATCATACATGTCGCAGCAGTCCCCCGGCACCTTGGTCGCTGTCTTCACCAGATGCAGCTGCTGGTGATCATAGCAGGTGGGCGGGGCCTTGCACAGGCTGGGGTCACAGGAGCACGTGCCGGCCTGCAGGCTCGAGTCACTGGGACATGCCAGGCTGGGGCCCTCGCAGTCCAGACGACCCTGTGCAGATTTCCAGTCATCTGTGGACAGAAGAGAGAATGGTTTTTGTAGGATAAAGAATGCTTTCTAGAACCAAGAGAAAATCTTTTTAATAATAAAAGTTTAAGTTAAGTTATCATATTAATTATCGAATTTTAAAAATATCCGCAAACCAAAATTTCAGGAGAGGAGAAACTCCTGCAGGGGAAACTATGGATGGAAATTCTACTCATTCGCCATCTATTCGAATCAAAACCCAGCACGCTATCGCTAGAAATGCACAAGAGACAAAAAATTTAGCATAAGAATAAAATTGCAATACGAAGCTAATTGAGTTTGATCTCGTAAAATAAAGTAGCTCTCGAAAATCACAACTCACAGTTTATATCCACGGAGGTGCTCTCTGTAGACAATTTGTTCCACCCCATCGACTAGCAGAAAACCCATAAAATGTTGGAAAAGAAAGAGAAAGAGTTGGAGAGGAGAGAGGAGGAGGGGGGAGGTGGAGGAGGCACTCATGTGAGGGGTTCAAGAGGGAGAGCAAATCACAAAGTAATGAACGTGGGGGGGGGGGGGGGGGGGAAACTTTTCGCAAATTCAGACGTGACATTCATGCCAAACCAACTGCAACGGAAAAAGAAATAGAGAGAGAGATAGGTCAGGAAGAGGACGAAGTAACACACTGTGGAAGGTATGAGAGAAAGGGGTAAAGCATAGGAAGGAAGAGAAAGATGTGTAGAAAAAACAGAGATCCGAATAAGAGAGGGGAAAGTAGGTGAAGAATTTGAGGCAGGGAGAGGAAGATAAAAAAAAGAGTAATGAAAATATTTCTTGCAAAGCTCTAAACAGAAGACAGGTGATGAGTGGCGGACGGCTGTTAGATAAGAGGGGAGAGGAACTTGTTGTGGTGTGTTGATATGTATGTATGATTTTGTTTGTGGTAAAACACAAGGCCTCTTCACATTTTTCTTGGGTAGCCCAGCATTACAAGAGCCTCCTTACTTTTCAAATGATTCTATTACATTTATTTTTTTTACTCTGGTATGCCGCCATGGTCGTTACTCAAATAAGAAACTACTCATTTTTCCTCACGAGGTATGGACCCTTCCACCCAAAACCGAATCACCAAGTACATAGCGAAAAATTCCTGCCCCGCTGGAATCGAACTCATTGAGGGAAGTTCATTGCAATAAATTTCGGTGAGCTAAGACATACCGTTCTCGAGAGACAGGGTCGGCCGTCCTGGCTAATATTCCTATTTTCTAACCTATAGCTCGTTAACCGTCAAGTTTCGAAGATAACTCTTTGTTGATGTTTTCAATCCTTTTATTGAGGACTTTCGAAACGATGTACAGACAACTTTAATCGTGATGCGCGATTATTTTTAATCAACCTCCGGCACTGTTTGTCAGGCAAGCAGGCATGTTTGTCCCTGGCTGACCTGCCAGGGGGGGGGGGGGGGGGGGCTCCACTTTGTGTCCCTGGAGGTGATGAGATGGTGGCAGTCTGCATAATTATGACTTACTCTACTCAGGACAGACTACAGGGTGGTCCAGAAATGGATGCCATGGTGGTAACGAGAGTATTGATTAAAAGTAGACTCATAAGCATACATAAGTCAGTCCCGGTAGCTCAGTGGTGAAGGCGTCTGTCTGGTAACCAAGAGGTCATGGGTTCAAAATCCAGACGGGACAAGAAAAGTTATCGTCCCATTAAGGATTTTGACTATATGGTCTTGTGCTTACTTCTGGAATAATGGGACTCATTGTTCCAGAAGTCTGTCCCGGTAGCTCAGTTGGTAAAGGCGGCACTCTGTGAATCCACAGGTTCCAGAGGTCGTGGGTTCGAAACAGCGGACATGCAAGTTATCCTCCTACTTGGGATTTTACCACATAATAATATGTCTTGGGCTTACTGCTGGAATAATGGACTTTAATAGTCCTTATCGGGCAGTATAAATAAGGTGATATTATTATTATTATTAGCCCTAGTCTTGCACAATAGTAAGGCGATATTATATTATTATTATTATTATCATTAAGAAAGTATAACCTTGACTAATAGTAATATTCAACGTGGCAGTTATTATTGCTTCCCTTTTATTATTTTCTGAGAAGAAATATTCCGAAGTAGGATTTATAAATTCCGCCCTTTGTACAGAGTAATGTTTTCTTTGCTTTTCTCATGTCATGTTTTCCAATTATTTTTCTCACTATCATAAGAGATTATTACTTATTATTCTCATTAATTTTTACTTATTATTCTTATTATCCATCCTTTGTTTGACCCTACCTTGCTCAGCTGGGTGAAGTCAATCTGAAGACTAATTTTTACATAACATTGAAAAGTGATGGTAACTTAAAATCTTCCCTTGAAAAAATGGATATCTACTCGTATGTGACATGACAATCATGATTATCTGGCATTGTGAATAACTCTATGTATACGTAATATATTTACATACGTCTTGCTCGGACACAAGGGAACACCTGATTTATTTTAATAGTAATCCAGTAGCCCGTTCCAGAAACACTCTCCACTCTCCAAATACCCGAATCTCTGTTTCAATCGTTACACAATGCACTCTGATTGGTTATTGCGTTCAAATTAACAAATCAGAGCGTGCTGTGTCACAGTTGAAAGGGAGATTTGGGGATTAAAGAGAGTGAGAGTGCTTTCTGGAACAAGGACCAGGCCCACCCTGTAGTTTCTAGACTGCATGATGGAGGCAGTCTGTTTATGTGATGAACTAGATGGGACGTGTTATGAGTGACATAGGAGGTGCTAAGAGAAATGTTGTATATGAAAACTTTGACCTCAAAAAGCAGGCTAAAGAGTTGAGAAGAAAAATACGGGAAACTTTACTTGACATAATAATATGAGCAATAAACGACTTCACTAGCTTGATTGTTAAGGCCGCGTGCTAGCAACCTAGAGGTCGGTGGTACGAGTTTCAAGTGCGGTGAGTTTTAGTGACTCACCGAGTTACTCAAAACCAGAGTTTTAGTGAGGCTGTTGTATGACTCAACGAGTTACTCAAAACCAGAGTTTTAGTGAGGCTGTTGTATGACTCAACGAGTTACTCAAAACCAGAGTTTTAGTGAGGCTGTTGTGTGACTCAACGAGTTACTCAAAACCAGAGTTTCAGTCAGGCTGTTGTATGACTCACCGAGTTACTCAAAACCAGAGTTTTAGTGAGGCTGTTGTATGACTCACCGAGTTACTCAAAACCAGAGTTTTAGTGAGGCTGTTGTATGACTCACCGAGTTACTCAAAACCAGAGTTTTAGTGAGGTTGTTGTATGACTCACCGAGTTACTCAAAACCAGAATTTTAGTGAGGCTGTTGTATGACTCATCCAGTTATTCGGAACCAGTGTCCTGCCCTACAATCCCTACATTCTAGTACAGGAATTGATATTTGAGGAATTGCTGATCGAGTGGTCTAAAGAGGCTACTGGAAAATCATTGGTTCGAATCTTAAACACATTAAAAATTCCTCATAGATGAAAATGTTAACATACAGTCTCAGGAAGCAGTCTTCTATCTGGTTCAAGAAATATTATTTGGTGAGAAAGGATTTTTAAAACCATAGGTGCAGGCTCAATTAGGTACATTTTGTGACTTAGGCAAGCACTGTCTATTTCTTCCTCAAAACTGTCCTTTTTACCCTCTTTTTTCCCTGTTTCTTGCTTAATGTCTCTGTTCAAAGTTCTCGTTTTTTTTTCTAATTTGGAAACCTTTTCTAAATCTGTTTCCTAAGCGTTCCATTAAAACGTTTCACTTCTAATTCTAGGTAGGTACATATTGGACTTCCACCTTTCTGTGCTGTGTGCTGTGTTGGGGTGGAAAGTGCAAGTACTACTGTTGACTGAGCCAGGGTAGGGGAGGCAAGCATTTTCTCTTTTTGCTGAATAGCGGAAGCTAAGCAATGTCATAATGGAGTGGGAGCCTTTTTAATTTCCGGCCCGGGTGTAAGTCTGCTGCAGTGGCTGTAATGCAAGTATCCTCAGACAACGTGGAGTCTGGGGCCCCAGGAAAGCGCAGCGTTTATGATGAGTCAAGCACTCATACGCTGTACTGCCCATGAATGTGGTAGGTTAAATTTAGTAATTTGTGGAACTTAGGAGCTCATTCCCCATGGAAATCTAGTTATCTATATCTAGATGAAGAAAAAAACACTGCCAATTATGGACACAATACTTCCTCGTGATTGTTTCACATTGTGTACACGTGCGAATTTTGAGTTTTTATACTAAATTACTTGTATTTCCGAAACGGCTCAACCGATTTTCTTCAAATTTATTTTATATGGTAGAAAACCGTTTTTTCTACATTCTAGATTCTACAAAAAATTCTGTATCGGCAAGTTGTGGTTCTTATTTTTTGATTTTATTGTCCAAAATTTCGGATTTTCTTAAATATCACAGTCAAATTATAATTAATTTAAATATAAATATAATTAACCTATGTAAAACAATAATATGCATATTCTTACAAAATTTCATCAAAATCGGGTGTACCGTTCACGAGATATAAGCATTTAAGTAAAAAGTTAGTGGTCAGGCGCATGGTCTCTTTCACCCCGAGCCGCTAGTACGAATTCGATGAATTTAAAATGGGACCATCTACAGAATGTCTTCTAGATGTGTACAAAATTTCATCAAAATTGGTCGAGTAGTTTCCGAGATTTGCGCGTTACAAGGAATCGTTTTAACAGACAGACAGACCGACAGACGGACACAAAACCAAATTTGCTCAGGAGGTTATGAAACGTCCAGAAATATGAAAAAAATTGAAATCGGAGCAAAAAAATATTTTTTTTTACAAAAACGAACACAATACTTCCGATTTCTAATATTAGAAATTTCTCGGAAGTAATATAGTTTTAACAGACGATTCTGAAAGTAGATTTTCCATATAACTATTGAAAAAATTATGAGTCTGATTTGGAGACTATGAAACAGAAAAGAAGCAGGCTGGGTGTGGATCATGAAATTATCAACGGAAATAATAAAACAGTCAGATCTGCATTCATTATAAAAAGAAGAAACCCATCACACTTCTCATTCTATCATAAAAAAGATAAAGAAAAAAAAACCTCAGTGTTACAATAAATAAAACTATTTTGTAATAGAAAACATAATTCTAGTCTTCTCAGATCTAGATAATCCAATTCCTTCCTAGTCACTGGTACTGGTACCTACATGGCATATCTAATCATATTTCACTCCAGGATAATGGGGAAGGTGCACATTTTTTTTATCCTCATTTTCAGTCTTCCTGGAAGAAAAGTAATTCGATATTTCTTTTCTTTTTTTATGACATTTTTATGAACGAAATATATAAAGAGATATTTTTCTTTTGGTCTTCATTTGAAAACTTCTGAGCAAATATAAAATATGTATTTTTTAATGAAATTGTCCTCGTTAACCAAAGAAAATATGTAAGACCGATTTCGCCTCTTCTTAATTGAAACATTGTATTTTTGAAAAGTGGCTTATCGATCCTACATGGTATAATTATGTGCCTATGTAGGTGTAATATTCATTCCAAAAAGAAATGCAGTCAACAGGACTAATGATCACAATATTAAGACACATTTTTCCTCGTAATAATCTTTATTTTTTATAGTAGGTGTATAAGGAGTGGGCCTGTAGGATTATCTACCCACAGTCAAAACAATGTTAAAAAATAAATTTTCTGGGAACAATGCAACCATCTTTCTTCTTCTCTCATTTCAGCAACAGACCCTTCCTCTTTCGCCTTAGACTTCTAAATTTAATAAAACATCCTTTTATTCTCGTTCTCTTCTCCTTCCTTTTTCTTTCAATATGACAAACGTAATAAAATTTCACATTTTCGGTATTAAACTAAATTTCCACCAGAAGGAATACTGAGATTAGGGAGATAAAGGACAAGAAAGAAAGGAATCCAGGACGAGAAATCATCTAGAACTTGACATTTTTCATCCCCCGCACATTTCTCATCCCAAGTGATACCTACTTACTAATAGCAGTAATAGGTAAGGGTACGTACGCATATCTACCTATACATAGATTTATATCATAGGAACAAGTACTTGTTTTCATTTAGAAATATTGCTATTGTTTTTTTCGTTGAAACCAGATAACGTACATAAAAACAAGAGAAAAATAAAAATTGATGGGAGAGAAGGCCTGAAAAATATAACAAGACATTCTAATTGATAAATGAAGGTCTACTCGTATTGTACACTTTTTTATAATAGATGATCCGAGCTACAAATCTGACCCTAATATAAAATTATCAATAGTAAAAAGAACAGTGAGATACCATGATTTCTGTCATGGTGGATACGGACGCTGTGTGTCATGCTGTTTGTTAGAGAGATAGATCAAGAGTAAATTAACTTTAAAGAATATAATAGATAAACTTGAAGCTTTAAAAAAAACTTTTGGCATAATAGGACAGCTTGTCTTACTTCGATAGTTTCACAAATCACAAACACAGAAATTAACATCAAAACCAACTTCTCAACAAAGGATAACATCGTCATTCGACCACGAATCACTTAGCTATTCTCCGTTTTGTGGAAAACTTTTACGAAGATCATCACAACCATTGTTCAAAATAATTTATGATATCGCTCTCTCCACTTTTCTACCCGGGGCATTTGAATTGCTAAAAACATAATGACACAACTCTATTTGTCAAAACAATTTAAAGTTATGGAAGTTTTGAAGCCACCGCAGAAAGCGACCTGTCAGGTTGCATTGAAATCCGATGATGTGCGTTGTCTACCTCACCTCTTCTACCGCAAACTTTTTGAACGACATGTTTCACCGGTGAGATATCAAATGCGGGACAGTGTATCGCTCCATCTCTCGCTTGGATGACTTTTTGATGAATGATATTTCCATGATTGTTTTCAAAGCCGGAACAAACGCACAATTGACAATTTTAAATGCCCGAGGTGTCGTGTGAGTTCTGCAAACGATTGGAACTTTACACATGTATGTATGTACAATTGTACATGGTGAATATACTTGAGTTATTATTATACAAACTTTCGTTCTGCTTCAATTATTCGTGTTAAGTTTCGGAGTATTTAAGAATCCCTAGAAGGTAAATGAAAATAATAAAGTAGAGAGAAGTAACATTTCAATTTGTTACCAAATAATTCATTAACCAGAAATAATACCTAAATAAGAATAAAATTCGTCCTTTAGTCGTTGAAACTACGTAATTTTTAGAAAATACACTGGTGTGAAATAAGTCGAATTCCGCCACTGGTAACTGAACGATAACAGTTCACAAAAATTCATATCAAATTTGTGATCAGCACCTCAAAAGCATTGGATATGATATGTCACAACTCTCATCTAGGATGAATAGTATTTATTTTATTTTTATTGTTTCATACATACACAATTACACACGCAATAATACTATTGCATTTACGTGTATGATACTTACAATATAATGCTAAAAATATACATACCTAATTACAACATAATTCAGATGAAAAAAAAAATAAGATTAACATAATATTTTTGCTACTAGAGCATCAGTAAACAATAATAATAATTATCCATGTCCAGGTCAAGCTGTAGAGAAATATAAAAAAGTTAGTCCAAGCAGAACTCTGCAAATTACAAGTAAATGGGGACGGGTTCCAAAAAGGTCAAGATATCAATTATCGAAGTAAATCCCGATTATTTTTTTATTCTAAAAAATCTTAAAGATCTTTAAAAAATCGTACATATGTGTATCTTGTAGATTTGAATTTGTATGAGTCCCTTGAATTTATGTAAGTAGGCTATGTGCGACACAGAAAAAAAAAACACTGCCAATTATGGACACAATACTTCCTCGTGATTGCTTCACATTGTAAACACGTGCCAATTTTGAGATTTTATAGAAAATTACTTGTATCTCCAAAACGGCTTAACCGATTTTCTTCAAATTTGTTTTATATGGTAGAATATTGTTTTTTCTACATTCTAAATTCCCCAAAAAATTCTGTATCGGCAAGTCGTGGTCCTTATTTTTTTTACTTTTTTGTCCAAAATTTCGGATTTTCTTAAATATCAGAGTCAAATTATAATTAATTTAAAAATATAAATAGCCTATGTAAAACTATAATATGCATATTTTTACAAAATTTCATCGAAATCGGGTGTACCGTTCACGAGATATAAGCGTTTAAGTAAAAAGTTAGTGGTCAGGCGCATGGCCTCTTTCACCCAGAACCGCTAGTACGAATTCGATGAATTTAAAATGGGACCATCTACAGAATGTCTCCTAGATGTGTGCAACGGATTTCATCAAAATCCGTTGAGTAAGTTTCGAGATTTGCGCGTTACAAGGAATCGTTTTAACAGACCGACAGAGCGACAGACCGACAGACGGACACAAAACCAAATTTACTCAGTAGGTTATGAAACGTCTAGAAATATGAAAAAAAATTGAAATCGGAGCAAAAAAATATTTTTTTTTACAAAAACGAACACAATACTTCCGATTTCTAATATTAGAAATTTCTCGGAAGTAATAGTTGTCTGATGCTTGCTAAAGGTACCTTCATAAAACCTAATATTTATTATTAAATTTCATCCACATTTAAGTACAATTGTACAATGTACATTGTACATGAATTGTATTAACTTTTTTTTTTTTTGAACTGACAGTTTTGGTATAATATCATGTGCAAATGAGGAATTCATCCTTCACTGTAACTACTACAGAGTTTCAGAAATTCCAAAAATCGAATTACAATTTTGAAATTTTACTAATTATGTTAAAGCCATCCATGTTTTGCCTATGAATACTGTGCTTTCACAAATAAAATTACAATAATATTAACTGTATAAAATTCAGACAAGTTTGAAATTTTAATGCAAGTAGGTACATATAAAAAGTTGGCAAGTGCTATAATTTCTACTGACCAAACTCTTAAAGATAAAATACAAAAGTAGATACATCAAAGCCGGGAACCCACTGAGTGCAACATTTTATTTCGAAACGTTTAGCAGCATTTTGTTTCGAAAATCGAATGTGAAGTGTTGCAAAGCGTTGCCAGTGCTATATTTCAGTCAGTGCTAGGAGGATGATACAGGAGGGCAGGAGGGTAGGAGCTAGGAAGATGATACAGGAGGGCAGGAGCTAGGAAGATGATACAGGAGGGCAGGAGCTAGGAAGATGATACAGGAGGGCAGGAGCTAGGAAGATGATACAGGAGGGCAGGAGCTAGGAGGATGATACAGGAGGACAGGAACTAGGAAGATGATACAGGAGGGCAGGAGCTAGGAAGATGATACAGGAGGGCAGGAACTAGGAAGATGATACAGAAGGGCAGGAGCTAGGAAGATGACACAGGAGGGCAGGAGCTAGAAAGATGATACAGGAGGGCAGGAGCTAGGAAGATGATACAGGAGGGCAGGAGCTAGGAAGATGATACAGGAGGGCAGGAGCTAGGAAGATGATACAGGAGGGCAGGAGCTAGGAAGATGATACAGGAGGACAAGAACTAGGAAGATGATACAGGAGGGCAGGAGCTAGGAAGATGATACAGGAGGGCAGGAACTAGGAAGATGATACAGGAGGGCAGGAGCTAGGAAGATGACACAGGAGGGCAGGAGCTAGGAAGATGATACAGGAGGGCAGGAGCTAGGAAGATGATACAGGAGGGCAGGAGCTAGGAAGATGATACAGGAGGGCAGGAGCTAGGAAGATGATACAGGAGGGCAGGAGCTAGGAAGATGATACAGGAGGGCAGGAGCTAGGAAGATGATACAGGTGTACCCGTCGGAAACTTGAGCAACAAATTCTTATCTCTGCACTTTCCAAAGCTATTAGTTTCATAGGAACATACGTTATATTTTAAAGAGCAAAACAAAAATAAAATATCATTATTTATTTAATATCTTTGGCTTACTTTTTTTCTTCGAGTTAGTTGAACTTTCTTCACTCGTATTTTACAAAACTTCTGCTGTTGAGAACTATTTTTTCCTCTGTTGGTGAAAACTTTAAATTATATGAGAGTAACTTATAGAACGCCCGATCATAAAACTAATGGTAAATTATTAAGCTTACATTTCCTTCTGGTCCTGTTCCCTTGCACATCTTCCTTCTCTCATCTCCCCATCTGTACCCTCCCGGACACCTTTGTAGTATCTTGTATTCTTTACGCCATCGCTTTCTCAATAACTCTCTTCTTTTAGAAGTTCAGCATAGCGCTTTCTATCTCCTCTACTTTCCAGTCCCTGGTAGAGAATTACTTTATTTTATTACTATTCCTATATCTCTATTCCTATAGTATATCTCTTTAATGTCCCAAAAGAGAGAGTAGAAGGTAAAAATATTATTCTAGCTCAACGGGGTGTATTCAAACATACTCGAGTGTTTTAAAACTTGAATACTGCTTGTTTCAGGCCGCACTTGTATTTTTGTTGTGTACTTACGAGTATTTTCTTATTTTCAGTAATTTTCAGCATCCCTGACAAAAAATGTCGCAGTATCAAAAAGCCATGAAGTACCTACCTACCTACTCAAAGTTTGACCAAGTTTTCCTTACAAAAATGCCACAAAGTGATCAAAGGAGAAGCCACAACTAAGAGAGGGGAAAAATTAAGAGATTTGTATAAGAGATGAGAATAGATCCATTAAAAATACTGGCAAAATATTGAGAGAGAGAGAGAGAGAGAGATACAATTCTGAGCAAAACTTATGGTTATCCTAAGTCATCAGCGTCGATGATATGTTGATTGTTGAATTAATCTATTATTATGATGATATAGTCTGGCAGGGGGACTTTAAACAGGGAGTAGACCAGCATTGGCTTGGTTCTGAGGGCCCTTGTCAATTATTCGCCTCCTTGTATAGACAGTGAGAGAAGTGCTGAATCATTACTCCACTGTCTGGCTACCATCGTTCACTATGAAGCCACCCTATGATGATATGTTGATCGCTGAAGTAAAGGAACTTCTTGAAAGATGCGACTGGGGATCTTGCGTCTCACAAATCTTGCGTCTTACAACCCATAGGAGAGGACATCCACTCACCCCATCAAAATTACATTGAAGACGCGGCCAGCCTTGGTCCGCGTGCCTCAGCCGTGTGACGTGAACGAAGGAATATCACCTTAGAACCCTCGTCTCGAATGACCTCGATGTTAACAACACACCACCCTGTATGAATGTGTGGGATTTTCCGGAAACAGAGCAGCATGAGTTCTGTGGGTTGCTTGTGCTGCTCTGATTTTCCCGCTGCAAACTTCCAGTCGGAAAATTTCAACAACGCGTTCTCTACCGTCTGGTGAAATTTCCGATGGAAAACCTGAGGGAGATTGCTCAACAGCTTTCCTAGTATAACACTGTGTAGAAAAAGTTCGATACTGTATTGAAATCTAGCATGGAGTATCTTAAGACGGAAGTGAAATCTAGCATGGAGTATCTTAAGACGGAAGTGAAATCTAGCATGGAGTATCTCAAGACGGAAGTAGGTATGTGTGTGAAAAATGTCGCCGGTCGGAGGAAATTTTTTGACGGTAGCGACAAGGTCGGTTCACAATGTAATTATTTCTATTGGTTGTATTGGTAGTTGTAGTTACATAGTTTATATTGAAAATATTTTTTCTTATATTGAAATTAGGTTAAAATTTAAATTATTAAGACACTGTCTTAACCTTTAAGGCAGAAGATTCTTAACCTCGAGATGGGACGAGTCTCAAAGTTGATGATAAATTTTACCAATGATGGTTTGAGTAATTTGGACAAAGGTAAATTATCAGTACATTTCTGTCTTGTACATTGAGTCCATTACATGTATTTCATTGATTTTTGTGCAATACATGATATCTATCAATACTTCTTACTCCCGTAATCTATATATTATACATCTATAAAAACGTGTCATGATTTCAAAATATTATATAGGGCGAGGAGGGGTGACTGCGCCCGGACAAGCCTCATAACATCTCAGAGATCATCTCTCCCCTCCTTACCCTACATCAGGGTTCTATTGTTAGAGCGGGTTCTATTGTACAAACTCACCGCGTGTGCTGTTTCCACCATCTATCAGAGCAGTTTCCAGTCCAGCGAAACAAACTCATCATTCACCACCGCTCTGTTTTAACCCGCGGTGGCATTCTTACCTGCTATTACGTCAGTCCCTAGTGGTCAAGGCGTCGCGTCGGTCTGGTTAGTATGAGCTCGCAGATTCGAAAGCCAGTAGGGACATGAGAAGTTATCTTCCCATTTGGGATGACCAAAATAATACATAGTCCAAGGTGAAAAGAGTGTTTTGGCAGTTTTTGTCCAATAAGTAGAAAGTATGCATTATTTCTCCTGAAGCAAGAGCATCTTTACAATCTTTGTGGGTAACGCAGCATTACATCACCTTTCCAAATATTTTCCTATTTATTTTATTATTATTTTTTGACATATTTTCCAGCAGAAAGGCAAAAAATCACGGATTTTTTACATCTTTTCCAGCAGTAAGCCAAATGGGAGGATGACTCAAATTAAAGTAATTAATAGTAATAATAATAATTAAATATTATATCCCAGAGAACAGGACAAATATCTATTATGGAGAACCATAATTAGTACATTTCATTTATCACCACTGAGCCTCTGAGGGCTGACGTTTTCTACTGAAATAACAGCTGATAAAAGTTTCCTTTTATTCTTTGCCAAAGGCTGCGAGGTCTTATCTTTCCCATTGGCTGGGAACAAGTGATGAGTTGCGATCTTCTGCCTCCCCTTCTCTTCCCGTTTCTTCTCCTCCTCTTATTCATCTATTTCTATTAATAAAATCTGTTCTATTATTCTATCTCTGCATCAACCCTTCTCCACCTTTCCATTATCAAATAGAGATCGGGAGTAAGAGAGATAGAGAGGGAAAAAGGTATAGAGCGAAGGAGAGAGAGAAAGGGAGAGCGGTGAATGTAGTGGTGTGCAATTTTTGAGATCGCACGTGTAGTCTAGCAATGGTTGTTTTAGGAATTTGATATGAAGAGTCAGTCGCTTATTTGAGAATCCAGATCGGAATCAATTGTAATGGAATCCAACTAATTTGGATTCTTGTAATGAGATAAAAAATAGGTTTACCATTGAAATAGTCGGTTTTTTAAGAAAGGATTTTAGACTTATCACCCTTCCAACAAAAAAAGCCTATGATAAAAGATGTTCTGTTAAGGCAAACTTCCAATCATTTCAGAAATTAAAAATAATACCTACTTATTATGGTACGGCCAGAACTCAAGTACATCACAACAGGCATATTCTTAGTCAAGCAGCTTTAAGCAAGCCCATTGTTCCTAACATCTCACATTAGCATCTTTTCTGTTAACTAGATTTCCTTCTTGTCACATCGTCCTTTCTTCTGCGGGCCTTTGTTTCAGCCTTTTATATTTCCGAGCCATTAGTTCTCGCATTGTTTCGCTGTAATTGTCAGCGCAAGGAAAAACACGATTATCCAAATGGAGCAGAGCAGACAATGGGGCCCCGGGCCCAACAATAGGGGCAAGAGCCATGTGACCTACATGACAAAGCCTTTGTGTGCAGTAAAATCTCTCTGCGCATGTCTACGTAAGATTTATTGTTTTTCGTGGAAAAATAAGAGACAGCGTTAAACAACAAAAGAATAATAGGAGCCAATGCATTTCTCAATTCCAGCAGTAAGTTCTATTAGTAGGTGGTTAGAAGGCTCAAGTCAGGACGTTAAAATCAAATAGAATCAATGGACATGAAAGGAGCCTAGAAATTGGATCTGGGCGTCCATATAATCCTCTCACCACCGTGATTTAGGTATCAATACCTACCTCACGGACACGTTATTATTATTGTTTTTATATAGGTCGTAAAAATTCCATCTGTGAGGATAAGAACATGTCCCGATTGGGATTCGAACCTGCGATCTCTATATGACCAAGCCGTCGATGTCTTGACAACCAAGCTAACCGAGACATGTCAAAGGCAAATTAATGTAATAGTAATAATAATAAAAATAATGAGACAAAGACAGATAACTTTTATTTAAAATCGTAATTAGGAACGACAAGGAAAAATAATAAGATTAATTGTGTTTTTCGTAGAAAAATAAGAGAAATATTTTGCGTAGAAAATATAAAGCGTAAAAAGGAAAACAAGAATAGGAATCAATACCCCAATTTTTACTCCGGTATCCTTGTGTCTACTGCTTTGGATCAAAATATCGTGAGTTTCAATTCAGATTGGGCAGAACTCGAAAAAATATGTCAGCGTCGATGACTCATTAGTTTTCTTTCTGTCACTAATGTTAAGCAATATCCAGCAATGCTAAGAAATTGGGACGTGGCTGGTGACCATTGAAATTTGAACCCCCGTGACACTGGTGAGCTTAATAAATAGAACGGATTAATAGTAGGCAATTTAACAGCGAATGGTGGCTAAAACCCTCTTTTCGGTATTACCTCTGCAGCTCATTAGGACTTTAAACCTGAAAAACATAACATGAAAAATTCAAGATAAGAGGATCTTCAACATCTCACTTCAATTTTGAGTTCCTTCCATAGTCCTGTTTACATTTTAATTGCACTTATTTCTTCTTGCTTAAATAGTTCTTTCCTTTTTATTTTGTTAATCAACAAAACTACAGAGTACTCTCTTACATTTTCTGAAATATATTATATACAAGTACATTAAAACATAAATATTCTGTTAAATACATCTAGCTCACAAAGAGTAACCCTGAACATATTTTCTTTTAGAAAACTGTTAAATAATTATACCAACTCAGCGTGGTATTTATTATTTTCTTTTTAATTACCCTGTTTTTTTCTTCTTCATAGAAATATGAGTACCATCAAGAGCACCCCCTATAGAATTGGAACAAAACAGTTCTAGTTTTCTCGTGAGGTATTTTTAAGAGATAAAGCCAAAGACATAGTGAGCTTATTTAAATTCCAAGTTGTACAGGGTGGTAGGTTGAATTTCAGAACTGGTTAATTTCTAGTTCACCATGAAGGGATAGTAAGGTATACGATTATTTGGATTAACTTCTTACAAGAAAACAGTTTATTCAGATAGCATCGTGTCAGGTTGATACAGTCAGTTCTTGAAGATCAGCTAGGTTAAGTATATTGGTGGATAACCTTCTGGTTCGAACCTCCGTAATACTGTCTTATGTGGGTAATGGGTTAAAAATTAGGGACAACACAGAAATATTTTTTAAACTTGGTTAACAGTATCTACAAGTTACTTTGATGATTAATTGATTATTTAAGTGCTCTAGTGAAGTCTAGTGCTCACCCAGGACATATCTTTCTTCTTTTTATCCCGCCATGAGTGAGAAATTCTTAATAAATTATTAAATAAATGTGTTTCTTTGTGTTATTATATCACAATTTTAGTGGGTAGCGCAGAATTATAGGACTTTCCCGTATCTTTAATATCCCAATATCTTATTTTTGCCTATAATTTCGCCACGTGAGAAGAATAACCACAAAAGCTATCAATAAATAATTGGACACCAGCAACACCTTAGCCCATCCTGAACAATAAGGATAACTATTCTCAGCACCCCCACACATCAGAGCTCTACGGCCGCTGACTCAGGTCCCCCCGACACATAGAAAGCTCCGACATACATTATTTAACTGGAAACACGGAAAGTGCCTCTATTCTCCAGGCTAGGAATGTGCTGGGAAACTTCATGTATGTGTGGCGTACCACAGAATGCTGGGTGGTTGTGCTAACTGGACGCCAAGTATGATAGATGCACGTAAGAGATACCAACTATTGCCGAATATTTCTTTGGTTTTCAAAGTTATTTAAAAAAAAGTTACAGATAAACTAAATTCAATTTTGACTTTTATTTTCTGGATATTTTTTCATGTAAAGATTTTTTATGGGTATCGAAGAATTAGCAAATTACCCATTTTTATTTAGTACAAAAAGTAGTCACCGTGGCAGAGTGAGTTAGCGCGCTAGGCATTGCACGCACGGTGACCTTGGTTCCATCCCCAGCGGGGCAGGATTTTTTCTGCTCTGTACTTGGGTGTTCGGGGTCCACTCATACCTCGTGAAGAAAAATGAGTAGCTGCTTTAATGTTAGCAGCGACCAGTGGCGGAATTATAGGCAAAAATAAGATATTGGGATATTAAAGATACGGGAAGGTCCTATAATTCTGCGCTACCCACTAAAATTGTGATATAATAACACAAAGAAACACATTGTTATTTAGTACAAAAAGATACAACAAAGTAGCTTTTTTTCAAAGCTGCTGAAATGCAAACCTAGGCTTAACCCAGTTTTATATTCCTTACACTGAGCCACGAAAACTAGTTGCTTATTACCCGTATCAGCACTGCGGAAGTATGCAATTGTATGCGCGCCGTGTTTCAAAGTAAATATGCAATGTGCAAGAAGTTTCGTTGTAATAGTATTAGATTCAGGGGGGAAGGTCCACTCTTTCTCTCTCTCGTTTCTTTAATTTCGGAATGTTTTTAAAAAATGAATTACTTAACTGTACACAATAGCAACTTTCAAATCAAACGATAAAATAGATTAAAAAAAAAAAAAAAAATCTGGTGTAAACATCACACGACTTTCCTTATCCCCCAAAAAAGAGTCGAATTCCGCCACTGGTGACTCAACGGTAACAGATAACTAAAAACCAATGCCAAATTCGTAATCAGCACTTCAAAATCATTGAATTTGATATGTCACAACCCCTATGTAGGATGAATAATAAAAAAGTTAGTCAAAGCGGGTCCCCCCCAAATACCGGTAAATTGGGGCCGAGTTCCAAAAAGTTCAAGATATCAAAAAAATGATCAGAATAGACCCCTATTATTTTTTTAATCTAAGAAAATGTTGTTCTCTAAAAAAATTTGTATCTTTAACCAATTTAAAGAAGCGGCGCTTGCGGCTAGCATTTGCGGCCCTGTGGCCGCAGAATGCGGCCGATTTCAACCAAAAGTTTCGTGGTTCGTCTGGTAATTAAATTAATTTGTGTACCAAATTTCAAGTTTCTAGCTTTTACCGTTCTTGAGATATCCTGTTTACAGACAGACAGACAGACAGACAGACAGACAGACAGACAGACAGACAGACAGACAGACAGACGCACGGACCAATGGCTGAAAACAACTTTTTTGGTATCCTGAGGCCATGATTCGTCCAGAAATGTGAAAAACTGGGTAGGTCAAATTTTCGACGAATACAATACTTTCCTTATTATAAGATAAGGAAAGTAAAAAACACAATGTACTATTTATTTTATCTACCTGTTGTAAAAAAAATGCCTCGTAATAAAGTAAAAAAAAGTTACAGTCTGACGTCCGCACCACTACCAGTACATTAATAACAGCATGAGTAAGGGTGTAAGATAGCACTTTAAGAGACTTAGTTCGTAAGCCATCGTATTATTAGGTCGTAGAGAGGGAGAGAGAGAGAGAGAGAGAAAGAAGGAGAGAGAGAGAGAGAAAGGGATCAGGAAGAAAGGAAAATAGAGAAGAAGGGAGAAAAGAAGAGATGGAGAAATAGAAATAGAGAGAAACAGAGAGACTACATCATGCTCAGGAAGAATGGCTACGCGTAAGTACCATAAAAAGTGAGAATAACTCTCTTTTCAAAGACACCATTTATTATCTTTTCATTTTTATTCCTGGCTAGATGGATGTACACTTTCTTCTCCCGAGCTTTGCAAACAGTTAAATCGGGTTCGACTCTGCACTTTGTCGAAAACTTCCGAACTTTGATTTTTAAATTATTTGGTCAACTAGTGCACCCTGAACTTCTATTGAGGTAGGTTCTTCTTTTCATAGCTTAATATAAGTTAGATCCTTTAAAATAAGTTTATAAAATAATAGGTCATAGTTCTGTCTATGGCAGAAAGCTTATCAAAATAAGAGGAGTAGTTTCTTAGAAGCTTTTATCATTAGCTTAGGAACAGAACCTTTGTAAAAATCCAAAATTGTTAATAAATAGATAACATGTTATATAGTGACCTGGAGTACGCATTACTATTCGATTTATTCCTACCAATACTTTTAGCTCAAGTAACAAAAAGGCTTTTGAGAACATAATTAAGTACAATGTATCACATAAGATTCATATTCTTGTATTGAAAAGAGATTCCGAAAGGTGAATATAAATCTCATCATGAGATACGTACATTGTATTGATCATAATCATATAGGCACCTCTTACATATACATAACAACATGTCATACCATCACAATGAAGTGAACAGAAGTATACAGGGTCAGCAGGGTCTATGTAATTGGACAATGATGTTGGCCAACACCACCTCACCGTACGCAAAATTTGAATTTTATTTGCGTGACAAGGTTTGAGTTTTTCTCCGAATATTGGCCCTCGGTCAAAAAGAAATTGGTATGTCAAAATGAAATAGAAAAACGTTCAATCATTTTCCATTCCACGTCGTGTTTTATTGCAATTCCATTCCGACGTACCGTGCTCTATCTCTTATACTGTCCAAATGGAACCTTTTCCTCTGAATTTTTTTCACTGGATTTTTTACGTGCGAATCTCGTTTTATTCTCATTTTTCCAACGAACAAGTTAGAAAGTCCTCCTTCTTTTCTATCTAGCAACAATTATTTTGTTGGAAATATTTGACCGGGATGGACATCGAACCCGTACAATAGAATGTATGGGAAATAAATGTGTGTTTTTTTCTGTTCATGCCTTTGAATTGTTTTGATAGTAACATATGTCACACGGGTATTATAATATTCACAGATTAGAATATTGTGCAGCTAGACTCAGTATATTCTTCGAATACAAAACGAGTAAACACTGACTTATCCCCTAAGTTATACACAAATAAATCTCTGTATCTCTAGAACGGAAAAATCTTAAACAATTTCGTGTGAAGGTTCCTCTTGTGGTCTATAAAAAGTGCCTTATTTCCTAAGTTCAAACCATAATTTATCTCTGTTTGATAAATTTCTGCGGCAAAAACTCCCGAGTTTCAGCTAGAAAGAAATTTAACTCTTCCAGTATTTATGTTGTTATATATCCTAAAATTGACTTGTTCTACACAGAGCTATCTCAATCAGCTATCTATGTTTAGACTAACCCAACTATAAATAGAACAAAAGAGGAAACCTTGAATTTCGTAACATTCCTCAAACAATTTTCGCGTAAGATTTACAATATTTAAATTGATTCAGATGAATTTAATAAAATAATTCATCATGATAGAGGAAGATATTTGGGAGTGTTCCAAATACTGCATAGGTATAAACTTTATTTCTCACTAACTGGGTCACCCACATAAAATTTCACATCTGGTTTTGACATGATTAGCCGTAGCTCCCCTCACACCCCCTGAGTAGGGCAACTCATCACAGAACCGCTTCCTCTTGTATTCAGAGCGTCAATCAAACTTACTAATGAGAGAAGCGTTTTGTAACATACACCCACTTAATATTATTAATTTGATGATAAAATACAATGTAAATAAACGTCTATTTCTATTTCATATTTTTTTTTAAAATAATTTTTCGGGGCTTACCTAATGGCTTTTTTATTGAGTGTGATGTTTGTTCATATTTTTAGATTTTTTTTTTTTTTCAATATGTGTTTATACTGTAGATTATGTGTTTATACTGTAGATTATACCAATATGTGTTTATACTGTAGATTGACTAATCCGAATAGATGACGAAATAATATAATAATATTTTGGAAAAGCGAGATTATACTATCTGGTAACATTAAAATTGAAAAAGTTATTCACGGCAGTAGGTTACATTGAAGAAAGCTCTGATATTTTATTTTAACATGGGCAATTGGGCATTTTATCCGTCAACTCGATAAATTGTCCGTCAACTGTATGTATAAATTTCTTACCAGAAATATGTATTGATTGGAAATATTTGGATCTCTTGTGGCTCACCACTCACCAGTTAGGGAATACATTACATACCTGAAACAAGAAGGAAAGAGATTATGAAGTAAAAAAACAATACATTGAATTTATCAAAATCTCTCAGAAAAAAATTCTGATATCATAACAGAATGGAAAGAAATCATCCAGTCGAAAGTATGTATGTACGTATGGTTTTATTTGTGGTGAAGCACAAGGCCTTTTCACAATTTTTGTGGGTAGCGCAGCATTACTAAGAGCCTCCTGTACTTTTCGAATTATTCTATTACATTAATTTCTTTTTACTCTGGTAATGCCGCCACTGTTCGTTACTCATACAAGTAACTACTCATTTTTCCTCACGAGGTATGAGTGGACCCCGAACACCCAAGAACAGAGCAGAAAAAATCCTGCCCCGCTGGGGATCGAGCCCAGGTCACCGTGTGTGCAATGCCTAGCGCGCTAACTCACTCTGCCACGGTGACTTCCTTCCAGTCGAAAGTATTTGCCCAGGCCGAGAATCGAACTGGTGAAGGTAGTGTTCAAAGATGCTTTCCTTTCAAATAAGTAGAATTGAATTTATCACAAAAGAAAACTACATAATATGTTTGGATGAAATATATTATCAGTAGATGATATACGCAATATTTATCTCATACTTATTGCAGCTCAAATGGCTAGATCTATGGAGGGGTAGATTTGTGGTACTTGATTAACTTCACAGGTCAAGCTTTGAATTTTGTGTCGCAGGAACATAATACGTGCCTTTGATCAAGGGTTAACAACGACAAAGACCTTTTCATTTATTTGATCCCTTACCAAACCTCAATCTTACAATAGAGGCTACTAAGAATTTGAAAGGCTTAGAAAACATTTCAAGGGCCAAACTGTAAATGTGAATTGGCCTTTCCTGAGAATTCATCAGAGAACCTCGTGTGAGAACAAATTACTCAGAGGGAAATCACGAGAGGGACAATGGAAACTAGTGACGGACATCAAAAGGGAAACAAAATTGTGTTTCAAATTTGAAGCATGGGGCAGTTTCAAAAGCGGAACATTACTGAAAAATAAACGCTTTTATTTTTTTCCGCTGAATTACACCTCTAAAAAGCAGCTTTTCGCGCAAACAATTTCCATTAAATTAATTCGTTTAAAAAAATGTATAGAATTATAAAACTTCTATATGCTTTGTGCAGGTGCTTGTTAGACAAATGAGTGAGCATTTTTTATTCGGATATGGAGAGTGCAGATTTGTTGGTTTTCAGTTTTTTTTTTTTTTTTTTTTTTTTTTTTTTTTTTTTTTTTATATATATAAAGAAGAGGGGGAAATCTTCAAAAAGACGAACACTATGCTGCTACATGCAGCAGCCTAGTGAACAGTGTGGGACTTGTGCTGGCGACGGTGCACACTTAACCACTAAAACCTTCCTCTCCCTCTAAGACATCTGCATTCGGAACCGTTGAAGAAACATTACTTCAAATGCAGATGCTTAGGTGGGCTTCACATTCTGGCCCGTCTATCGTCTTGTGCCTTGATTCTCAGGATTTTGCGGATGAATTCTTCTATGATATTCCATTGAACTTCGTTTCTCAGCATTTCTTCTACTGTATTTTCAGGAGTAATTTGTTTTCCTAATTTTCCGAAACAAGCCTCTCTTTCTTGGTTGAAACGGTCGCAGTTATATACTGTGTGCTCCGGGTTGTCTTCGGGCCAGTTGCAGTAAGCACATTTTGAACTCGGTACTTTTTTTATTTTAAATTGAAATTTTCTAAAATGCCCGTGTCCGGTTAAAAATTGGCAAAGTTCGTACGAAATATTTCCATGCTTTCTATTTATCCATTGATTCATTCCTGTTTTATTTATTAACCTTTTCGTCCATTTTCCTTTTGTATTTTCTGCATCCCATTTACTTTCCCATCTCTCTATCATCTCATTTTTTAATTCTTCGATCATATTATCTCTTTCCTCTTTATTTTCTTCTTGCTTATAAATCTCGTAGAGCCGTCTTTTCTCTTCCACCATAAGTTCTATGGGGAGTGACCCTGATATAATCTGGAGTGCTGGTGTTGCCGCCGTTCTATATGCTCTGCAGAGCCTCAACATAATTTTTCTTTGGACTCTCTCGAGAAGGTTAATATATTTCTTCCATTTTACTACTTTCCCCCATGCAGGTGCTCCGTATAATAAGGTGGAGTAAATAACGGAGGCCAGAATTTTTCTCTTTGGGTTGTCCGGACCTTTTAGATTTGGCATTATTCTGCTGAGCATTCCGCAGATCCTTTCCGATTTTGACACGACGTATTTAACGTGTTCACCCATCCTTAGGTTCTCGTCTAGCATCACACCGAGGTACTTTACGCATTTTTTTGACTTAATGTCCATGTCATTTACTCGGATTGTGATCTCGCGGCACTTCTTTTTGCTCACTAGTAGAACTACCTCAGTTTTTTGGGGAGCGATTTCTAACTGAGCGTTCCTCATCCACTCTATGATCTTTGCCATTGCATAATTTGTTTCTTGTTGTATCTCTTCTTGTGTTTTCCCCTTTGTTATGATCACAAGATCGTCTGCATATGCCAGAACTTTAGAGTTTGAAGGTAGCTCGATTCTAAGGACGGGGTCATAATAAATGTTCCACAGTGTCGGCCCGGTTACGGAACCTTGTGCGGCGCCGCAGGACAATTCAAGTTCGGTTTTTTCGTCTATTTGAAGTCTCCTATCTTCAAAATAGCTGCACAATATCCTGGTGAGGTAATTTGATATATTTTTCCGCTTTATTTCATGCATTATTCCTCTCCAGGGCATTGAATTAAAAGCGTTTTTTATGTCAACCATGGTCATTGCACAAAGCATTTTCTCTTTTTTAGCATCCTCTGCCATTTTTAAAACCTCTTTTATAGCATCTAGGGTTGATCTTCCCGCCCGGAACCCGTATTGTTTATCGGATAAATCGCCCTTTTCTTCCATTTCTTTCAAAAGTCTGTTTTTAATGAGATGTTCCATCACTTTTCCTAATATATTTAAGAGGCAAATTGGTCTATACGACATATTTCCCTGATTATCCTTTTTCCCTTTTTCTAAGAGGACCAGTTTTGCCAACTTCCAGCTTTTAGGGAAAACACCCGAGACCAGGACCTGGTTAAACATGTCTAAGCAATATTGTGGAGTAATTTCGAAAAAAGCTTTGGCCATCTCCGAGCTTATACCATCTGGACCGGGTGATTTCTTGTTCCTTAATTTGTGGAATGCCTCTACGGTTTCTTCCATTGTGAAGCGTTGAATATCTTCTTCGACGTCTATCACTTCCCAATTTTTTTTTCATGTCGTGGAAATAGTTTTTCCGCTTCCGTGATTTTTTCTTCCGTTTTCAGGGGGGGATTTGTATTTAATTTAAATTTTTTGCACACGATTTTGTACGCATTTCCCCAAATATTTTTGTTTAGATCGTTGCACAAGTTTTCCCAAGCATTTTGTTTCGATGAGTTAATTGCGACCCGCAGCTTCTCTTTCGAAACATAGTATTGTTTTTTTAAAGCTCTCTTTTCTTCTTCGGTAATGTTCGTCTTTCCGTTTTTTCTCACCATTTTCCTTTTTTCCATGTGACACTGTTTTCGTAGTGCTGCTATCTCTTGGTTCCACCAATATACTGGCTTCTTTTGGGATCCGTCTCCTCTCGGCGAAAATACTTTTTTACAGGCTTCCTGTAGCTTTTCCGAACATACTTCAGGTACAGTCGGTTGGTCTTTGAGATATTCTTCTATGACTTTCTGGAACTCATGTTTCTTTCCTTCACTATATTTCCATTTTATTTTATTTTTATTCGTCTCCGTATTTTGAATTTCACCTGTCTCTATTTCATAATAAATATTCTGGTGGTCGCTTAGATTCTCTTCGTCGGATACTCGCCAGTTTATGACACGCCGAAAAAGAGATTTTGAACAAAAAGTTATGTCTATTACCGATGAACTGCTTCCTCGTATAAAGGTTGGTGTGCTGCCTTGATTTAGTATTTCCAGGTTGTTTTCTGCCAACCACTCTCCTAAAGTAGTTCCTCTGGGATCCTCCATAGCTGAACCCCATTCTGGCGATTTAGAGTTGAAGTCTCCTCCCAGTAATATTTTACTGCAGGTTGAGCTTTGAATACTACTTTTGAGGTCTTCCAGATAATGTACAAAAGCCCGGTGTGTGACATTGGGGGAAATATAACAACTGAATATTTGGTAACCATTTATTACAACCCATACAAATCCATTGCTCCGCCCGAAGGCGTCAACTTTGAGATTTTTATTTGTTATTTGTATAACTGCGTCCAACTTTCCATCGTTATAAAATCCTTGATTATTTTTTTATATATTTTTTGTTGGGTTCACTAATAAGCAGAACACTCAAGTTTTCATCCTGTGCAGTTTTATTTGCCAGTTCGTGGGAGGGAACTGATCGATGAGCATTTAATTGTAAAAACTTGATCATGTTGTTTCTGTGTGTTCTTCTTCTAGCGACACGTCCATTATTTCAATATCTTGCTTATTAACATCTTCTTGTTCTCTATTTTCTTCTGAATTTACATTTTCATTTGATGATTCTCCTGTTGCTGTTTCCTTCATTTTATTCATTAGGTTCTTAAAAGAAGGGCACTTAAATGTGTCGCATCTGTGTCCTTCAGTTTCGCATGTAGAACAAAAGCTCACGTTGCTACATTCTCTTGAGATGTGTCCGGTTTGCGCACAATTTAGGCATTTTTTGTCGCCTCTTGGTTCCTTGCATATTGCTGAGTGGTGTCCTATTTTCAGGCAGTTGTAACACCTGATGACGTCTGTTCGAGGCTTAACTCTGCAACGGGTCCAACCTATTTTTATATCTCCTATTTTCAGGAGATTCTCGGCTGCCCTCGTGGGCATTGTTACTGTGGCCACTTGTGTTCCTGCCCTAGTAGTTCGAACGTATCTGACAGTGGTTTCGAACTCTCGTATCTCCTTTCTGATACACTCTTCAATTTCCCTCCCGTTCATTGAGGCATCAATGTCCATGATTACTACCGTTGAGCTGTTTCCCGTGATTCTTGTTTCGACTCCTTGTATTCGAGTGGCTATTTCCTTATGTAAGCGGCTCGCTTGACCTTGCTCAGTTTCGATAACTACATGGTTTTGTTTTGTCCTTTTTATAGATCTGACTCCTACACCCATCTCGTCGGGTCTTATAACTGATCTTATACTTCTTAGAGTGTCAGCGTAGGTGGAGATGTTTGTTTTTATTATGACAGCCTCTGGTTTTCGATCCCTCTTATCCAGTGTAATTTCTTTATGTTTAAATTCCGTATTTCTGGGTATATAGAAGTCAATATGGGTGTTGTTATCATCATGGAAGAAAATTTCCAGTGTTTTGCGCACGATAGTTCTTGTTTCTGGCAGACTCACAGCTACTGTCACTTTTTCCCCTTTCAGCAGATTCTCATCCTTAAGCTTTGTTAATAAACTCCTAATATCTTTTTCGCCTCTAGTTTCGACCAAGTGAACTCTTCTCGTATTTGTGTGTGTTTTAGTTTTCACTGTGCTCTCTAGGTATTGAAGTCTTTCTTCCGCGGGTTCTGTCCCTGTTTCATTATTTGCTACTAAAAATTCTTCCATTTCTGGGTATCTGATCTTTACCATGTTCAGGAGAGGAGTATCTTCATCTTTTTTGTTAATTATAACAACGAGATCGCCTTCGCGTGTCGACCATGGGTTTCCTATTGTTTCCTTGATTTTCTCAAAAGTAGCCTCTGGCCAATCTTTATCAATAAAAGCTACATAATTTTCCTCTGGATATGTTATCGCTTCTCTAAGTTTCGATCGAATTTCTTTCCTCTCCTCTTCTTCCTGCTCTAGTTCTGTAGCGCATCTATCGCAAAAATATCTCATACGGGGGGGTAAGTTTTCTCCTATATCTGTTATAATCGTCTTGTTTGCAGCAGGTGCCTGGAGAATATCCAGCACGGTGTTTTCAGTGGCCCTAGGAATCCAGAAAGCCACAATATTGTTTTACTAATGTGGCTTTCGGGATTATCATGATCATGTGGCTTCTCTCTCAGCTACGTGGATAACCTCTTAGTAATATACGTGGCTGAGACAGTAGCCCACTCGGCTTATACCTTCGAATCCCGGTGAGTTAGAAAACTTTATACTCTGTACTATGAATGCCTGGGGTCTAATCATGTTTCCTCGTGAGGAAAAATGAGTTAACTGTTTCAATGTATTACGATCAGTAGCAGAATAACGTGCAAGGAATATGTTACTTAAACAGGTGATGTGAGATGTCATTAGGAGATTCTTATAACACATAGAAACAACAGATACACAGGTTGTTTTATAACATTAAAAGTGCAGATAAACCTGGACCATCGTTAGGAATAAGGGTTGGGTGGAAGAGATTGCTATAGGCAATAACCCCGCCCTTTAGTTAGGACATTTGTAAATATTTTGTTTATTTTTTCCTGTTTATATTATTTTTTTCTTTTATTTTTTACCTTTATTTGTTTTTATATAATATGTTCTTCTAATAAAGCGTTTCATAATAATAATATACATACATAATAATAATATAGGTGAGATGCATTCAACAAGTCATTATTGAAGTACATAATTATTAAAATTATAAATAGCTAATACTAAACTTGTTTGCTGAGAAGCAAAGTACTTGTAACTATAATTGAAAATACTTGTTCCGATCCTATGTCCCATCTGTATTAGAGACAGATATATCAGCACTTTATTTTGACCGCACGAAGAATCGAAGCCATAACTTGAAGCATGAAGAGGAAAGTGGATTCAGAGTTATAAGGAAAGAGCTGATTTTATTCATTTTTTAAACGTACATTTCAACTCCATGTTCAGTAAGTATCAAGACGGGGATTTTACCCTACCGTCCCTGCAAAAACACAAACCATCTACCCACATTAACCTCACCTAACCTGGGTTGGGCCGAAACTAACCAGCATCACGAGGGTTCGGCTTTGAAAATTCACCCATCCTAACCTTGCTAGCCGTTGCTTAACTTCAGTGACTGCAGGTGTATTCAACATGCCATCGACAAACCTATTATACACCTCGTTGATTTCACATGAACCATTTAAAAATCAGGATCATATTTTCAGAGAAAATATTTCAATGTACATATCTTGTTTTATTTTATCTTTTGAATTTTCTATCTCCTGTGTCTCACAAAACAGCAGAATTTGTTATTCAAATTAGGAGAACATGGCTTTTCTTCCTACCTCTTGGAAAGAACCTTTGAAAAGAAACCATGTGGAAACACATCTCATGCAAAATCCCAGTGAAAAATTTCATTTACGACGGTCGTTTGCCGGACGACAAGAAAAGGGAAGCTGAGCGAGAAGAAAATAGGTTTTAGAGAACTCATTGGATCAGTCATGATGGTTTTAATTATTATTTTATTTATATTTAAAGTAGACAGTATTTGTGTACGCGAGGATCTTATTTGTACACAATACACATGCGTGTGAGAAAATTTTCATTTTCGGTTGTAACCGTTAGAAGGTAAAAAAGCAAAAACTGCAAAAAGAATCCTGTTTCATGCTCCTATTACTTCCGACAAATTTCTAATATTAGAAATCGGAAGTATTGTGTTCGTTTTTGTAAAAAAAAATATTTTTTTGTTCCGATTTCAATTTTTTTCATATTTCTGGACGTTTCATAACCTACTGAGTAAATTTGGTTTTGTGTCCGTCTGTCGGTCTGTCTGTCTGTCTGTCGGTCTGTTAAAACGATTCCTTGTAACGCGCAAATCTCGGAAACTACTAAACCGATTTTGATGAAATTTTGCACACATCTAGGAGACATTCTTTAGAACTGTAGATGGTCCCATTTTAAATTCATCGAATTCATACCAGCGGTTCTGGGTGAAAGAGACCATGCGCCTGACCACTAACTTTTTACTATAACGCTTATATCTCGTGAACGATATATATTTTAAATTAATTATAATTTGACTCTGATATTTAAGAAAATCCGAAATTTTGGACAAAAAAGTAAAAAAATAAGGACCACGACTTGCCGATACAGAATTTTTTGTGGAATTCAGATTGTAGAAAAAACAATATTCTACCATATAAAACAAATTTGAAGAAAATCGGTTGAGCCGTTTTGGAGATACAAGTAATTTTCTATAAAATCTCAAAAATGGCACGTGTTTACAATGTGAAGCAATCACGAGGAAGTATTGTGTCCATAATTGGCAGTGTTTTTTTTTTAATCAAGTAGAAATTTATTATTATTGTATACTATTGTAGGTTTATTATTATAGTTGATAGTACGCAATAAAATATAGTAAAAAGTATCGGGGACCTCTACTGTAGACCTCGCTGCACACCGTATGTTCTAAATGTTGTATAATATTTACATGACTTAGAGCTCTGGTGAAGTAAAAGCTTTCTATGTATATTCTCCAAGACAGAAGCTGGAGGGTTACATTCGAGAGATCTGCACATTCATATTTATATGTCTGGTATGTAGAAAAAATGATATTATGAGGAAGAAACTGAGAAAAAAAATTGAATGGCAAAATAGTAACAACTCTTGTGTTAGAGGTACTAAATGTAGCCAGATTGATGGCCAGTTTTTATTTATATATATATACTTTTTAGCTACGTAAACATGGCAGTTTTTATAAATTTATTATTGTTGTATGAATACTGAATACAAAATTGAAAAGATTTCGTTAATCTTTAAACAATAAGGCAAGTTCCCCATGACACCTGCCACATTTGCACTCTACTTGGCGATAGAGATCCTTTGCTGCACCAAAGAAAGCTCTGGATCGTCGGTAGTGGATGTGAGAAGATTTCCAAGATATGGCAAGAATTTATAATAAGACATAATTTGTATTATTAAGAACAGTTTTTAGTATTAGTATCAGTTTATATTATGAAACAACTAGTGTTGTATACCCTTAGTATTATTGAAACCTAATTTCTTCCCGCCCTAAAAATTATTCAGTAGACCTTTAGTGCCACTCAGCACTCTTACAATAAGTACAGCACTGGAAGGTATACCTACTAGTGATTGGACGAGTCGAGTAATTTAATCGAGTGTACTCGAGTTTTGGTTCACTCGATTCAACACGAGTCAAAAAAAATTCTACTCGAGTCAAGTTTTTTCGATTATCTATGCAATCGAATATTAAAAAAAAATATCTTCTAGTCAGAGCACCTCTACTGATTCACTCGCCAAGACTGACTCGATTTGCGTCTCAATTTCTCAATCGAGTGGATTTTTATGAAGTTGAGAATCTTCACTCGAGTCCCATCACTAAACTCGATACCTACTCAAGTGATGAAATAATTAATTATGAACGCTTAATAAGAATGAATTTTAAAGGGTCCTAAACTTTTGAAGAGATTTCAATGCTAAAGGCTTCAACATATGCACAAGATTTTTATCTGTTGAAGGTAAGTATATTCTTTTTATCTGTTAATTGATTTTATTATGAGTACAATAAAAAATATTAATTAATGGAATAATTGAAAAAAGGCACCTTGCCCTAGTGCCTGCTAACAATGAGTCACTATACATACGTATACAAGTAAGTCATGTTTGCTGGACAAAATCGGATTTTATGTCCTCTCTTAGGTACCTCTGTCATACTGGAGATATTACACACAGCGTTGAGCTTTCTAATTCAGATGATAAATGCAGAATGTAATTTCACGCTCTCGTGCATTCAGCAATTTTAATTACAAAAAAAATTGCTGAACTAGAGTGGTATGTTTCTACCAGTGGTGATTTTCGAGTGAAAAGTTTTGGCATTATTTAGAGGCTGAGTTTTAATTTCGACAAAACGGTCGATCAGATTTATTAAAAATGAGGGAGAGAGAGAGAAATGAGGGCTCTTTTAATAATTTTATTGTACATTCAGAAGTAAAGGTAGAACCAACTTTCTTCTTGATCAAGTAGACTTGAGTTTTTACGAACGTTTTGTCAATTACTTGATTCAATACATACAACGAAAAATAAAATTGCAAGGGTTGCAGATATTCTGAATTTTGTAAATGCAAATCTATTCCGCCCTTTTTCTTTTAATTACTTTTTTATATTTTCTTTCAAAGAAAAGTCCATTAATTTATTTCTACCCACATTCCAATTATTCATTTTTACCAGCTTTAAATCGATAGCCTCTTTGTTATATCAAGAGGATCAAATGACTGAAAAAACAGGATGTGCAAAGTATTGATGAGTGGGGAATATGATGTAGAGTATGAAGGAAGAGAAACAGTTGACAAGGAAAGCTCGAGAAGGCAGAAGATTGAGGAAAATATTATTCTACTGTTGTTTCCTGAAGTAAAAATGTTGTTGTCCGGTGTAGGTGCACTGATACAAGCAAGGGAGACACATAACTTGACTCTATGGTACAGTTAGTCACCTTTAAGTCAGTTTATACAATAGCCTTTAATATTAACAACATATAATTCTCAATTCGGCGCTTTCTTTAAAAAGGAAAGTGAGAAAGACAATTTAGACCGAGGATAACCAAAACCAAACTACGAGGAGAACATGAAGAAACATCGTGAGAATAGAACAAGAAAAATCACTTAGTCAAATAAAGTTATGTTATTTATGTCGTGCTGTGGAATAGGCTGTGGAGATGTAAGTAGGGAGGTGTGAAGTGTAGGTACCTGATATGGAGGGAGGCACAGGAGGTGATAATATTATGCAGTGCGTGAAGATAGGAAATGTGGAGGGAGGGAAGCGACACCTAGCAAATCGTGAATTGAGTGCTACCGCCAAGAAGAAAAGTTTCTTGTGACATTTCAGAGAAAGAGTTGCACAAATTTCTCAGCTATTCAATGCATTTAGACCTAAACTAAATATTTGACTTTAACAAAACCTCAGACAGAATAAAAATCATTGTATCCTAAAGTTGAGAAATCTTATAGTTGATCGTAGTCCAGAGTTCCTGAGTTCGACTCCCGGTTGGAGCAGACTTTTCGATGAAAATTCTGTTCATTCCAAACACGTGAGGCTGTCATTTCCGGCCCTACCCAAGCTGGGTAAGGTTAATGTGGGTAGCTGGTACGATCCCCAGCGAATGGAGGGTAAAACCCACGTCCGGACTACTTCAAATCTCTTGTGCAACTCCAACCAGTCCTTAATAATAATAATTGTAGCAAAACTAGTCACGCATAGCCGTATTTATAAACAATTTTTATAAATACGGCAGTGTGGAATAACAAAGAAGAATATATCAGCGAGGAATAAACTGATTAGAAAACTTTATGGTTCTCAGTGGGTAGCAAAACCTCACGTCCTATGTACATCCACCCTAGCATTATGTTTCTCTACAGCAGAATACGCCGTTCCAATCTGGGGGAAATCAGCTCATTCAAAAGACGTCGATATTGCCCTCAATGAAACTGCTCGAATAACAACTGCATGTCTAAAACCAACACCACTCGATAAAATATACTCACTAATCGGTATTGCTCTTCCATCTATTAGACGTAAAGTGTGTGCTGATTTAGAAACAACTAAAATAGAAGACATCCCCAGACATCCTATGTCTAACCATCAACACCAACCACGGAGACTAAAATCAAGGAAAAGTTTCATGGAATCATCTCAAAGAATTATATGAACACCAGAAGAACAACGGCTGAGAATCTGGCAAGAAAGAAACCCAAGAAAGTGCGAAACCCAATATTATAGCATTAAATGAAGAAATAGCTGCTGGAGGAAACTTATCTTTCAACATTTGAAGAATACTCAATGAGTTGGTGTCGAAAGATGCAGAGCAAATCTCAAGAGATGAAATCTCGTGGAGGACACATGTCCCTGTGAGGAAGTCCAGGGGACCAGGACATGCCTCACCTTCTCACGTGCCCTGACCTAGAACTTAAGATGAATAAGGAAGAGAATGCCGAAGGCATTAATCACCACCCTTGATCAAGCTTTGTTTATATTTATTTCTTAACTTATTACCATGTTCATTGTATATAAAAAAAAAGTAAATAAAGCTTGATCCAATTGTTTATGAAAAAAATAAAAAATATATTCTGTTCATTAAAAATACAAGGTGCTTGATTCTAATCTCCTTGAGCCGGTAAAATTTTTAGCCTTTCGTGTTCTCTTCTTAGATTGAGAATCAGTTTTGCGCCAAATCGGATGTGTTTTATTGTACTGTCAAGTTTTTTGGTTAAAAACAAGCGGTGGAAACCCAGCTTTCCGAGTCATTTAACTTAGGAAACCAAAGCAGTAATGTATATTCAATGGAGTCAGAGGTTCACAAAGTTTCGTCCATTTGTAGACATTGTAAGGTTCATATTTTGCTGGAATAATCTCTATATATAAATGAGAAATATGGACGGGCTTTGTATCTTTGTATCTTTGTATCTTTGTATCTTTGTGTGTCCGAATTGTTTGAGCGAAACGGTAAGAGATAGCAAAAAATTGATGAGAGATGACCCCAAGTAAAACTGCCGGAAAATACCAGGAAAATTATCAAAAATCCGAAATTCCAAACCGTCCTTGAGTTATGACCTTCCTCAAGTATTTCCTTGAGGAAGGGTCCGATTTTAAGACAGTCTTTGCCCTGGAACTTGAAATCTATCGCGAGGACCTATATTTTTTATTATTTAATAACACATTAGACAAAATTAGCTTTCATTTAATTCATTTTAGGCCACATTCTGACGTACCGTTCTGGAGATATAAGCCAGAATGTTCGAAATTTCGACCTTTTTTTCAGACTTTTCACGTTTTTTAGCAGATTCCAGCGCGGAACTTAAAATTTGTCGCGAGGACCTATATTTTTTATTGTTTTATAAAACATTAGACAAAACTAGCTTTCATTTAATTCATATTAAGCCACATTCTGACGTACCGTTCTCGAGATATAAGCCAGAATGTTCGCAATTTTGATCTTTTTTTCTGAGTTTTCACGTTTTTTAACAGATTCCAGCGCGGAACCTAAAAATTATCGCGAGGACCTAAATTTTTTATTGTAAAACTCTCTCAGAACATCACGTGCTTTTATTTGAGCACTTTCTTGCCATATCCTGACGAACCGTTCTCGAAATATAGGCACAGTTTGCTGCATTATCAATATCAATATCCGCTATGATAGATTTGGCTCGGGATTTTGAAATTTACAGCGATGATGGTTGGTTGTGTGAGTGTGAGTGTGTGTGTGTGTGTGTGGTGTGTGTGTGTGTGTGTGTGTGTGTGTGTGTGTGTGTGTGTGTGTGTGTGTGGATGTGTGTGTGTGTGGATGGGTGTGTGTGGTGGGTGTGTGGTGTGTTGTGTTGTGTGGTGTGTGTGTTTGTGTGTGTGTGTGTGTGTGTGTGTGTGTGTGTGTGTGGGTGGGTGTGTGTGTGGATGTGTGGGTGTGGATGGGTGTGTGTATGTATGTGTGTGGATGTGTGTGTGTGTGGATGTGTGTGTGTGTGGATGTGTGTGTGGGAGTGGATGTGTGGGAGTGTGTGTGTGTGTGTGAGTGTTGTGTGTGTGTGTGTGTGTGTGTGTGTGGTGTGGATGTGTGTGTGTGGTGGTGTGTGTGTGGATGTGTTTGTGTGTGCTTGATGGTGTGTGTATGGTTGTGTTGTGTGGTGTGGTGTGTGTGTGTGTGTGTGTGTGTGTGTGTGTGTGTGTGTTGTGTGGTGTGTGATGTATGGGTGTGTGTGTGATGTATGGGTGTGTGTGTGTGATGTATGGGTGGTGTGTGTGTGATGGCTTGGCGAAGCGGGTGCAGCCCGCTAGTATACATAATAAATGTAGTTATTTACAAATGTACATATGATATCCTTGGTTTAGAATCGATACTTATAGTTCTACAGAGGATTTTGTTTAAATAATGCTTTGAACAATGCTTTCAATACGATTTTTAAAACATTGACATATTTTAACATAAAGTTAAACTGAAAACATACAAAAACTAAAATTATAGTAAATAAATTATATTATCTATTCATTTTCGCATGGGTGTTGCTCTGCATTTGGTTTTTGTTCCCGTTAAAGGTACCAATCCATCTTATGTTCTTTTCCTTCATAAAAAAGCCTAATTTTCTTCTCCTTTTTGATTTTTTTTTTTTAAATCCATTTTTTTTTTCTTCTTCTTCTTTTTCAGATTGTATCTCAAGCAAATGACAAATTCAACCGGAGCTCGTTAAACACTTCAGCCACATTTTGAGAAACGTTGGTAAAAATTTTGTATCACGAAACCACACACTCGATTTCCATTTCCTAACTTTATCCTTCTCCTACTATTAGGATCTGATGCGTGTTCTACCTCCCTCTCCCCCACTCTAATGTCTATCCCTTTCTGCAGTGAAATTTTTAACCTCTGATGTATACAGGGTGGGATAGATATGATTCAAAAAATAAAAATCAACGTTATCTTCGTTCCTGAATAAGAGATTATTGACTCGACTATTTTTAACTCATTTGTGATCTTGTTTCTGCTCTGTTCTTGGGTGTTCGGGGTCCAGTCATACCTCGTGAGGAAAAATGAGTAGCTGCTTTAATGAGAGCAGCGACCAGTGGCGGAATTATAGGCAAAAATAAGTTATTAGGATATTGAAAGATATGGAGAAAGTCCTATAATTCTGCGCTACCCACTAAAAACAGTGATATAATAACACAAAAAGAAACACATTATTATTAGGTCCTTTTAATAAAGAGTTTAATAATAATAATAATATTGTACCTTATACAATACTTCAAGCGGAATATTGTATAACGTGCTGGAAGGTGTTCCTTACAAACAACTGTAACCTTGAATCATCTTGTCGGTACTGAGGTTTGAACACGGGACCTTCCACATGGCAAGCGTACTATCTTGCTCTTCTGTTTCACCCTGTATTACATAAATGGCCTTTGTTCCACAAAAGTTTACTACGATAATGATGCCAAAGAAACTTTTTACATTTCCCTCCAGATATTTTTGGACGAGTTGAACTGATATTTAATTGCGGAGGTATAAATGTAAAAAGGACAGAAAAAACCTTTTGTGACTTATGCAAATCAGAGTATGTATTTATAATAAGTAGATACGATTTTGTAGACACGATTTTGGTTTAATATGCCATGCAAGTAGACAGGAAAGCAAAAATAGTCCTCATAACTTTAATAAAAAAGTTAGATACTCGTGAGCACTGTAAAAATGAATTTAGATTTAGAAATACGTACATAAAATTATATACTTAGGTATATGAAGTAAGTGCTTAGAATGTTCCAAACCCCGACACGATGCCGTACCGTTCGTAATGTGATCATACGTAGAGACAAACATAATTATCTGTGATATTATTATAAGTTACTAGCGGCTGTCGCCGCTTTGCAGTCGAGGCATGGCTGTAAAGCAAAATCCTTTTTCGCCAATGGCAGGTGTTGTAGTGGGAATTTCGAAAAATCCCATCTTATTGCACATTAGACTATAAGACAAAGCTACCTACCAAATTTCAGCTTCCTAAGACTTACAGTTGGGAGAACAGTGATGAATCAGTGAGTCAGTCAGTGAGTGAAACTTCTTTTATAAGTATAATAGCTATCAAAAAAGGGAACATTAAATTTTACAGCCAAGTTAAAAAAAAAAACTAGTTTTAAAGTACATACTATCATGGTATATCTTTTTGAAGCCAGTCAATGATTTTGCCAAAATTCAGATATTTAAAATGAATTTATGAAAAAATTATTGTATCGAAATTTTTAAATAGTGTTAAATTTCCAGTAACAATGGACGATGGACATGTTCAGCAAAATCATCACAGAACTTTCAGATGTTATGCGTCAGGAAAATTACCAAACTTATATGAGCCGTCGGAATTTCAACGTTCTGAATCATTCGGGTAAAGGAAAGTCCGATGTGGTTGGTATCCAGCCCCATCCGGCTGGTCGAGGTAAGTGAAAATTTGTTGTGAATGGAAAAACACAACTAGTGATGGATGGAAGAGAACTGAATGTCTCGCTGAGAGGGAGTTAAACAGATTCGGAATGTACCAGCCATGAGGTAAAAAACCAATTCTACATAAACTGTTCGCGACCTTAACAGAATTGGTGTTAGGATGGGGCAAAATAATTGGGTTCTTTCATGCAAAAAAAATGGAATATGAGGCATGATTGGCTCAGGGGTAAGGTACTCGCTTGCCATGCGGATGGTCCTGGTTCGAATCTCAAAGCCGACAAGAAATTGCACTTAAAACTTGGTTACACCGACACTCACTCAATGTACAGCAAAGGTACATTGAGTGAGTGTACCTACCTTTATAAATTGTACAAGTGAATTCTGTTGGTATCTATGCCACGCATTGTCACGCTGTACATAATTATAATGAGTAGTTATAGGTATTTTTCACAAGTGCAATCTGTGAGTACGTCACACTGTCACACACTGCAACATCTGTTGTTGCAGTTTTTGTGTTCTTCATATTGCAACAGGTGCAATTTTAAAAAGCATATATTATTATTAGTGATGACTATGAAGTAAATAGACAGTTATCTAGTCAGCCGGCTGATCAGCACATTCATCATTAAAGACACAATCATGTATTGTATAGGTACAAATGTAGTTCGTGAGATTTCAGATATGCCGTCGTAGATATCATACATGTATGCGGTTATGGACAATAAAGAACAGACTCTCTTGCTAGTGAAATACTGAAGTCTAGTGTGAGTCTAGGGGAAAGCAGCATGCATTTTCCGGCACTAACTCTCTTTGACAATCGACATATGGGATTATTAGGTAATTATCATATTATTTTTGTCAAAGCTCTTTGACAAACAATTCATGTCATAATGAATTATAATCAACCTGAGAAGAGAAGTGGTTGGGATTAACTGATCTAGGTCAGCACAACGCTTGCTGAGGGACTACTGAACAGGAATAGGACCACTAGTTAGGGTAAGGGGATATGAACAGGAATTATATGTACCAGCATCCTGACTGAAGGATTACTAACAAAGAGAAGGCTAGAATTTTCCTGTACACAGGAATCAATCAGTAAATTCCTAACCACTCTTGTGATAAAAAAAAAGTCAATAAATTTAAAATAGTAAATTTACTACCTGTTAATCACGATGTGATGTCAAAATTACTCAAACTAGCTGTGCTAAATCATGCTAAATTTTGGACTCGAACCAGTGACCTCCGGTTACGAGACCGGCACCTCATTGATCCAGTTACTGAGGTCCAATCTGTATGATACACCTGACCTAACTAACATACGTTCCTGCATCCCTCACATTCCTTTCATTAATGGAACAGAACACAAAACAGACTTTCTGCTGCTAAAAGTAATGCTATGTCAGCTCAGGTTTCGTGTCACCGGGTAATTAAAATGACAAAACTCCGAGACAACACATGCTGTCTGTGCTAGGACTGCTAGTAGCATCAGTGGTGCAATGGTCTGTCCCGTGTAAGATAGACATACTGCTACACTAGTTGTGTACTTTTCCAAGAGGTTCAAGTGGTTGGTTAAGTATTCTGTCAACGAGGAACTTTAACGTTTATTTGGGGTACTAAATTTTGCTTGGGTGTCAAAAATTGAAATTCTAAATACAGTGAAACTTGGATATAAGAGAACAGTTTCCAGGTCAAATATCCCTCTTACATATAAAGGGAAACAATCTCCTCACAAAAAAACCTGGATATAAGAGAGAAAAAAATTCGGTCCCTTGGGTCCTCTTACATCCAGGATCGACAGTATACGCTATACGTATAGATAGGTTTTCAATATTAAAGATACGTATAGATAGGTTTTCAATATTAAAAGATACGTATAGATAGGTTTTCCATCTACCACAAGATTTAGGTGCTACACTGCCACATTACTTGGTAAAAAAAAACTGGTAAATTTTAGTAGGTCTACTGCCAAACCACAATCATTTTCGAGACGTTCTCCATTAGAATATATTGGGCAGACAGCACGTACGGCTGAGCATTACGAGACTAACGCGGTCATAATTGAGTCATTATCTCGAGCTCAGGATCTCGGGCTTGAATCACGCAAGTGTCTGGCAGAGGCTCTGTTATGACGGGGACTATACTGCTATTGGCACTTACAATACTAGTAGTGATGGAACTACTGCTATTGTTGTTAGTTACATAACCCTACTGTTGTGAATACTACTACTATTGATAGTAATAATACTGCTATTGACAGTAATATTACTACTGATAGTAATACTACTATAGTAATAGCACTGCTACTATTGATAATAATACTACTTTTGTACAGCTGTATTGCTCCCGAGCACTGAGACATGAATTATGAAATGTTTACACTTGGAGGAGAAATTATTATGAAATATAGCATCATACAAAATGACTCATATCTAAATTAGAGACTAACCTGATATTTGTAAAAAGGGGTAGAGTAAATAGTAAAAGGTCCTACACCTATCAATCTGACGAGGTAGAAGTTGGTAGAAATACAATGTGCAGAAAGTTGCAGGGTCCACAGGCCTATGTTTTTGCAAGCAGACAAATCATGAAAATTGAATTGCAATAACATTGCGACAACTAGATTTACCTCCAAGTTGTGAAGAGAATCGTGCATATCCTAGCCGACTCAAACGCAGCACCAACTCTATATCTGCAGACAACGAAACATTAAACATTCCAGACGACTTTGGAAAAATAGAGAAAACGATTGAAACAGCAATCGTGGGAAATAAATGAGGAAATAAAAACACATGAGAAAGCGAAGGAGACCAGGAGGGAGAGATCTGGATCGGTGGGGAATGAGCAAGGAAGGTGGAGGGAGAAAAAAAATGAGACAGAAAAGAGAAATAGAGAGGAAGGAGAACATGAAGGAGAGAGATAGTTAGAGGGGAGAGAGATGAGAAAAACTATATGGAAGAAGAGAGAGGGTTAAATGAGAAGAGAAATGGAAAGAAATCCATTTTTTCTGAAGTTAAAAGGTAGATCCAAGCAAGGAGAGGAAATGGAATAGAAAGACAGATAGTGTGAGTGGAGGATGGGTTGACTCCTTGACAGATAAAAATGAGTCCGGATTAAATAAATAATGTGAGAGAATTAATTTGAAATAATATCCGAGCCGAGCAGCAACAAGAATGAACATCAACATACCAGTGGCAACATTGATAGAATGTTTTCAGGGACTCATGATAGAAAACATTGGAAAGGAAATAAATTATTGAAGTAATGAAAGAAATAATCAATTATAACAATAGTTCTTGTAGTAAAGGCAAGTACAGAGATCCATAATAATATAATCATAACTAACCTAACTAATTCACAGCTTTTCTCTTCTCCAGTACACAGAATATCATGAGCACATCATAATAGCATCCGAAGATTACAGTTGAAATTTTTCAAACGTCAGCTTCGCTTCTATTGATCAAGGTAGCTTAGATACAGTAGATAACCATTATTGAAACCAATAAACTTATGATTACCATACTCCTACACAACAAAGGATCTACACATTATGTATAATAGGAAAATTATCCTTTGCTTGTGTGGGTATATAGCATCTAATATAGTTAAATTTATCCTTTGTTTATGTATATGGAAGCTAAAATAAAGTTTTAAAATGTATTTTAGATTTCTTTGGAGAAAAAAAACAGGATTTGAAATTTTAAAATATTTACTTCCGTTGCTACGCCCCTGAGAGCCTTGAGGGTGTCTGATTGCAGCCAGAGCCACTCAGGAGTCATCAGATTACAGGTGGTGTCTGGGTGGAGTATTATAGGTGTGGGAAATGGTACTTCCGAGTGTATGCAAGTAGTGAGGGATGTAGACAGTAATTGTGGTGTACGTAAGGCAAGGAAAGAATCTTTAGCTTTTCTTCTCATATCTATGTAACACTAAATTATTGATAAAAGGAGCAAGAAACGCGAAAAATTATAACAAACACACACAATACATCTTACAGTTTTTTTCAAAACTATTCCTCATTACCTAGTCGCCTTTAAAAAAGATGAAAATTTCCTCTCGAGGTTTGCGTTTGGGAACTTCTTGAAAACTGAAAAGATTTTTTTACAACGGTTAGCTGAACAAAAAATTGGAGGTTGTTGAACTTGATCTTAAAATTTGTACTTGTAAATTTTTTTTTGTAAATCCTCTTTTTGTCTGCCTACAGTAAATTTATAAATTAATATGACTTCGTTCTGCTACATGAGAATACTTAAATTTATTAAATTAAGGGAAAGAGAAATTGCCTTCTTCAATGAAGAGTCAGACTACAGGGCAGAGTAGCGGAAAATCAACAAGAGGATATTAAAAGAGAGAGAGAGAGAAGGAAATAGAGGAGGGCTAAATTAAAAGAGCAGAAAAAGGTGTGGGAGAAAAAGAGAGAGAGAGAGAGAGAAGAGGGACTAAAGAGAGGAAGAGAGAGACAGCCTACTTCAATTTCCTCCTAATTGAATCATTAATGTTACAAGGTGATGAAATTATCTGCAAAGGTTGGGGGAACATTATTTCGAGGGAACTTTCACCATGCTTAGTAACGAGTGAGTAAAAATTCCGTACGGCGCTTTACGACTCGAATTCAAGGAGGCAAAAAAGAGACCAGACAGGCTAGACCACGAATGTAGAAGAATAAAGAAGGATTTTTCGTGAGGAGAATAAATAACATTGGATAAATGGGAAGAAATGTCTTAAAAGCAAGTAAAATTTGACCAAAGAAAAAAAAAGTTAAAGATAATGAAAAGAAGACAAACATAGAGAGGAAGAAGGTAAATGACCTAAGGTATAAGACACAGGGAAGCGGACAGACTCGGAAGGTAAGAGAAAAGGAAAATATGCACACAAAGAACAGGTAAAGATGATACAAACTGTTGAAATTGTGGAAAGAAAAAAATTGAACAAGAAAAATATTAGAGAAAAGGACATTGTTGACAAAGTTATAGGAGTAAAAGACAAAGGACAATGGAAGAGAAAAACTAGGAGATAAAAGAAAAGCTCTGTTGAAAAGGTAGAGGGAGGTCGAACATAGCCGAGGAGAATGTTGAAAAGAGAATAGAAGAAGGGGAGGAAGAAATGGGGAGGTGATTAGGGAGGAGGGGGGGGAGCGACCGAGCATCAGGTGTTCTGAGGAAGCCATGAGAAACAATAACCGTCATGTCGAGATAACGATAACGAACGATAGCGACATTAGCCTGGTAATCTGGTTCAGGAATATTTCCCTTGGAGGAAAATGGAAGCATAATCATTACCGACATAAATATGCACACGTACATATATTTATGTATAACATTGAAGATACTCTGGAACTCCAGATAGTTACCTCAGGGAGATTGTAATAATATTACGATGAGAACATAACTATATGATAATAAAGACATCAGAAACTAGAATTCTGATGAATTTTCCTATTCACAAAAATAATGTGCCTACAAATGACCAGGTTTGGAAAATGTTGACACATTCAAACCTTATTAATATGAGTACTAGCTCAGCCAGTGAAATAAGTGAAAAATATATTACACACTAGTTTTGTAAAGTTCTGTAGTACAGAGATCACTCCATAAGATAATATACCCTGATAACAAAATTGTAATGCCTACAAAAGCCTGAAATATTCCAACGCGGTTCCATATATCATATAATTTTCACACCTCCACTATAAATGATTATATACTTCAGAAATTTTTTAATTAAAATACAAAGAGGGTGTATTTTAATGAAAACAGTAATGCTCTTTCATTTCGGGAGTCATGCGTGACAGTGGGCAATGACACATTTACTTTGAAAGAATATAATAATTAAATAAGTACCTACCTATGTGTGTGTACCTATGTATTATCTAATGAAAAACAAGACCTAAACACTACACAGCTTATGGATAGCCAGCCTGAGGGAAAATATTCTAGGGCAACCCAATGCATGGTTTGAGGTAGTTATTGTTGATATAAAGTCCATTCACTGATTTATTATTTGATTGACTGACTGAGAATCTCCAAAAAGACAACAATATAGAAGAAATTCTAAAAGAAATTCTAAAAGTTCTATGAAAGTCCATTTCGCTAGCTTGATCGACAAGGAGAGAGGACTCGTAACATGGATGTCGGAGATTCGAGTCCCAAGTTCAGCAAATATTTAGTAAAGAGAGTTTAAGTATAAGTGACATCACAATTTTAACGGAGTAAAATTAGTAAAATACATACCAAAATTGAACCTATTGAAGTTCAAAGTGAATGTTATTCTGAATTATGTAGTAATTACAGGTTAGGTTAGGTTACAGCACGAATAAAGAAGTGCTATATTAAACTGTTAGCGTAATGGGACTCTTTTTTTTGGCTTTCTTTTAAATGGCAGGATTCTCCTTCAAGAAGCTCTTCCACTCACCATAAGCTCTTCCACCCAACCGTATGTCTCTTAAGTCTAAATAAAGCACTACTACTGAACTGTATTTTTTATACGTACTTATATCAGTGCTGTACACTCGTTAGTATAAACTTTTGTACCGTTATGTTCATATAATATGTAGATTAGAAGCAAAATAATTGCAGAGGTAAGAATACAGAAAACTGCAAGCAGGAAGGAAGGTATAAATGTCACCTGCGTATTCCCTGGTATATAATGACGTACTGAGTGTCGTGACGTGTGGGATGTAATAATTAATAATGAGACATAGCAAGGAGTCCATAAATGTAACACATGTAGACCGAATAATTTTAATATGGAAAAGCATAAAATGTTAAATGTAAAACGAATATTTGTATGAAACTTATGTATCAATTATGGTCAATTCTTCTGAAAGGTTCATTCTTACCTCGGCAGTATGAACAAGGTATATTCCATTCTCTTCTAAAAGGAATTGTGAGTGTAACTTCATAGCAATGGAACTCGCAAAAGATCTGCTAAAGAACCCAAAAGACCCATATAATTTTATTTTTACTCAAGACTAGTGTATAAATGTCCTAAATTTGTATGTTATTTGCCAAGACCATTTACAAAAGTACCTAATAGATCACTTATTAATCAAAAAAAAGATTATTAAAAAAAAATGCGTTTCAAAGCCTTTTTTACTATCCTTGTCATATAATCAGGAAAGTATTGTATTTGTCGAAAATTTGACGTACCCAGTTTTTTAATTTGTAGTAATCATGAAACAGCAGACGCTTGTGGTCTGTTATTGTTCATAAAATACTATGAAGGGACTGTAACCCACCCTGTAAAGGAATATTCTAGAACGCAAAACTAACTAGAACATGATGTATTACATTATTGCACATATTTTTTGTAATTACATTACTATATACCGTGGTAAACTACAAAGTTATGTTATGTGTTAGTATGGATGACAAATATGACCATTGTAAACTTTACACCTGCATATAAAATAATGACAAGCTTCAATAAAGTTTTCTCTTCATACGGATTGTGACCCAGGGACATTATCCAGTAATTCGATAAAGAATTTGGAACCTAGTAGTAGGTGGAATAAATTCTGAGCACGATATAATAAAAAAAAAATATGACCTTCTTTATATTACCCGACTAGGACTATTAAGTCCCATTATTCCAGCTGTAAGCCCAATGTCAAAATACCGAATGAGAAGATATTTGTCATGTCCTGGTAGGTTTTGAACCCGCGACCTCTGGATTAGAAGACCAACGGCGACGTCTTTACCACCAAGCTACCGGGACTGACAATAAATTCTAACAATTTTGGACATTTAAATATTTAGTGTATCACTCGTAGAGCAATAAACCCACCACTTTCGGCGTTGTTTAACATGAGTGACACAAAGCAACAACAGCTTAAAAAAAATACTCTTACCAATAGGTAGTTCCATTATATCTCACTGCCCTCAGTAATTCGATAGGCAAGAAAGCAGACTGGATCAACGAACATACCTGGAACAGGAAAGAAAGCGATCATGAGGTGATGATGTAAATAAATAGTAAGTCATCAATGTTATCATAAGTATTGGTGTTGATAACAGTCTGATATCCCAGAGGATCCTCAACACATGTATTTTGACACATTGGGACATCCGTAATTAATATATAATATCAAACAATAAATAATTGAATAATCCTTTAAACATTGTATACATATAGGGTACATAATATATACAGGGTCTTCATAAAGTCTCACCCAGGCCTAGGTTTCTCGAAAACGACTCAGAATATCAAAAAACGCAAAAACCCGTATTCCTTTATATTTAGGGGGATTGATTTTCAGCCAAAAAATTTTTGCCTACACGGCCCCAGTCAGGCTGGGCATGGACCAACTTTAAAATCTTAAATAGAATGGTATGTCTTGTGGCATATTGTTTTAAAGGTCTTATTGAGAGAAGTTCATTACGATAAATTTCAGTGTGCTACGACTTACCATTCTCGAGATACAGGGTCGGACGTCCTGCGTAATATCCCTATATTTTGACCTATAAGTCGTTAACCGTAAATTATGGAGAAAATTTTTCTTGATAATAATAACTCCTTATAGCAAGAACTTTCGAACAAGTTAAAATTTGATTTGTTTTTCGTTAAAATTTTTTCGACTGTTCGTCCGGCTGGCTGACGAAACCGACCAGAAACTAACATCAACAGAGTATGTCGAGTTATAACTTGTTCGAAAAGTCTCATCATAAGGAGTTATTATTAACAAGAAAATTTTTCTCCATAATTTACGGTTATCGAGTTATAGGTCAAAATATATGGATATTACGCAGGACGTCCGACCCTGTATCTCGAGAACGGTAAGTCGTAGCACACTGAAATTTATTGTAATGAACTTCTCTCAATAAGACCTTTAAAACAATATGCCACAAGACATACCATTCTATTTAAGATTTTAAAGTTGGTCCATGCCCAGCCTGACTGGGGCCGTGTAGGCAAAAATTTTTTGGCTGAAAATCAATCCCCCTAAATATAAAGGAATACGGGTTTTTGCGTTTTTTGATATTCTGAGTCGTTTTCGAGAAACCTAGGCCTGGGTGAGACTTTATGAAGACCCTGTATTTATTTTTAACTATGTTTTTTTTATAATATTAATATTCTTTATGGTTAATTTTGTAAATACTCCAATAAATATTTATTCAAAAGTACTTCGAGAAATAAAAAAAATCACATCTCACAAGTATTCTCAAACTAGTTTCACTTTAACATCACACTTGCGATTGGCACAAATAGGTCTAACAATCATATTACAAAAGAAAAATCCTTCTCATGTGTATGTTTTCAACGTAATCTCAATTTCCTCTCTAAAATAACCAAAGTAATATTCATAATAACCAAAATAACGGTTAAGAATACATACATCTACATTTCTACAATAAGTATTATGTAGGTACTTGGTGTAGGTACCATTATATGTAGGTAGCAGAAGTAATTGAGGAAATGAGAAATCTAGGGGCGAAAAAAGTAATCGAGAAACAGAAAGACAGAGGGAAAGAGAGAGAAGGAAATAGATAGAAAGACACACAGAGGAGGGAAAGAGAATTAGAAACTGAGAGAATATCAGACAGAGAGAAGGAGTAATAGATAGAAAGACAGAGAGAGAGAGAGGAATAGATAGAAAGGCTGAGAGAGAGGGAGAAATAGAAAGAAGGACTGAGAGAGAGAAATAGAGATAAATAGAAACAGATAAATTATCAGACAGAGGGAGAAATAGATAGAAAGACTGAGAGAGAGAAATGGAGATAAATAGAAACATATAAATTACCAGACAGAGAGAGGGAAAAATAGATAGAAAGACTGAGAGAGAGGAATAGATTGATAGAAAGACAGATAAAGAGAGGGAGAGGAGAGAGAGAGAAATACACAAAAAGACTGAGAGAGGGAATTAGAAACAAATAGAAAGACAGACAGAGAGAGGCAGAAAGGAAGAGAAAGAGACAGGAAGGTAAAATAGTGTGACATAAAAGCCAAGGGATCATCATGATGTGGTTAGGTAAAAATTATTTTAAACCTTCAGAGACAGATTGCAAGCTGGAGTCTTCACCACGAACGTTCACAGTGTAATCATACTAATCATATGCAAGCAAGGTGGTGAGACGGCTCTCGAAATTTTTAAACTTGAGATGGAGGGAGAGGGAGACAGGAAGGGAGAGAATAGAAGGAGAGGAGGGAGAAGAAGGTAGAGGGAGTCAGGAAGGAAGGGATTAGAGGAAGGGAGAGAATAGAAGGAGAGGAAATAAGGAAGGGGGGATTAGAAGGAGAGTAGAAGAAGTTGGAAGGACGAGTAGGAGGAGAGAAATAAGAGGAAAAGCTAAAAACAAGGGCAGGATGAAAGTAATAGGGGAGCATCAGGAAGAGGAATACGGTGATAAAAAAGACGAATGGAGGAAAAGGAGGGATATGATATGAGGAGAGGAAGGAGAGTTGTTGTTCTTCTCTTTTAAAAGGAGGGATATGATATGAGGAGGGAGGAAGGAGAGTTATTCTTCTCTCTTTAAAAGAAAATGAATAAAAATAGAGCGAAAAGAGAGACAATAGGAGAAAAGAGGAAGGAAGAGGCAAGAAGATGAAGAAAGTGGAGAAGAGGAAGAGACAGGAAAATGAGGGAGAAGGAGGAGTAAGGAGAGTGTGAAGGAGATGGTGACACTCTGGAGACATAGAGCGGATGGGACTCCCTATATGTCTCTTAAGTCTAAATAAAGCACTACTACTGAACTATATTTTTACAGTACGTACTAATATCAGTGCTGTACACTCGTTAGTATAAACATTTGTACCTATATATGTACATATAATATGTAGATTAGAAGACATAGACATAGAGAGACATAGAGACTGCATGTACTCTCAACCCTCCGGGGTTGAGAGTACATGCAGTCAAGTTCAGGGACGTGTCTCTTGTCTCCTGGGTACCTGAGGGACGAGAGGGGTGGGAGTGACAGGGCGGGGGGGTGGGGTGTCATGGGGGAGGATGGAGGGAGGGAGAGATGGAGAGAAAGAGAGAGAAATGGAGATGGATACTGAAAGAGAGAGGTTAGGAGAACCAGACGGACAGAGAGAAAGAAAAAGAGATAATAGCCAAACACATAGAGATAAAGATAGAGAGAGTAGGAGGAAGATAGAGTAGAAAGGGATGGGTAGAGAAAGATATTTGAGAAGGACAAGGGAGAAGGCAAAAACCTGAAAATTAGACAACAAACAACACGTTGTCTCAGTTTTCACTCATCTCGCATCAACCTATCCGGTTACATGTTACACCCGTGTAAACACTACATCATCCTGACTGTCAAGTCAGTTTTGCAGCAAGCTATAAATTTCTTTCTGTATAATAACTACTAAACTTGGAAAAAGTAGTTCATAAGAGTAAGGGCCGAATTATAAGGACGGGTTTTAGTTAAGAGATGTCAGACTGTTCCTAAACTTGGGCGCTGTGATTGGTCGAAAAAAAATGTTATTTTTTTGTGAAAAAAAATATTATTTTTAAATTCCTAATATTAGAAATCGGAAGTAATTATTATACTCAGCGACTGGGTCTCATAAAAGTGTTCCCGGTCATGCAGCCTTGGGTTAAGCATTTGACTTGAACATTCTTAGATTGTTTTCAAAAACTGACCCAGTAAACAATCTATTTTTTTACGAGATATTTTTTACGGGTAAAAACAGAATTTGAATGGAAACTAAACTTTCCATTTTTACTATGTGCTCGTTGTGTTGTTGGTTGTTAAAAATTTATGTAAATACCTTTATGGATAGTAATAAAAACTATAAAAAGAGATGGCAAATATCAGAATAACTGCGGGAAAAAGAGAGAGGGAGGGAGGGTATGGCAAAGGCATGGGAAAGCTATTTGTTGGAAATACTTACATTTGAACAGAATGTATTGGAATTTTTATATCATAGATAGGACACAATCTCTTCCGGCCAAGTACTATACAGATACACTACACAGGGAGGAGAGTGAACAAAATCAAGCGTCTTGTGTTTTCGGAAAATCGAAAGTATAATCACTGTTGGTACAACACCTAATATGTAAACTAGAATTAATGGATAGAATCGGTGAGCAAACAAACAGCTAATTTCTGGAAGGTGGAAAAATTCTGACTTTTTTGAACCAAAAACATTCAACGAACAGTTTTATGAAAAGCAGATGTTTACCAAGAAAAAAAGAAGAAAAATATTGAAGTATTGGTACGTGATCGGATCCTTTGGATGATTGGAATGTCCCTCAGTTTTTTAGTATGTGACCCAATTACATAATAATAAGACTCTCAGGGTTACGCGGTATATATAAAACGTTTTGAGCATTAAACTCCCCAAGTGGACAGTGGTTGGTTACCTTCCACTAAAATATTATTATTATTTTTTCCACTGGGTAGGATCATTATAACATTACATACGTATACGACTATACGTCATTGAGATGAATAGACGAGATGGTTACTCTGACGCCAGTCGGGTGTGATCGAATCAATGAGATCTGATTGATTTTAGATTGGATCGATTACAATCTACTAGCTTCCACTTATCAACCGGCCATTACAATAATTTCTAATTCAGAATAATGATCAAATTGTACAAGTACAGACTGTTATTGCATGTTCAGATTGTACACAATAGTGCTTGGTTTACTGATTGACATTCATTGTATGTATAGTGTATATTGTTGAGAGGACACGAGACCGTAGTACCGTACAGGCATAGCTATGGTACACTGCTAACACTACACCACAGTAGTGATGCGAGCTGCTAGAGGATATTATAAGCTCTCTTTCAGTCTAACTGGGGGGCTAAATAGTAGACATGATAGATCATCATTATTAATTACAATTGATCTACTACTTGTTTTAAGGTAGAGAGGACACGAGACAGTACAAGCATAGCTATGGTACATTGGTACACTACTAACACTACACCGGAGTATAGTGATGCGAGCTGCTAGAAGATATTATAAGCTCTCTTTCAGTCTAACAAGGGGGCTAAATAATAGACATTATTATTCATTATAATTGATCTACTTGTTTTGAGGTATAAACAGAGCGGATAAGTCGAAAACAGGAGCCGCTCCCCCAAATAAAGCTAGATAAACCTTATTTAGCAACAGTAAAGTTGCAATTATTTGCTGCAGAGGTATATAAAGACTCGGGGGTGTAATACATTATAATAAGGTATATAATTATGTATTATATACATAGCCGAAGACTGAAGAGGCGGAGAGCTCTTCAGGTGAATCTGTCTGCTTGACAAATAATGCCTGAGATTTGAAAAATCACGTCATAATCTTCAGTGCACAACGTTAGCGTCGGACGTGTATTCCAACAGAGCGACACAAGTCATATCACTTTCACGTTCAAATCTTGACGAATTTCTTTTCGCATTTCATAGCGACATGTCTAGAAGTGGAAGAGCATTATTTGGCAGTGTTGGATGAGAGAGGTTTAGAGAGGGGATGAGTAGAGGGGGAGCTTTTCCAGTGATATTTTGATGGTTTATATCAGGAAGGTAAGGATATTATTCACTAAAAAACTAGACGTCAAAACATGAAATCTGAAAATGGAGATGTCTAACTGTGACAGTCCGTGAAATGGAAAATATATTAAAAAACCTGGTGACTGAGACGCGATGCCAGTGCCGTGGAGGGAACTTCAACTTAAGTTTTGAGTCTTGGAGCTATGTATGGTTTGCTAAAAGAGAGACAGCCTTGCTTCAAGTTGACAATCGATCACAATTTCATCACTGTGTAATAAATACAAATGCTTCCAATATAAAACATTGATCGTTTGTGTAAAGTATACGACTATGCGGTAATTTTTAGTATAATATTGGCGTAAGCTCCACACTCAACCCAACTACTATTGTTTCATGATCAACAATATTTCAATATTAACCAAAACGGTCGTTTCGCGGTGAACGCCTCCGAGAAACTACAGTGATTATTATAACGGTAAATATAGTTTATATGTATAATAATACAGTCAAAACAGTTTAAACTTAATGAAGGACGTTGATAGCTCCCTGTGTCATTTATATGTCATAAATTTTCATTGTATCAGAGCACTAGCTTGTCAAATTAGAAAATACACGAGTAATAAAAAATACAATTAAAAATACCTATAACCTATATGAATAGAAAAATAATTATTTATATTTCCCGATTAGGACTATAAAATCCCATTATTCCAGCAATAAGCCCAAGACGTATTATTAAGTGGTAAAAATACCAAATGGGAGGATAACTTGTATGGGGGATACTAATCTATATCTATAAAAGAAAGCTGTCTGTATGTGTGTATGTATGTATGTATGTGTGTATGTATGTGTGTATGTATGTTCTTTATACAAATCCACACCATTTGACCGAGAAACCTGAAATTTTGCACATAGGTCCCTTTGGATCAGGAAATTCTTCTAGGCTAGATTATATCTCCCTGAGGTTAAGCTACAATGAGTAAGGATAAAAATGGATGGGTGACGCAAAAAAAATGCACGTTTTTTGACATAAATGACATTTTTTCTCGAAATTTGTCGCGACGACCTATCAACTCAAAGCGAGAAAGTTTTAGGCAAGGGTTTGAGCTTTCAATTGACATATTGATCGCGAATTTCTGATGAGCCGTTCTTGAGCTACGCCGGGTAAGGTAAAAAAAATGGATGGGTAACATGTAAAATATTCACGTTTTTTGACCTAAATGACATTTTTTCTCGAAATTTGAAGTGACGACCTATCAACTGAGAGCGAGAAAGTTTTAGGCAAGGATTTAGGCTTTCATTTGACATATTGATCGCGAAATTCTGATGAGCCATTATTGAGCTACGCCGGGGAAGACCAGAAAATAGATGGGCGACAAAAATTCAGGTTTTTTTTCAAACCTAAATGACATTTTGTGTGTGTATGTGTGTGGGTGGTGTGGGTGTGTGTGTGTCTGTGTGTGTTTGTGTGTGTGTATGTGTGTGTGGTGTGTGTGTGTGTGGTGTGTGTGTGGTGTGTGTGTGGTGTGGTGTGTGTGTGTGTGTGTGTGGGTGTGTGTGGTTGGTGGTGTGTGTGGTGTGTGTGTGTGTGTGTGTGTGTGTGTGTGTGTGTGTGGTGTGTGTGTGTGTGTGTGGTGTGTGGTGTGTGTGTGGTGTGTGTGTGGTGTGTGTGTGTGTGTGTGTGTGGTGGTGGTGTGTGTGTGTGTGTGTGGTGTGTGTGTGTGTGTGGTGTGTGTGTGTTGTGGTGTGTTGTGTGTGGTGTGTGTGGGTGTGTGTGTGTGCGTTGTGTGTGTTTGATGGGCTGGCGAAGCGGCGGGTGTAACCCGCTAGTTAATGTAAATAAGAGGATAACTTGGAGGATTCGAACCCGCGAACTCTGGAAGATCTGGATCCTTAGTGCCGTCTAACTACTGAGCTGCATTGACTCGCACCTCACACTTATTAGTTTCACTTAACACTGAAACAATGTACCTCCAGAGAAGCTCATTTGTATACATGGCTTTGCTTTGTACCTTATTTACATTAATTAGTATCCAATACCTCATTGACAATGTTCAATACACTACCTATTGTTTTATATGTAGAAATCACCACCGGCATTATCGTACATGTATAATAAATACCTACTGCAGTTTACAATAGGGAACACATCACTATCTATGTGTATGGATGTACAAACCACGACAACAGATGAATACCATTTGACCACATGCGCCAAAACATAAATTAATAATACCCACACAACACATGTGTTACTGAACAATGTGCTCAATTCTGCTTATAGATATCTACTCACAATAGGGGTGGCCAAAAACAGATGTAAATAAATTCAAGATACAAAATTTGGCTGCCAGCTCCAAATATTTCAGCTCTTTTACATAGGTCGTTCGAATAGGGTAATTTACAATATCCAAATTCGGAGTAGGTTAGGTATATTTGGATTAGCTCTACAGGATTTACGTATGTATTCAGAAATAAAGCATTATATAATAATAATAGTAGAGTAGGTACATATTAAATTTCTATCCAACATAATTTCATTATTTTATCTTTCCAAAATACATTTAATGCTGTCTAAAATGTTCACACAGTTTACATAATAATATTATTATGTAGAACCCCTGGGCCATGACTTGTATGAATATTCCGAATTCTTTTATATTTATTCCAATAATATTGTAAACATAAACTGTTTTCTATTTTTTTCGAACTGCTGCAAACGTAGACGATAAACATTGTTTTATGTTCGTTTTCGATACTCTCCTCTTTCATTCAAAAATGCAATTTTATTATTATTTAGATTACATTTTTTATAAGGTCAGAGCTGCACAATTTTATTGTTTACAATTTACATCTCTTGTTTGATTATTCTTCACTCCCGCGCTTTTTCCTTTTCTTTTGCTCGCAGGTATTTGTCTAAACATCTACACTACACGATTGAGTAACATATGCAGGGAAATTTGGCACAGCAACTATATAGTAGGTGTACATTTCCAAAAACGAACTTGTAGAAAAATGATATTCCACCAACATTACTTAATGTTACCTGACCTAATTAATGTCAAAAACTCAAGCATGAAGTCCATACAAAAATGTCTCATAAAGGAATATGTGTCTTAATATACCTACTACTTAATAAATGAAAATATACACACAGGAATCTACTGAATCAAAAAAAAAAAAAAAACTTTAGACATTTTTAGTACAAATTCTGAGCAACCAATTCATCGATCACTTCAACGAGTGTGAATCTCAATACTTAATTTTATGTATATTAAGGATTGTATATATGTAGTTAACAGTATGTATCTATTTATACAATATCATCAACAGAACATATCAGACAATCTCCAGACAGACAGACTAACAAACAAGTCCCACTCAGACAGCGTGTTAAACAATTTATTTATGACAAGCTGTTAAAACATGACGGTGATGGATTCGCCATTAATGTTAGCAATAATATTGCGACACATTGTTATCTGGGGTCGGGAATTCCATGTCGGCATATTGCGTAATAGATAATATAATTATTATAGTTCAGGGATTTTGTAAACAAACCAGAGTACCCCAGAAGGAGTAATTTTTTCAACCAACACAACAGTATTCATCAAAATTTGTAGTACAGTCGAACATGGATATAAGAGAAACCTGGATAAAAGAGAATTTTCAGGGCCAATTCACCTCTGAACAAGGGAAAATAACCTCTTTATGAGAGAAATTTAAGACAACTGGATATACTCGTATAAAAGAATCCTCGATAAATGAGAACAATTACCAGGTCCAATTCACCTTTACATGGGAAAATAACCTCTTTTTAAGAGACAACTGGATATATAAGAGAAACCTCGATATTCCTTTTCTGTTTTTTTCGTTTTTATTTGTCTTTATACATTTTTATTTTAACTTGTCTAGTCCTCAAATTATTTAAATGTTCTTTGTTCTAAACTAGTATACCTATTTTAAATATTATATTAACTTAGATTTAATTTAATTTGTAGCTTGTAAGATTTGTACACTTACTATTATTATGTATCTTTTAGTACAATAAAATTGAAATTGAAATTGAAATATATGAGAACAATTACCAGGTTCAATTTACCTCTCTACAAGGGAAAATAACCTCTTTATAAGAGCAACCTGGATATAAGACAACTGGATATATGAGAAAAATTCCCAGATCCAATTCACCTCTACATGGGAAAATAACGTCTTTATGAGAAACCTGAATAAAAAAAGTTCTAATCCCTTGAGTTCTCTTATATCCAGGTTCGACTAACCCATAGATATAGAAACTAGGACCATGTCTAAGAACCAAAATAATAAAAAGGTCCCTTGAAAACCATTGCATAATACATAGATCATTATTACTAAAGGTAAACTACGGAGTTCAAATATAAATGAAGTTATACTCTTCGACATTAAAATGAAAAATAGCCGCTTTTCCTTACCATTCCAGCCCAGACCCTCGGATGTACAATATAATATAAATGAATATATTTCCCTCCCCACCCGAATCCACCACTTCACACTTAAACTCGAAAAAAGTTATATCCATAAAAAAAATATAATCCCTGAAATTTACGACCGAGAGCTTACATTCTGTCTATGCGTTCTTTGTTTTGAAAAAAGAGAGAGAAAATGTAGAGAAGGATTTGTGAATGATTTATCCTCAAGTTCTGCGACCTTTTGTGTACGCTGACATGGCTGACTTTACTCATCTTCAGTTATGTTTTGGGTTGAGTTTTCTATTACAGCGAATGTATTCGAGATGGGGGTTTTACCCTCTACTGGAATAGTTCCAATGAAATACTCTTAGGGCCAAATTAAAAAAAAGAGGATTGCTTTTAAGATAAGACAAAACCTCCCTCAAATCTGAAACATACAAACCATCACAGAAGTAATAGTAGTTACCAAAAAGAAAACTAAACTAACATGTAAAAAACATAATAACTAAGAGGTTTAGAATAATTATCAATTAAGTTATATCATATTCGTGTTAATCACAATCGTGATATCACAACTACTCAAACTCGTACTAAATCTACGCTGTAACCGGGACTTGAACCACCGACCTCCAGGTTGCAAGTTCGCCGTATCTATTCCCAATACTTATTTTCACGGCCTCCATGATGTTATAAAAGTCTAAAGGACTATGACAATCATTTCACTGCATTTCTCTCTCTTATGATTGATTAATAGACTTTGTTGCCTTGAGTATATCTGTGTGCCATATTGGAAGTACCCGTGTGTCATTGTATATGGGACATTGGGACACACTGTTGCAGATTAAGACACAATGAAAATTAAACTTTGCAAGCCTATACAATAAACTTTGACCTCTAACAGTAGACTCTTCACTGCAAAAGGTTCATAAACGCAAAGGTCGGCACACGTAGGTATTGTTAGGTGATGTCAACTCTTCTACATATTATGTGTAATTAATTGCTTTGAACCTTCATCCTTAGATTGAGTCTGCATCTAACACAAATTAATAATATCGAATATTAATTCGTGGACCTAATTGTATTAGGGTAGTTCAGATCACCAAAAAGTCATCGAGTTCTATTGAAATGTTGAAAAACCATGTTGAAAAATACACTGTTTAATGTGAGGGTACTCCACAGATTGGTTTGGTGACCATGTCATGGACATTTTAATTTAGGTACTCTACTTTAATTTTCAATTTTTGATTAATGATAAAATATTGCGGGACAATGTCTTCAATCTACATGCGAGTACACGAAAAACTACCTAGAGTATTAATGGAAAACCCTTAGAGCCGAAATATAAAAAAGGATTAAATCTAAGAGGAGCCAGACCCTCCCTCAAGTCGAAGTATCAACCTGCCGCAGTGCACTATAGCCCGACTTGAGGGACAGTCTGGCTTATCTTAAATTTAATCCTGTTTTATAAGTCGGTCCTAAGTGAACCAAGGGTCCAGATAAGACACGTGTGTAAAGCTAACTTACAAACACACAGAAGAGGCTGGACTCTGTCCTGATGGAAAGATTTAGCGGTATACAGGCGACCATGAGACGTCAACACAGATTTGTAGGCACACCACAGATTAACTCGAGATTTGATAGAGATATAAATCTGGCCTGACATTAAGCTTGCGGCTTACCTACTTTCTTTTTTAATTATCTCGTATTGTTCATTAGTAAGGCCACATGACTGCTAGAGACCAGATGGAAACAATTGATTAGGTTGGACAAGAATTATTTTGCAGACCTTTCACTTCTGAACGATTTAGTTCATGACACTTACACAGCCTTTGCTTTCCAGGATTGAAATATGTATGATTTTATTAGCGGTGAAGCACAAGGCCTCTGTACAATTTTTGTGGGTAGCGCAGCATTACTAAGAGCCTCCTTCACTTTTCGAATTCTATTACATTATTTTTTTTACTTTCCTTATCCTATAATAAGGAAAGTATTGTATTCGTCGAAAATTTGACCTACCCAGTTTTTCACATTTCTGGACGAATTATAGCCTCAGGATACCAAAAAAGTTGTTTTCAGCCATTGGTCCGTGCGTCTGTCTGTCTGTCTGTGTGTAAACAGGATATCTCGAGAACGGTAAGAGCTAGAGACTTGAAATTTGGTATGCTAATTATAATTATACACCAGACGAACCACGAAACTTTTGGTTGCAATCGGCCGCAGGACCGCAAATATTGGCCGCAAGTGCCGCTTCTTTGAATTGGTTAAAGATACAAAAAAATATTAGAGAACAATTATGTCTTACATTAAAAAAATAATAGGGGTCTCTTCTGATCATTTTTTTGATATCTTGAACTTTTTGGACCTCGGCCCCAATTTACCGGTATTTTGGGGGGGACCCGCTTTGATTAACTTTTTTATGATTTATCGTAGATGGGGGTTGTGACATATCAAATCCAATGATTTTGAGGTGCTGATTACGAATTTGATATTGATTTTTAGCTAAATGTTACCTTTGAGTCACCAGTGGCTTTTGGTCCTGTTCCAATTCCTTATAATTATGATAAGGAAAGTCGTGTGATGTTTACACCAGATTTTTTACTCTGATAATGCCGCCACTGGTCGTTACTCAAACAAGAAACTACTCATTTTTCCTCACGAGGTATGAGTGGACCACGAACATCCAAGTACAGAGAAGAAAAATTCCTGCCCCGATGGGGATCGAACCCATGCGTGCAATGTCCAGCGCACTAACTCACTCGGCAACGCTGACTACTCCAGGATTGTAATATTATTATGATAAGTACCTTGAGGGCCAAATAATAAAATTAATTTAATATTAATATAAGGGAAGATTGTTCCTTATCCGAGAAAAGTTTGTGAATGTGGTGTTTCCCTAGTTGGATAATTAAAAATCCTTTTTATTGCACATCTAAAACATAACAATAACAAACCTACATACAAAATTTCAAACACAAAATTCTGGTACCTGTACGGAGAAACAGTGATGAAAAGTTTTTTTTTGATTTTTTCCTGCGGCTGGCGACCGCGGAAAAAAGTTGAAATTTTTTCATTTTGAATATTGAAAAATCTTTTCTTAGTGCGCCTCCAAGGCAACATACATACTTTCTAAGTGGCAACATACATACTTTCTAAGTGGCAATATACATAATTTCTAAGTGACAACATACATACTTTCTAAGTGGCAACATACATACTTTCTAAGTGACAACATACATACTTTTCAACGCAAAGAACACACAAGTCATGCAAAAATCCTAAACTTCTGTGTTTAGGTCATGTTATTTTTTCAGAAATATTTAAAATCTATTCGAGAACGAAATATTGTGAAAAGCATTCTTGTTTAATACAAAATGGAATTCCTTTTCTTCTTTTCAATATTGAAAAACGTTCAAAACCAAGCAAAACAATAATAATGTAAATACAATTTCGCTAATGCTACGGATAAAATGTTGCAGAAAAAAATGCATTCAACTATTCCAAGTGACAGTAGATATAATTCATTTCTATTGAATTTTCTCTTGTTCTACAAGATGTATTCATGAAACTGAACTTTCGCAGTGCCATTTCTGAAGCGGTTAGCGAATGCAGATCCGAGTTTTGAACCCCGCAGAAATACCTCGGAATGATAACCGCAAGTACGCAGAACGGAAAGATTGTTGGAATTTCAGAAATGCTACAGATAGGGGGAACATTTTGCTCTAATTTTTATCCAGATGAAAATAACGATATAAATTCTCGGAAATCTAAATCCAAACCAACAGAAAAAGACAAAATGATGAAGAGACGCACAGACGACATGAGAGAGTAGAGGAGAGAGAGAAGAAGTAAGGGAGAGAGGTAGAGAGAGATATAAAGGGAGAGAGAGATTGGTAGGGGTGGGAGGGAGGGGGAGATAGAAAGGGAGGAAGAGAGAGGGTGGTAGGGGAGGCAGAGAGAAAAAAGGGGGGATGTAAAAAGAGAGGGTAAGAAAAAGAGAGAGGGTGGGATGTAGAAAGAGAGGAAGAGGGGTGGGGGAGTAGAAAAAGCCAAAGAGAGAGAAAGAAAATTATTTTCTTAAATGCATAAAATTATGTATGCAGGAGAAGAGGATATTATTTTAAAGATGCTGCTCAGATATGACAACCATAAGACCTAGTTCTATGAAATCCTCTTTCATAAGTCATGTCTGTCGCCGAAGAGAAAAACTAATAAAAATGCAATACTAGGTACAATATTTACCTTATTGTAGGATGAGGATAGTAAAATGAAAAACGAGATGATAAAAACCAATCGGAAATAAAAATGAGCTGAAAGATTGATAATAAGATATTATACAGGGTGAGTCATTTTAGGTGGCTGTCAATTTTTTCTGCCCCTACTGGAATTACAAAAAATCTAGCCTGAGATCAATGCTATAGCTCCTAGGGGGACATCTTATGGTGTCAAGGTCAAGGTCAAGTAGAGGTCAACTAAAGAATCTTAGATGGATCGACCTGAATTTTATAGCAAACTAGCGGGTTACACCCGCCGCTTCGCCAGCCCATCAAACGCACACAATGCACACACACACCCACCCACAAACACACATCCACACACACACATCCACACACACGCACACACCCGCACACACCACACACACACACCACACAACACACACCACACACACCACACACACACACCACACACACCACACCACCCCACACACCACACACAACACACACACACAACCACACCACACACACACCACACACACACACACCACACACACACACACCACACACACACACACACACACACACACACACACACACACCACACACACACCACACCACACACACACACATCACACACACACCACACAACACACCACACACCAACCACACACCACACACACCACACAACACACAACAAACCCAAAACACACACACCACACACACACACACCACACACACACACAAAATGTCATTTAGGTTTGAAAAAAAACCTGAATATTTTTTGTCGCCCATCTATTTTCTGGCCTTCCCCGGCGTAGCTCAAGAATGGCTCATCAGAATTTCGCGATCAATATGTCAAATGAAAGCCTAAACCCTTGCCTAAAACTTTCTCGCTCTGAGTTGATAGGTCGTCACTTCAAATTTCGAGAAAAAATGTCATTTAGGTCAAAAAACGTGAATATTTTACATGTTACCCATCCATTTTTTTTACCTTACCCGGCGTAGCTCAAGAACGGCTCATCAGAAATTCGCGATCGATATGTCAATTGAAAGCTCAAACCCTTGCCTAAAACTTTCTCGCTTTGAGTTGATAGGTCGTCGCGACAAATTTCGAGAAAAAATGTCATTTATGTCAAAAAACGTGCATTTTTTTTGCGTCACCCATCCATTTTTATCCTTACTCATTGTAGCTTAACCTCAGGGAGATATAATCTAGCCTAGAAGAATTTCCTGATCCAAGCGGACCTATGTGCAAAATTTCAGGTTTCTCGGTCAAACGGTGTGGATTTGTATAAAGAACATACATACATACATACATACACACATACAGACAGCTTTCTTTTATAGATATAGATAGATTCGGATTTTACATATAATTTTGAAGTTATTGAACTATTCACAACACAGTTTCACTTTACTTTTTTCCCCCCATTTTTCAAGGTCAACTTTTTTTCAACTGTTGCATACCCGTGTGACATTCGGTAGGTGTACTGGTTTTTTTATGTGTTAAAATTCTTAAATTAATGAGAAAATATTCATTCATGAAGTGGGATTCAAACCAACGGATACGCTACCTGAATTACCAATTACCAGACTTAAACACTCGACCGCGCGACCACCAAGATAAGAGATGGGTTAAGAAAAGTAGAGGGAGGGAGAGATATGGGAGGGGAGAGAGGAATGAAAGTCGAGAGAGGGATGGCAGAGGAAAGAGGAATGGAAGGGGAAAGAGGGATGGAAGGGGAGAGAGAGAGATAGGCTGTAAGAGGGGACGTTACCACTTAACGACTCATTAGCGGCAGGATTGTGGCAGGTCAGGGTGTAATTTACTTCCTCTTGGTCGATAAATTGAAGGAAGCATTAATTTTTCCTTTATACCTTTTTCCGTCTTTTATTAACTTTTCAACTCAAGGCTGCAGAGTAGAAGCTCGCATCCTGAATAAGGGACATGGGTGGTCCTAGTTCCAAGCATGGCAAATATTTAATAAGGACAGTATGATTGATTGAGGTAGCACAATTGTGAATAATTAACAGAAATATGATAGCTTACTTAATGCTTATAATTCATAATGTATCTTGAATACCAGTTTTGAATGTATACATATTCAAAATTCGGACGATGCCGTTGGGGATTTCTTTAAAGTTGGGCACAAATGTCTTTGTAGGGGCTCAACATCCAGTGATTTTATTATATGCTATTTCAAATATATTTAAACCGTGATTTTAACAGTTGAAGATGACAAAGGAGATTCTGATAAAACAGGTACCTATGCCAAAGGCAATAATTTATTAATAGTGAAAGTAAGTGCGAAAAAACGATGAGATAAATGAGTTTTAGAGATGAGCAGGGTAGAGAAAGGTATAGAGAGAAAGAAGTACAGATAGGGAGGGAGGGCGAGAGACACAAGAGGAGGGAGGGAAAAGGAGAGAGAAATGGGAAGTAGAAAGAAAGCAATGCGGGGAGAGCAATAGACAATATTTAAATATCTCTAACCAGAATTAGAAAGCGGGATCAGGGAATTCCGGAAACTATCCCAGAAAAAGAGAGGAATGCAAATATTTCATCAGATCCTGAACTTTTCCATTAGTTTCAATATTGCTCCATGCCGAGAGAAAGAAGAAGAAACAAGGATAGAGGAAGTGAGAGGAGGACAAGGAGAAGGAAAGAGAGAATGAGAGAAAGAGAAGGAGAGAGCGAAAAAAGAGAGAGAGAAGGGGAGAAGGAAGAGGAGAGAGAGTCAGAAGAAAAAGGGGAGAGAAAAAAAAGGAAAGAGAGAGAGAGAGAGAGAGAGAGAGAGAGAAAGAAGAGAAAGAGAGAATCAGATGAAGAGAGGGAGAAAGAAAGAGGTAGAAAATAAAGGGAGAAATACAGGAAATAGATTGGTCAAGTGCAATCCGTTGATGTAGATGTTTTACTGTTGGATTGCTGATGGTAATGCTGGCTGGACTACCAAAACCTTTTTCCTCGTTGAAATCTCCAATTCAAATAGTATGTTAAATTGAGAGACTCTCAGGATACACAAATACCAAATGCGTAACTAGCCAGGCAGAAAAACCCAAAGTGAGTTATTTGAGTGAGTTATCATGAGGCACTCTTTTTTTCAAATATGTACCTACCAAACTACATTGTACAATGTAGTTTGGTAGTTTTATGTCATACTGATGGATACTTAACATATTTATACTGTAGGACTAAGGACCACATTATGAAACAGAATATTAGGTAAACTAAGCCTGACCCGCCCTTAAGTCTGACTTTTCAACCAATCACAGAGCACATTAGCCCGAGTTAAGGGATAGTGTTCACTCAGATTACATCTAATCCTGTTCTATAATTCGGCCTTTATAGACATCAGCAGGTTTAACAAAGTCTTGTATTTTGACAAAAAAAAAAAAATGATTTAGAGCCAGTTTATCCACTTGAGTGGTAAATAGTGGGTAATACGTAATACCATTCACATCAGATACTCCCAGGATTCTCACCTACTAGTAGTATGAGCATGGGTAGGCTGGGAATACTAGCATGGATTACCTTATCCAGCACGGATGGTATCGGAATCTATATCTTATCCACACTCAAAGTTGCTTAACTTCAAATTTTATAGAACGTGCGATCTCTACACATAATTGTATCATTGGTAATAATAACAATAACAACACTCTTTAGTTGAAGGTAACCACCAGGCGAGGTTAATGCTCAAAGCATTTTCAACCACCTAACCCTCAGAGTCTTATTAGTATGGTCACAAACTCATAATGAGGTAAAATACAGCGGGTGGGATTCGAACCAACGGATACCAATGCTACTTGGATTACCAGACTAGCACGTTAATCACTTGACTACAAGTACATAAAGTAGGTAAGGTAATGTGATTTTTTGTAATAATATGTGGTACAGATGATATTTCAATCCTTAATAAGTGAAATCCATTTAAATTTCACTCAAATAAACGTGTTTCTTTGTGTTATTTGTTAATTTCATTCAAATATTTTGAAAGCATACAAGAATGTTTTCTGACTAAATAGACTAAGAAATGAATAGAATAATCTACTCAACACTTTTCACTAGAACTATCTATTCACTGGTAGAAAAGAGATAGAACGTAAGGGAGAAAGAGCGTGGGAGGGGAAAAGGAGTGTGGGGTGCAATGGGGAGTAATGGGGAGTAGGCAGGAGGGAATGAGATATAGGGACAGAAGGTAAAAGGAAATAGGGAGGGGAGGAGCACTGTGAGAGGGGGGGGGGAGCCTGGAGGAGGAGACAAAGAAGACTGAAGTTTTTTTACCATTTACCATTAAAATGCTCGAGACGAACTTGACCCCAATTGTGTCCGGAGCAATTAGTAATTAGAGAAAAAACTGCAAATATACCTCAAGTGGAATGAATTCATCCTGACTAAAAACACACAGGGTGGCCTGTCCCATTTTATGCATTTAATTTTTTTTGTTTCTAAATATACGATTATGTAATTTTTGGGAGCGGGGAATCCATTTTAAAACACCTCTATTATACAATACGATATTCTTTTTTATCCTGCAAGAATGAGACTAAAGAGTCCCTTTACTCTCACAGTTTAAACAAAGTCTCATTTATTGGTGTTAAGTATTATTTATTGGTGTATTAGTCTCATTTATTGGTGTATTAGTCTCATTTATTGGTGTAAAGTCTCATTCATTGGTGTAGTTCATTTATTGTGTAAGCATCAAATTTTTTGATAATGACTAGTATTAGATATCTATCACATTGTGATCAGTCTATTCACTGGTGTATAAGTTCATGTAAGGGTGTATATGGAGTATGCAGGATTAATATGGGAGGTAAAAGTCTCATGTAAATATTGGGTAGAAGTCACAATTTTTTTCCTTTTACTTAAAATCTCGACGATTAAAATTGGTGTAATTAGAGAATCTCATTTATTGGTGAATTCATCTCACTATTGGTGTTCATTTTAACATCATGATTTGGTGTTTGTGTCAATATTTTTGTCATTAAGTCTCATTTATTGGTGTAAGTCTTATTTATTGGTGTAAGTCTCATTTATTGGTGAATTATAAGCTCGTTTATTGGTGTAAAGTTTTCATTTATTGGTGTATAGTCTTATTTATTGTTGTATTTTCCATTATTGGTGTATTAGTGTCATTTATTGGTGTAATGTTCATTTATTGGTGTATTAGTCTCATTTAAATTTATTTTCAAATTTCTACCGTAAGATATCACTTTTACTTTCTACTAAAATTATAAAATCATGAAATATGTAAATGCATGGGTTCACTTACAACTGAACACCTGTCGACAGTTCACTGGTCAAATATTTTGCTCTACAGCACTGGTTCACAGGGAAATGACACAACATCTGGTTCAATATGATTATTTCTCATCATACATTATTCTCGTCCCTCTAAGCTCTGAGGTGGAATTATTGTACTATCTATATGTAATTATTTATATTGAATAAATGTAATGTACTAGTACAGAACTGAAAGGAAAAGACGGAATAGAGAATCTAAGACAGAACCCATCAAGTGTGGAGCTCAATGGAGTCTCAGCGCATTAATCCACCCCAATTACGACTTTAGAAAGCGGGATTAGGAGCAGGGAAATGAAGATGTACTTTGAAACCATTTTAATCATCTTAATACCCACTGAGATGTCTTGCTAACCATCTGACAACCCAGATATTATACAAAAATAGATAATTTGCAGTAAGTACACTAAGTAACTACGAGTTGTATGCGTCTTCAGAATAGCGGGGGTAAAAAACTAAAATATTATTTTTACAATGGTGGGTGAAGTTCTTTTTTCTATACGACAACACAAGATGGTCCGAGTGATGGTAATTTTATCATTTCTGTTTGACGAAAAGAAAGTCGGGCACATAATGTTCTTCTTTTGAATGCAAACATTTATTTTTTTATACCATTCTTGGAAAATATCACAATACTAATAATTACCAATTTTGAAAATACATCTTGATATATCACCTTTTCTTGAAAGGTTTTGTCTGAAAACCAGACATTAAATGAAATATTTTCCACAAACATTTGTACAACTGACTTTGTATGTTGTGTTTCAAATGTGTTCGTATGTCACAAATGTAGTGTTTTACGAAAATCCAAATTTCATCGTTTTACAATATACATACATACGCCCTACAAATAGCTACTCATTTTTCCTCACGAGGTATGTATGAGTGGACTCCGACATCCAAGTATAGAGAAGAGACAGGAAAGTTCTACGCTGCTGGAGATCGAACCCAATGTGTATGCCTGAAAGCCCATTGACTCGAAAGTAGATATCATCGCGTCATCATTCGGGAATTTCTTGGCAGTCACTACTAAAAGTTTGAAACCCCTTCGCTCAAAACAAACGCAATGTGCAAGGCGGACAACTTTTTTTCTCTAGCTTCCCCTCTCCTCTTCCTTCTTCTCCTTATTTCTTCTGCTTCTCTGTTTTATTTTCTTTCTTTAATAGAATTTAATAACCTCTTTGTTAAAGTTCTTTTCTTTAATTTAAAAGATAGAGCTGAAGAACATGTTATGGAGATAGAGTAATACTATAAAGGGAAATGGAGTATGTAAGAGAAACTATGGACAAGGAGGAGAGGAGGAGAGAGAGAGAGAGAGAGAGAGAGAGAGAGAGAGAAGAGAGAGAGAGAGAAGAGAGATAGAGATGGACAGTTTTCTTTTATCTTCACAGAGACATCACAAGAAAACTCATCCAGATCAGTGGTGCATGGTGCATTTCAAGTAAGGGAAAATTAGAACGACATACTCATACTTAATTTTTATTATCGTCCGTTCCGGTAGCTCAGTGATTAAGGCTACGGTCTGGTGATCCAGAAGTTGCGGGGTTCGAAACCCAGCCAGGACAAGTTTTCTTCCCATTGAGAGAAAAACTAACAACTGACATTGTACCATGCACTGGCCAAGTGATTAACGCGTTAGTCTTTTAATCCAGGTAGGCGGTAATCATGGATCCGTATCGTTTTTCGATATCCCACCCAGATAAATGAATTTTGTTCACTCATAAATTTGAGGTTTGTAATCCAACATAATAATAACTTTATACTTTTGTGAGGGGATTTAGGTTGGATAGAAAAATGCCTTTGAGCATTTATAATCCTTACCCTTTTGGTGTTTTTGAACCCTTTACTTAAAGAGTGTGTACAATTATAATTATGCTACTTCTATTATAATCGATGAAAAGTGTTACATAATAAGACGGGTTATCTAAAAGGTTATATTATTATATTATGAGTATGACAGACTGAAAATGGTTGTTAATATTTCATGGATGGTTTGTATAGAGGTGATAAATGGTGATTTTAAATTATTTATCAGGATCCGCTTATGGCTGCCACACAATTTCTTTAATCATAGCTTTCGGAAGATTTATTTTTCCTAATGTTGAAAAACATTTTAAAAAAAAAAATTGCAACATAGCTTTGGCATAGCTTCGCCACTCAGTGGGAAGGAAACAAAGTTATCTCTACATCATTCCGCGGGAAACAGCTATTTCCTTATTTGATAATCTCCACAGCTGAGGATAGAATAGAGATGCGAATGGAAGGAGTGCCATAGTTTCATTATTTCTTTAGTTTCAGAAAGAATAACTACAAAAATAATATTATATTGTTGTATTATAATTGAATAAGAATCTATGTACTAGCATAGAATCTACAGGTCATATATGTGGATTTTTAAAAATAATAATAATAACATCTTTAGTGGAAGGTAACCAACCACCAGGCAAGGTTAATGCTCAAAGCATTTTTTTACCACCTAACACTCAGAGTCTTATTACTATGTTGTCACCAACTCATATTAATGAGGAAACATTCATGCCGGGGTGGTATTCGAACCAACGGACCTCCACGCTACCTAAATTACCAGACTAGAGCGTTAACCATTTGACCCCTTCTTTAGTTTCTGACCAGTAATTTTTTTGCGTCTAAAAAGAAACCGATAAATACCAAACTGAAAACCTAGAGATAAAATAATCTATTTTCAAATGCGGTTCCAAATATACCTTTCGTCCTTCTCCCTACTCTGCAGATGTGTTTGTGTAATCTTTTCCTGCCATTCTTTTTCCTCTATGAAAATAATCTGTCGGTCACGTACTTCCCTGAATGGAAAGCAGATAAGACCCCTTGCTGTCCTCACCCTGAGACATTCGAAAGCACATTAGCAAGGAGTCCGCCATTAGGAGAGCCGTCAACTCGAATTTCCCGAGCTCTCCATTCTACTCCTGAGGACACCTCTCCGCTTTCTTTTCCAACTCTGTTTTTTTTATCTGCTTTCTCCTACGTGTCATCTGAGGGTGGAACGTGCGAGATGCTTGGGCAAATTTAACATTATCTGGAAAAGACGCAGTCTTGATTTATTTTCCATGTACAGGTATACAATAAGTTATAGATATAAATTTATAAGATCAAGTTATTTTTAAGGGTTTTAGAGCGGAACTCCAACATTGTATGGTCTAGGGCAGCAGTTATTAACCTTTTCAGGCCTACGAACTACTAACTCATAATAAAAAAAAATTGGTGGACCATCAACCACCACCACCACCGAACTATGAGTTTTTTTAATCCTTGTTCTGTAAGCTGAAATCTAATCTTTATTTGGACACACTTAACTCGGTTAATGTGAAGTCTTCTGCTGTTTTTGTGTATTATTGCTTTAAGGAGTTGTTTCATTACATTTTTCTCTTTGATAGATACCTACAAAAAATTTTTATGTCAAATTATATGTAAAATATGACTTTTTCGGCTTGATCTCTGAAATGCCTCGGCGGACCACCAACTAGTCCATCGCGGACCACCAGTGGTCCTCGGACCACTGGTTGGCGACCGCTGGTCCAAAGTACGAGCATAACCTCAACATCCCAGAGCTATCATGGATTTCGACGCATTAAAATAGAAGTGCTTTAACGGAAAAACTATAATGATTATCTCAATATTATTGGAATTCTCTGTATAAAATCTCTAGATCTACAACAGGTCCTTGATTGATAATTACTTTGATATGCATATCAAAGTAATAATAACAAATTAATTTCCCTACTCCAGCCCATTTAAGTACAGCATTAAAAATGTACTTGTGCCGCTAAACCTCTAGTATAAACGAACATATTATGAAATTGACCCACAACAATTTTAATTCCGATGTCAAGTACTTTTAATCAAATTCAAGTTGTATGCCATGATGTAGCTCTCTGTTGGTTATCTTTAATCTCTCCCTACTCCTCCTCTCCCACCTCCTATCTATCTCAGGGTCTTCTGTATCCTACCTCCTCCTAGCTATCTCAGGGGTCTTCTGTATTCTCCCCTCCTCCTATCTATCTCAGGGGTCTTCTGTATTCTCCCTCCTCCTATCTATCTCAGGGGTCTTCTATATTCTCCCCTCCTCCTATCTATCCAGGGGTCTTCTGTATTCTCCCCTCCTCCTATCTATCCCAGGGGTCTTCTGTATTCTCCCCTCCTCCTATCCATCCCAGGGGTCTTCTATATTCTCCCCTCCTCCTGTCTATCCCAGGGGTCTTCTGTATTCTCCCCTCCACCTACCTATCCAGGGGTCTTCTGTATTCTCCCCTCCTCCTATCTATTCAAGGGTCTTCTGTATTATCCCCTCCTCCTATCTATCTCAGGGGTCTTCTGTATTCTCCCCTCCTCCTATCTATCTCAGGGGTTTCTATATTCTCCTCCTCCTGTCTATCCAGGGGTCTTCTGTATTCTCCCCTCCCCTACCTATCCCAGGGGTCTTCTGTATTCTCCCTCCTCCTATCTATCTCAGGGGTCTTCTGTATTATCCCCTCTCCTATCTATCTCAGGGGTCTTCTGTATTCTCCCCTCCTCCTATCTATCTCAGGGGTCTTCTGTATTCTCCCTCTCCTATCTATCCCGGGGTCTTCTGTATTCTCCCTCCTCCTATCTATCCCAGGGGTCTTCTGTATCTCCTCCTATCTATTACAGGGGTCTTCTGTATTCTCCCATCCTCCTATCTATCCCAGGGGTCTTCTGTTCCTCCCCTCCTCCTATCTATCTCAGGGTCTTCTGTATTCTCCCTCCTCGTCTATCCCAGGGGTCTTCTGTTCCTCCCTCTCCTGTCTTCCCAGGGGTCTTCTGTGTCCTCCCCTCCTTGTCTATCCCAGGGGTCTCTGTGTCTCCTCCTCTATCTATCTCAGGTCTTCTGTATTTCCCTCCTCCTATCTATCCCAGGGGTCTTCTGTATCCTCCCTCCTTACCTATCACCTACCTATGCATGCTGCCCTCATCTGCCTTCGCGATTATCATCTCCAAATTTTGAATTCCAACATCTATTAAGTACCAATATAAATAATGCATACACCAGTACGGGATTACCAACATTGAAGGGCTCCTTGAATTTAAACCTAATTATTTTAAGTGTGCTTATAGTCATGTGGAAAACCACATTTCCATAAACTGACAAGTGTACCTACGATTATATGTACAATTGTACATAAAGACTACCTAATTATTATTTTCGTATTCTAACATGAAGAGGGTCGAGGGTCGAAATTTTTCGTTAAGTAATCAGGTAAAACACTATTATGATTATGTATTTTATTTGTTAGCATTTTATACACGTTCTATTTATGCTGGTGTCTCGGTTTTCGAGAAAGACATACAAGAGCCTCTCACTCTCTCTCTCTCTCTCTCTCTCTCTCTCTCTCTCTCTCTCTCTCTCTGTCTCTTTCTCTCTCTCTCTCTCTCTCTCTCTCTTTGTCTCTCCTTCTCTCCACACAGCACACTATCTCTTCATTTCTCACTCTATTCTTATTTTTTCTCTCTCTCAGTTGAAAAAGTAGAAAGTTCTGGGAGAAAAAAAGCAGCTGAACAACATGTTTGTTTATAAGTAGCACTTAAACATAGTGAGGAAAACAAGACTGAGAGAGAGAGAGAGTGAGCAGGAAAAAGTGTGCAAGAGAGAGTGAGGAAGAAAGAGTGTGAAAGAGAAAGGGGGGAGAAAAGAATGAAGAGAGTGATAGAGGAACAGAGAAAGAGAGAGAGAGTGAGGAGGAAAGGGTGAGAGAGAGAGTAGAGGAAAGAGTGTGAAAGAGAAAGGTGGGAGAGAAGAATGGAGAGAGTGAGAGAGGAACAGAGAAAGAGAGAGAGAGAGAGAAAAGGGAATGAGAAAGAGAAAGAGGAGAACAGAAAAAAAGAGAGAGATAGAAGAACTAACAGAAAAGGTGCATGCGAAAAGGAGATGAGAAAGAGAGAGGGGTAGAGAGAAAGTGAGAAAAAAGAACTGAGAAAAAAAGAGGAGAGAGAAGAAGTGAGAAAACAAAAGAAGCGACAAGTAGACAGAGAAGTGGCTCTGTCCTCTTCACACGACCTCGGACTACTTCAAGTAGGCTTTCACTAATAATAATAATGTGTTTTTATATGACAATTTTAGTGTGTAGCGCAGAATTATAGGACTTTTCTGTATCTTTAATATCCTAATATCTTATTTTTGCCTATAATTCCCCCACTGTTAACATTTAAGCAGCTACTCATTTTTCCTCACGAAGTATGAATGGACCCCGAACACCCAAGTACAGAGCAGAAAAAATCCTGCCCGCTGGTGATCGAACCCAGGTCACCGTGCGTCTAGTGCCTAGCGCTCTAACTCACTCGGGCACGCTGAATAATGTAGGCTTTCACTACTTCTTCATCTTTTCTCTCTCACTCACACTATAGTATTGTCTCTATCTCTCTGTGTTATTTCTCTATTCAATTGAATAGTGGTAAGAATAGTAAAATTCTTGATCGGCACAAGGAAGATCCCGGGTTCCAACCCCAAAGTCAACAAAATAATTTTACTGAAAATTTGGTTACAATTGTTTGCACGGGACGTGTTGACCCAGTACCTAAATGAGACTCTGGAAAGGATTGTGTCACTTCTCGCTCATCACAGGGGAGGCATAGTACTACGGGATAAAGGAGCTACAACACAGACCACAAGCGCCTACAGTATGTGCTGATTCATGGATACGAAATAAAAAAGTCTGGTGAAACACTCATCTTTTTTTTTTTTGATATAAAAAAATCACTGTTTATCTTTCCCTCTATAGCTGCTACCAGTCACTAGGAGAAATAGAAAATATGAAATATTACAAAAAAACATGAAGAGCTCCCGAAGTATTGACATTATTGACTGCATGGAATTTACAATAAAGCATATACAGTATGTCTCAGAAGTCCTGGCAATGGCCTCATAACTTTTGAATGGGTACGAATTTTCGGATTCTGTTTGTTTCTAAGGATAGGAAGTGCCCTATGGCCGATTCACTGGTGATGTCAAAATCCAGGTTCGAACCCCGGAAGTGGCATTTTTTTGATAAAAATGGCCATTTCTTGAGAAATTTAAATGAGAAGGTATTTTTTTAATTTCATATTATTAATTAACAGATAAATCTACTGCATTCCTCAAAAAATAAATTTTCTGTCACTATCAGTGGCGGAGCTATGGTGGTTTCAAACTTAAAAATCTGGTTTTTTGAGACACCCTGTAGCTTTGGTACCGCGGGACTCAATACAGTCCTCAATGATTTAAATTGACGAAAAAAGTGTCTTGGAAGTACTGAAATGGATAAAACTCCGATATATCACCTCCATCAGTGCCGGAGATCAAAGTGTTTAAAGTCAATAATACTTGCAAGATCACATTTTACTTATTATTAACCTAGGCTTCAATTATCCACCATACAAACACACAACCTTCACCAAATCGCAACTTTAGTGGGTATCACAGAATTACAAGTCTAGTATAAGTAAGAATCCCTCATTCTTTCGAATTTCATTTAACTTGTAATGCCACCACTGATTGCTATTCTCAATTAAAGTATTTACTCATTTGTCTTGATGAGGTTGAGTGAACCGCCAACACACCCAACCACATAGTCGAGTTATAATATTTCCCACCGAGAATCGAACCCGGGAATTCCGCAGTCTCATTACTGAATCTAGAAAGGAACACATTGGAGAAGAAACTCATTGCAATGCCATGAGGATCGAAGAGAGTAAACTTTTAAATCAAATAAATATTTAAGTAGGTACCTACCTAGGTTCAGGAGTGAACTATAATTTTGAACCTGCATGGTCCTGAATCAGGTTGACTCAAATCCATGATACATAGGTTATTAGGAAATAAACAGGTAGGTAACTAATATGAATGTGGATAGTTAGATATCTAGTTAATAGATAAATAAATCTGTTTCTCTTCACTTAACTAAGAGTTGAAGTTTGAAAACAATAATGTAGTAGGTAGGTATCTACACATTTTACTCAACTGATCAATATCTATTTGTTGTTGTTGTTGTCGTCATTCTAACAATTGTTCACAAACTAAAGTTGTTATCGAACCCTTTTTCACTTCACGACAATGCAACTAATAAAAATTGATTATTCTCATGAAAATAGGTCATTGTTATCCAACCCTCCGGCACAGATGGAGGTGAAATATCGGAATTTTTACCATTTCAGTACTTCCAAGACACTTTTTTCGTCAATTTAAATCATTGAGGACTGTATTGAGTCCCGCGGTACCAAAGCTACAGGGTGTCTCAAAAAATTCTCATGAAAATAGGTCATTGTTATCCAACCCTCCGGCACAGATGGAGGTGAAATATCGGAATTTTTACCATTTCAGTACTTCCAAGACACTTTTTTCGTCAATTTAAATCATTGAGGACTGTATTGAGTCCCGCGGTACCAAAGCTACAGGGTGTCTCAAAAAACCAGATTTTTAAGTTTGAAACCACCATAGCTCCGCCACTGATAGTGACAGAAAATTTATTTTTTGAGGAATGCAGTAGATTTATCTGTTAATTAATAATATGAAATTAAAAAAATACCTTCTCATTTAAATTTCTCAAGAAATGGCCATTTTTATCAAAAAAATGCCACTTCCGGGGTTCGAACCTGGATTTTGACATCACCAGTGAATCGGCCATAGGGCACTTCCTATCCTTAGAAACAAACAGAATCCGAAAATTCGTACCCATTCAAAAGTTATGAGGCCATTGCCAGGACTTCTGAGACATACTGTATAACCAACAATATCCATAAAGATCAATTTAACTATATGTTGCTTCTCACGACAATCCATACAGACAGAGTTTTACAAATTTACAAGTTGGGCACTGAGGAGTGGGGAGAGCATAACTAATTTACTATGTGGTTGTAAATACTATGCACCACATCAGTATAATCAGAAAAGTGAGAAGTTGTACTAGATGTACCTAATTGAACATACCTAGACAGCTGTTTCGAGCTTATTTGCTCTCATCAGCAGGTAATAGTTCTGAATATCCATGCCATCAACTAACCACTCTATTTTAATCAGTATAAACAGAATAGTGAGAAGTTGTACTAGATGTACAAATTTCTAGAATAACTATTGCACTAGCATTATCTTTGGCATGGTAAACAAACTCAAACTCTTAGATACTGAAGGGTGCGACTGCGACCCTATAAATCCCATTTCAGTCCGGTTTATGTGGCAGCACCTCCAGACCATTTTCCCACCGGCCACGCCTGTATACAACAAAATAATTTTGTTGCATTATAATAAAACAAATACCCAGGGTAAGTATTACTAAACGTAAAGAAACAAATTAAACACCTGAGGACAGAACGGACTCCAACCAGGAGAAGAACTTTGTTTGTAAACTTTCCCCAGGACCTTTCCTCACCTAATTAACTCTTTAAGCCTCCATTTAACTTTCAACTATAATCGACAGGAATAGTCGACTAGCCAACAAGAATACTAGGCACTTGGAAGAAAATAAACCATTACCACCATACAGTCCCACCATCCCTTATCTATCTTTGTTTAATAAATAATTATGTTTTGTAAATATTTTGTAGGTAAGTGTATGCAACTAGGTACTCGTATATCATTTTACAAAATAAAATCAACCAAAGTCTTTTTTTAACGTTTCTCTAATTATCTAAGGGTGGTATGCAGAGTCCTCACTGTAGGAATTAATGCTTTTTCTTTGTGTTATTATGTCACAATTTTAGTGGGTAGCGCAGAATCATAGGACTTTACCACTTTAATTTTCAACACCTTGTATTATTTTTTTGCCTAAGATTCTGCCACTGGTCGCTGCTTCACATTAAAGCAGCTACTCATTTTTCCTCACGAGGTATGAGTGGACCCCGAACATCCAAGTACAGAGCAGAAAAAATCTTCCCCCGCTGGGAATCGAACCCAGGTCACCATGTGTGCAATGCCTAGCGCACTAACTCGCTCTGCCACAGTGACTACTTCACTGTAGGAATGCCTGGGTCATTTGTCCCTTAAGCTGATTTTGTTATGCAGAGACGTTTGTGTGAAGCGTCTGTGCGCATGCGCATTCAGATGTCTCTTCAAAGAAGAGATTGTCAAGGTCGAAGTTTTCCCTATAGCAAGCTCGAGACCACCCTATAGGAATAAAAAAAAAACGTCTCTGCATACCAGCCTAGGTCTTACAGACAGGCATTTTGACTCACTTTTCGGATAGGTTTGTTGATTTAGTCTGACAGGTTTACAACTGGGATCTTCTCTAATACATACCTGCGAACATAAATGAGAAATGATGTTAATTTTTTGTGTAATTAACAAATGAGAGAGTTAATGGTTAGAGCTCAGAAATATTAAAAGCCTTCGCTATCAATATTTCTTTTGTGTAATATAAAGAAGAGATTGGGAGATATAATTATTTTCATCAACTATAGCTACATCTCAAGAGCAACCACAGGGACAGTAATGACATGTAGGTCACGTGAGTCACGTTATATCTTTAGCCCCGCCCATTTCCGAAGGAAATAAGAATGTGTGACGTGGTCACTGTGGTTATATCTCACAAGATAACCAGCAAAGTAACCACCATAAACAATGCTGCAGTTATGTGAGAGAGAAAAAAGTTCGATACCTTTACATTATGTACGGAAGTAAAAAATACCACGATAAAAAACAATAACAGGTAAAAAATACGAAATCAATTAAGATAAAACCAAACTATTTTTGTATTTCCTATGAAACTGGAATTGCACAAAGTGAATTAATGAAGCGAATCTTATCGAGTGGTGGTAACAGTATGCATGTAAATGTCAGGACTTTTAACTTTACTATATCGTTCATGTAGAAAGCTAAAATAACATCCCACTTTATTGTGCAAATAAGCGTTAAAAGCATTTTTTTTTTATGCACCCCAAGTCAATGAAGTAAATGCACCTGCCCACTTAGTACCTACATTTGATAACGTATACCGCATAGACATAATATGGAGAAAGATAGGTCAACAGAGTATACGTATACGTACCTACACTATACCAGAATGTATACACGTATTGAAACAGAAAATGTAAAGAGGTATACATATTTTAGAAGGTAAGGTATAAGAATAATGTGTGTATGAAAATTGATAGAGGTAGGGCAAACAGACTATAATGGTATTACGTATTGTTAAACATTGTTAAAGCAAAAGGATACCTATAGTATCTAACAACGTATAAAAAACACTGCCAATTATGGACACAAAACTTCCTCGTGATTGCTTCACATTGTAAACACGTGCCAATTTTGAGATTTTATAGAAAATTACTTGTATCTCCAAAACGGCTCAACCGATTTTATTCAAATTTGTTTTATATGGTAGAATATCGTTTTTTCTACATTCTAGATTCCACAAAAAATTCTGTATCGGCAAGTCATGGTCCTTATTTTTTACTTTCCTTATCCTATAATAAGGAAAGTATTGTATTCGTCGAAAATTTGACCTACCCAGTTTTTCACATTTCTGGACGAATCATAGCTTCAGGATACCAAAAAAGTTGTTTTCAGCCATTGGTCCGTGCGTCTGTCTGTCTGTCTGTCTGTCTGTCTGTCTGTCTGTCTGTGTGTGTGTGTGTGTGTGTAAACAGGATATCTCAAGAACGGTAAGAGCTAGAGACTTGAAATTTGGTATGCAAATTAGTTTTATACACCAGACGAACCACGAAACTTTTGGTTTAAATCGGCCGCATTCTGCGGCCGCAGGGCCGCAAATATTGGCCGCAACCGCCGCTTCTTTGAATTGGTTAAAGATACAAAAAAGTTAGAGAACAACATTTTCTCGGATTAAAAAAATAATAGGGGTCTATTCTCATCATTTTTTTGATATCTTGAACTTTTTGGAACCCGGCCCCAATTTACCGGTATTTTGGGGGGACCCGCTTGGACTAACTTTTTTATTATTTACCCTAGATGGGGGTTGCGACATATCAAATCCAATGATTTTAAGGTGCTGATTACGAATTTGGCACTGATTTTCAACTATCCGTAACCGTTGAGTCACCAGTGGCGGAATTCGACTTCTTTTTGGGGGATAAGGAAAGTCGTGTGATGTTTACACCAGATTTTTTACTTTTTTGTCCAAAATTTCGGAATTTCTTAAATATCAGAGTTAAATTATAATTATTTTGAAAATAAATATAAATTACCTATGTAGAACAATAATATGCATATTTTTACAAAATTTCATCGAAATCGGGTGTATCGTTCACGAGATATAAGCGTTTAAGTAAAAAGTTAGTGGTCAGGCGCATGGTCTCTTTCACCCAGAACCGCTAGTATGAATTCGATGAATTTGGAATGGGACCATCTACAGAATGTCTCCTAGATGTGTGCAAAATTTCATTAAAATCGGTCGAGTAGTTTCCGAGATTTGCGCGTTACAAGGAATCGTTTTAACAGACCGACGGATCGACGGACCGACAGACCGACAGACGGACACAAAACCAAATTTACTCAGTAGGTTATGAAACGTCCAGAAATATGAAAAAAATCGAAATCGGAGCAAAAAAATATTTTTTTTTACAAAAACGAACACAATACTTCCGATTTCTAATATTAGAAATTTCTCGGAAGTAAAACAGAAGATGTAAATTATGAACGAATACATTTATAAAAAGAGGTAAGGCAAAAGACTATAGGTAGGTGTAGGTATAATACGTATTATTAAGATAGGTAAGGAAGTAGACCCTGTTGACGCAGGACGTACTGTAGGTTTTGAGATAGGTAAAGAAGTGAAGACTAAAGACAAGGAGAACAAAACAGCCACATGCATTGGAATAAACATATTCAGGTCCTGGCGGTGTAACCACCCTAATTGATGCAGGCTCAAACATATCAGAAAACTCCTTCAAACATCTCAGATAACTCCTTCAGTTCCAAGAAAAGTTTCTCCGCTATTTGTCAGCCCAGTCAGCAGTTTGCTCAGACTTCCAAGGCGTAACCGTGAAATCAGAGGAATAAATTTGCCGACAAACAAACAGGCCTGAGGAAGACTTTGCGTTCACCAGGGTAATAAGACGAGTAGGAAACCACAGGAGGCTTCGGCTTTGTGGAGGTGCAGAAGTAATGGGAGGAGAAACAGTAAAAAGTTGGAGGGATAAGCGGAAGGTGAAGGAGGAGGAAGTAGGAGAACGAAGAGTCAGGGGACAGGCACATGGAGGAGGAGGAGGCTGGGAAGTGTGGAGGTGCACAAGTAATGAGAGAAGGAACAGTAAGCAGTTTCTGAGGAAGGCTAGAGGTAAAGGAGGAGGCAGTTAGAGAAAGAAGAGTAAGGCGATAGAGATATAGAGGAGGAGGCTTGGTGGTGTAGAGATGGAGAAAGTAATGAGATGAGCCTCAAAGAAAAGAGTTTGTGGAGGAAAGCCAGATGTGATGGAGGAGTGGGAGAAAGGAGGGTAGTAATGAAGGAAGGTTTAGGTTAGGAGGAGGATGGAGTTGCTTATGTTTGACTTGCCCGCCGGCAGTACAGCAAGATCTCTTGTGGGGTTCATGTAAAGTTGAGAAGTTCAGAGTGATCTTTGTGCTTCATGTTATTGCTTGCCCACTTTTAGCACGAAAAAATAGCATTGCGATTTTGATTTCAATAGTACATGTACATAAATTTTAATAGGTAGAAATAAACAATATAAGAGGTAATGTGTGTGAGGCAGAGGAATTTTATGGGAATGAAGTATGAAGGAGAGAAATGGACAAGCAAAGAAACGATAGAAGGCAGTAAAGACAATAGAGAGGGAGAGGATAAAAAAACAATATTTTGAAATGAATAAATATTTGAAATGAATAAATAACCCCGCCCTTTAGTTAGGACATAATATTATGTATACATCTATTTCCTTTTTTATTGTGTTATACTGTTTCCATTTTTTTTTTTTTTTTTTTTATTATAATATTGATTTGTATCGTACAGTGTACATATACAATATGTCCTTATATCTAATAAAGCATTTAATAATAATAATAGTGACACAACATTCCCCTTTGGACCAAAATGGTGAACAGCAACCTGCTTTTCTTTTGAATAAAAAAAATAAGGCACTACAAAATGGATACATTAGAGATGAGGGAAACCTAAAAAATCGAGTTGGAAAGAACAAATAGAAAGAGACAGAGAAATGATTGATAGGGTTACTCCTTTTTTGACCTTTTAGATAGGAGCCCACTTTTTCCATAGCAGCCAAATCTATTTATTTTCTACGTAGGTAGGAATATCATTAAATTTATTATACACTTGATGCTATCAGATAACAAATATTGCACGGTAAACGCGTAGCCTCGGAATTTGCGATATGAAAAATGATGAATGGGGTTTCTCTTAATTGTATAAAATTAGTCAAGTGAGAGGGAGAGAGAGAAAGTAAGGAGGGATGGAAAGAGGGAGAGAGAGTTGGAGGTCCTTTCTAGTCTTCTCATAACGCCTTTTAGATTCACTTGAAAAACCTCAAAAAAGCCACCAGATATGTAATTTCTAGTATCGTCCTCTAGTTTTTTTTTTTTTTTTTTTTTTTTTTTTTAAAGATGAGTGTTTCACAGCCTTTTTTATTTCGTAGCCATGAAACAGGAGCTACTGTAGACGCTTGTGGTCTGTGTTGTAGCCTGCCCATCCCGTAGTATGCCTCCCCTCTGATGGGCGAGAAGTGACACAATACTTCCCATTTAGGTGCTGGGTCAACACGAGCGCACCGGAAGGTATCCCTTACAAACAATTGTAACCAAATTAAGAATACAAATTTTTGTCGGCGCGGGGGTTCGAACCCGGGACCTTCCGCATGGCAAGCGAGTGCTTAACCACTGAGCTAATCGCGCGCTTAATACTATGTAGGTATGTATTATATGTGACAATGGACATCTACTGGACAGAGACATGTGTGTGTATGGACTCCGGGTTGACCAAAATTGTTTCAATCTCAAAATACAAAAATAGTGAAAAAGACAAAAAAGTCGATAAAATGGTTAAATCTTACACAATAATAGTATGCTTTTTCAATAAAAGTTATATTTGAACTAGTGTTCTTGTCTTCGTGCAAATAGATACTTATGTCCTACTTACAAATAGATACCTATGTCCTACTTACAAATAGATACCTATGAGCTACTTACAGGCCTCGAAAATCTTAAAGTGAATTTCTTTATCGAAAAATAAAGGGAAGGAGCAAAAACATATTATAACGGAAGTTCCCTTATCGCAGGAATAATACAAAAGCATCTTCACATATCGGTGGAAAAGAGGAAGGAATTACGATAGAACATTGAAAAACTCAGAAGAACGGAAAAATGCTTTGAATTTTTGAAATTCCTGTGACCCGTTCAGGATTATTTGTCTGAATTTAATCTGATAAGGGTCTGTAAAATGAAGCTCCTGAATTTGCTTTTCCAAAAGGATCTGAAAGGAATAGAGGGCTCTTGTTTTTAGACGGAGAAGTATGCATAGTGTAAACACAGCAGAGAACAGCTTTGTAGTGGTTGTGAGGACTGCTCTGGGAGTGAGAGGTCATGAGTTCGATTTCCAGTACTTTTTTTTTTAAAAAAAAAGATGAGTGTTTCACAGCCGTTTTTATTTCGTAGCCATGAAACAGGAGCTACTGTAGACGCTTTTGGTCTGTGTTGTAGCCTACCCATCCCGTAGTATGCCTCCCCTCTGATGAGCGAGAAGTGACACAATACTTCCGAATTAGGTGCGGGGTCAACACGAGCGCACCGGAAGGTATCCCTTACAAACAATTCTAACCAAATTAAGAATACAAATTTTTGTTGGCACGAGGGATCGAACCCGGGATCTTACGCATGGCTATAACGTTTGCTTTTGTGACTCTGCGCCGTGTGAACTACTCAACCCAGCTGAGTGAGGATAATTATTTTGCCATTTTTCAATATATTTTTTTTTTTTAATTTGTTTGGAAAAACTACAACAGCACCTGAATAATACGTTGTTCCTCCACGAAAGAAATCATAAAAGTCAGAACAATCGGATAATTTACGAGTGAATTGCTATGATTATAATTTATATTATTTTGAGTGACAAAAAGTCAGTGTTCTCAATAAGAAAGTCTCAGCTGCATCTACTGAACTGAATTCCAACACATGCATCCACAGAATCCTTGCGGTTCACCATGTCTAAACGACCAATGAGGAAATGAGAGCCTTGAAATCGCTCAGGGGTTACAATGTTCCCCCAACCACAGCAGCTCGCATAAAACCAAGAACTTTACGGCCCAACAATGCACGACAGAGTGCATATTTATGGACCGTTTAGTTTCGAACAGTTTGCGGCGTGGCTTGCTAAATTCAAATCGAACAAATTATTCGTGATTGTTAATTATTCGCTTGATTAAAATGCAATAATCGTGTTACCTGCAATATCTGCTGACGTCTCAATTGCGAAAACTGTACCGCACGATGGTTATTTACTGCTTTTTAATATTTAAATTGCATCCATATTTATGATTCATGTTCACATTAATCAAATTATTCCCGGATAGCATCGTATTAAAACACTGTCTATCAATTTTAATATGATACAACTACAATATCTACAGTTTACAATAATAAACAGATTGGACTTTTCTCTTTTTTTTGTCAATCTCATATTCTTGAAATATCAGACTCAAAGACAAATGAGTTCATTTCCTTCGAGTGCATTTGTTTCGTATAAAATGAAAGTTAATATTTCAACATTATTCTTGCTTTTTTACGAACAAACTCTTAGTCCATTTACAGACTTATGCCCTTCCCACGGAAACATAAGAAAATAATAGACAGATTGAAGTATTCTCTTTTTTGGCAATCTCTTATTATTGAAAAATCAGACTAAAAGACAAATGAGTACATTGTCTCCAAGTACCTTTGCTTTGTATGAAATGAACACAAGTGTCTATCATCATCATATGGTGGCGTCATCGTGAATGATGGTGGAGGAATGACTCAGCACTTCTACCACTGTCTTTACAAGGAGGCTAATAATTGACAAGGGCCCCCAGAACCAAGCCAATGCTGGTCTACTACCTGTTTATGTCCCTCAGCCAGACTAACAGCCGTATTTATAAACAGAAAACGCCGTTTGAGCATGGTCTGAAGCATGATTTCCTTTAACATTATTGGCCAATACCGTGCTTGAGACAGTACAGATGTAAGTTTATAATATCCAGAATTTATCTAGAATGCAATTTTGCCACACTGTATCTCCCCATGCAAATAAAGCAATGCATATTGTTGTACATGGTAATTGTAAACCTCATCATGGAAGTTCATTGTTAGCCTCTTCACTAATTATATCCCGCTGAAGTTTGTAATCCTGCTGGCAGCATCCTCGCCGTAATTAATAAAATCAGTGTCGCCCGGTGCACAACAAACAAGGAATGGACCAGCAAAACTTTAATCTAGCATGTATTGAGAAAGCACTATCTAGTATTAAGAACACTATCTTATCGTACCTATGTCTGTCTGGCTGGGGGACTATAAACAGGGAGTAGACTAGCATTGGCTTGGTTCTGGGGGCCCTTGTCAATTATTAGATGAGTCATTCCTCCACTGTCTGTCTACTGGTAGCCCTATGATGATGATCGTACCTAAATGTCAGCCTCTGACAACAAATGTACAATTCTTTGAAAGATAAAAACAAAAACAATACAGCGGTTCTATTATTTCCGATATCACCAGATTAGATCGAAAGTACCTCAGCAAATAAGATAAATTGAAATCAATCATTCTGATGTATATTTTTCATTTTCATGTAGGTATTATATTATTCCAAATAAAGGTTTATTTATTTATTTATGACCGGAAAAACATTAGGTACAAGTAAGAGGACTTGTCTGTTGAAGCAAAATGTACACTTTATCAATAGACCCTATACAATTGGGAGCTGAAAACCTCTAATTAAGATAGGAACCGCCACTGTGGGACGTATGATTGCATCCGGGCAGAAATGTGGCATAACACAAGACACCCTAATGAGGCTCGCTTGTGTTGACAAGCTCTCATATACTTTGTAGGTACATTCAGCTAGGTACTTATTAATCTGATAGATATACACGTACATATTAATCAGGTAAATACTAATTTGGTACAGAAATTGGGAAAGGAGTACATTAAATACACCTTTGCCACTGAATTATTTACCGCATCATTGAAGAAAAGTTTCAGAGAAAATGTTTAAAAGAATGATCGCAAGCCTTTGGGCCTCCTTGGTGTGAGAGAACATCAATATATTACCATTATTGCTCATTCAACTTTCCTTTAGCTCATTCAACCTTTCCAACTTTCAACAGCTTTAGACTTTGATTATGCTTAACATATAGGTTGCCCCGGTTTTAATTACTCGTTAGATACAAATACTCGAACCATTAGCTAACCGTGTGCATTCCCAACACATTCATATCTTTTTTGATCACGATATTCGGATTGTATTTCACGTACATGTATTTCACGACACCTTCTTCAAGTCGTGAGTCATTAAGCTGCTATCACAAGACACTCATGAATCTCATGATGTGGCATGTGAGTTCCCTGCTCTCTGATGGAACTCTGCTCCCGGTGAATTTGGTGTCTCCACTACTTGAATAAATATGTGCACCACCTCAGTAGCTCTTCGTAACCTAGAGGTCGTTGGTTCGAATCCCAACTAAATATTTTTTCCGAGAAATTTCTAATATTAAAAATCAGAAGTAATGTGTTCGTTTTTGTAATAATAATAATAATAATATTTTTTTGCTCCGATTTCAATTTTTTTCATATTTCTGGACGTCGCTTTTTAAGTAAAGCGACCAAAGCGAATTTGAGTAATCGGGATATCATGTGCTAAACTTAAAAACACGAGGAACACGAGTTTTTGCGTTTTTCTATATTTTCAGCCGTTCTTGAGATACAGGGGGTGGGGTGGAACTTTATGGACACCCTGTATATACCTATTACCTATGTATGTAGAATAAAGTGAAATCGGTTTTTTATGAACCAATACGCCACAGCTTGGTACTTTGGTACACAGTTTGGTAGAAATAGTTGCCTCTTTGGAAAAGAGGCAACTATTTCTGAGCAAAAAGTTAGCCTGTTCGGAATTTTCTGGTTTCCCGGTATATTCTGTTAAAGAGACTGGATATTCAAGTCCATGTAGCGAAGAAGTGTACGATATACGTTTATATATAAGTAAATGATGGCCCCTTTGTCTGTTCTAGCTCTTCTATCAGCACTCATATTTCACCTCTAACCCCTTAATTAAAAGTGAGAACAAGGTAGCTAGCTAGCAAGCACCATCCAATAACTTAAAATCAGGCCAATTTGAAGATGAGAGAACATCAATTAATATTGCAGTATACATTTTTTAATATTACTGAATTATTGACCGTGTAGCAACCTGGTACATACATGCTTAAAGAAAATAACAAAATAACATCATCCAAATCATACTTTTATTCCTAATCTATAAGATACCTGCCTATTGCGATTCTCAAATGCTTCTCCACTGATGGAAAATAATGTCTTCTTCATCTTACATAGCAAGCCCAAGTCATCATAATGGTGGTTCTGGCACCTCCACCAAAACATCTTGTGAAGTATCACTCTGATGCTTGCTTATTTTCCGGTCCTCTTCATCTTACATAGCAACCCCAAGTCATCATAATGGTGGTTCTGGCACCTCCACCAAAACATCTTGTGAAGTATCACTCTGATGCTTGTTTATTTTCCGGCCCTCTTCATCTTACATAGCAAGCCCTTGGCATCATGATGGTGGTTCTGGCACCTCCACCAAAACATCTTGTGAAGTATCACTCTGATGCTTGCTTATTTTCCGGACCCCTGCAATGGGTGTTCTGGTGCATTTAAATGACCCACTAATAAAATATAGCGACCTGTTTGAAATAAATTCGCTCAATCATTAATTTTATGAGGTCATATTTATCTTTAATGAGTGCAACACTTGGAGTTCGAAATTTGTACTGTGTGGTGTATTTTGAATTTGGAACTTGTCATATGTCCGTCGGGATAAATTTGTACATTCCAAGAAACACAACAATATAGTTTTAAAAAAAGTTTTTTTGCCTTAACATGGCTTTCAACTGCATGGTTATATCATGACGGGATTGACGGGGGGTTCACCCTCCAATCGATGTAAGCTCACAAAGCAGCTACTCCTCATTCCAGCCTGAGTGGAAAAGAAATTATAAAGAAAATTGTCCACATTATCATCATTTATATTAATTGTTATACATAAAACACAACCGTACAGACAGTCAGGCACCACATGCAATTCCAGCTCAATACATACAGCCCCGAGACAAAAGTTTTTTTTTCACAACCACAAAATAGACAGTTGAATTGAATTTCCTCTCCTATTTTGTCAAACACATTGATACACAGTGAAACGAAGCTTTCGGAAAATTCAGGCCAAAGTCTACTGAACCGCATCATGTGTGGGCCTACGTATACAACTATACACTCATATATGTATATTATGGCGTACGTATGCTCTCCTCAAACACCATGGAGATTTTCATGATCAAAGAAGCAGGTTTGAGTGAAAATTTGAACACATTCCGCGCGGTGATGAGGTGGCGGAGTGATAATTTTGCTGATAATGAGAAGTATCCCGCATTCCTCTCGTGCCATGCTAATTACAGATATGAGATAACAGCTTGTACAGGGTGTCCCACAATCATACAATTTATCTCTAGGGCTAGAAGCAGTTGATAAGAAATAGTTTTATTTTTAATCTTAGTTTCAACCTTAGTGATCAAGTGATCGCATTAGGATGTAAATTGGGGTTTGAGCCTCAGTCTAGGGAAATGATTTAGACATAACATTAATGGAATCAAAAAGTGTGCAGATTTTCTTCAGAGTTAATATTTAAACTCTAATTCTGCTTTTTTACAGACAGACTCTTAGTCCCTTGACAATATCTTGTACCCGTCTAACGGGAACAGAAGTAAATAATAGACAGAAAAAATCAATTCACATTAGATTAATCTCTTTTCTACTTCTATAGAATATTATTCTTTCATAATGTAGTATAATTTAGCTATAAGATCCATGTTCTCATGGGTCGCTGCAACAGCATTTCCAGATCTTCGCGAAAATGATTTTATTTAATTTTAAGATAGTCTGTTCTTCTTTCACTGTGCCTTTTCCCAAACCTAAAACCTCTCCCTTATGGTTGAGGTTGGTGTTTTGGTTCTGGCACTACTTCCAAATTTTATGGCTGGATGATCTTCCTAACGCCAAACCCGTTAAGGGCGATAATGATTTGTGTTATTGTCTTTGGCCTGACAAAGCTGGTAATGTATCTGTACTTACTTACTTACTTTCCGAGTCCATGTGTGATGTCATGGTGGTGGAAGGATTGACATGGGTGAACCCTTTGGACGCCCAGAACCATTGTTCTCAAGAACCACTGTTCTGGGCTCCTTCCGCGTCCAGTGTGTAGTGTATGGTGTATATCTATGTAGTTTGTTGAAATAATGCACTTAAAACTGACAATTTTAAAAATATTTCTTAATTTTGATAGGGATTTTAAAATTCATCGTACTTTTTCAAATTTATCTGTTTAACGTAACGATTCCAAACAATCTGTGTAGCTGAAATGAGGTAAATATCTACAGAGTCTTAATCCCAGTCTGGTTCGCCTTCAGTACAGCACCTAATTTAGATAAGAGAAAAGTAGATGACCCCATTGGTATGCGAGGAATGCTGAGCATGCTTGACTAGCACATTCCATACACGATGATAAGAGAGGTATTACAGCCCTGGCTAGCAAAAATTGCAATGAGTCTGTTATTGCAAGTGCTGTGCAAATAGAATGATAGACATGTTTGTGTGGTAAGCCGTGAGAAAGCAAAATAAAATTCTTGGCAGATAAGAGATAGAGCCATCAACAGGGAAAGGGTGAAGAGAGAGAGAGACAGAGAGAGAGAGAGACGCAGACGAAAAGGTACAGAAGGAGAGAGAGATAGAGAGAGGGAGGGAGGGAGGGAAGAGAGAGAGAGAGACAGAGAGATGGGGCAGGGAGAAGGAGAGAGAGAGAGAGAGGGAAAAAACAATTTTTATATATATACGTATATAAAAAAATATAATTTATTTATTTAATACTTTATTAAATATCAATACTTTATCCATATTGCGCCCATGTAGAACAAGACCCGTACTTTAGATCAAAGAACAGATGGATTCAAAAAGAGGAAAAAGATGAGAAGACAGAGACTTTTTACCAAAAATATTTAAAGCATCGCCCGAAAATTCCAACCTGTTCTCAGCTGAAACTCCAGCTAAAGTCTGAACCATTCATTACAATTATAACTTCTTTTTCATTATTTCTAACTGCTCTTGTGAGAGAGCAGAGAGGTAAATCACATGAATGGGTCTAATAAATTAGCCAGCGACATCCTCAATGTTCTCATTTCGCAATGTGCTGATTTCCGAGAGGAGCTATGAAGAATGTAACGGCTTGGAGTAGACCGTTATTTATGTCTCACAGGTAATTACTTGAAAAAAGAAAAGAAAATCATACGTAATTATCAAAACCATTAGAATATTTAGATTTTAAAAACTTCATTGAAAGAAAGATACAGGGTATATTGTTGGAATTCACGTCTGTATGAAAACTTGGTACATGTAACTCACCGAATTCAAGTGTTGAAAAATGACATTTTTTGAATGTATGAAATATCTGTACTTATTACTCGTATAATAATGCTCGTAGAAATTTATGATGGGGCCCAAATAGGACTCATAACGCTCTGGTGCCAATTTCAATATCGTATGGTAATAATTACATAAATATAATGTGAATACACCAGTTCTCATCCGATCACTGAAGTTACAAAACGTCCAGCATTAGTGAGGACATGATGGGTGACCGTTCTGTTTTAGAATCCATCCATGGTCATCATGAAAATTTTATTCATCTGCTGGCTCTTTCCGACCGAACTCAGGAGGTTTGGAATGGTGGGTAAAAGCATCGGCGCGTCGTGATATGACCATCATGTAGCTATAAACGACTTTAAACCCCAAAAAACAAACAAAAACTGAGTGTTTTAAAGGCTCGAGATAAAGTCCTTGTGAATATTGTGATATAAATAAACCTTTTTATTTGAGTGCAAGGCAACGTAAGAGCTTCAATTATTTAATAATCATAATATTAGCACAAAAAGAACTTCTCTGGATTCTGAAGTTTCCACAGAAGCTACAAGTTTTCTCAAACCAAGCAGACTTTTATTGTTTTGTCAGCTTGTAAGATGGAGATCTCCATTCAAATCAGCGCAACAGCCAGGTCGTAACAATAAAGTAAGCCTGATTTTATTGTTTTCGTTTAAATAAAACTCTCTTGTCGACTTAGGAACATAAAATAGGATTAAACGAAAGAGCACTCTCTAGCCCTGTGAAATAAAGTCGCAAAGTCCTACATGAGGGAGGCGGAGGGGCAAGGTACCGAAACTATGAAATTCAGCATGGCGTGAAAATAATATATAAACTTTTGGGGAGCAATGGGAGAGGTTGGGGGCATTAGGAGTGAGGAATTTAAGAGAGGAACACAGTGGGAGGGAGATAGTAGGTCAGGTAGATAACGAGAGTAAGTGAGAGAGAAGTTGGCTCAGACAAAGCAGAGAGATAGAGCGACAAAACGTAGACTGACGTTTTGTCGTAAATATCTTTTTCGTTGGCATTCCTATTTGTCTGTCAGACAAGGGTAAAATTGAGCTTTTCTTCAGCCATAAAATTATTTCAGGACTTGAAAAAAATCGTAAAAGATAATTTCTTTTTCTCCTCTTATCTACAGCTTTCCTCTCATACTCTGTGATTCCTACACGCTCGTTTCTAATCCCTTCTAGACAGGGAATGGGGAGAGGGCGAGGGATTTTTTAATTGAAATATAGTAGATCCCTTTTTTTTTGTTTACATTTTATTACAACTATGTCATCTCGTCTGCCTTTCTGTTTTGAACCCTTTAATGCTGACCTTGCGAAATTTGCTTATTTTTGAAAGGTACCTATTGTTTCTATTGAGTGAAAGCATTTATTGAGCAAAATACGAAGTACAAGGGTGATTTGGTATGTTCAAGACTTTTCTGATTCGCAGTAAAGATCATAAAATAAGGAGGGAAGGAAGGAAAGAGAGAAAGAGAGAGAGCGAGAGAGACTGTAGTGCTCTAAAACATGGAATTTTAAAGAGAGAAAAGAAAGAGAGCTATTAGTTTCTTCCTTTGCTATGGTAAAAGTTGTGACCATTATTGGAATAGAGACAAAATGAGGATTCAGCCAATTGGTAAACAAAAAACTTGTTTAAAATATGCCGCCTTCTAGAATCAAAGTCTCAGCTTATTTATTTTCACCACGATGATTTCAGGAAAAGATACACAAAAAATAACCCGTAAAAAATAAAATGCAATGTTCCTTCACTACGTGTGCCTTATTTTTTAGCTAGGCTATGAATTTCCTGTAATGAAATTTAAATCTCAGAGCAGTTTTCTTAAGCAGAGGAGAAGCAAGAAGCAAAGAGCTGGAAGAGGTTGACAGTTATCATTAATAACGTTATAATCTGTTACTATTACGGCGACTTGACTTTTTCTTGCTGACTTGAATCTCGTATCATACTTTTCTCCAGACACGGGAAAATAATATCATCTTCTGGTCCTGATAAGACGGATAATTTATTAGACGCAATTTCTCGAAAAGAACTTACGGCAGGTGAATCCTATAACAGTTTTGAATTTTTGAAACGTATACCTTTAATTTTTCAACAACAGTTTTGCTTACATCACTTCTACTTTATCAAAATCAAGTCATTTAGAAGGGAATTTCAGCATCTATTCGCTTGAAACTCACACAATTCACAAACCATCTACTGACATAACCTCACCCAGGCTGGGTTGGAGGAATGGTATTAGTCAGCATCCAAAAAGATTGAAATGGAGGGGTCATGGTAACCCCACCTCACTGGACGTATCTTAGCTTCCATAATACTGAGAGTTCCTGTTCCCATGCTTAGAATACTTATTTTTAAGAAAATAAAAAGGGACTTCAAAAGAGTATTAGTTATTCTGGGTTAAACTAAAATGGTACCAGCCCTGACGGAGAAAAAAACAATAACCTCTTTGCGCCCAATGTCCTCGTAAGAGGACAGTTATTTTATAGTCCTAAGTGCCCAAGCTAAAATTTGATACTACCAAGGTATAAAATATTTGTCCTCGGGTGAGGACACCGGTCACTTTGTACTACAAAACAAAAAATGGTCTTGGGCGCGAAGAGGATAAGACAAATCATTAGCGCACTTAACAGAGTTGGCGTAAGGAAGGACATCCATCCGAAAAATGATTAATTAGAAGTGCCACTACCAAACAACCTCAACCATGAGGAAGAGGATTAACAACAATATCGACCCAAAAAGAGACATGGTAAAAGAAGAACAAGAAAAGAGTATTTTTACCAACTCTGTAGCTATCTGTTAACTTTTAGCGTAATGGGACTTCCTGTCTCGCTCCGGCATCGGCAGTCTAACTAATGCACTACCTATTATAACACTCCTTGGACATTAAAGGAGCCTAGACATTGGATCTGGCCCTCACCACCGTGATTTAGGTATATATGCCTATCTCACGGACACGGGATTATTATTATACCATTATCTTAAAAGCCAAATAAAAATGGCTTAGGATGGGTTTCTGTACACAAAATAAATAAATACCTAAAACAAATGATTTCCTATTGTTATATTATTATTATATGTACTTTATCGTTGGTGTTGGTTACATTGTGAGGAAGGTAGATACCAATGCATCGCCTCAATGATAAAGATATAAGCAGAGGAATCTAATGGAAATTCTATAACATCACTTGAAACAATAGAGCAAAGTTCAATGTGTGAACTAATAACCGTTTGAACTCACAAGTGGGTCAACTCCTAATGAAGAACAATGCAATGGCAATCATAAAGACATAAATGAGGCGATACTTACAATGAAGAATGATGGGTCCACTTAGATTATTGATAGTAGAGTATTTGTTCTTATTTGAATCGTGGATGAAATAATTTTCAGCTATTTTTGTCAAACAATATTACAAATTGCATCGCCTTTTCTTCCCTTTTTCTTTTAAAATATATTCAAATATTCTAAAAAGTAACACATAGAAATAACTTGCCTTCATTTCAACCTATTTACACTATATTTTTTCTAAAGTAAAGAGTATTTCCAGAACTATATACAATAGACAGAAATCTCATCTAAAATACGTATAAAGTATTCTTAAAGGATAACAAAAGCCTCTAGATATGAGTCAAAATGTTTGAAAAAAATCTTTATGACTTCTCTTTTTCCAGGTACGTACTTCGCTTACTGCAACCACATCAGCTTTTATTTTTCACCAAGATAATCTCCTTCCATTTCTCTCCCTCTTGAGGTTCGTTTTCTTTTCGTCTTTATGGGTTTAAACATATCTTCTGTGCCAGCCTAGCCCGCCTGCTCGGGTTGAGGAACTTTTAAGAGCATTCCCCTGACAATCATAACACATAGCTATGATGTGAACCCTTTTATGTACAGAGAGTCTTTTAAACACTAAGCTCTATTTCTGAACTTTCTATCCCCAATCACTCCGGTGACCTAACTGTCACCGACCTGCTATCATTTTTCACAATGACTTCACGCAAGGGGTTTCCATCTCCCGAGGTAATGTTTCCTTATCACGTAACGCATCTACCTATATTATAGACATCCTGTCAATCTATACGGGTATTCCTGTTCCCCATGGAAGGGCTCAGGACGAAAAAAGATAACACAAAGTTAATTGAAATTTAAAAAAAGATCCCTTCTTCATCAATCCGCAGGGAAAGTTTGGAGAGAGCATTGATGAAATTGATGATGGGTCAAACCTACTTTCTCTTAGATCTTCAAGTATGGGTAGTTTTGTAGAAGATTTGAATGTCAGCAGTGTCAGCACTCAGCATCAAAAGCGAAAGTTCTGTGATATTGATAGCAAAGACTCAGTGTAGCCTAACCTGTAAGATGTCTAAAAATTACGACATCAAGGTCCTAGCATCATAATACGAAAGTTTTTAGATTGGCAAAAAGTAGAGTGAAAGAAAAAGATTTGTTTAAAGTTCAAATTAAAAGCTTACCAAATGAAATTCAAATACGTTCCCAAGTTGATGAAAAGCCGAAATTACCTGTAACATAGTAAAGGAGATTATTATGAGCAAAATGAGAAATTTATGAGACATTCATGAGAAAAAATCTTTAATTACACATAAACATAAAAAAACATTGTTGAAAAGATACCTCCCCCCACTCCTTTTACAAACTTAATCTTACAACCGATAAGGAGTTTGATTGCCTGGTATTTCTGAACACTGCCTATTTACATCTCTTCCTCCCTCATCTGTATGAGGTGAGATCTGACTGAAACTTTGGAAAGAAAAATCTCATCGTAAGCAAGAAAAATCAGTCAGAGAGGTAATGAATGATGTGAGGAGTTATCTAACATGGGTAAAGTTATGAGAAAAATTCTTTCCCCATGAAAATGTATTTTTACTTTTCAGCAAGCAAGAAGAGAACATTTCAAAATGACAAAAATATTAACATTTGAGCAATGACAAAAAGAGGAAGAAGTATAAAGAAGGCAAGATATTCGTATGTCTATTTACTTAGTCTCGCACTCGGCACACATGATTGGCAATTCGATATTTTGACTTGACAAAGGAAGAAGAAAAACTTCAATCTATCTGAAAGGCTTGGAAATTATTTGAACATTATTTGACGATACAGAAATATCCTGAACGTTTCCTTCGGGACTCAATTGACAGTGGGGTGGGGCTTTTACTTTGTTGGAGAATATGATTGCAAATGTTGCAATGAAGGTATGAAGGTGCTTTAGTAAGTTGTGTGAAGATCGCAAATCACGCATTTCGAATGTAGGTATGAGAAGGGTACCTTCTTTTCGTCTTTCGCAAGTAAAACAACCTTCTTATGACACCGTTCCACTATCTCTGCAAACTTTAGCCTGTTAAATACAGGGTGGCAAAATGTAGATGAAAATATGTGAAATGATGCCCTTAATATATTAGAGTTGGATAGTAAATAATAAGTATTTGCTGATAAGGCGGCGGACTTGTAACCTGGAGGTCGGTGGTTCTAGTCCCGGTTTCAGCGTAGATTTAGTAAAAGCGAATTTGAGTAGTCGTGATATCATGAAAGTGATTAACACAAATACGGTAACTTTTTTTACAGGGTGCAGAATGTCGATGAACATATTTGAAATGATGCTCTTGATATTAGAGTTGAGATACTAAATAATAAGCGCATTTACTGGAAAGAAATTGGATTTTTCGTACTTTCAGAAGCCATGTTTTCAAGTATGGAAGATGACGTCTCACGAATGACGTCCCGGTTGCAATACAGAATCATCGAGACACTCCTCTCAGCAAAGTTACACATTAGGCTTATTTGCTAGGGGTGGTGTTGGAGCAGGGAACGCTCAGCTTTTCTTCTGACAGTCTGCTGCAAGTGAGGGGGTGCGATGGTCTAGGCCGGAACTATGAGGATCCACGGTCGTCCTGGGGCAATGAACCAATTGTTTTTTAGGATAAAAACCAGATATTGTACTTCAAGGGGATTTTTAATGAAAAAACTGTAAAATGAACTTAAATAAATTCCTTCCTACTAACCTATCTTATTTTTTTAGGATAGAAAGTAGGTAGGTTCAGCTTCCCGACGAAATGTTAGAGCACGTAATGCACTTCTCTGCCTGGCGCCTCACAGATTGTTTAACTCGTCATGAATGTCTTCTATCATACAATACCTGACCTGTGTGAATACCTTCCACATGTTCTACTCAATGCATTTTAATCTTTCTACTCTAATATTCAGCACATGGCAACCTTTTCTTTGTGGATGTGGTCATCCGCCCTTTAGATTTTAGATAGATATAAAACATGAACATGTAAAAGTGTTTACGGATGACAAGATTTCGAATGGACTACCTCTTTTTCGAATTTTCTTCCCGTAGAAAACACATTTCCTCCTCGCATTAAGCTAATAAAGGGTAAGAAATTCCGGGAAGGGAATATTTGCACAAATTACCAGAATGAGGGTAAAATGGCGAGCTGGTGATAATTCCTAACCATTCACAGACACTCACTCGAAAATAGAAGATGAGATGGTGCTGCAGAATTTTATCTCAATTTACATAAAAAGAACTTAATTGGATTTTCCCGGGCGGAATTCGAACGATGGGAGACAATTATTTTCCATTGTGAAAACTTAATTTCCATAATTATAAACTCTCCCCGCTAATCTCCTTCCTATATAAATATACAATTATGTATAATTATTGTGTACTGTAATATTTATATTTACTGCGCGTGTTAGATTATTTTTAAAACAACAATATTTTAAAAGCTTTTCTGTTTGAAATTTGTTGTGACATCATTATCGAATTTATTCGGAGTTTCAGCGAAGTGATGAATAATTAGATTCTATGCACAAAGTCGAGAGCAAACATTAAAAAAAATATAGTGGGTACTTTTGTTTCATTTTAAAAAAAAATATATACAAAAAATCTATTTTTTTTTTAGTTTAATAAAAGAACAATTATAATAAAAAAGAGAATCTTTTTTGACCATTAAATAAAAAGGATCAAGCAAAACGCTAGTTTTGCAACGCCAAGAAAAACAAAACGAGCGTGCTATACTTACGCTAAACCTAGTTCGTATGTATTTTCCTTTGTAATTTTGACCTTCTTGGACAAAACTTTTTAATTTTTTTTCTTCATATTCGTGTTTTCCTCGTCGAATAGAAGATGACTACTTTTTATTTGACCTTTTTCTGACACCCCTAACCGCTTTTACGAGCACCCCCAAAATTAGTAAAAGATTCATACTTTATTTTTTTTTTTTCCGCATTCGTCTTACCACGGGCATATGGTTCAAGTTAAAATTATTACATTTTGGTTATGGGTTTTTAATGCTTGCAGCTCGAGGTTTTAACAAAAAAAAAAACTTCCGCGGTCACTCGGCGGCGCTTTGGCGGTATTGCCTGTATCTCAAATGCGGCTGATAATAGAAAGCTGAAACTTTGTATGTAAATTATTTGATTAATTTACAGCTTTTTTGATTCTATTAATTTTTTTTATAATTATAACCATTCATGAGTTATAACATTTTTTGTTGATTTTTGTTGTTCGCCGACCTCTCTTCACGTAATCACATGAATCGCTATTAAGGCTTTATCGTATCGAGTTGAAACTTACAGGACATATTCCTGAGTTTTGGCAGATGATTCCTCGTCAGAATAGCCATCTTCAAAAAATTTACGGTTTTTGAGTTAGAGGCTCTGAAAGTCATTGGTAGCGCACAATATAATTTGGATTAGAGTATCTTCTCCGAGTCTCCGGGATTCCACAAATGAAATGTATAAGTAATGGTTGTGTTTGCTGCCTTTCTTCGATTTTTTTAGGTTCTTCGGTCCTTTAGATGAATTATATTATTCTTCGTCTTTTTTTTATTTAAAGATGTTAATGAGTTTTATTCAATGAAATACCTAATATCTTTAACAATATTATATTGAAAATACCTACTTGATCTAATGTAATATAATTTGTAATTTATAAAATACTAAAATAATTAAGTATAGATAAAAATAATCCAGTAAAATAATGCACGATGTACGAGGCTATAAAAAAACCAGACTACAAGTATTTACTTGTTAAAGTCATCTTAAGTTTTAGTATTTTGCAAATTAATATGTAGACCTGCAAGCCGAGATTGAGTTTTGGTTGACAATTTGCAACCATACAGAAAATTCAGATCCTCAGAGAATTGAGATCCTCGCTAAGCATGCATATATAACACACATAGATAACTAAACGGGAACAGTCAGTGTAAAAACAATTTCACCAAATTCTCCTATACCTACCAGCTGATGTTACGATTTCGGTTTCTGAGAATTACCGTTCTCATAAGAAAAGGCTTGACTTTACAACATAACTAAACACAAAAGAAAGGTAAACAACACCATAAAAGATTAATCCAATCGGTAGCTATGTAGTATCTACGTATTGCGAAAAAAACAAAGTAGAACTTGTTTTCTCTTGTTGAGCCTAGCGGAATCGAACATACTCATAAGAGAGTGTACCTGCATCTTTCAGAATTTTTTCAGATTGCATATTTTAAAGAATTTGTTTCATGTGTGTACACTGTACAGTGTACAGCTGTACATAATTTTTAAAAGTATTCGATTTCCGAATTCGTGCAATTTTTTACTTCCCTTATTCTATAATACATTCCTTATCGTCGAAAATTTGGCCTACCCTGTATTTCACATTTCTGAAAAAATCATAGCCTTAGACGAAAAAAACAAAAAAAGTTGTTTTCGTTGATTAGTCCGTGCGTCCACCTGTCTGTGAACAAGATAGGTATCTCGATAGCTAAAATTTGGTGTCGAAGTTGATTTTATATACCACACGAACAACGAAACTTTTAATTGAAATTGGTCAAACAATGCGGCCTAGTGGCAGAATCTGACTTCTTTTCGAGTGATAAGGAAAGTGTTGTGGTGTCACACCAGTTTATTTTCTTTTTAATTAGTTGTTTTGTAACGCGTTTTCGAACCACTAGGTCGCAAGTTTGATACCAACTTTGGTAATATTAAAAAAAAAACCTAAGCCCAGAACCGACTGTCCTGAATATCATACCAGATTAAGACTATTAAGTCCCATTATTCCAGCAGTAAGCCCAAGACGTATTATTATGTGGTAAAAAAAACCAAATGGGACTGGAATTTCTGGATTCACAGAGCTACCGGGTCAAACTGAGCTACTGAGCTACCGGGAAAAATAGAGATGATGAGAAAGAAAAAGTTTGCCACCTATATTTTCAAGGATATAGTTTGGTGCTCGCGTGAACTTTCAAAAAATGTAACAACAAAAAATATCTGATATCGGCCAAAAATACACTTCGTGTTCAAAAGACACCAAGAAAATTAGATTCCTTCAAAATAATTACCTTAAAAACAAGTGCCTAAAAAGGAACTGATATCAAATGAATGCCAAGTTCTCCTAAACTGAAAATCATTTGCCCATGGTAGAAAGGAGTCTCAAGCACAGAAATCAAACTGAGGATTGGACATGACATTTCCCATTATTCTGCTATTTACCAACGCTAAAAGTTAACATTAAAAATCTTGGCAAGTTCAAAGCATTTTTTAATATTTGAAACTTGCCAAGATTTTTAATGTTAACTTTTAGCGTTGGTAAATAGCAGAATAATGGGAAATGTCATGTCCAATCCTCAGTTTGATTTCTGTGCTTGAGACTCCTTTCTACCATGGGCAAATGATTTTCAGTTTAGGAGAACTTGGCATTCATTTGATATCAGTTCCTTTTTAGGCACTTGTTTTTAAGGTAATTATTTTGAAGGAATCTAATTTTCTTGGTGTCTTTTGAACACGAAGTGTATTTTTGGCCGATACCTATAACTGCACATTGAAGCATAATCCATTCTATCTGTTAAAGAAATAAATACCTACATAAATATGCATATTAAGCTAAAATTCAGCACAATTCATTTTATAGTAAGCATACAAAAGATCCAGCATCAAAAGGAAGTAGAGTTTGTGAACGGAATATAGAGAACACTGGAAGACGGATAATAAAATACCATACGAAGTGATCTTTAATATGGGAGTAACTTGAGAATAATGAAAAATACGTGAACAGGGAAAAAACAAAGAAAAATATAGAGAACAAGGAATTCGGAAAGAGAAGGAGAAGGAGAGTGAACATTGAACATGAGAGGAGGAGAAGAGAGGAGAGAAAGAGGAGGAATCAAGGAGGATAGGATTGGGAGAGAGGAAAGGGAGGGAGAAGAAGCGAAATACAAGGAACTGGAATTAGAAAAGATTTCCAATGAGATTACGGTAATTTATAAGGGACGACATTTTTGTGTACCGAAGCCCCATTTGTTTTATGGAAAACATACAGTTCTGGAAGTTCTGGAGGGGATGAGCTCTCGAATAGAGTGTAGAGTGGGTGAATGAAAGAAAAAAATAATAAAAATAAACTCTAATAAGAACTTTTGCGTTTCTATTGTGTCTAGAGATATGTGAAATGTAAGTGCAAAATTTAGGCTTTTTCATAAGGATTATTCCAGGACCGAGCATTAAAAATCTAGGGTCGCTAAAAGATCGAAGTTGCTTGACTTCCGTGATCCCACGAATGTGACGTACGAGAATTCAACGATAGGTTCACCAAAACAAAACAAAAAAAATCCGACGTCCTCTCAATAGTCCACCAAAATTTAATTTACGTGTTTGTTCACTTTTTCTTTACAAAAAATAATATAAGCACATAGGTATTGTACATAATATATATTATACCTAAGCCTTTGATTTTGTGTTTTCCAACCAGCAACAAGAGATCCCTGGGATTTACGGTTCCTTTGCCATAATGAAATTCCTTCTGTTCTCTTGTTTTGAAATAAGAATTAGGATAACAGTGCTCTGCCGACTAGAAACGCTGCATGGTATCTTATCCTCCGCAGCCCAGGCGGGGTCCGACCCGAGTATGTGGAACGAAAGCTCTCCTCTCCCTCTCAGTGAATAATATTTACAAAGGTAATACATAAATCTTCAAAACAGAAAGGCTAGATGAAATGGCGTGGAAAATTTCTTCTACTTTTTATTTCCACTTTCACCACCTCCTACTTCCCGTCCCCCCCTTACTCCTCTTGCTACACCACCTTCTCCATATACTTTCACTCGCATCTCCCCCCCCCTTGCGTGTAACCACAGCTTCCAAAACACCATGCTCTCAAACGAAAATTAAAATTAAACATGTATCAAATAATACAAACACGAGGGTACAATGCCTTCGCACGTATTTTAAACAAGCATAACCGTATAAGATATACTTTCGTTCACTTTACCTGTATACGGGGAGCGAGTATATTTAATAATATGTATTTTGTAAGTACGCTTTCAGAGAGTTTTTATTTCTTTGATAAGAAACTGGAGCGTATTATTACTTTCTACTCCACACGTCATCCTTCCTCGTCTTTCCTTTACATCTTTTGTCTTCTTCTTCGTCTTTCATGTCCTCCTTCTGCTTTACCAACTTTTCTCCTCCTTCTCCTCTCCTCCCTCTCTTCCTGTCAGTCACTCCCTTTTCCACATGTCCTCATTTACATCCTCATATTTTCCATTTCCTTCTATTTAACTTTCTCCTCCACATCCATGTTTCTTTTTGAAAGGGTAAGAACCTCTCTAAGAGAGTGTTCAACTTTTTGATTGTTCTTCCAAGTTTCCTGTGAGGAGAAATTTGGGGGCTTTCTTTTAGAGTATTATGAACTGTATTGAACTGTTGCCTCTTTTATTAATTCGATATGCCTCCCTTTTTTTGAGATGTAAAAGTCCTGGAATTCTATAAGTATTACTTTGGGGTAGGATTTTTTAATATGTGTTCAGCGAATAGCTACTGTATTCTACAGATATCAACGCATAATTAATAGTTGTGTTATATTTTCCAATTAGGCATTTCTCTTTGTACAACCAACGCTTTCACTTTTTAAAATAATACCATCAAGGTTCTTCCTAGAAAGTGCAAGTTTTTTTCTCTCTCAAAAACATGTAAAATAATAACACTTTTAATGGGGATATAATATTTCCTGGGGTCCAAACCATTAAAAATTGTAAGGAGGAAAATTAAATTTCACTTTACTCTCTTCTGTGCGCTATTATAAAAAACATAACTTATCAGATGAACTTCTAGTTATTAATTCGTTTTTGGTTCGTATTACCACACAGTTATACAATGAAGTTATCTGCTATCCAACATTATAATTAGCTATGTAAATTTTACAGCGTTTATTACATAAATAACTATATTTTTGCTCTTTGCATACTCTTTTAGCTTCAAAATGAACTAGCAGGAAAATGGCCATTTCCTCTTTGTTCATTATCCTTTGTAAGGGATACCTGTGGATTGAGGACGCGGGGGGGTGTAATAACCTTTACCTAACCTTTTGTCAACGTAATTATAAATTTGACCCATTTCAAAACAAGTTGGGGTCGTTTTGCATAATTAACTCTCTATAAATGTTGTGGGGTAAACTAACAGCAATCATCACTTTGACCGAAACAAGGACAATTAATTTAGCAGGTTCACTGTCAAAATTTGTTCCGCAGAGACACTGGGGTAAGAACTATTTTAACACGAAAGATAGAACAATAAAGTAAGATAAATGTACTTGTACCTATATCTTGTGTTTACAGTCTGAATTAGATTGAATGGAGCCCATGCAAGTTCCTTTGAACCACGAGTTGAAAACTACTCGGGGCGGGGGCTGAATTATAGAACAGGATCAAAGTTAAGATAAGCCAGACTGTCCCTCAACTCGGTCCAAAGTGCGCTGTGATTGGTTGAAACTCTGACTTCAGGGCGTGCCTGCTTTTATTATCTCTAATTCTGTTTCATAATTTGACCCTTCTTGTTTTATTCTGTGGTGACGAGCTCAAAAGTGGGATGAAATTTCATGAATTTAACTTTTCACAACGGTATTATTTCACTGTTGTAAGTTTTAGGAACTGTCTGTGGAAATCAAACCATAAAATTCCAGAAGTTTATTAGACTAAAAACTTGGCAGTTGAAATACATTTTCAAGGAAGCAGTGCTGTTTTTCGGTTTCCAAGTTTTTGGAAAACTTTTTATCCAACAGTGCAATAAAGCCAATGATTTCAATTAATGATAAATTAAATACTGGGAATAATCAAACAGGTGAAAATGGACAAAATGTTCATGGAATCTCTTCTGAACCAAGTTCATTATTATCATTTTTGGCGAACGGTCGAACCATTGAGTCCTTTTCCTTTCCTGAAACTGGCGCTCTCTCAGTAATTAAACTTCATTAATTAAGGCTAGAGACAGGAAAGGCTTCATTTATTAAAAACACCACAAAAGCCTCAGAAGGGAAAACTTTCCGTGTCAAATAGATTTCTTACTTTCTTCTGTCTTTTCAATTCGTTTCCAAAGTTTTCCTAGCTTTTCTTTATCATTCTCTAATTGATTTGACGACCTGACAAGGGTCATGGAAACTCAGACAGAAGGGACACGGAACCTTGTCAGAAAACAAAGGCAAACCTCAAGTGACATTCCTAATCCTTGTAGTATTCACTTTGTTACAGGGATTTGAGTGTCAAATAAATGTCACTCATAATGAAATTTCAGTGTTTCAATAATATTTTTCAAAGAACTATTATTATAATTATTCTATTTTCTTCGTCTTCAATTTCAAGTTGAATGCATGAGTAAAAAAAGCTATATTCAAGAAATCCATCTGCTAGAGATAAATAAAATTATTGTATACCTAAATTGTATTTTGAAAAATAAATAAAGCTGTAGCTCTTGCTACGATATATTTGTTAATAATAGTAATAGTATCAACGAAGCAGTAATTTTTGTCACATTAAAAGGCATTAAAACGCACAAAGCTCATTTATATTGTATGTAATACGTACAATGTTACTAATGAATCTGATAATAAAACCGTTATTTAAACATAGGTAGGTGTTCGAATAGGTGTTTGATTTTCATTTATTTACACAATATACGTGTACACTGTACATACATACTGTATAACTATTTTACCTATGAGCCATATTTGACCAATAAACAAACATCGAAGCAAATGTGCAATTAGCTTTCACATGATATTACGTCGGATGTGTGAGATCGCCAGGTCCGCACCTCCGCTATCTAGATGCATGATGTATGCATTCACACGACTCCAATGACTACTTAATAGACAGGCACGTCTCCAATATAAAGAAGATGTTGCTATCAGCCACACAGGTGATGAAGATGAAGTGCAGTTGTGTCACCACGCTCAAGATTCAACGTGTCTAGGAATAAACTATTCATAGAGATCTCTTATCGTAAGATCTGATGCTGAGTGAATACATGGATATAAAATACATATTGTATTCTAAATCCATGGTGAATACGCTTTAACGTTCCACTGTGTTTGAGTGTAATCGAGGTCAGTACACAAATGTGTCAGTGAGGAAAAGGTTGCTTGTATCTCGTGGGAGAGAACATTGAACTGGCTGTGAGTAATTGTAAGAACCCGATGTGTTGACAATGAGATACAATATGGGTGACTTTATTGACAGCTATAATAAAGGTACGTCTGGAGGCTAAACAGAACAAGTGGTTGTATTGAGAGGTAGCCATTTGCATAAATATATCCACCCGAAGGTCCATGCTAGTAGGCTTGTCTGCCAAAGAGCTAAATCACTTGTAACAACAAATAAAGGCACACACAGTCGTTACTTCGTGTGGTCTTGCAACACGCAGGACATACAGGTGGCCAGGTAGAGAACCGAAATCGTGCCAAAAGTGGATTAAGTTTGGATCAAACCCTGAAGTAACGAAGAAAATGAATAATGGCGATTTGAGTGTCGCCTTGGCTAGATAGCGAGCAGCGCATTTGCAATCACGCACAGCCCGTACCTAATGAGCCATACGTCAGACAGAACACAACAGTAAACACAGTGCACTACTAATTGACACTTGAAATAAATCAAGTCCTTAATGAGCCACATGCACAGCGGAGTCATTGTCAAGAGGCGCATAAAATATGCACATAGGTTAAAATATTTGACATGCTCAGATGCACTCGTAATGATCCGACACATTGGAGATAGGGCGGTCGTGTTGGATCTCAATGATGATCTCAAGTAATGGCAATTGACACTGTGATAGCCTTCAGTATGTGGATCAATTACTCTGCAGGAATGCTTCAGTTCAATGGTTGCGCCTTGTCTATAACAATAATGTCTTATCTCTGCCAGCTATGTCGACAAGGATCGCTCTCTTCCTGGTTGCTGTTGGCTTAGGAGATAATATCTTATAAAGAAGCCTGTGACACCTCTTGTATTAAATCACCATCGATGACTATTATCATATTCTTTGTTAGAAATGGTAGAAGAACCCATTTATGGTGTGACGTTTCCGTTTCAAATAGTTACATTTCTTTACTGATAAAATTAATCAGGGCAACCATAATTATGTCATACTGCCTACTATTTTGCCATGTTTGACCGACATAATTTTGTTCTTCCTTGAACAAAATGGACAACAGAGCGGCAAGTCTGATGATTTCTATCATCATTTTCTCATAATAAAAAAAAATCAGAGTAGCTGTACGAGTATAATACCGAATACTCTACTGTCCTCAAATATTCCCTCATTTTTGAACAAGATGGCAGAACATTCCTAATATTATTCCGGACCGTGCATTTTACTGCAAGGGGTAAAGTTACATTTTGAAAACTAACTTTCATCCATCAAAAATTCAACATATTTCATGCGAATTTGGGAAGATCTTTTGTTGCCTCCGGGATGAACAAAATAAGACGGAATAAAAATATTGCTCATGGAAAGGATATATTATGTAAATCATCTCACTTCAAGGCATACATCACATTTCTGGGGTACACATTGCAAAAGTTTACTACTCTGCTACTTTCTCTACTGATAGTGATATTTTTACTGATAGTACTCTAATACTCTACTAAAACTAGTCTGGCTGGGGGACGTTAAACAGGGAGAAGACTAGTGTCTCGCTAGAGGACTATAAACAGAGAACAGACTAGCCAACTCTTACAAGCCAGGCTAGCTTGCAGTTTCCTAAGGGTTTAAAAGCTTATAAAGAAAAGTCCAAGTCCTCATGATGGTTGATCACACATAGAAATATGTGGTTCAAGACGAGCCAACTTTGAAATAAAGTTGGCTGGAGACCGTCATCTACCCCTCCAGCTGTAGCCAAGCTGACTACAACAACAACAACTAAAACTAGTGCTTGCACTTTTTTTACTTCTACTAATCATACTATCCTTTTCTTACTGCTACTGATGCTATTAATTATGTACTCATATTTCTAAAGTAACTTTTTCTACTGCTGCAAATGGTACCATGTAGGTACTATAACTGTTATTGCTACTACTGCTAACAAATCTTCTTCTACTTGTGGTACTAATACCAAAGCAGAATGTTGAAGTATCCTCTCACACATTCATGTACCAGACTTCTGTTTTCCATAATCATGTAAATTTGACATAAAATATTCTGGATTCATTTCTCTTTCTTTTCTCTCTCTCTCTCTCTTTCCCAATTTTCTCCTTGTCTTTCCCCTCTTTATCTCTTTCTATATTCCAGGAAACCCTTTTTTTACATTTCTCCCCTCGTTCTTCTGAGTTCTCTTTTTCTGTATCTCCTGTCCCTCTCAAATTAAAAAGAAAATAGCCCTTGAGATTTCGCGAGGAGAAGTTGTATTCACATGACAGGGTTTCTGTGCTGAGGCTACAATGGTCTTGAATAAGCGATTAACCATTGATTAGACTCAGAGGTGAATCACGCTGTGCAATATTTGAAAGTTATTCTGTACTTTGAAAGTTATTCTGTATTTGTAATAGTTTAGAAAATAAATGTTTTATATTGTTTTAATAAATAATAAAACTTAACTTTTACAAATTCTGTACTTCTTGATGATTGTGATATTTCATAAACAGATCTGATAAGTATGTACCTATTCTTCTCTGCAAAAGTTGACTATTCACAAAACCTTTGGAGAAACTCCAAAAATGCTCTGTAAAGCTCTGAAGAACTCCCTTATCTAGTTTCAGTTCACACAAGAGTCGCTACGTTCCTGCTTAAAATTTCAAAATACATAAGAACAAGCTGAATTCCCCTGGTAGTAGCTCCAGCCATGCTGCCAGCGCTCACATGTTTCATACTCGAGGAGTTGCATTTCTTACCTGGGAGTTGGGAGGGAGCTTTTCTTCTGCCATTTTTTCATGTTTTTGTTTCATCAGTAAAATCAACAAAGAACAAAACAAACACTTTATTGTTTCTTTCTCACCTCTTCTTTGAAACAAAAGAGAACTCGTTTGATCAAAGCTTGGAAGTTGAGCTTTGGGTCTTGGAACATAATATTATCTAAAGCCCAAATGGCTTTAGCAAATATTACTAAATTGTGTGTCTATCATTTTTATAATTATTACATACCTACATTCCCGCATCCAGGCACTCTTCTAATTATACATAAATTTATACCTGACAGGAAATATGAAAATTGAAATGGAAATGCTTTGTGTTCGTCTATAGTGCAGCATTAGGTTAGAGTCTATACCTAATGTTGCTGAAGACAAATTGCTACATATAATATGAGTTTTGGTTCATAAGTACCTATTCTGTATCTATAGTAATCTAATCATAGCAGGAGGAAGAAATCTTAATACATATTGTATGTTTGTGTTCATACTAGAAAAGCTGGTGGAACTATCACAGTAGGAGTTTAATCCAGGTGGGAAAATTACTACATGAATTCCTGATTGAACCAATTTGTTAAGTTACAATTTCCATCATCTACTTTGCTTGAATCAATTTGTTTGAATATTTGATAATTTTAATATACATACATACTATGCAATACTCCCTGCTTGGATCCAATTGTTCATGATTTATAAGAGCATATATATTATACTAGTTTGTAGCTTCTTTCCTGGCATCAATTTGTTGTTCAGGAGTGTCACCTTTCACCTCTGTGGGATGCCTTCACTTTATCACCTTATCACGCAAGATTTATAGACGTGTAGCTAAAGTCCTTCCACTTAGATACTAAACCATCAGCTCCTGTTTAATCGTGAGATACGTGGGTAGCAAGGCGAATGTCATTATTTACAAAGTGTCTATGGATGAGCCAACTACATAGATGAGGACAGGTAGCAATCGCTGCTGAACAGTTTGCTCATCTTCTGTTTGTTCTTCTGAGTTGATGGCTCACGGAGATTGAATCCCTTTATTTCATTTGGGTTTCTAAAAGTATAACTCCTGCCTCCCCAATGTTTTTAGATTACATAAGGTCACTCGGAGTTGCATGATGACCACTTTCGTATGCTTTATTTCAAACAAGTACACTTTTGATTTTTTTTTTTTTTTTTAGATTTTAATAGATTAATTGGGAATTTGAGAGGACTAACGAAATAAGTTGCAGAAATCTGTTTTTCACGTCGGTCAAAATCTGTTTTTGGATTGTCTGTCTTTTCTCTTTAAATTTCCTAGGGTTAAGTTGTTTAGTATTTGAAAGTCAGTAACTCTACTACCTAAGTATATGTAAATTTTGTATTTCATATATAAACAGTTAAATTTCACCTCGAAGGAACGACGCGGCGACGTTCACCTACCTCATAGTAACGGTCGTCAACACTTCGCTCATTTTAAAGTGATAGCGTCATTTCTGCATAAATTTAAATACAAAATCAAAGAAACATGACGCTATGAATCATTGTCAAAATTCTCCGACCCAGAGTCAAAGAATCAAGGTCTTATTTTTCAGCATCGGTAGAATATTTGCATAAAGTAATAATACTGAGACCAAACTATTATTTCTACAAAAATGTCTAGGGTCGGATGGAAAGAGTCGTTTACACGATTCTATTTTCCCAAAACTTTCACCAGTTCCGGAATTGTTTCAGCTATTGCAATCAAATATACACTCAGATTCATGTAAAAAGTAAGTAGGCGGCTACAACGAGGACCCTGACCTATACCCTACACCCTCGATCCCAGATCCTGGTACCTTTAACTTGATACAGACGATTTTCAGGACTTCGTTTTGGCCGCTTACATTCAACAGCTTGGTTAGATTATTTTACGAGGTACTGGCTCTACCCCAGGGTCCAGGGTATAGGCCTCCCTTGTGTCCGCGCACTAAGAATTCCGCCTTACATGCAACAAGCGTCCAGGCCCGAAATTCGGTATACATGATTGTTATTTCAAACCCTGCAGTCAGCTGTCAGTACAGCGAGTCCATTCCTGTTAGTCAAGACAGACAAGGATAGATCCTGAGCGCTAATGGGAGGTCCTGTTTGTATATGTGGTGACCACACAGCATAAAATATACTGTATCTCGTGTTCCTTGGTACCACATACGAGAAGAGGTTAACAGATGGACCCAAGTCTGAACATTTGAAATAAATTGTTTGATTTAGACGTGCTCAATTTTTCAGCGTTTCTGGTTTCTATAAATGTTTTAGTAATTAATAACCATGGCCTCAGTAAATAAAAAGAATCAAAGACATTAGTACAAGGACACATTAATTTTTTTGTTTCTTATTAATAAAGGTCGTCTATCGAGCTTCTCTTGACGATGTGCTTGATTACGATCGATGTCATCAAACGAATTAAGAAATAAAATTATTATGATTCATGAAATCATGGAAAACGAGCCTAAAAAATAGATTTAAAAAACATAGCTTTCGTAGAAGGGGAGTGTGTTTCTTATCAAATATGTTTGGCCGCACATGTTGAAAAAAATTGATGTTCCCATTATTGTGTATCACAACTGTTGTCATCTGTTATTTTTGCATTGCCAATTTGTTTTTTGTCGCAATATTAATATATTTGACCTTGGCGTATATTCGCGGGACCACATGTGGTGATAGCACAGTTTATTGCCGAAATTAGTGGGCGTCAAATGTTCTGCTGAGGTTGACTGATATTGCTGATGGTTGACTGATATTGCTGATAACACATACAATCCGCAGGTGTTGAATAGGTATAGCAGTTTTTTTTGTTGATATATAGCTTTTTGACACATTTGAGACACATCTATTACAGCAACAACACCATTCCAACAGGTAATGGTCTCATGATCTTTTTATTAGAATGTTGCGGATTGCCTCTTTATTTTAACAAGAGTATTTTTTATGACTATTTAAGTCCCGTCGTTCTTTATTCTGTTTTTTTTTTTTTTTTTTTTTTTTTTTTTTTACAACAACAATAATATTAACATAATTTATTAATGAATTTACTATAGGAGATGTGAACAACTGACTTTAAAAAAATGGAAAGTTGGTACATCATTATTTAATATTCCTTTCGTTCGAATGTTTGCAATAATAAAAATAGAATATTACGTATTTAAAATTATTCAAATAAATCACTGATGCAATTCAGCATTCAGACGTGACGTCAGAGTGAGACAATTGCCAGGATTTTATTGGCAAAATACATTTTCAAGCATGCAAGAAAGTAAGACCTTGAGTTTGGTGTGATGTGGAGGTAGCATGTAACTTGAGCTATTGTTCAATATTACTATTAAAACATTTATTGTTTAATAGAAGTTGAAACTCAACACACTACCAGAGCTATTGTTCCTGCATAATCCGATTACAGAACCAATAAAAAACTTTTTATGCTGATCGATTAATTGATTTATGTTCCACCACGACTTGGCATGGTCTTCCCACTCATTTCAACTGATAACTGATACTCTATTGGTTTGGCTCAAAACTATATGATAGTGTGGAATGCGCGAATGAATATGAATATGAACGTTTGTTTCCACTTTTGAGAGCACAGCAAATGAAGTCTACTTCACCTTTCACATGAACTAGAGGGGACAATGGCGTCCATGAATTCCATGATGTACTATGTAAGACATCATGGAAGTATTCAGATTCACACAATTTTTTTACTCTTGAACAATTTTATTTAAATTTAAGTATGAAGTAACAAATAAAGGCTCAGTATAATGTAAACATAATATATTACTCGTATAATGTAGATAGATAGAGAGAAAGGCTCAGAATTAACTTCTCAGCAGGTTACTGAATGGTTTTCTCGTCATTGTGCGAACTATCTCGTCGTAAAGTGTGGGGAGCGTTGAACACTTGAGAATGTCTACTTTGTGTTGAAATACACGTCGTGTTCCAAAGTAAACACCAAGAGTGAAGAATGTATCAGATACATGGATGACAAGGTAAACACACATCCTTCATTTATCATGCTAATGATGACACCTCCAGCACCAGGCGTGGAGTGGATGACGAGGTGTTTAATAGTCAGGGCGGGAGCTGGGTAGCCAGGTAGGGAATTATCAGTAACATAGGTTTATTCAACATGACGTCTATTAAACATAGTTCGATTCTCAATATTCAATAGACCGACTGGTGAGTGGTGATATGGACCTAAAGTTAAAGTTAAGTTATCATATTTGTGTTGATCACTTTCGTGATGTCACAACTACTCAAACTCGCTTTACTAAATTTACGCTGAAACCCGGACTTGAACAACCGACCTCCAGGTTACAAGTCCGCCGCCTTATCGATCAAGCTACTGAGGTCGGTGATATGGACCTTCTTCAACATAACTAATAAAAATAGCTTCATTCTCAATAAACCAACTGGTGATATGGTGAAGTCTCCTACCCCGGTAATACTCACTTCTCTGTCGAATATGAAATGGGGATTGAGCATAATTACATTAAAAACACTACGAGAACGATAGGTTTAATATCACAGAGAAATAAAAACTGGGGTGGCAATTCATCACTTTATAAAATGTGGAAGTTTTCATGGAAACGTATTTCAACCTTTTAAAAGCTCATGAAAATATGGATGAGATTCCGGAACCTTTTTTTTTCAAGCAACATGATCGTATATTAAACATATCCGACACACAGGGGAGAATAATAATAATAATAGCCATACTTCGCTTTCACTGGTTGAAAATCTCTTCCACACATGAGTCACTCTAATGGTATTCGTAATTCATTTTTACTTTCCTTATCTTATAATAAGGAAAGTATTGTATTCGTCGAAAATTTGACCTACCCAGTTTTTCACATTTCTGGACGAATCATGGCCTCAGGATACCAAAAAAGTTGTTTTCAGCCATTGGTCCGTGCGTCTGTCTGTCTGTCTGTCTGTCTGTCTGTCTGTCTGTCTGTCTGTCTGTCTGTCTGTCTGTCTGTCTGTCTGTGTGTGAACAGGATATCTCAAGAACGGTAAAAGCTAGAGACTTGAAATTTGGTACACAAATTAATTTTATACACCAGACGAACCACGAAACTTTTGGTTGAAATCGGCCGCATTCTGCGGCCACAGGGCCGCAAATGCTAGCCGCAAGCGCCGCTTCTTTAAATTGGTTAAAGATACAAATTTTTTTAGAGAACAACATTTTCTTAGATTAAAAAAATAATAGGGGTCTATTCTGATCATTTTTTTGATATCTTGAACTTTTTGGAACTCGGCCCCAATTTACCGGTATTTGGGGGGGACCCGCTTTGACTAACTTTTTTATTATTCATCCTAGATGGGGGTTATGACATATCAAATTCAATGTTTTGGAAGTGCTGATTACGAATTTGGCATTGGTTTTTAGTTATCTGTTACCGTTGAGTCACCAGTGGCGGAATTCGACTCCTTTTTGGGGGATAAGGAAAGTCGTGTGATGTTTACACCAGATTTTTTTTTATTAATTTGGTAAACGGTATCAGTATTAATTTAAAATGTAGTGGAGAAGTCGTTAGCTAGGCTGGATAGGAATTTATAATTTACGTATGTATCAAAGTATTATTCCGAAGTGGAAAAGACCAGAGGACCAATGCAGTAATTTTAGGTTCTGCTATATTAATAAATTTAATGAAATTGATGAGACCTGATTTATCCTGAAGGATATCATTTATCCTGCATAGTCTTAGGGCGATGAAAAAGAATCAGAAATCATAGGGAATTAGATGAATAACGGAAAATTTACTCCCATCTCCCATTCAATACATCTGTAGTTTTGAAAATTTACTGTCTCTGTTAGTGTCACAATACAATGTCGACAGAGTATCCAGAAGAATTTCAAGAACTCTCGAGTCATCATTCTTCGGGCCTGAGGTCTCTGATTCAGGCCTACACAATACACATTCTGCCTAGGAGTTCAGCATTATAATCCACACCATCATTTATTTATTCAAAGATTTTAACACATCATTAGAATGAGCAGAGCACGTTAATGAGTGATGTTCAGTGTTCAGGTCCTAATGAGTGAATTCAGGTTGTTGACAGTTGGGTCTTCATGTTTTGACTTGTTTTTATGGTGTTTTTAATTTTCAAGTCCTTATTTTATATTTCTATGATCAATAGACTTATAAAACACATTTTTTATAATTATTCATTAAGATCTTCAATGCCAAATGTTTCTCCAAAGTTCTGAAATCATCAGGCTGCTGACTGATGAGTATCCAAACATATAATGGTTGGATTAATCAAGGAAGTCTTCAACTTTGCTGGACATGTCTTAACTTTACCAATCTTACGAGAACTGGAGTAAAAGTTAATAAAAAGTTATCATATTTGTGTTTCACTTCCGTGATATTACAACTGCTCAAAATCGCTTCACTAAATCTACGCTGAAACCACCGATCTCCATGTATCAAGTCCGCCACCTTATCGATGAAGCTACTGAGGTCGGTAAGAACTAAAGTATTCAAGTCTCCCTTTAACTTCCCTTCTTTGGCTCATTATGGAATCAAAAATCACAAAAGTTTTAGATTATCTCCAGGCAACATGGTAAAGAAACCGAGAAGTGAACAGAAATAAAAATATTATTGCATGAAGGAAGCACTTCCTCGACAGATAAAAACGTGGAAATTTCCTATTTACGGGCAGTGAATGGGAGAAAAAATTGAAAAGTTTGAAGTTGAATTAGGAGAGAAAAGTGCTACATTGGAGGCTCTTGGTGAAAGTTTTAAAAAATGTGGAAACAAGAAGAAGTGTTCTTAAAATTTAATATCGACTCTTTAGATAATTCCACAGCTTAGAACAGAAAGGGGGACAGAAAGAGTAATTTGAAGTATTTTCGGCTTAGAACTTGAAAGATGTCTTTTCGATTTAGAACTTGAAAGAAAAAGAAAATACTCTACTAATATGGTCCTCTGATGTCCTCTGTTTTGTTTAGATAAAAGAAAAAGAACATAGACTGAAGAACGACATAAATCCAAAAAAATTGTTTTAAGAATTACGGGTTTGAAGTTTGTGAGTATTTCTTGGAATAATGGTATATTCCCGAATCCCAGAATCTGCTCTTAATATAGAAAATTTGAAAACGTAATCTTATTTTTTTCGAGTTAAGTAACGACGCGCGGTGTAGCATACAATATAGTAGGGAAATTTTGAAGAATGATCATACTGGTCGTTACTCATACAAGTAACTACTCATTTCTCCTCACGAGGTGTGAGTGGACCCCGAACATCCAGGTACAGAGTAGAAAAATTCCTGCCCCGCTGGGGATCGAACCCAGGTCATGATGCGTGCAATGCCTAGCGCGCTAACTCACTCGGCAAAGGTGACTACTTCCTGAAAATATTCCACAATGTAAAGATTTTTTCGACGTGAAAGACTTTTTTTTTAAAGATAAGTTTTTCACAGTCGTTTTTATTTCGTAGCCATGAAACAGGAGCTACTGTAGACGCTTGTGGTCTGTGTTGTAGCCTACCCATCCCGTAGTGTGGCTCCCCTCCGATGGGCGAGCAGTGACACAATACTTCCCAATTAGGTGCTGGGTCAACACGAGCGCACCGGACGGTATCCCTTACAAACAATTGTAACCAAATTAAGAGTATACATTTTTGTCGGCACGGGGGATCGAACCCGGGACCTTCCGCATGGCAAGCGAGTGCTTAACCACTGAGCTAATCGCGCGCTCATTTTATTTTCAAAAATGTTTCATAATTTTATTTACTGCCCATTGCGTTGCTCTCTTCACTTGGGCAGTTCCAATCACGCGCCACCCCAGGTAGAAAGCACTTCGGACTTCCCTGAACAAGCTGAATTGAAGAAGCACTTGCCCCTGAACAAACAATACAACATTCGAACATAAAAGTATATGGGTCCCGGGGAGAAAACATACTTGATATGAATAGCTCGTATCTTCCAATTTAATCAATGAATGAAAATCTCCTACATAACGGATGAAAATTGAAAATAAAAATTACTGTTTACACATATCACGCACTATGCTTCCACAATATAGCTTGAAATTTGGTTGTTCCAAAAATACCCTACATACTCCGATCAGTACTTCGATAAGTAGGAACGTTTTCTTTTTTTATTAATCGAAGGTAAGAACATTAATAAAAAATCAAGGCGCACAATTATTCAAATTGTTTCGTTATACATTGGAAAGGTATATAATTTAGAAGAGGTTAGCTGTAAATAATAATCATGGTATATTATTTTTAACTATCTAAAACCCGAATTGTACATTTTGTTATGCATAGGACCAAGTATAATTTGGCAAACAAATCCTTTCTACGTTTCAAAACGCAATTATTTATTGATTAATAACTTTGATTTGTTATGCCATGATCTCACTGTAAAACAACATCTCTCAAATAAATAAACCATCTGCATTTATGACATCATTCCAAATTTATATATGTACATATTATATTGTATGAATTGCCTTCTTCTAAGAATGCATTGATGATCCTACGATTTTCAATTTGAAATTAATTCATGATTATGTTATTAATATGTTAATTTTATACTGGAAAGCATAAGATCGAGAGTAAGCCTGACAGAAATAATAATGAGCAATAACTCACAATAGAAAGAATAATAACTTTGGAGTAGAACAACAACGTAGAACAGAATAATAATACATAATATATCTAATAATTTAGTATATTTACAATAATAACTTTGAAACTTAAAACATTGACAATAATGACAATTTAAAATACAAAAACAACAATCTCGTAGAATAGGATAAAAACTTAGAATGGAATGTAGAATAATAAAATAAATAACATAGAATAAGATAAATCCTTTAAATTGGATACAATGTTACGCAGGCGCGGCCGGTGGGAAAATGTTTTGGGGGTGCTTTCACAAATAAACCAGACTAAAAAGAGATTTAAAGAGTCACTCTTTTAGTACCTGACGAGTTTGAGGGCGGAATTAATAGACGTTTTTGTAATACCTCTGTGGCGCTAAATCACGGATTGCGTACTGTGTAAGATAGGAGAAACCGACGCTTAGCAATGACTTGTGATATTGAATTTGTCTACTAATTTCGCTCTGAGTTTGTTTAACAGGCCCATCATAATTATTATAAATTAATTATTCGAGAAATGTGTAGTTGTTTTCGTTGTGATGAGCATTTGAGCAAGGACATCGAAAAATCTGTTTTTTCCCTTACTTCTTGGGGTGCTGCAGTTCCGCAGCTCCTTAGCACGGGCCGCGCCTGTATGTATTGATGACAAGCAAATATTCCAATTATTAGATAAGTAATATAGACTCAGGTCTACAGAGAAGGTAGAAGGAAGCAGGGGTGAGTTTTCATTAAATGAAGTTTCCCAAGTGTCAAAGTCAGAGTACCTACTTGGAAACTGCTCAGACTTTGCTACTCATCACAGCAATCACCACAACCACTGCACCTCCGACACCCTGTGAATAAGCTTAAAGTTAAATAAATACAAACTTTTAGACCTCTTGTTATTGCAAAGTCTCCAAAAGTGATAATAAGCATAGTTCAACTTTTCTTCATAAGCTGTTTTCGGCATACTTTAAAACGCCAGGGAAAATTCATTAAGGTATGTTAAACTTAAGGTTTCAACTTCCTACCTTACCAAAAACTCAATACCACCGTTGCGTCTTGCGGATGCTATACTAACTAAAACCCGGAATTTTCGTCGCCGTAGAGGTTTTAGCATCCTATTAGAATTTTAAAATTCTTTCTTAGTATGCGCCTGATACCAAAACGAGACTATGTTAAATTGGGAGTAATTTTTGGTCCAACCGTTTCGGAGTTCTGTTTGATTATGAAATAATTAATTAAAAGAACTATTCTGTACTTCATCTACATGGTACTGAATCTTCGGTTCTCTAACTGGGGGTCAGATCGCGCGATAGTGTCCTCAGATAAGAAAAACCGTAGATTTTATTTATTTAGATTGGCTTATTAAGAACACTATGAGGGGCAATGGACTTCGATTTTAAAGTCCTCTCTTTAAATAAATGTTCTTTTAAAAATAAGAACCCTAATTGCTTAAAAAAAAGAACATTATGAGCAACAAGAAGCCTAATTGCTCGTTAGTCATTCGTTAACATACTCTAGCTTCTCACTTTACTTCTGTTATTTCAAGATAGTACTTAAGAGTGTCTACTGTCTGAAGATCTCAAAATAAAATCCTGCTGAAACAAAACTAATTTTCTCTCTTGCGCTGGTAGAGATGAAATCAGTTTCCTTATTTTAAAGAACTTGTCAAAGAAATAAAGTTAAAACTTTTATAAACTAACGATTCCAAGGAGAAAATGAAAATCCTAATAAGATTCTATCTCATCTTTTCTAAACATCTTACTTTTTCTATTAATGAAAAACACTCTAAATCTGGTACAAGGTATAAATTTATATTAGTACTATTTACGTAATGGGTAACCTATAGTAGAATATATTTCTCGTATATGCATAGTAAACCTTCATATACTTTTGGTCAAAAAATTAATTGTAGAATAACCTAATGTGCCCGTATAAAATAATGATATTTAACCTTATGCGAACTAAACAGATTAATTTAGTAGTCGAGACAAATAAATATGTAACGGCACATGTCTCTTTTTGTAGAGAAGGGTTAGGAAAATAAATATAGAGCCATGCCTCGGGCCGTAACTTGGGCGCACCCGTTCAGTCTGTTTGTGGCTTATCTTAAGTTTCATCCTTTTTTATAATTCGGTCCTAAATGTCGCTTAGAATTCTAAAATGTCTACCTTGTATAATTTTTTCATCCTCAAACTGATTTGGAAATGTGTACCATAGATATTCGACCTCATATTTACCTTCTTTAACAGGTTTCAAAGTAAGGTGACAAAGAAAAAGGAAAATACTTTCAATACAGCCTCATATTTTCCCATTGGCCCCCGTTTCTCATCTCGCTTTTCCTTTCAAGTTTCTATTAGATTTAAAGATAGTCTCACACCCACCCCACTACTCCCACTAGTCGGTAATCCTTTTAATGCGAGAAAGCTGTTAGGTGAATCTTTTCAAAAATCTCAACAGCATTCTGTACTGCACTCTTCTAATCGTTTTAAAGATAAAACAAGTAATTGGGACTTTATGATAGAAATTTTCTTTGTAAGCTGAACACGTGTATTTCTATAGAAAAAACACTGCCAATTATGGACACAATACTTCCACGTGATTGTTTCATATTGTATACACGTGGCAATTTTGAGATTTTATACTTATTCACTTGAATCTCCAAAACCGCTTAACCATTTTTTCTACATTGAAAATTCTGCGGAATTCGACTTATTTTCGGGGGATAAGGAGTCAAGTCGTCTTGGTATGGTTTGATCACACCTAGAATTTTAATTACTATTACTACATTCCGGATTCTTATAGGTCATATTTTGAATAATAATAATCAGACACCACGGCCGAGGTGTGAAAAACGCCCTATAGAAAAAAGAGACAGTAATGATAACAAATAAAAAAGGCCTACTACGCAATAACCAACAATTTTCCGTGAAATCTCGAAAAAAAATTCAGCGAAATACATCTTCGAATCTTGATAAAGGTCGCATTATATCATTGAAAGAAAAAAAAATCTACTTAAAATTTACTCTTAACAAAATATATTCTGGATGGGAAGTTTCCCAGAAATCTGTCTGGTACTAATTCCAGGAGGAACATTGTGGCTATTCTTGTAAAATATCAGGAAATTTGTTCTTTCTTTTATGCAAGAAAATACCTCGTGTTGACGGACACTACGGACAGAAAATTTGTGGTGGAGGTCATTTTTCTCTAGAAAATAGTTTACCTTACTGAGCGAAATACGCCGAATTCACGGACAACTGTGGTTACTCTATTTTGAACTGCATTCAAACCACCAGGCTGCATTTCCATTGGGTGCATTTCCATTCCATTGGGTGGGCGTATAATTGGTCTCTGTCCTAGGACGTCATACAGCTATCAACCATGATGACAAGATCTTTTTTGCTTACAGCTACCAGAGTACTAACGGCTATCGAATGCTGTGTATCTCTTCTCCGTGGATATTCATAACATTAGTTTTTCTCTGCATCTCTTCAATTGTCTCTCACCAGGTCAAATCACCAATATTTATAAACCGGCGTAAAGCTCCTAGACCCTATTTGGGAGTCAGCGAAGCCCACACCATTTTAGATGAAAATAAAACATACTTTCATAACATTCCTCGGAAAATGCTAATGAATCCAGGGTCACAACATATACCTAAAACTATCTTTTGTTTGTTTGACATTGGAAATGCACCAATTAACCTTTAGCTTCTCCCCACACAAATGCGGAAAGCCATAGCGCAATATCGGACAAGTGACCTTATCCATTGCATAATCCAGAGTGCTCACAATATCTCACAGCGGCAAAGGGTGTCTCCTCGTAAATCACACGGATATTAAAAATTCACCGAATTTTTTTGGCAGACGTAATGTATACAAACACTAGCGTCCCCCTGGCCTGTCCCGGGCTCTTCCACCCAGCCTCCCACATGGTTTTCCGCCTCAGATAAACACGATGGGTTTATTGCATATTTTGTTGCAAACGCGGAACATGTGTTCAGGTGGTAGAGGGCCCCCGCGGGACAACAAGGGGAGGGGGGGGGGTGTTTCGAATTTATTACGTTTATTTATTGTTATTATTTAACAGAGAAAAAATCCGAACATTTCTGAGGAAAAAAGATACTACGGAGTAGAGTGCCTGAGACGCTTTATAATGTTTCATATTTTATCAAATAAAATATTTACGATAGGTACCGTTAGATAGCTCGAGAGATTTGCTTTGCTTCAATCTCATGAGAAGACCGAGGGGGCTATTCGTAACAAAATGATATTTGCCGGATACATATTTCGAATAAATTATTGGCCTCATTTACGTTTTGTCCGCTTAAGAATTTGATAGTTGGGTGGGTGGACAGTTAATTGGCTGCTTCTGAGCAAAATAAAACTCTCGAAGAAAATCAGACTTCTTCCAATCAGACAGATAAGTGAACAATAACACACACATAAAAAACAACATCTGTTACGTTAAATTCACCGTTATGCATCACTATGTACTGTGAATATAATTTATTATATAATATATTTTCATAGAAAGGAGAAGAAAAATAAACTATGCGGTAGAGAGGGCGGGAGAGAGGAAATTCAGAGGCAGAGAAAAATGTAAAGGCGAAAAGTTTGAGTTGAATATTCTGCCTTTTAATCATACGCTTCCAGCACGAACCAGTAAGTACTTTTCCTTTCCTGACGGAGCAAACTGCTAGAAGACATAAAAGAGAGACAAAATTAAATAATTCATGATGTTTTTACGTCACTCGTCTTTTTTATCCTCGAAATAAACAGAGAAATTACCCGATATCCTCCCTTAAACTCTTGAAAACAGCATCCCAGGAATCACTCACTGAATAACTTATGTGTAAGAAGGCGTGAAACATGAAGGAAGGTGTAAAAATTAGGTTTCTTATTTTACGAGCCGTGATGATAAGGAAAAGTGTTCAGACCGAGCTATAAAATCATGGCGTTTGACGGCAATGGCTTTTTAAAATATGTTCTATAGGTAACAACCAGAACTGAGGGAAGATATATGAAGGTGCCAATTTAATGGCAAAGAAAATATACAACGTCTATTAAGCGAATTTATCTATTTTGCACCTCACCAGGTACAAATTTATTGATTTTTTTTTTTCTTTAATCTGAATATTACACGCGTGTATGTTATTAGAACTAAAGGTTCATGAAATTATTCAGAATCAGACATCCCCCCAATTGATAAAAGTATTACATAATAATAATAATTCATCAAGTTATTATTTTTTTTCTTGGAATTTCAGTAAAATAAATGGCATTGCCCAGTAAGTTAATATTGCTAATGAATATTATTTTGGTATGGCCTACTTAAATATAATTAATGCTATTAGGATAACTAGTGTAATTAGATCTAATTAGACATCTTTAATTAGTAATTATTATTAATATAAATTATAAATATTTAAACCTGAACTGATGATGTAATTAACTTTAATATTAAACTACCTACGCCTATACAGATAATAAAGTATGCAAGAATTTATTATTTATATTCTATCTAAAAAAAAGCAAATCAACTTTGGTAAAACACCAAAAGTGTGTCATTCAGAAAACATGTGAAAAGTGAATCATTATAAAAATGAAGATGGAAAAGGAAATAAACAAAGCAATATGCCGCATCTGTTCCAGCAATATAGACACAAGATGGGAGGGTTGTTGTATCATCGCTGGTTGAGTAACGTTCAATTTTTTCAATCTGTTCAAAATAAATAAAACAAAAAATTCGAGAAATATTTTCGGAAAGAAAACGACATTCTTGAACGTAGAGATAAAGCACACACTGCACACATACATAAGTAGAAACCCATGTACCATATCCGTGCGAGCATGTTTGAAGAGAAATCTCTAACCTAATCCTAATGTTTTCTAGAATGAATAGTGGGAAATATATGAAAAGAAATAGAGAGACAGAGAAACAAAGAAAATTCGTCTCAAAGATAAAGAAGACATCCCACTCCAGGAAAACTGAAATAAAACTCTGACGTCACAAGGATGAAGAGACACCATTGAACACACCAGGCACTTTCTCCATGATGACATAGTGATCGAAAAATGTTGGATTTTAGGTTCTTTGAAAATCTACTGAATCACATTTTATATACAAAATTGTCTTTTTCACATCTACTGAAAATTTGTTAGCTGTAAATACCTACGATATTATTTTGAATATTAAACAAATCACATATTGAAAAAAATACCTACTTCTTATGTCTTTCATAAACATTGTGAAAGATATGGTATGGCAAAGAGTTAGAAAGAAACCAAAATTTGAAGGGGAGCTTATAATAATATTGATGAGCTAAAGTGCCCAAGGCATCCAGTTCACCATTCTTTCATTTAAGTAAAGTAATAAATTATAGATGAAACATAAGAGAATGCATACAAATGTAGCGATTAAACAAAACAAACTAATTGGGCTTCAAAGCGTGACATAGTGGACAGCAAAAACACATAATTCAAAAGAACTTTCAATTAAAAAAACAAGTTAGTATCTCCAGTCTGCCATCACAGACAGAACGTACGTACCTCACAGTGTATGTGGATTTATTTTTAGCAAACAACACTAAAATCAGAAAACGACAAAAAGTGAACTCACAAAACATCTAATTCGAGCCAGACCTCGCCGGAAATGATTTACTGTTGTCAAGAGACTTGTTGCATTCAACATTGACCAAGACATTGAAGCGCTACATGCCAACATATGGAACCAATTATGCGAGTTGCCTGTGTCGAGTATTTCACAACAACGTAGCGACAAATTGATCGCCGAGTGAGCAATTATGAATAGCCTCTAGCCCAAGTTCTCTGTCATGGAGATGTCTTTGAGACTTCCTCCAATTGATGCATTGCCTGGGAATGCGGAGATTTCTTTGCACGATTGTGTCTATATTGCGCGGGAAGTGTCTCGTGTTCAAAATCCAGACTATTTGAGAACCCGGCGCTGCTGCGTACTAGTCCAATAAGTTTCAGGCATGACCAGAGTCTGCTTCTTACTATACCGCTCGCTTATTTTCAGTTTAAATATTCCTGAGGTATTGAATCTCAAGTAAAAACTAAGTGAAGGTTTCAAGAAGTAATTTTAAAGGTATTTACATCGATTTCTAAAACAAATTAGATATGATTTTTCTCTCCTAGAAAAAAAGTTAAAAGAATATATGTTTTTTTACAAGTGCTTAGAGCTTAAATTACTTATAGAGCTATAGCTTATAGCAATCAGTTGGATAAATTGGTTTAAATTTCGCCAGTATTAAACTTCGTAAAATTGCAGCCCCCGCCAAACAAGCTACACCGCAAATGGTTTGCTGGTCTACTCAACATTTACAGTTCCCAGACTCTCCCGTTTCCCTGACTAGTTTGCGGAAGTCGCAGACTTTTTGATACATCATTGGTGCAGTGCTTTCAAATACAGTTTCCAATCGTTCATTAAAAAGACAACCCATCCATTATCCATAATAATACTTTCAAAGCTTTCACATGAACACTTGGCTCTAGGCACCAAAGCGAGCGTCGCCGCCTCGCAGTATCTCATGTAGACGATGCCTTGCAGAATATTATGCACAACTAGCATTACTCCTTCACTAGCAACTTGCTCTATTTTTCTCGCAGAAATATTACTCTTGCAAAACTGTGCTAAGGAAGAAAAATACGCTCGTATAATGGCATAGTATGCTCCCCAGCGTCAATTACTCGAGTTCTCCTTCTCAATCAAGAATTCAAGTATGCATATATTCAAGATCAAGGCAGTCCTTGTTGGTCTATCATTAGATGGGTTGCACCCGCCGGTTGGGTTTAATTATTCTACCCGGCATATAGTTTGCTATGCTGCTCTGCATTTGAACTTGAATTACGTGTTTATATAATTGGAGCTCCATGGTGACGCTTTACACTGTGCATCTACATACATAGGTCAGTGAGTAGCTGAGTAGTAGTTCTTTCTCATTATTATCAACAGAAGAAGCAGGAAGAGCAAGTCCTCCCGTATGCAATTATGATATGTGACTTGATCTTGGTAACTTCTTGTGAAAATTAATTAGATCGGTTGCAGTTATGATAGACTTAAACCGGGATATGACTGAATGTAATATGTTGTTTCGAATTTTAAAGGAGATTTGGTGCAAAGCGTTCGAAGTGATGTTTCAGTTGTTGACATTCGATTTCATTGTATTCTAAAGAAAGAGAAGAACTTGAAATCTTGCGATACAAAAGGATGCACTCTAGAATACCGGCAAAGTTCATGTTTTTAGAGGAGAGACGGAAATTTCTTGAAGAGAAAACCTATTGAGATCGCTATTTTGAAAACGTTCTTGAAATTTTGAAATTGTTTGGTATGGGATTCTACATGTGCGGATACTCTGAAGATTGCCAAGTATGGAAGTATAATGGAAGATTGCTGTTTTATTCCATCTGCCGTAGAATCTTTCACCGCTGCCTCGTTGTGAGGCAGCCACAAAAATTCACAAGAGATCTGGGTGAATGTCTCACAGACTAGGGACAGAAGAATTGGGCCTATCTGGAACAGAGAATATCCATTCCTACCAGAAAGTTAACTCAGCTTGTGTGATGGGGACTTTACCCATGTACTTAAGCGAATGGAAGATATATTTTATTTGTATTTTTTCATCCCATAAATATGTTATTTAAACTATCAAGAACTTACCATAGTTCAGTTCAAGACATTGTCCTTGATACTGTGTTCAGCACAAGACAGCATGTTATACGATCTTACCTGTAAGCACAAAAGATAGTTTTGTTAGTTGAAAACAATTTTTATGTTCGACGTATAATGCCACCTTGGTTGAAAGGCTCTATCAGAGGCACATCGATTGATAATTGGAAAAAAAGGTCAAGTAATTCTTATAACTTGTTCTGTTCTAATAAATATGATTTATACTGATTTTTTCTGTAATGCGAAAATACTTTGTTCTGCAAAAAAATTCTGTAATACCTACCTACTTTTTATATTCTAGATATTTTCGTAAGAATCTTGATTTTTGTATGAAAGAAATCAACAATGCCCAGAGTCTCTGAGACCAAAATGTATTTTAGATTATTTTGGAATCAATTTCAAATTTACAGCTTTATTCGTATTCGAACTAAAATGGTTGCAGATTTGCACTTTGTTCGTATCTATAGTAAGAGTATTTATTGTCAAACGCATCAAAGTGTCTTACACACATTTGAACGTTATAGTGTAAGTATAAGTCTTGTCACAATCATCAAAAGAAAAGCGTGCAAGCTGAGAGAGACAACCCCGGAATATCGATTCCGTCCCCCTTGGCGTAGGTACATGCTGTCAGGCGACAAAAGCATTATAATCCCTGTCCTACACCAATGCAAAACCTAATAATACCTAACGAACGAGCTGGGGTACATACAGCACGAGGATTAACGTCCGAATGAAATAGAGGTAAAGAGGGTTAGCTTTTATTTGAATTTTGAATGGAATAAAAGTCTGTTCAGTGCTTTTGTTTGGGCAAGATAGTGCCTTTTTTACGATAGTCTGCTGGGGCAACACACTCTGAATAGTCCCATTTTACCCATTTATGTGTGAGTGTGTTTCGTAAGCTTTCAGAAAATAACGTGAAAACTCATAACTTTCATTTAATACATTAAGGTAACATACAGTTACAAAAATGGTGATGTTTTATATTAAAAGAACAACAAATGAAATTGCTAAAAATTGCTGATGGCATCACATGGTATGACAACATCAACATTTTATCTTTGTTTGTGTTTTTTCTCTCTCTTTCAAAATGGGGTCGGCATAGATAATATTTGATTTTTGAGGTTTTTCAATTAGCTTTTTGGATACCAAAGCTTCGTTCTAGCTTGGCCCAATTTACAGATTAATGGAAAAAGTTTCTTTCTTAGATTAGGTCTATACAAATCTACCTAGTACCAGCTTTTTTAGAATAAGGAAAAGGTAAGACATCAATTTTTTAGGGATTCTCAGATTTTAAACCTGTACCTCAACTTTTTCTTAAGAACAAAAGCGAACTAATGTCACTAAAGCGTTATCAATGGACATGAAAGGAGCGTCTGGATCTGGGCGTCCATATAATCCTCTCACCACCGTGATTTAGGTATCAATACCTATCTCACGGACACGGAATTATTATTATTACTAAAGCGTTCTGCTTCTTGCAACACATTCTTATTTACTGCAAACTAGTCTCTTCTTAGATCCTCCCAACTTTCCTACCCAAAGAATCAAAGAAACGAAAAGTAACTCACCTTTTTTGTGCAAATACGAGTATATCAGAGGTGGGAGATTCTTTTAGGGTCAACTGATATTATGAGAAAAGCAGAACATGAAACTCTGTATGCATTATGGGCCACCAAGGGAATTAAAAACTTCTCGTCACATATTCTAATATTTTTATTGCATGATGGAGTACATTCCGTTTCTACAACTGGTTATAAAAAGCACATACTTTTACTCCCTGGTTCTTCCGAGGAATTTCTAATATTAGAAATCGGAAGTATTGTGGTCGTTTTTGTAAAAAAAATATTTTTTGCTTTTTTTGCCTACGCTTAACTTTACCGTAGTTTTCTTTACCATAGTAAGATGAGACAAAACTGAAAGGTGGTAGAATATGCTTTGAGTATTAACCTCGCTTGGTGGTTACTTTCCACTAAATAGTGTTATTATTATTATACCTATTAATTCAATAAATGTCAACTTCAAGTACAGAAGAACCACCAGCATGCAGTACTGTAGCTCATAACTTCAAGTACAGAAGAACCCCCAGCATGCAGTACTGTAGATCATAACTTCAAGTACAGATGAACCACCGGCATGCAGTACTGTAGCTCATAACTTCAAGTACAGATGAACCACCAGCATGCAGTACTGTAGCTCATAACTTCAAGTACAGACGAACCACCAGCATGCAGTACTGTAGCTCATAACTTCAAGTACAGACGAACCACCAGCAAGCAGTAATGTAGCTCATACTGCTAAGGTGCTAAGCCAATTGTTTTCCATAACACTTACACAGCTACTATTCTGCTCGTGGCAAAACAACTCACGTCCATAGTATGAATTTATTACACTGGAAACATTACTAATCCCACTCAAGACCACCTGAACGGTATGGAATATGGAGCACGGCATTCCCGACTAATAAGTCATTGTTGTGCAACTTCTCAACAGCACCACTCGTGAAGATGCGAGTGCAGTGAATGCAACTGTGCAGGTAACTGTTGCATTGGGAGGGGACTCCGGGGAGGAAAAACAATAACGTCTAATTAGTCCGGGATCCCACTGAGTGCAACATTTTGTCTCGCAACGTTGCCAAGTGTTTCGCAACAGTTTCATGCTCCGCTCTTTGAATCGAATGAGATCAAATCCCATTTACAGAAACATTGCTTCGCAACACTTTGTAATACTTCCCAATCCCATACCAAAGTCGAGACAAAATGTTGCACTTAGTAGTTGACCCCCTTAAATAAGGGCTGATATTAAGGTGGTAAATATAGAGCCGAGCACAGCATTCCTGCCCCCAGGACATATTATACCCCAGTCGCCCTTCTCTGTAAACACCCCTGGCCAAATGCATACCTCTCCAAATATCTGGGGTTCGAAACCTTTTCGAAATAAATGTACCAAGTATCCGTATTAGGTATAGTAAAGTTAAGGCGCTAGACGCTAATGTAAACAAGCTCGCGTAGGGATCAGTGGATCTGATCCTACCCAGAAGATTAATATTTCTTCATTTATTTGAGTATAGCTCCACAGACTACGAGAGTTAGGTGGTAAAAAATGCTTCGAGCATTAACCTCGCCTAGTTGATACCTTCAATGAAAGAGTGTTATTATTAAATTATTTAGTAGTAGTACTCCGTGGCTCAGTCGTTAAGAGCATTGGTTGCTGACCCGGTGGTTACGGGCTCAAATCCCGACCGGAGCGGAAAATTCTAACCGAGTTTTCCGTTTCCAGAATGGCATGGATGGAAAGGTAAAGTGCCCTGAAGTAATGCGAAAGCGGTTCCGGGGCACAACTAACTTAAAAAAAAGTAGTGTAGTACTTTCTTTTTATGGTATATTTTAAGAACATTTACACTACGACATAATTATAATGATGTACCTTATTTAGTACCTTATATTGGAAGTATAAGTTATATCCCTTGTAAACGCACCAACCAGTATACAGAACCGCCATGAATGTATGAAATAGTTATGTAGGTGTTGGTAAATACCTAAGAAGCAGAAGTAGTATTGAATATGCTGAGTGATGGCCACAACAACAAGGACAATGGTGAGTTCAGAGCAGAGGTAGAGCACAGGCAACAATAGGATATAAATAACACAGCGGCTGCATTAGGTCTGCGACGTTTACCGCTTTGGATTATTAAGCCCCGGTTAACCGAGGTGCGTTGGTTTGATGTGAACCGCATTGTAGCGGCTCTAATTGTGAGACCGTTCTTTTAGCTTTTAGCAGCTCGAGGGGATGTTGTAACAGCCTAGCTGACGCAGAAGTTGGAGCTCAAGCTGAGGAGGTTGGCGCAGGGTTGGGTGGAAGAGATATTTACCTTGGAAAAAGTTATAGGTACAGGTATACGCATAACTTAATGTTTTAAGATGCCGAAAGGTATTCAAGAGTCCCAAATATGGGCAAAAGCCCGCAACTATACACAGAAGTACTCCGCTCGCATATAATACTGTTTATGTTTTTAAAGCTTGTGGCTCTGATGTCTGTGGGAAAATTTTGTTTTTATGAAGGTTCGGTTTACAACAGGGCCTTAAGGATTTACAGAGGAAAAGGCGAAAAGGTTGTAGAAGATAATATTTACAAGTACAAGTTACATATTAGGTAGGTACCCAGTTTTGTTTTTTCAATAGAAATGAGGCTGAGAAGTGGTTAAGAAAACATAGGTGGCTACCTATAAAATTATTATATTTGTGTTGTTTTATGATGAACGAGGAGGAGAAGAAAGTGTAAAAGGAGAAGGAGAAGGAGGAGAAAGAGGAGGAGGTGGTGGAAGAAGAGGAGAAGGAGGAATTGTAATAGGAGAAGGAGGATTAAGAGAAAGGGGAGGATGAGGTGGAAGAAGAGAAGGAGGAGGAAAAAGAGGAGAAAGAGGAATTGTAAGAGGAGGAGGTGAAAGATAAGGAGGAGGAGGAGGAGTAGGAAGTTTAAGAGGAGGAGGAAAAGGAGAAGGAGAAAGAGAAGGAGGAAGAGAAAGAGAAGGAGGAAGAGAAAGAGAAGGAGGAAGAAAAAGATAAAGAGAAGGAGGAGGAATAGGAAGATAAGGAGGAGTAGGAAAAGAAGGTGAAGGAGGAAAATGAGAAGAATAAGTTCTAGAGAAGAATAAGGCTGAATTAAGAGTTTGTTTTTCTTCTCCTTCCTTATTCTCATTCTTAAAAAAAAAAAGGTGTTGGCAGTGCAGCCTTTATATTTCCCTTACTTCTCAATCGGCCGTTCCAGGAAATAAAGGCTGACGTTACCATTATCCTCGGAGGCGGCGGAGTCACGTTCCAGGCGCACGTTTTCACTCGTGAAATTGTTTCGACGTGATTATGGGTAAATCCAATATTCATAAAAACAAATTGGATCGTATCATCAGGACACCGTTTTCAGTAAAGGAATAGATTTGTAAGAAATGGGCTAATACTGGCCTCAGGTTCCTGAGCCTTTGGAAAATTGGATTTTAGTATTTGTAGGTCCATGGATAACAAGTGTACAATAAAAAAGGTTACTTGATATGAAATCCCTACACTTGGGTACAAGTTGTTGTAGGTGTAGGCAGTTAATATAATAACAATAAAAATAATAATAATCTTTATTTGAAGGTTAACACTTTCAGCGCCAGGTGATACATGGAAGTATCACCTGGCTCTGCGCTATTAGGCGCTAGTATGAACATGGTGATACTTCAAAGTATCACCCACAGAGTCTTCTATAAGACGCTGGTGATACTTGTGAGTAACACTTTCTATATGTTTAACATGAGGAATGTGTTGCTCTGGCCTAGCAGTATCCAAGACATGAAATCTCTTCCCCGTATGCTTGGCGTAGACATAAAATCTCTTCCCCAGGCCAGTGACACTTTGAAGTATCACCACATCAAAATCACGCCTGGCCTATGAATGAAAATAGTCGAAAATACAGTTGGCGGTGAAAGTGTTAATGCTCAAAGCAATTTCTACCATCTAACCCTTAGAGTCTTATTATGATGTGGTCACTAACTCAAATAAATGAAAAATTCATGCATTGGGTGAGATCCCTACGCTACCTGGATTACCAGACCAGCGCCTTGACCACTCGACTACCAATGCACGGTTAAGGTACGATAAATTTAACCTAAGGTATGAGTTTTTCAATTTTTCTTTATTGGAAGGAGTTTCGTTTCACAGTGGAGATTGAAGTAAGTTGTGTACATTCCATTAAAACTTACAAAAAAGGGGGGGAAAAAATCAAAACCATTGTTTCAACGGCATAGAAATTCTACTTATTACATAAAATTTTGTCAAAATATTAATAATTTTACTCTGTGTAACGCGAACAAGAGGGAAGGAGAAAGAGGCACAAATGAAATATAAAAACCTCGTTTAAAATACGCAAAGTTATAAAAGTTCTCTTTTCCACTCTGAAATCTCTGAATGAAATGATATCTCACCTGGGATGAACATTGGCTAGTTTTAAAAACTGATCTGTTCTGTACAAAAAAAAATTCTAAACAGTGGCGAATTCTTGCACGTAACAATAATGCATAACTTCGTGACACGAGATTACCAACTCAACAATCTCGACATTCAATATTTTCTGTCAGAATTCCAATTCCAACGGTATACCTTTCATCCCGACGCAATTGTGTCACAAGAATGGGTTATGGCGAAATTTATTTTGGCTCAACAATAACCTTAGAATGAATAATTACGTTGAGTTTTATTATACGAGTCAAGAATTTGGCAGGGCTTGCAAAAAACAAGAAAGCGTGAAGCAATATTGAAATGTAGTTTAGAAGCAACTCTGTTATGGGAACTCAATCAGTAGAGTTTAGCGTGGTAACAGAGCTTTATACAGAGCACGAATAAGTAAGTGATATCACTAGATCACTACCATGGTTACAGAGCTTTATACAGGGCACGAATAAGTAAGTGGTATCACTACTGTGGTTACAAAGCTCTATACAGAGCATGAAAATCTAATTTGTATCACTATCGTGGTTGGTTACAGAGGTACATACAGACGACGAATATCTGAGTAGTATCACTACCATGGTTACAGAGCTCTATACAGAGCACGAATAATTAAGTAGTAACACTTCCATGGTTACAGAGCTTTATACAGAGTATGAATAGCTAAGTAGTATCACTACCGACCTTAGTAGTTTGATCAATAAGGTACCGGACTTGTAACCTGGAGGTCGGTGGTTCAAGTCCCGGTTCCAGCGTAGATTTAGTAGAGCGAGTTTGAATATTGTGACATTACGAAATTGATTAACACAAATATGATTAACACAGATAACATTGATAACTTTTTTCAGTGTCACTACCGTGGTTACAGAGTACAGAGCTTTATGAATATCAATAGATAAAAAATGTAAGGTAGCAGCTTTAGCTAGCTTTTCAACGATTTTTAACATTGTTGGAACAACATAACACTGTTCCAAGGAGAACACAGAATCAGTTAGTCTGTCCCGGTAGCTCAGTGGTAAAGGCAGCACTGTGTGAATCCAGAGATTCCAGAGGTCACGGGTTCGAAACCCAGCCGGGACAAGACAAGTTATCCTCCCATTTAGGATTTTTACCACATAATAATACGTCTTGGGCTTACTGCTGGAATAATGGGACCTAATCGGGCAGTATAAATAAGGCGATATTATTATTACCCTCAGAAAATAAGAGAAAAAGAGAGTTATTTATAAATATTGCAAAAAAAAAAGAACATCCGTGTCCGCATACAATAATAATTACTATTGATAATTCCCACAATGTCTCGAGTAATTATTTAAAAGAACATAAAATCAATGTTTATCATCAATAATAATTATCATTCTACGCGACTCAATATCATAAAACATAATGTGCATGCGAAAGAAACATGAAGAGTTACAATGTAGCTGTCAGCGTCATGCAGATAACACCTGACTTGGCAAACGAATTAGCAGATTATCAAGATGCAACATACTGTGCCATTTCAGAGCTCACAATGACAGATATCTAAAGTGTCATGGATAGCAAGCAGTCGCTTAGGTGGCTCAGGGTTGATTTTCATTAATTTATTTTCAGGAATTTAGTGCACATAATTAGTTGTATTATGTTCTTTTAGGAATGAATAGTTGAAATATTGCATAGCCATTCAGAAATGTGATGTTATGCCTAAAACTGTCAAATTACGCCAAAACAGTGCTATCTCCTTGATGATACAAAAGGTAATTTTAAGACATTTTTGAGTTCATTGTAGGAACATGTAATTCGCCACAAAATTGATCCATCGCGCCAGTGGTACCAAAAAAAAGGTACGTTAAGTTTTTTTAGGATGATTTTTCAAAGACTTTTTTATTTCGTACATATGAAACATAGCTACTGTAGGTAGACACTTTCGGTCTATGTTGTAGCTTACCCATTTCGTAATATGCCTCCCCTCTGATCGGAGAGAAGTGACACAATACATACTTCACATTTAGGTGCTGGGTCAACACTCCCGAGCGCACCAGAAGCTATCCCTTAAAATCAATAAATTGTAACCAAATTTTAGTTACAGTTTTTTGTCAGTTCACTAACATTTGCTAAATGAAAATATGTATAATTATAAACAGGGAATAATGAAAAGGTTTTGTTGGAAGAAACACATGGTTACAAACAATTATTAATTCTGTATTACAACTCACAATCACAGGCCATTACATCCCTCAACAATACCTGGAACTCATATTTCAACTGTTCCAGATTATCGTAGGATATCTTGTCTGTGTCAGGTATGACAAACATTCCTCTCTCTACATCGATATTGTTGTCAAATATTTTCATCATGCCCTTATTTTCATCAGTGATCATTTGTTCAAACCATTTTTCTCTTTCTCTTGCAATTTCTGCCTCATTGTCAAATTTCGGAGGACATATTAAAACATTTTTAGTAGCGCTCCCACACCTATTCTCCTTTAAAATATCACTTTGTAAAGGTTTCTCAAAGGTGTTGCTACTTGTGCTATCATTTAGAGCGCTTATTGAATTATTTGAATAGTTTAAAAAACCTTCATTTTGAACTGTACAAGTTTTTTCATTGAAAAATATTACTTTCTTTTAGTTTCAAATCAAGTCTTTCTCGAATTTTCCGTAAGTGTTCCGCGAGCCCCCCTTTATTCAATTCCAGTTCTTTCACAAAGGGAACACACGCACTATATTTACTCCTTACTTCTTTCTCGACGGATGCTTTTTGGAACTGATCTGGTATATCATGATTGACGTAACTAGAGGCTAAAGATGATCCACTTTCGGAGCCTTCACCTTGTACATTCCATGATTCTGGCTTTTCTGGCATATGTAGAATGTTTTTCAAACATTGGAGTATTTCCACGGGTGTAGTTGTTTCTAAAGCGTTGATGTCACTGTGGGTTACTTCATTCAATAATGCATCGCATGGAATTCTTGAGGAGCTCTGGGAGTTGATTTTTCTCTCGAGATTCAATTCTATCATTTCTTTCACTTGCTGATGCATACTGGTAGATGTCAGAAATAAATTTTAGTATTCAAGCAAATTATTTCTCAATTTCGAATCTTAAAATTCCGAAATTTTATTTCTTATAAGAAAGCGTTAATAGAATCATCTAATTTTATCCTTTCCTGGTACCTATATCATCATCTTAGCCAGCATTCATGGCAAGATGGATGATGGACTTCCAGCAAGGCTTATTACATCCTCGCGTAAACATTAAACAGACCTTGGCCAGCGTCGATAGCTTGTTGAAAGCACCGGTTCTCGTAGGATCACCGAAGTAAAGCAACGTCCAGCGGGGTGAAGACTTCGTGATGCTGGCATTCCGGCCCAACCCAGGCTAGAAGAGGTTAATGTAGGTAGCAGGTTTGTGAGTTTCCTGCGAATGGAGGGTAACAACCCCGTCGTGATATGACCATGCAGTTGAATGGTGACGTTAAACTCAAAAAAAAAAAAAAATAGACCTTGATCGAAAGAAACAAACATGCAGGGTATATTATCATAATCTTTTTGATGGTATACTGTTACCTTTTTTCAATACACCAAAACACGGGAGCAGCGCGTAGAGGCATTACCTCCATATTTATGGGCTGCTCCTTATCATAAATGGGGTATATTTCTCCAATAAAAACTGAAGGTGATAGCCATCCCAAGAACTGACTGTTCTTCCCACACATCAATAGCTTCAAACTACAAACGAAATTATATTTCAAATGGCAGAAATTGTCATGACAAATTCAAAAAGACGAAATTCCAAGCGTAACAACAAAACAGATTAGATATTAGGAATGAGGAATACATTATTTTTAACTATCCTTGTGATGGCATGTGCAAATAGGAAATTGGAAAACTCGCTTCACCATTCACAACTATCTAAACAATCTATACATTCCGTATGTACGAGAATGTGATTGGTAGGTACATACATACTATCCAGACAAAGGCTGAATATAAAATGACTGCAGAAAGGTACTTAGTTAGAGGTACAATAGGAACAATACATTTGTTCATCCGATATTGAAAACTTTTCGAGCACATCTACACAAACTCTGGGAAGGTATCTATGCATACAAAAGGTACAGGGGAAATTCGCAACTTTTATACATCTGTACAAGCACTACACGAACAAATTCCTTTTGCACTTTAGTTTGCTGATTTGGTATTCTTGAATTGCCAGCTATTCTTCTTTCTGTTCTGGCTTCTATTGTTATAACTATTATTAGGTACCTCAGCACTCGCATTCCATTTCCAGCTACAAGTTTTCAAAATGAACTTACTCTTCGCAAGGTACGTTTTTATGGAAACGTCTTCAACTTTTTGTGCTAAAAAGTAGTTAACCAAATATCTGAGTTGGAAGTTCTTGAGTATTTTAAATTGCAAGTACAAGATACCTCATTTTGCTCAAGTTCTTCAGAACATGAAATTTGTTGAAGTTTTCTTGTAGCATGCAGTGAATTGTAAAACTACAGGCGCTCGTTTGGTAAATAAGACTTACAGAATCACGAGTTCGATTCCTGCCAATAGTTAGTATTTTAAAACAATAGTTTAAAAATGATTCATGACGTGTTTTAGGAGAGAATAAAACTTCAGGTGCAGATGATGTAGGATGTATTTCGAGGAGCCACGCTTCATGATTACCTTAAGGTCAATATTTTTTTTATATATAAATTTACGGATGTAGCATCCATTTAAACAAAATTGCGAGTATATTGAACTATTTATATAATATTCAGTTTAATGTTTTCTTATCAAAGTACCTTTTTAGATTTTTTACATGGTATTTTCTTTAATTTTTTTCTTTCCATTCTTATGGCGGTATACATTCCACACAGAGTCACAAAGCTGTGACATGAATATTTCCCTCGCACATCTTTATTTTGACTGATATTTACATAGGTGTCAATCTGTCTTCAGACAGGTTTTAACGAAGCGTTCTCCATCTTATAGGATTATGCATAATAGTAAAATTACAAGCTCCACTTCCAACGCTATTGTATAACCGTAGCCCTCGTGTAGGGAATGCAATGGAACATACAATCACCTGATTCATTGCCACAGTACACCGCACACAGGCAATGGTGCAGCGTCCTGAATATATTCCCTCGCAGGGATAAACTCCTGCTATTCCCAGTGCAGCCCCTGCTGCTATCGCAATGTGTAACAATAAATTTCTTTTCCGAGCACTTGAAAACAACAATTATTCACTTTTAATTACTCTATCAAACGGGGACGGAGCAATTTATGGCAAACGGGTAAGACACGGCACGGAAATGGAAATTTACTGCTAAGTCTCTCACAGATAAACTTACAGAAAGTGCCACATTATGTCTTGAGCATTAACTGAGACTGCAAGTGTAATCCGGGCATCTCGTTGATTTCTCTGTTCGTGATGTTAATTACCTCGCGAAAATGAAATTCATATCAACAGGGTCCAACAAAAAATGTTGGAACACGATTTCAAAGTATCTTTTTTCTAATGTGAAAATTTTCAGTGTTTGATTTTCAAAGTTTGTTTGATTAAGAAACAGTGTTCTTTAACAGTCCTCGCTCGTGTAAAAGTAGTTGTCAAAATATTTTTTTTTAATGTTGAACATCAATACAATATATTTGAGGTATTCAATTTAGCAATATTGAAGAGCCGATCTTACCGGATTAATGAAGAGAATTGGTAGGGAGGGAATCCATCCATTAAATCCGCCATAACCATGGACAATGATGTCAGTACTCACTCGCTGAGTCAAATAGCGCCCCATTATATCGACCCTGCTTTCGTGAGAAAATACAGCAGGGTTAAAAGAAGAAAGAAGATAAAAATAGTTTAGTAAGCTTACCAACTTATTGGTGTTTCTAAATAATATTGATACTAAACTTATAATATTTTTTTTTTTTTTTTAAAGTCTCAATCAACCTCAGTATAGCTAAATCGATTAGGCGGCGGAAAGGTAACCCGCAGGTCGATGGTTCATGTCTCAAGTACGGCAAAAATTTAGTAAGGCGATTTTGAGTAATTCAATGTAACATCACGATTTTGATTAATACAAACATGATGACTTGAAAAATATTACTCATACTCCTGTACCTAATAATATTATGAAAATACATGCATAATCCACATCAATAGAAGAGCATAATTATTATATGATCAGTTACTTTTGTGGTACCTACAGGAACATTTCACTCAGAACTATTCAGTTTCAATCTCTCTTATGATATTTTCTTCTTAGAGCAAACAAAAAAGAAAGAAAAAAAATTAACAGCATAATACTCCACTGTTGAAAATTAATTTTCTTGAAAACAAGAAGTTCACTTTACAATATAAATATATTTATTCTAATTATTTATTATTAAGTGGGTGGGTACGTAATGCAGCGTAAAGCTCATTAACTTTGTCTAAACATGATTTCAAATTGTTTCTTCTTCTTTGTTTGTTCGAAATTTATGATTTCAAACAAAATAAAGGTACATCCCGTACACCTTTATTTTACTTTTGGTTAACACCTTGCCCCCTGTGGGAGTATCTATCAATTTATGATTTAAATTTGAACAAACTGCAGTTCTGAGTGTTTCTTTAAATAAATTATAGCCTAGAAAAATAGTAATGTACAGCAATGCAATCGTGGCAACATGTGGATCGCGGGTTCGATCCACTTGTTTTTTTTTTTAGTCTTTTCAACCACTACTGATCAATGGCCATATTGGGCACAAATTTTTTCTGCGTAACTTCTGTTTAACATCTAGATCATTAAACATTCAATAAGGGGGTTTTACCCTCTCCATTAGCTGGAAACCCAAAAATCAGTGACCCAATAAATTCGAACTCTCGTGATGTGGCTATTCCTGGCCCCACTCAGGATTTATGAGGGTTATTTTAGTGGCTAATTTGTGAGTTTCCGCGAATGGAGAGTAAAACCCTTGACTTCAATGCTTAAAATGACATTTTGTCCTTATTATCCTTTTGCGCCCATTATCAATAAGAACCAATACTGACATCATTAACGTAGGTAACTCATTTTCGTTCATTTATTTGCAACGTTTCAAAATAAATTGTGCTAATTATTATTTTGCTAACCCGAACATTTTTCAGCATAATAATTGAAATTTCATTTTCGAAAAATTCATTTCAACAAGAGAGCAACGAGAACTCAAAACGCCGCAGGAATAGCAATTATACAGAAGCGAAACATTGGCACATGAAGTACTCTGTAGCATGAATGCTGGGCTAGCATGGACTTGACATTGGCAGCAATGTTGGCGAGCACGTGCTATGAGTAATGGCTCCAAGATGTCAATGTTTGAGTAATTATACTCTGCCTATGTGGATGGCTCTGGAGGCTATAATTGCATGCAGAATTAATGGATTCATCGCTCTCAGACGCTTCAGAGCTGGGAATTCTTTACCATAGCCCCTTTCAGATTCAAATTCATATCACCCTACAACCTACATAAATATACATAACTTATGCTATGTATATTGATGAGAATAATGAAGATATTTCATTATTTTGAGGACTCTAGTCTGTAGGACACATTTATTATTCTACTGCGGGAACTGAAAAATTTACTTTAGTTCTACACCCCACACCACATTCACCGAGATGTGTCAATGTTTGACTGTTGGATGAAATTGACCTAGCCCTGCAATAATGCAACTTTTTTAGTCGATATAATACAAGTAAAAAATATTTCCCTTCGTCCATATAACAGTGTGTTCACGCAAAATAATTTATTTTTAAAAAATCCTTGTTTTAAGGCATGGGTTCCCAAACGGTATAAAGAGGTTGGGAACCACTGTCTTAAGGGTTAGGTATTAGTTGTACGTATGATTCCTGTCTTTAGGGTTAGGTATACGATACGTACACAATTCAAGAAAGAGCTGTTATCTCAAGCTCGGATAAAGAACCTGGTTGGATAAACGGATAGAGTAAAGGATTCAGGCAGACCTTACGAGCCAGGTGAATATCAAGGTAGAGCCATCCGCGGGGCCAGCTGGGTCAGTATACCTCTGCAGGTAATGAATTATGCGAGAGCACGCTAAACGCTAAGGAGATGCAGTATATTTTAATGATGCTTGAGGTTCAATGTTAGACTGCAGCATGCTTCATGACCCGAGTCAATGTTTCATACCTGATGGCCGTGTCTCAGACGCGGAGAGTAAAAAAAAAAAAAACACTCACACTAACATCTATAACACTATTTGTTTGGATAATAGCCACTAGTGGTGTGTTTGTGAACAACTAGTGGAAGGACATAATAATAATAATAATGTTTATTATGTAGATATTAAATAACATATTCGTCTATCGTGTTTCTCTATAAGTACGGGGTGTACTTTTCAGGATGTACATTGTTAAATAAATTAAAATATCAGAAGAAAAAACGGAGACCAGACAATCTTCATTAATCTTCTTCTGTTCAACTGTAATACTCATACTTATTAGGCATTCCCGCTATTCAATAAAAATATAAAACTTAAATAATATATCATGTTTGCAGTTTACATTGTGTATTTCTATAAAGAGAACCTTTTATCCCTACCCGTTCTAGTAAATACACATCCATGGTGCTTTGTAAACATACACTTCCATGGTGCTTTGTAAACACACACATCCATGGTGTTTGGTAAACATACACCTCCATAGTGTTTGGTAAACATACACATCCATGGTGTTTCGTAAACATACACTTCCATGGTGTTTGGTAAACACACACCTCCATGGTGTTTGGTAAACATACACCTCCATGGTGTTTGGTAAACATACACTTCCATGGTGTTTGGTAAACATGCACCTCCATGGTGTTTGGTAAACACACACTTCCATGGTGTTTGGAAAACACACACTTCCATGGTGTTTCGTAAACATACACTTTCATGGTGTTTCGTAAACATACACCTCCATGGTGTTTTGTAAACACACACTTCCATGGTGTTTGGTAAACACACACTTCCATGGGGTTTGGTAAACATACACATCCATGGTGTTTGGTAAACATACACATCCATGGTGTTTGGTAAACATACACCTCCATGGTGTTTGGTAAACACACACTTCCATGGGGTTTGGTAAACATACACATCCATGGTGTTTGGTAAACACACACTTCCATGGGGTTTGGTAAACATACACATCCATGGTGTTTGGTAAACACACACTTCCATGGGGTTTGTTAAACATACACATCCATGGTGTTTGGTAAACATACACTTTCATGGTGTTTCGTAAACATACACTTTCATGGTGTTTGGTGAACATACACTTTCATGATGTTTCGTAAACATACACGTCCATGGTGCTAGGTAAACATACACATCCATGGTGTTTGGTAAACATACACTTTTATGGTGTTTCGTAAACATACACGTCCATGGTGTTTGGTAAACACACACTTCCATGGTGTTTGGTAAACATACACATCCATGGTGTTTGGTAAACATACACTTTCATGGTGTTTCGTAAACATACACGTCCATGGTGTTTGGTGAACACACACTTCCATGGTGTTTGGTAAACATACACATCCATGGTGTTTGGTAAACATAAACATACATGGTATTTCGTAAACATAAACGTCCATGGTGTTTGGTAAACATACACTTCCATGGTGTTTGGGAAACACACACTTCCATGGTGCTTTGTAAACACACACTTCCATGGTGTTCGGTAAACACACACTTCCATGGTGTTTGGTAAACATACACATGCATGGAGTTTGGTAAACACACACTTCCATGGTGTTTGGTAAACACACACTTCCGTGGCGATTGGTAAACCTCCATTTATGGGTCCCTACGCCCCTGTAAATTCCTCACGGGGTCATTTTCTACCTGGATGCGCCTCTGATTCCTCTCCGGCCAAATGCACTCGACCTGTGGGCAATGCTGTGGGCTGTGGCGAAACAGGCAACCGTGAACAACACAACTCACCTCTCTGTCATGGCCTTTGCACAGAAATTAATGTTTATTGTTGGAAAAATGTGATGAGAATTCATAATTAATTGAAAGTTCCTGTAAAAGCTTTGCACTTTCCACTTAGAAGCGGGAGAAAATTTCAATTTAAAAGTATACTTTTTATGCATGATCGGAGAGGAAATGATAATGATGTCAAAGGCTACGAACAGAGGCGATGATGGAAAGGCTCTGCCTGATGCCTTTCAGAAACTTATTCTAAATGAACACAATGAATATTCATATATTATATTAAGAGCAGTTCTATTCAAGGCCGTCTTTAGAATACATAATAAATTATGTTTCCCAATCAGACATATAATATTCATAATATAGGCTGCGCCCAAATAGTTATGAATAACCTAAAGAAAGTATGTGGGAAAATAGACGATGATACTTTAATAATAGTTATTATTATGTACGTACCAATTATGTTGAATACAAACTTTTCAAATATAAACATAATAATGTTTGTAAGCATACCTTACTGAAGCCATTTAGTTACAAGGTATTCTTAGGAACAGAAGCTTACTTTTCATAATAGCGAAACCGTATTTTTGAAGGAACCTATTATAGAAGGTACTTTGTAACGTAAAAAGAAAAATTGAATAATATACATAAGTAATATTTTTCAATAGAAAGTGAAAATTCCTCTTCATAAAGTAAGTATACGATAAAGGAGTAACTGGAGTAAGTATTCATGTCAAGTCTTCCTACGCACTTTAGAAGTAATTTTGTAACTTTCAGTTTAAAAAAGACAAATAAGAAATTATAAGTCCCCAAGCTCTTCCACCGGAAAGTTGGAGACGCAAAGGCTAGGGTTGGGTGGAAGAGTGCTTCGTTGTTTATAGCATTATTTTACTTAAGACTTTCACTTTACAAACAGCAACTACATACCTGCCAACATGAAAGGCCTCTTCTTGTGATGGTTGCTCCACAAAGAAGGCAAATTTTCATATGTTGAAAAACTTTAGTAGGCTGAAATTCTCTTTTTAAAGATCTTCTTCGCAAGATATCTTGCGATATCAAGGGAAGTAAGATAATAATAATAATAATATTGCCTTATTTAGACTGCCCGATTAGGACTATTAAGTCTGATTATTCCAGCAGTAAGCCCAAGACGAATTATTCTGTGGTAAAAATCCCAAATGGGAGGATAACTTGTCATGTCCCGGCTGGGTTTCGAACGCGCGACCTCTGGATTCACAGAGTGCAGCATTTACCACTGAGTTTTCAAAAGGTTTCAGAAATTTCAAGGGAAAGGTTAAATAAATTTCAACCTTTCCCAACCACAGTCGTATTCATTGGAAATCCATTCGGCCAATCGATCTGCAAAATCATCGAGTCAAAACCTAGATCTCATATCGTTCGGTCAATGTTCATTGACTAATCTGTGTACCGGTGCAGTTTTTGCTTACCTATTGAGTACTGCTACAAGTGGTACATGCATCGGAGATCCCATGGTACATTTACGGATATTGAGACCTCTAGGGTTTGTTCTGTCAGGTTTGTGAAGCATCATGTGAAAGCTCACTCGAGTAGAAACGTAAATTACCGAAGATTACCTCAGAACCCGGAGAAAACCGTGCTCTTCCTGAGGGAATGAACTGGGAGTTCAATGTTTCTTAATGCAGATTTACAAACAGATTTTAATGATAAACTTTACGATAAACTTCATACACAATCAAATGGCTAATGGCCCATTAGGTCCAAGATTAAACCAGTCTGTTAGTGACAATGAAATCCACAATTAACTATTTAAATCTATCATAACGACTTTATCCTTTCACAAATGGCAACACTTTCATGTCTCCCATCCTGCATAGAAGTCACAGCCCACACGAAAAAGCATACTGTAATTTTCTTCAATTTGCTGAGGCAAAATCACAGTGCCCGTGAATTGGGACCGAATATTAAACAGGATTACATTTAATCTAAGTGGACACTCTCCCTTAAGTCGGGCTATAGTGCGCTATCATTGGTTGAAACTCTGACTTGAGTGCATTTTTGGCTTAGCTTAACTTTAACCCTTTTTCATAATGTGGCCCTAAAACTCAGATGTCACCCAAAAAATCAGTCAGAGCAGTCCTCTCCTCCATTCTGACTGGGTGAAACTCGGTATGAATTACATATATTTTATAATAATTAAGATTTTTTAGCTTCATAACTGTCGCTCTGATCAGGCAAGGTCCCAGGCTGGCCATCTTGAACAGTGGTGGGTGGTCCCTTGGAAATGAGCGTCCTTAAGATTAGTACATTTATTATTCTTCAGCAATTAATAGCGACGAGCTTTGGGTGAGTTCTCCGCTCCATGCATGTTCGGTCACGCCAGAGCTTTCGTCGCTTGCGAGGCAAAACATTGTGATGCATGTTGCAAGTGGGAAAATGACAAAATAATCTGTTTCGTCGTCAGCGTAACCGCGAGTCAAGTTAAAAGAGATATTGGCGTCTCTCTCCTGAAAACTAAGCTGAACACTTTCTTTTGAACAGGTGTTTTAAAATTGCTACACTTTGGTGTAGAATTTGATACTTTGCACAGCATTGGACCTTATTTGGTTCCATAGGAAAAGAGCATTGAACGAATGAGATTCTTAATTCAATTTTATTGTGAAGTAATTTTAATAATATACAGTAGGTACACATCTATTATACAAAAAATATTAAAGTTTTGTTTAAGTATGTTCTGTGTTTTTATTGTAAAACCAATTGTTGTGTAGGCCCTTGTACAAAAATGGGTATTATACGCGTTGAAATATGAATTTATAAATTTCATTATTTAGTAACCACATTTTGCCTCGTCAGTGACGAAACTTGAAAGTTGTAACTTTGTCATAATAAGCATCTAGTACAATGTAAATGCATTGGAACAGGACTTGCACAGCTGTTTCATTAATGTACAGGGTGTGACTGTGATGAATATTTTATAACGGATTTTGTGTCATTTATATCAACAATTTTTAATCATATGGAACTATTTACAGACGATTGAATGACTTCTGAAGTAAAATTTTTCGCCCAACAATTCACATTTTTTTTAACAAAAATTTTCAAGGTCAAATTATTACTAACTTTTGTACTTACTTAACTTAAATTTGGTTAACCACGATAGGTCAAGTGGTCGACGCGCTAGTCTGGTAATACAGGTAGCTTAGGGATCCGTTGGTTCGAATCCCACCCAGTGTATGAATTTTTCCTCATTACTTTCAGTTTGTGACCACATAATAATAACACTCTAAAGGTTAGATTCTAGAAAATGCTTTGAGCATTTTGTGGAGTGTTATAACCACTTTCATTGTTATTATAACAGCATACTACATATATTAACACAGGTATTGCTGACTTAAAATTAAGAACTCCAAATGCTGTTCCACCCTGTATAATAATACCGCGGTCGTTCCCTATTATTGCCCTCGTAATGGTCGTAATGCACGTTAAGTGCATAATGACGGAGCTATTAATAAGTGCATACTTAATGACTATGCAGCCCAAGTTCAGGTGGAGGCAAGTGTACACAGAATTAGCATGGAGGAAACGGCTACATGCCTTACAATGTCTTGAGGGCCGTGTAAGTGGTGTATGGAGCAGGTAGCTATACCGTCCATGTAACTAACCCGTGGTAGAGGAAAACAGCTTCAAATTTTTGTATGCCCCAAGTATTATAAATGAGCAGAAATGCCTCCTTTCCTACAATATACCTACATTATGCGTATAATTAAGTTGAGTTATAAGTTATCATATCGGTGTTAATCACATTCGTGATATCACAACTACTCAAACTGGCTTTACTAAATCTACGCTGAAGCCGGGACTTGAACCGCCGATCTCCAGGTTACAAGTCCGCCGCCCTATCGATCCAGCTACTGAGGTCAGTTTATGTGTATAATTATCAACCAAGTAAGTTCAGGTATATGTATATTAAATATATACAGTCGGTTTATATGTATATTTAATACACCTATACGTCCTTTAACTAATGTTTGTATCTATTATATGTAAGTAAAACTATGTTCTTTTTGTTTTCCTAAAATTATATGTTAAGAATTATGATACCTACATATTACGTAAATATTCAATTAATATAACTTATCATTTCGCTTCCGACATCATATATTTATTCTTTTCTAAGAATCTTCATGATGGACAAATAACTTCATTAGCATCAGAACATCACGCACTCAAAACATTCAGAGGCGGTCAGGCACAATTTTTCTGAGGAGATATTTCGAATCACATGGAAGAAATTTTAATATGCGATATATATAATTCGAATAATAGATTTTGTAAATCCCTTCATCTAGCACTTGTTATGATACCATTATTTTATGATCAGTGATCATTATTCTATTCTAAAATAAATGAGGTTCAAGATCTTGTCAAACCGTCGCCCAGGGATCTTGGGTTCATTCCTCGGTTTGGGCAGAATTTCTGACAAAAAGTATGTATGCTACCTATCAAGTAAAGAACAAATGAGGCTGGTGTTTCCGGCCCTACCCAGGCTAGGTAAGGTTAATGTGCGTAGCTGGTACAATTCCTAGGGATTGGAGGGTATAAACACCGTCCACATATGGATTTTAAATCAAAATAGAATCAACATGGAGTTAAGGGCCGAATTTTAAAGCAGGATTAAAGTTAAGATAAGCCAGACCGTCCTCAAGTCGTTGTAATCCTTATTTAAAATTCGACCTAAGGACCTTGAAAGCGATGGAATGAGGCCTCACGCTTTCAGTAAAAAAAAAAACAACCACAAAAAGAGAGAACAGGATCAAAACCTTCACTTCTATTCCCTAACTGGTGAGAGGCTTCTGTTGCGGAGGTCCGCTACTGATCCGCTTCGAGTTGAATTTTGGTGTTGATGATCTTTAAAGACAATCTTCTAGGGTGGTGTTTTTATAATTGATAGGTACATCATTTATTTAATTATTGTATTTTTAACATGAAATTCACATAAATCAACGTGTTCTAATACATATATTACATCACCAATAATACTTGCATGTTCTCGTAGTAGTCTCAATACGTTTGTAATCACGACATAGGGTACTAAGGATCGCTAATACCGGATGGAAGGAAAGTGAAAAAAATTACGTAAAAGGTTGAAAATAAGGAAAGATCGAAATCGATCGCTTGTTCTACCCAGGGAGAGAGGTTAAAACCTATTGGTATTGTGATGAATTCTCGCATGGGAGGAAAAACGTATCCAATAATTGTTTTTGTTCTTATGTACACATCTATCTACCTTGTCTCGAATATACCATTAATGCCTATCACTAGCTATTACTATAACTCTTCTTACAAATAGAACATCTTCAATTCCTCGCCAGAAATAGAAAGCTCCCCACGAACTTAGCATGAAGAGGAAACAAGACAATCTTGATCAACGATTGCAGTTAATAGGTAATAAGTAATAATGAATATGCTAATATTAATATCTAAATCTTGATGTGTGGATTGAGCTGAAGGGCATCTTATACCAAATTTATAGATTTATCCCCCTCCAACCCATCGCAATATTTTATCTGATAGCATCTAATCCTCATGTATGCTTATCAAGAGGAACAAATTACATGGGCACCGTGATGTTTGTTGGCAATACTGTTCAGCTTATGTAGGGAATGTTTGCATTACCAACTTGCAAAATTCCCATTCCACAATGAATCCAATTTGCACTTATGTTCTTGAAAAGGTTCCTTCGTCAGATTGGCATGTTAATGAAACAAGATCGGCTTGCATCTTTGGCTAATTCCTCGTGTTCAGAGCTGATATTGATCATGTGTCTGTATTTGACTCTCTTGTTAATACTTTTATCCGTACTTTTGATCAGTTCTGAACATGTTCTTTTACACCGGAACAAGCCTGTTTACAAAAAGTCTTAACCCATATTCACACTGTTTTGAATGAATTGCTGATATTAAAAAAACATCCATAAATTCTAGACAACATGTCAACATCAGGACCAGGAAAAGAAAAAATAATAATAATAATAATAAAAAAAATGAAAAATCCAGCAATACAAAATATTCCAATCTCATCTGAGTATGAACTATTATTCCATACACTGCACTGTTTCATATTCTGCACCTACAAATCAAGTTCAACGAGTGAGGTTTTTGAACATGGATTTCCATGAAATTATAGAAACAAAATTTAAATATTTTTCTTTCATTCGTAATACTATAAAACGGGATGCATATAAATATAATAATATTTAACATATGACCATCGGGCATTTGCATTAAAATTCATTTACAAAAAAAACCGTTTATCATTTCAATTTATGTGTATTCAATATTTCTCACGTCAAACGAATAATAACTATTTTGTGTGTTGTATAAATTAATATTTGTTGGTTATGAATTTCGAATAATTTTTAAATTAATAACCTCTTAATTTTTAAATTTCAAATTCATTATGGGATTACACAAATTACCAAATAAATAGTTATAAATGTTGAGTAATTCTATTAAAATCGCAGTAGGAGTAAAAGTAAATAAGTGTATCTATCTAGATACCTATTAGTGTTTTCCTACTATCTATTATAGTAGGTCGTACTCCACCCTGCCAAGTGTAAAAGTAAAAAAAAGAGCTAGTTACAAGTTTATAGTTTTTTTTTTTCATTTCTATTCTTTATTCGATAAAATAAAACTAAACTTTGGAAAACTCAAATTGGAAGAGGAGAAGACTTACCGAATCAGCTTTATAGAAGGTCAGAATAAGGTGGAAAGTAATTTTACCTGATGAAACAAAGAAATAAATGGGAAAATAAAATTTGCACTGTTATTCATGCCATAAAGGGGAAGTTACTTTTTGCTTCATGGTGCAATGGAATTGAAATCTAAGTCTCTTGTGAATCAGAGTCCAGCCTCAGAAGTAGATTGCTAGCAATATTTACCACGGCATTTCCTCAGGTTAAAAGGCATCCTTGTCAATAGCTATAGCACTGTGGTACTGTTTTAATGTAACAGATATACATACATAACTCACAGAAGTACTTAAAAACAAAACAGCAACTTCAGCACTCTACAAGTATTAATAAAAGATCTATAAGAAAAGGGTGGGGCTGTATTTACTGAAGATAAAGAAAATTATAAATAATGTTTAAGGAAGTCAACATTGCCAGTTTGCCACCCTACCATCTACAGTAAATCATGGAAACAAGTTAGAAAAAACTAGCTTTCAGCACATTACTCTATCTCCTCCTATTATCTACCCACTTGATACAAGTTCGATTAAACATGGGTTAGCTCTAGAGTTACTCAATAAAAGAAACCCCATCCCGGACAACATGAGTGAAAACATGCACAACGATGTTAGACAAATCTGTCGAATATTCAAATCTGTTCGGAAATTTCTCATAGCGGGGCCCACTCGCGACCGTGGGCCGCTCAACTGGTAGCCAAGCTGTTATTATGCAGGGGAATCAGAACACTCACACACAGGGAATGCCTAATGGTTATGGTCGAAATTGGCGCGAACGTGGGCGGGACAGGTGACTCGTACGAGGATTTAATCATCTATAATGAGAGGATTAGGTTATTGATTGCTTCACCAGGGGAAGTGGCCACTTTGGTCGGCCCTGGTAAATATTTGGTTGTACGTTTGCAATAATATTTTGTTTCAATAATTATAAAAATTTTAGTTTGTTATCATATTTGTGTTAATGTCACAAATCACAAATCAAATCCACGTTGAACCCGGGACTTGAACCACTGACCTCCAGGTTACAAGTCCGCCACCTTATCGATCAAGCTACTGAGGTAGGTTTAACTTATATAATAGATTATGATTATTTCTAATGAATATTTCATTTTTAAATATAAGCATAGGCATAGACTATGGACATGGAAAAATAATAAATTAAATAAGGTGCCACAGACATCTCCACTAAAAAAGGTTCTTTCAGCGGGGAATTTACACTACAGGTTTCAAGAAGATTAGTAAAATATACCACCTACTACTTACACATTTATGCATTTTTTTTATCAAGAAGCTCGGTTATTTGAAGTATTGCTGCAGCTATGTACATATACAGTACCTTATGTACAGTATAATATTGTAAAGATGTAAACTATACATAAATTATACATACTCCCTATAATAGACAGCACATGTCGGCACTTTTTCGTATGATCGTGAGAGTTCAGTGGTTTGGATAATCATCAGCAAAATCTTTCATCTTAAACTTCCGAGTGAATGTGACACACAGTAACCTGAGAACCGACACGACGGGTAGTCATTTCTGCAAGCACGACATCATGCGAAATACAGGCTTCTGGAGTATTGCAGAGTTGAAGTTTTTTGGTTCCGTAGACCTCCGATGTCTGAAGAATTTGAATACCAAGCAATAGGTACATCCTCATGTCAAGAGGTTTAATTACATAATTAATAAACAGAAATGTGTTGAAAAATTTGTTGGAATGGTCTCAAACGAGGACTACCAGCAGGTTCTCGTACAGTTTACAAGGGAATCATTTTTCCTCATTAATGAATCATACATTATGTATTATCAAAATACATTAGAAATTTGAATTTAAGTGAATTTTAGCATAGAAAATCTGATCCTTCAAATTTGGGTGGGTGGACTAAATGTTGTAAAATAAGGAAATTAAGAACTATACTCGTATATCTTTCTTTACAGTTTTATTAAAATTTGAATCAATCGTTGAGAACTCAATAGAAACATTAAGTACTTATGGCGATATGTTGTTTGGAAAAACTGTGATTTAGCCTGGATTATTTAATTTATTTTTTATTTATCATTTTATCTAGATTTTTCATCGGGAATTCATCCCGAACACCGCTGCGCAGACCACACTGATATACCACAATCACGGAGCCTGATGAAGGGCTTATCTGTAAGTTCGTCGACATTGATAAAATGCCACAATAAATTAGCTAAGAGCATAGATAAGTACTTGGAATACTAGGTATACCTTTACTGTGTGAAGTTAGTTATTTATTAATCCTGACCTACGAGCCTTGACTTTGAGTGAAAGTCGGAATTTTATCAGCTTATCACCTTTACAAAGTTGTATCGCCTAACCTGAGTCTCTTGGGATTAGCACCTACCAACGTACTTATCGGTACCTACAAATATTTCTTATAGACTTGTTGATACTATTACTTTTTAGATCTACATGTACTATGTACTATGAAGGACCATTTGACCAATAATCTGTTTGATAGAAGATTTTTTTTCTCGGTAAATCATGACTGTTGTGACGGTATAGCCAATACCGAAGCTGTTCGTCCCTAGGAGGCATTTGATGTGCTAATTCAGAGAATAAACTGATGTATAAGACATCAGGGATTCCCATATAACTGTCAGGAGTTGGTCTCCTACCTAATTGTATGTCCCCAGGCTTAAACTCTAATTTTAGCTCGAAACTAAATGTAATTGTTTACTTCTATATTTTCAGATTAATCTACAACTAGTCTATTGTCTATTTCCCAACCGGTCCATAATCTCACGTGGTAATCTGGTATAGTCTCAATCTCAATCTGATGTGTATCTGATCGGTTCCTGTCATGCAGTCTCCTAACACCTTGCCTGTCAGCAGCACCAAGCTACTATTAACTAATAATTGTAGTAAGCGCTTCGTAGATATTGGATTCGGTTTCAATTTGTAGAGCAGTTTACGTCAGCATAATTCGCGGGAGAGATGTTAGTCCCACGCAATCGATTAGTCGAGGATTCCAGAGCGTTTGAATCAGAATTCTTGGAAATACCTATTATAATATTAAAATATAAAATTTTTATATGTATGACCTGGGCCCTATCGAATGGGAAATTTGATTACACGAATTTATTTATAACCAGAATAATTTATTTAAGTAGGTAGATATTTTAAAGAGTATTAATGATTAAAAAAAACTATAATAAGAAGCTACCAGGCATTCGCATCACATACATAATATGTGTATATGTATTAATAAAGTATTTAGAGTTGTTTGGTCTTGTAAGGAAACCATGAAAATATAGACATGGCCGCAGTATTTTAAGTTTGTTGAAGTACACTATAATCAGAGCTCTTCAAAAATTATCTCATGGGACTACTGAGGATCACCAGTAAATCCCACAGAGAGACGACCGTGAAAGCAGAGAGCCAAATTTAAAAGCTCTAACACTTTCACTCAATTGTGACCACAAACAGCGATAAAACAACATGCAACAATAACAAGAACGGAAGCTTACTTTTCATGGAACGGTCTATAAAAAAAAGTTAAAACATGGACAAACGATGAAAATATTTTCCTGTGAAAGTATCTTTGATCTCATAGATCTGCGGTACACCAGAGAGTGAATGACCCAATGTTATGACTGGTATTAGTGATATTACTAATGGAATAAAATAAAGACATGTTTATTATTCAGCCGTAGCCACGTGGGCTGGTCTGCCTATCGGAATCTTATATGGGCTATTCAACAATCATAATTTATAATCATATTCGTATACATAATATTATTTCTGCTTTGTTTTACCATCTTTGAGTGTTGTTCCTAGTGTAGACTGATTAATACTGGCACACTGCTCCCTCCAAAAGAGGGCTAAAAAGTAACCGACTATGGAAAAATTATTGATTAAAAAAATCTAATTTCACAGTCACAAAAAAAGAGTGCGCTCACCTTAGTCCATAGGCCACAATCATTTCTGTATACAGCCAAGAGCAACCTTAGTGAAAGAATGTACCTATAGGTATTGTCATTATGGATATAAATTATACAGTGATCAATGATCTTTCATTCGAGCAATTAGAGAGTCAGTGAATGAATTTTTCCTTATACATAATATGTAGATCGAGATATAACAAACATATGAATCATCCATTGACCAACATACATTAATTATACTGTAAAAAGGCATGGTTGAATCAAATGAAATACTAACACCGAGCTACCATCAAATCGAACTAATCTTTTGAGGGAACACCATCACAATACCATATTATTCACAAAAAGCTGACGCAAAAAAGGTAAGTACAAAAAATCCACTCCGTACTCTGGGTAATACGATGCTCCTGGCTTTGTTCCTCTGCACAATTTTATCTGCACGAGAAAAATTAACGTTAAATTTTCAATTTTAAGCAACAAAAAAAAAACACAATACACACATTTTTTCTAACCTTTCCAACTTTGAGAATTAACTTTCCAGGGAAGAGAAGACGGGAAATGTTTTCATGCATTGAAGCAGGTTAGATGTGAACTTCCCTTATAAATCAAATTGAGAAAGAGAAGAGGTTACGGAATTGATCATAGACGAAACTTTTTCGACCTGGAATAAAAGTCAAACTTTTTTCAACTAAAAAAAGCTAGTTATTTTCATATTCAGCTTTTTGCTTAGTAGGTACTAGCTTTACATAAAGTTCAATACAAAACTCGGCTCATTAATTAGAGCATGAGTGTTTTCCATGAAAGTTTAGTATCAATGTATGCACTAGGCTTCATCTCTTCAACGTGTAGCTGTGGATACTTTTAATAGAGAGGCTGAATGTGGGCCTAACTTTCAGTGCTATAATTTTATACATATATGATGTATCATTAAAAAATAGCCTGATTTCAATAAATAACAAAAAAATTGTGTATTATATTCGCTGTAAATGAAAAGGGGCGGAAATCGGCTATGTCTTTGCATCTCGAAAATCTATCACATTCATAATAATTTCTACTCAACTTTTAGTATTTCTATTCAACTTTTAACGAACAAAAGTTAAATCGGATATCAGCAGATACCTGCTCTTAAATCGAGACATGAAGACGTCAACTTTTGTGACTGACACCTGGTTGATGAGAAAAAGTCTTATAGAGGTACATAATTATGTATATCTAGGTACTTTTAAATGGAAATGGGATTTGAAAAATAGAAGAGAGGAAGAAATGTTAAATGGATAGAGATTCGCCTTATATGTGGCTTGTGAAAAAAAACATGATTTTAGATGTTTTTTAAAATAAAATACCCCATTAGCGAAATGAGTGTCGTGCGCTCTCTTTGACAACTCATGACTGTTGAACGGTTTTGAGGAAAGCAAAAGGCATTCTATACACGTTCCTTGTAGAAAATGTGTTGTGAGAAATCTGAATACAATCGGGGTATTAAAAGTACCTATGTATGTACTTGAAGGCCCATTTTTTAAGAGTGATGACTCTTTTGCTTAATGAAAAAATTTCACACTTGTATCCACTTTGTGTTTAAGCTTGTTTTCAGAAGAAGAAAATACATTTTTTTGTGTGGTAATTTCGAGTCAAGGGAACACTAAAATTTAATAGGAGATTTTAAAACCAGTCCTTCATTTTCGGACTTTCAAATCAATGAAATCGGCAAGTACTCCCTTCTTGATTGGCAAAAACAAAATCAGACATCGCGCCGCCATGGCGGTATAAAAAATATAAAATTGAGGAAAAAAGCTTTCCTCGGAAATAATGTTTCACACGTTTACTCTACCTGTCAGCACCAGGAGCCTCATCAATCACCTAATCTCTGCGACTGAAGGTTTCGAGTTCACATCTCCTGGATGTCACCTATCTTCGTATCATCAATATCTTCAAGTGTGTGGAATTTCAAGTCAAAATGAGGAGATAATCTCATTTCTGGAAATCTGAAGTCGGATTTTACAAAAAGGAAAACTGAAGATTTCACGGAAATTTAGCATTTCTTTCTCTTTGAAAATACCAATTAGCTATGGCAATAATTGAACCTATGTGTTCGTTGCTTATTAGGGGTCGTTGGAGGATTCTCTCGCTCGGGACATTAAACACATACGCGCCTTATCTGTTTAACGCCCTGATAAAGGCGCCCTTTAGCAGGGATGGGAAGTGTATCCAGCCGTAAAATGTGGAAGTAGAAGTGCCAGAACCAAAAAACCTCAACCATGAGTAAGAAATCTCAACCCTCCACTAGGTTTGAGAAAGGCAACGTGAGAGAAGAATAACTCATCAACTACCATACATACAAATCTCAAAATGTGACACACGTTTAGTTATAGTAGCTATACAGAGTCTGCTGTAAAAAGCTTACAAAAAAACCAATGACGCTTGTGATCTACTATAAAATATGCAAGAACAAAGTAGGATGCAAATTAGTGTGGGTCGAATACATGTACACCAATTGCTATATTTACACTTTCAATTTGAGCTATACGAAACGAAACTCTATGTGTGTTCTACCTATCTGATTTGACAACTGAATTACTACTACCAGTAACGTAACTATCAGTGGCGGCAATATGCTGAAAATAAAGTTTTTTTTTGCAGGCGTGTTATTGCTAGGGAATTTTTTCCTTGCTGGCTTCTAGCTGGCTTCATCCTTACCAATGTAGTCCGAGTAACCAAGCCAGGAAAAATATTATTGGTCCATGGAAACAAGAGAACGAGAGATTCTAGTCAGGCTGCTAACTAGTGAAGCTGTTGAGGGTTGCGCTGGTCTCCTTGACAGTATATTCCAACTGATTCGGCCACACTAGTAAGTAAGTAAGTTTTAATTTTATTTTTAGTTTTAAGTGACTTTGTATACATGCCATATGGTGTAAAATGTACAATAAAATGAATTTATTATTATTACACTACGATATTGATATCACAGGAGGTTTGACAACTCTAATAATTCAATAGAATAAATTTAATCTGCGACGTATTCAAAGACGTTAAAATAATTAGGAATAAAAGACTCTGTAACATTGATGCCAAGGAAACACATGAGTCTCCATGAAAAACTATAATATTGTAGGCTTAGATTATGATATCATAAGATGCGGCAAAACATAAAGGCAGCCAGACCCAAACTCAACAAACGAAGACTTGCCAAGAGTATAGATGACATCACGAAAGTGCATAAAATAGGTTTCTTATGTATCTCCTTGATAATAATTGAAGCTCGTCTTGAAAAGGAAAAATAGATACGTTTCATGGAAATATTAGACACGACAAAAGTACGCCGCTGCGATTTCCAAGAATATCCCATTTTAATTTGGATATACCTATGTATTTTACTGTGGATATACCTATGTATTTATTACATCAAGGTGCATTAAAAAACCTTTTCATGAAAGAGCTCGTCACCATAGTGAGCCCCATCCTACTAAATATTATAAAAGAAGAAAAGAAACTAGCGCCAGCTGAAGCTGCAAATGACATCAGCTAATGGCATCCTGGCGATAATGAGCTCTTAATGAATACGATGCAACGTTATTTATGTATCGGTAATTTTATGTAAATGCATCTGAGACAACACCAAAAAAGGACGCTGGAAGTGCATTAGAGAGAGAGTTATGAAACATAGGAGGCAAGGATACCCGGCTCCCGGCCAAATTTGGCACTTGGGTGATCTCATTACCACTCACAGACAAAATTTATGAAGAAATGTGATTTACGTTCTTGAAAATAATGAATAACTATTTCTGTAAATTATTGAGTCGTGATATGTATGTACTGTACAAGCCATCCAGATTTGATCTCTGAATTGAGAAGTTACCTTTGGCAACCTGTTTGATGGGTTTCAATAAATGATGGGTGAAATTTACTCGTAGTTCACTCTGGGAAACCTAGGTTGGTATAAGTGACTGAAGCTCTGAAATGTAGGATCTAGACTAGGCGAACAGATTAGGTAGATTTTTTTTTCAAACAGTAAATTTTCTATTTTGCAATCGACAACGTCTGTGATCAGCTCACACAAACCTTCAACTCATTTTCATTATATATTTATCTTTGACTTTGCCTCTCTAGGTAGGTATTTATATGATAAGATATGAAATATTCCACTTAAGTAATATGTATACCTAATGAATAAGTAATAGATGATGATGTTGTAAGTAAGTCATTGATATCATTGATTCTGCGTTACGTTGAACTTTTTACGGTATTTGACGAAAACTCGTTTCTGCACAAGAGTTCAACAGAATACGTTCCGTAAAAAAATATGAACATATTTTGCGCAAACTCACTATGGTCTGAATATTAAAATTTAAATGATCTATGGGAAAATGTTAAAGAAAGCCAAAGAAACACATTCCTTCACTGAGGAGAATCTGAAAGTATCTACAGAGGCAAAACATCTTGGAGTGACAGGGTGCCATCACTGGCAATGACTTTCAAGAAATTGTCATGTAGTCAAAGTTAAGATATTTATCATTCGCCATGAGAATAGTTCAAGGTTCAAACCTCAAAGGTTCCAGTTATTTAAAATAGTCAGTCGTATCAGTTTCTCCTTTTAACTTATTTCGATAGCACAACTGAAAACAATTTTTGATGAACTATTAGAAAGGTCGAGCGAGCACGGAACACCCAGTATCACTGAAGTTGAGTTTCAGTCCATTTGATTTTATACATGAACCGGAGAATTCCAAAAAGCCAGAAGGGAGATATGCAAGGATAGTCTTGGGTCAATAGCAAAGCCAGGCTTGAAACTCAAAGGGGAGAAAGTATCTGGGTGAACCTCACGATTTCGTCTCGAGATAAATAAATAATAAGGAGAATGGCAAGAATCTAGAAGAGGAGAAATACAAGAAGAAAGAGAGAGAGAGTGAAAGAAAAGAAAAACATTACAATTAAAATTTGGCAAACTACCAAGAATTTGGTTATAACCTGAATATTACCGGATATGAGTTATGTCGAATAATTATAGTTATGTAAATAAAGCTCGAATTAATAGAATAAACAATAAAATAATAGATCATCAAAAGAACTAAACCGGCGATATTCGGCCCTGAAAACCACAATAGTCCGAGAGTAGCATAGTACTAGTACAAACAAGACTCCCTCCAGTAATGAATTATCACGGTAACAATGGCACAGTAATTTTACCTGAAGATATAGGCAGTAGAATGAAAACAGATAAATCCAGACTGATAATAGAAAGACATGACGGCGGTAGAGATTATAATACCTAGCCACAGGCTGGTAAAAATATGTCTTGTTTGGCATTGTAAAAGATAACCTCAGCAAAATATCACAAGCAAAACAATACTAGAATAATATATGACAGGCCAAGTAGGTACAGTACACCATACGTATGCAGTCAAAAGTAAACAAAACATTTTAGTATCTTGAGGCACTGTTGTTTGGAAAGATAAGGAAATATTTGCTTATTTTTTACAATGAAATCTGAAAGGATTTAAGTAATAAATAAATAACGAAACCGTATTAAGTGTCATCCAATAGGACATCAAGAAAATTAACATTGACCTAACCGTTAGAATTTAGTCTCTTACTTGAATATTTAAATGAGAGCGAAATAAATTAATAGTCAAAATCAAGATCGCTAGTTCGCACTTAAGCATTAGTTTCCCCATTTAAAACAATACGCAAAAATTAAACTAGTTAACAAAGGTATAACAAAAGAGCTTATTAATTCTGCGCTAAATGTATTTGTTTTTAAGGTAAGTACCTTATCGATCACAGTAGCTTGGTGATCAAGTTTATCTCCAACAGTAGAATTCATTTAATATTTCAGTGAATTTTCAAAATACTGAAAAATGTAATAAACTAATAGGTAAGTCTGTTTCTAAAACTTAAAAATAATTATATCGGCACGTGCATTGAGAGAGCAACAGTTACTACAAAACCTTCATTAACAACACACTTTTGTGCTTTGTATGAGATACATACGAGGTAATACATAATTATCATGAAGGGGTTTTCGAGAGAGACGAAAATGAAAGCTTTGTTCAATTCAACTATTCTTAGTAGTAAGTAGACAAGTATTTCATACGTAACACTCACAAACACGAGTGATCAAATCAAAATAATTTGTCTCTTTCCAAGTGAAAAGCTCAGTAGTGCTTGAATAAAATCCACGCCATGTGCTCCCTTTGCAATATTTATCATCAATCTCGTGTTTACATGAATGTCCCTCCACATGACTTTTCTGTACATAAAAGTGGGGGGTCGCAATCGACTGTGTCGTCTATTATGTCCGGTGACAAAGTCGCTCCCTACTCTCCCCCACACATTCATCTTGTCCATTGTGATGAGTTTCAAAAGGAAAAGTTACGTCTGGATGAGTGCTTGATCAGGGGTTATCAGTGGGAGTGCTGGAGGCCACTTCAACCTAGCTTTTACATTACAAAGCCTAGAGCTTGGAGGTGAATTGTAAAAAACGTGTTCAGAATCCAACTGAACCAGGAAATAAATTCTTTGTAAATTTAGATGTTCTTTACATGATAAAACATACTTACATACCTACCTAGTAAGTATATTATTTTGTATTTTAGAAAAGGAGTATCTATTACAATACATTGATTATGAAAAATAATAAATTTGAGTCCATATCCAATACCTGGCTATTTTTTTGAAAATTCAAGTTCTCTTGGTATGAGGTCCATAAAATAATTTGAAAACCCCTGCATAGGGTCATTGTGAAAGAGGAGTGCTCGGAAAAGACTGAAATTGTTTTCAACTTTTGTACTCGTATTTATTAAATTTAATCTTCTAGCTCTCGAGAGCGATGTTGCTGCCCGGTGATGATAAAGCAGGACTCTGGACTCGACTATTGTTGGAGAACTGGGACTTTCCGAGGTTATTGTTCGAGATGAATTCGCACAATAGGGCTACGATAAAGTTATATTTCGTATAATACATGTTACTATATGTATAGTTATGCTTGTACAATACATCTACGATATAAAAGACATTTAGACATCCAAACAATCCTTCCGCCATGCACCACCACAAAAGTTGTCCCTCCCTAAATCACTATAATCACAATCAACTGAATCACCACCCTTGATCTTTGGAGTGGCAGCCACCACTGATGGAACACTCCTGAGCTCGTCACATGTTGCTCAGCAAAACTTTACCCAAAGATCTGTTAGCATCAGCAGGGAGAAACTAATGGAGGAAATTGTGCTGATAATGCAGAGCGGGATTTTCGCGAAAGTTTGAAAAATATTTGCATAACCCACGCAACCAGATGTGGTGAGGAAGAGGATATTTGTCAAGCAGCGGAGCTCATGTGTTATTATTTTCATTATGGTTTCAAGAGTTGTTGTTTTTATTGTGAACGTTCAAAAGTTTACCGGAGTAAAAGATTTTATTATTAGTTTTTTTTTTTGTTATGCATCATATCTACCTATACACAACTCAAATTAGAACTGAAAATATACTTGGGTGAATTAAAAGTCTGATATTTTGCTGATCTAAATCTAGACCTGGATCTGGATACCTCGTATACCTAACAAACAAATTAAAAAAAAGAAGTTGTTATATTTGTGTTAATCACTTTTGTGATATCACAATTACTAAAACTCGCTTTACTAAATATACGCTGAAACCGGGACTTGAACCACCGACCTCCAGGTTACAAATCTGCCGATTATCGATCAAGCTACTGAGGTCGGTTGATAAACAAATTAGGTATTATCTTCACCTTCTTTTTCTTCTTCTTTTTTATTGTCTAACACCTAATTCTGTTTCTTCTCATTGTCACACCTTCATATATTTTGTTGGTATTTTTAGGAAGTAAAAGGAGCCAATAAAGAATGGTGGGTCGAATAAGCTATATACTTATATAGCCAGGGGTAAAGTACTATTATACAATACACATCGACATGTCTTTTATTCAATTAATACCTAGTGCTATCCTATTTTACTACTTACACAAACCAACCCTTAGAGTAGCTATACCTAGTACTTACCGTCATAATCTAATGATCCCTGTTCATTAGCTTTATGAAATTGTTTCAGTAATTATAGACATGTCCGCGCACCGGTATTAAATTTCCCCGCTACTTTGTTGTTTCTAAAAATAAACCCACAATTTTCTTGACACGGAGTAAAACATAATGTGCTTTTTATGTAACAGTCACGAATCATTCAGGAACATTTAATGCGACCACTTAATAATTTAGAAATGCTAACGTCATGGAGTTCAATGGCACCACCAAAAACAATAAATTATGAACAACTTTTTTCGATTCATGTAATTGTGAAATTTGTAAGTCTTTATTCAATTATTTTTTTACATAATTGAGGGGAAAAACCCGTCGTATTTTCACGAGGTTTCTTTTTCCTGCTTTTGACGGATTTTCCCGGTAGACCACAAGGGTAGGGGTAATAATTATACGGTTTAACAAATCATGGATTTTAAGTTCGTGCTAGTTAAAATAGTACAACCACAAACAAATAGGTGTGACAAATAACTGAACAAAATAACAGTATTGTTCAACATTTTTTTGTTTTGTTTGTAAAACAATATTCAAGACATTCATGTTAACACTATTTCTTAGCACTTCACAATGGTTGAAATAGCAATTTAGAATGTACTAATTTCAGAAGCTAACATAGGCATACTCTGTATTTCAGTAGCAGAGGTAGGCATTAATTTAATTATTCAATTTCTCAATGAAACAGTACAGTCTAAAAGAAAATTGTCTTTAATGTTGCTCCTGCTGCTTACGCTTCTATTGTAGGTGTTATTTATATACAAAAATGCATGTACACAATGTTACAGAGAAGTAGAACAAGACGCAAAAAGTACAAATAAGATGACATAAAATAAGATGGTATTATTTAATATATTTATTTAACTGACATCTCATTGATGACGTAAAGTAAAACTTGGAAAATAATAATAATAAAAAAGGTGCTCCAATAACCATTGGATCAGCTTCTACTGTAGCTGCTGCACTAGCCGCCACTGCTGCATTAGCTTCTACTGTTGCTGAACTAGACATTTCTGCTGCATCAGCTTCTACTGTTGCTGACTTAGCCATTACTGCTGCATCAGTTTCTACTGTAGCTGCTGCACTAGCCACCACTGCTGCATTAGCTTCTACTGTTGCTGAACTAGACATTACTGCTGCATCAGCTTCTACTGTTGCTGACTTAGCCATTACTGCTGCATCAGCTTCTACTGTTGCTGGTGCACTAGCCGCCACTGCTGCATTAGCTTCTACTGTTGCTGAACTAGCCATTACTGCTGACTGGAGGAAATCTCCAGACTGTCATAAAGGGACATCATAACAAAGGTCGTAAAGTTAAGAGCTTATTTATTTATAAAAGGAAAAGCCTTCAGGTCCTGAGGATATTTATAAGTTTTCTGTGTTCTACTATTCTTCCCTCTCTCCTTCATTCCATATCCTTTAACTCAACTCTCTTCCTGCAGAAATTTTGTATCCCTCTAAAAAAACGAAACTTTTCCCACTTTGTAGTAGGTAATTTTCTCCTTCTTACACATACCATGAATACACTTTTCTATAAGTAGAACAGTTTGATATTGTGATATATCACTACTCAGTGTTCTCGAATCAAATATTATTAGAAAGAAAAAAACTTTCCAAATCATAATTTAAGTAAAACGCAACAAGTCCTAATCGGATAACAAAAAACTACCCAATTGATAACATGCACTTCGCAGGTATAATAATGGAGGACGAACTATAAACTTGCCACTTGTACATAAGTGTCAAACTCTAGCAGAAGTTTCTGAAAAGCATATCCTTCAAAAACTAGAACTTGTATTTAGTTAGTTACATTTTCAAGTGGTTTTCCTCAAACAGTATAAGTGCTCTACTGTTTAGTGTATTGTTGATTGTGTTGGGTTAATAAGAGGGTCTGAGTACAAGAGTAGGAAAGTTCTTGTTGGGTCAAGGTTTAGATTTCGAAGTTGAATTTGAAATCTTAGATAGAATACTTTTGTCTTGGTTAATCTTGTTACTTTACTCGGTAATCTCAAAAGAAGGATGACCAATGTGCTTCAAATTCTTACTTTTTTGTAGTTATGAAGCAACAAGTACATCATGCATGTACTTCAGAAACATCTGAATTCTATTATTGTTAGAGTTGGATCTTATTATCGTAGTTTCAATGTGCCCAACAAAATGGAGAGTGTCTTAAATGGAGGAGAGTGTCTTAAATGGATGAGAGCCCAAGACATTTTCCTTATTGCGTGTTAAAAATCTTGTAAAATATAAAAACAGAAGAGGAGAAGAGAGGGATAGAGCCCAGCAGATGTAAGGAGAAGATAAAGATAGAGCCCAGCAGATGTAAGGAGAAGAGAGGGATAGAGCCCAGCAGATGTAGGGAGAAGAGAGAGATAGAGCCCAGCAGATGTAAGGAGAAGAGAGGGATAGAGCCCAGCAGATGTAAGGAGAAGATAAAGATAGAGCCCAGCAGATGTAAGGAGAAGATAAAGATAGAGCCCAGCAGATGTAAGGAAAAGAGAGGGATAGAGCCCAGCAGATGTAAGGAGAAGAGAGGGATAGAGCCCAGCAGATGTAAGGAGAAGAGAGGGATAGAGCCCAGCAGATGTAAGGAGAAGAGAGGCATAGAGCCCAGCAGATGTAAGGAGAAGAGAGGCATAGAGCCCAGCAGATGTAAGGAGAAGAGAGGGATAGAGCCCAGCAGATGTAAGGAGAAGAGAGGGATAGAGACCAGCAGATAAGGTAATATGGATGAAACAGAGAGTTTGATAAGTTTGGAAAGTTCCTGTCTTGTTTTCGACGTGTTATAACAAATCTAATATTGTGTTTCCCGAAATTATATGATGAGACCTGCAGGAGATGGGATTCTGTTTATTTTCAACTTCTCGAGAAGTTCGTCTTCGGAAAGTTTGAAGGCAAGTAGCGTCCCTTGCGCGATAAGGGACAGAGGGGATGGGAAGGAGTGATGAAATTGGAGGAGTGACGAAATCGGAGGAGAAGGGTTGGAATAGGAGTACAATGAGGAGGAAATGAATGAAAGAGATGGAGGAGGTGACACTTAGGCGCTAAGGAGAACGCAATAATAACTCGCGTTAAAGTTATAATTATATCATAATTGTATTATTAGTTATTACCACGAATTCATCTTGCAGAGGAAATTAACTCGGGCTTTATATAGAAGGAACACACCTCGAGTGGAAGTTTTGCTATTGTTTTAATTTCATCATATTATATATTTGTTACGAACAACGCCTGGGTATGAAATGAAAGAAATAATACGTTAAGAAATATTCGTAATTAATAATTCAATAAAGAATAATATTGTTTATTGAATTATTAATTAGATGCTGTAATAGTTCTTGAGATTACCCAAGTAAAATACTTTTCCTAAACTTTCTTACTTTACCATTATTTAAAGATATAAAAATCGACACTAAAAGAAGAACTGTTAACTTCCAAGTACAATTAGGGTCCCAGCGCTTTCTAAGGTAGGCATTTGCTTCACAATGTGGATACCAATTATTATGGTTCACGATTACCTTATTATGACAATATATAGTTATTTTATAGCTACACTTGTAATACTTATTTCTTGACAAAAAAATTTATTTAGAAAAATAGGCCCGTCTCCCAAGCTTACTTAACGTGAGTTTTCTTTTATATGTGCCTAAGAGCCTATTTGTTTTTCTTTACGAGGCATTAGGGAGTCGTAACATCATGTTTGCAGAATGAAGTATTTAAATCTACTTTTTTACATTTGCTATGAACTAGAACTTATAATACGTTTACCTAAAATAACTTCTTGCATAATTTTAGTATAACAGGTCCTTATGCTGATACGTTGATCTTTAAATATCAGTACTCACGTAAGTAGGTATGTATAATAATTCCGTGTCCGTGAGATGGCCATGGACATAAATACCTATGATCCGTGGGTGGATTGATTTTAGGGTGGATTGATTTGTTTATGTATATTAATTTACCTACAATTCAAAACCAGAGTTCTTGTTTTATTTTTTTAAAAATTACATTACCGATAGGGGGTATACAGAAAAAAATTACCTGCATTTTTCTTCTTTATTATTATAAAAAAACGTTGACAGTCCTCATAGTCTACAATAAAACATAGTATGAGTAACAATAATCCACTAATTATCACTGTCTGGTCTTTCTCCCTCATTGCTTTTCCCTCCAAATGTTTCCTTCCCTCTCCCACCTCCCCCACTCGTCTTTATCATCCCCATCATCTCTGTCCTCACCCCCTCCTCTGACATTCCTCTCCACTTGCTCTTCCTACTTGTAATTCTTATCCTGCACGTTACACTACCACATCCGGCGTCCCCAGGTGCCCCTCGTCATCCTAATTTGAACAAAAGTCACAAGCACGAACAGAGAGCGGAAAAAACTTTATGCCCTCAAAGTTTGTCCGAAAAGTTTTCGTGCCCGTTTCTCAGAATAGAGTGAGGAGAATTGGGAGTTAGAACATGAAGGAGAATAAGATGGTTGAAGATAATGAGGAGAAGAAGTTAAACAAGGAAGAGGAGAGAACAGAGATAAGAAACAATTGGAGAAATAATGGACGAGGGGGAAGAAATTAGGGGAGAATCATCCTCGCCCATGTGCCATTTTTGTAATTAGAACCTTAGTTATGAGTCCATTGCCTTGGTCTCAGTGTTTAAAAATAAAATAAGGTAGATACACAAATCTAGTATAAAAAGAAAATGATAATATTAAGAGTAAAAAGAAAAGATATCGGGCACAACACAATCAGCCACATGCATAGTTAGAAGGGTGAAATATGTTCCACAATTAGTCTAGTTTCATCGCAAAGAGCCTTGTTTTTACAATGCTTTACACAACATATTGGTATCACTAAGGAAAAGTAGGTACCCCCGCACACGGAGTGGCGCAGTACATTGTAAATTGTAATCTTTCTGGTACATATTTGTAAAACCCATACCCATGTCAAAAGCTTTTTATACGTCTCAAAATACGGCAAGAGTATGCTCATTGTTGTTGGTAAATCCTGTAACATTTTATTTATTTATTTAAATAATAAACTCTTTTCTGTCTCCTTCAAACAGGCACTTAAGTGGCAAGGTACTAATTGCTGAATAAAAACATAGGCCTAAATGAGTTTAACAAAATGAATTTAAAATTACAGTAGGTACTTGTAGTTCTTGTATAACTGCCTACATGACTACACCGCTGTTACGTTTAATGGAGACTGTACAGAACTCCCTCCCCCTCCGACCATCCATTTTCAGCTAAATACATTCATGTTCTCATATATACATGAGGAAAGCAGTTTCCTTCTAAGTAACTATTACATATCATTACACGGAACTTGTAAATGGATATTATGAGGTAACCGGGAAAATACCTTCGTAAAATTATATGTGAGGGAGAATTTTGTCGATTAGGATGTTATTTTACAGGAAAAGCAGCAATAACATTACTCGACTTTTTTTATACGTAAGCATATTAATTATACTCAAACATGCAGTTCACCCAAGTGTTTTGAAAATCCTTTCTTAATAGCTACTCATAGGATATCAAGATATTCAAGATAAACGAAGCCAAATTTTCAGGTCCAAAGAGTATTGCCATTCGGGAGTTTCGAAACAGGACCACCGTGTATTGCAGGCCACTCAGTTAATGGCACAGATTATGGTATTAGGTACAAGGAAGATAAATGCAAATTAAATTACCTGTAAGTGCAGTGGCCTGGTACAGTACGATCCAAAGCGACAGGAGTTGGAACAGCGTCATTCTGGTTTCGAGTCAGGAGCTCCGAGTTACATGGTAATCCTGGCTCGAGCTCGAATCGAACCGGTGATATCCGATCTGGAGAATCCAAATGGTCGTTCACATTCGCTGGAGTTCACAGAGAAATTTACACGTTCGATAAATCACAAGGAACTTCGAGGAAATGTCGATTGAATAATTTATTGGTGATAGATGATCAGATATTTTTTCTGTTAGTTATTTTAAATTTGTAAAGGTTTATTTTGCTTTTGAGTAGGTATAATAAATTAAAGAACCTAAAAATAATAAAAAGAAAAGAGTTACAAGAAATATCAATTAGATAAATTAATAGCTAGGATATCATTAATGTTATTGGTTAAACATAGATAGGATGATGTAGACAAGGAATAGGTATTATTTTGTTATACCAATCGATATTTTATTTTTATGATTGATTATAATTTTACTATCTATTGATTTTTATTTTAAAATAATTACCTAATTCATAATAATTTAGTATTAATTAATGATTAGCTATCAATCTTCTCCCTGGTTATAACCAACATGAGATAATATTTAGGTTGGACCACTATTAGGTTGGTAAATATGTGAGTAAGTATGAGTATAAGTAAACAGGTGCTCTACAAAGTGTTCTGTTAGAAAACTTTACCCTTCATTCGCTGGAAACTCACAAACATGCCACCCACATTAACTTCAACCAACCTGGGTTGGGCCGGAATGCCAGCATCACGTAGACTTCACCTCGCTGAAAGTCGCTTAACTTCGGTGATCCTACGAGAACCGGTGCATTCAACGCGCCATCGACGCGCGACGTTGGCAAAATTTACCCTTCATTGCTTCATTTGCTGGAAACTCACAGACATCCGAAAACTCTCGTAATATTGGTACCAGTTTTTTGAGCGTTCAAATTTAAGTAGCCACCAACCATTTTCTAACCATGCTAAGCTTTGCTTAGCTAAAATGATCCTACGAAGGCTGGTGTATCCAACAAATACACCATTAAACCTGGCTTGTCAGACTAATAACAGTGATTTTAACTCGCAGGAGACTCAGCTATCAGCAAAAAACGACTAGGCAGCATTAATGATTCGGTTGTATTACCTACCTAGCTATTAGAAAGACGAACATAAAGAATATAAAGATAAAGGTTCTAACGGAGCAGAAAGGATGACTGATTCTGCATGATAAACAAAGGTTTCTACTGTAGAACCAATCACTTGAGTTAAAACTATTCAGTGCAGACAAAAGCAGATTATGCCATTATGACAGCAGTTTGTGTCATAAATTTACAAGACGTATGCATCTGTATTAATTTAAATACGAGTAAATACCTAATGTCTCCTACATCGAAACAAACAAAATAGACCGATATAGGTATTTTTTGGCATTGAATACCAATATGATAATGGTGTGTCTAGCTGTCTAGAAATCTGTGCTAGAAATCTCTGATATGCCACCTGTGTCAATATGAAAGGCGAGCCCAAGTATATGAATGAGCAAAAAAATAAGCGATAACACTGTAAATGTGTAAATGATGACTAGTACGGAATGTACTAGATCTAGATTGTACTTGCTCAGTTTGTACTAGATCGAGGAAAAATTCATGCACTGGGTGGGATTCGAACCAACGGATCCCTACGATACCTGGATTATCAGACTAGCGCGTTAACCACTTGACTACCAGTGCACAAATTGTACATACTACTTATACTAGAAGTTAATGCAGATACTGCTTATACTGGAATTTACTGTACAGATTACACGAGGAGTAACTCTATAAAGATTTTATGATTTCTTGATAGGATAATATGGAATTATAATTGTTAGGTACCTAATAATCATAAACCACGACTGAATTAAGTGCCTAGTGCCTAAATACCAGCAAATATTCATGTTTTTAGTAGGCATGTAAATAAGTATGATTCATAAGAATGCAATTCTATGGGTTTGCCAGAATGTAATCCTGTGTCATAAAAGTAAGTATAGATGACTATTTAGATGCATTGTATGTTGCTGTTTTGTTTTCAGTTTTTTTTTTTCTCTCAGTAATATACCTACTCTGGTTGCAGTACGTACTTTGAATTGCAAGAAATCATATACATAGTACAGATTAAATAAAATATTGATTCAACTCTGCCTATTATTTGCGAGATATTTTGAACGTAATTGTATAATTAATACCTATGTAAGAAATTTTGTTGCAACTCTAAAAACCAGGTTAGATTTTCATAGCTTTCATAGACGTGTCTTATCAAAAAATACACATAACAGTTCAAGTTTGTTCATTCGGTAAGAGCAGAATATAAATACATATTGCATTATGTTGGTAACATGGTAGATAGTGACATAATAACCTATGACACCCTATTTAGAGTATTACTAATTTCTATTTCGAAAGTAAAGTTATTATTATTGTATTATGTTTTATTAGGTAGGACAGTAAAATACAATGAAATTATAAAGAAAAAATAAATAGATTGAACAAAGAAACAAGAACAAAAAAGAGAATAAAGCTAATGTCCTACCTAAAGGGTGGGGTTATTGCCTGTGGCAATCTCTTTCACCCAACCCTTGTTAGCCGAGGATCACCGATTATTTCACAATGACAAAGTAGAAAAACTCCTCTGTAGGATGTAAATTTCTAATAATATGTGTGAATTTATCTTGAGAAAAATAGGTTCCTATTAAACCATCCATGGTGACTGCCTACTGCTTCTGTCCAACCCAGGCTGGGTAAGGTTAACGTGGGTCTGATAGGGAGTGGAGGGTATACCACCCGTTCTGTTGAAATTTTCAGGATATAAAATCCTAATATGTTTACGAGTATGTATGTAATGAATTTGTGTATGTAGGTATCCTTAATCTGATACTTATGTACGTATCACTAAAAACTTAGAAAAGTTAAAATATAAAACCAGATACTTCTGAAACGTTTACATCTACCGATTCGACTCTACATAATCAAATTATATACACTCATATGTCAACTATGTATATAAGCAGATTAATAAAATTGAATAACCATTAATCATTTTTAAATAATAATAAAACTAACTATTTTTGTAAAATCCATTAGTGTAAATCAACAGATAAAAATGGTTTCATAGAAAGAAAATATTTTATTACCCAACATTTTTACACTTACGTCTTACGATGAAGGTCCAAATTCTATTTGAAAAATAGCACAGCTAAGGAGTGTATGGTATTTAGCATTATTTGCATCTGGTTTTGCACGATGAGTCATGCGCACAAAAAAGTTGCGCAAGTATGACGAAATAATACTACACGTCAGCGATCAAAAGTAAACAATGATGTAATGGAAACCAAAATAACAGCAGTATTGTTTGAAATGTTTCTTTCGTTCGTTTTAGCATCTCTCCATCTGCCGCAGTGTGAATGATGCTGGTGAACCAGCGCACGTATCACTTCTCGTTCTGGCGCTGAAATTAAGCAATGTCCAGCAAGGTTAGGACTTGGATGAGTGACCATTCAAATTCAAACCCTCATGATGCTATGGCTGGAACAACCGAGACTGGATGAGGTAGGAACTATCTTAGTTTCCAGCGATTTCAAGGTAAATACCCCGTCTGGAATGACCTAGGTCCTAGATGTTAAAGAGACGTCAACAACAACAACAATAAAAACAAAATTAGGGTTTTGTGGGAGAAGGTCTTCATCGAGGGCATCTTATATCATGTATAATTTTGTGTTCCTTTTAAAAATAATTTTGATAAAAGCTTATTCGTCACAAACTGAAACCGCAAGATGTGTTTTCAAAACAACATGCGCAAGTTTAACATTTTCTGTTTATAGGTTCTGACTGACAGCTTATGATTTCGAAACTGAAGACAGCAGGTTGCGGGCAATGAACTCTGAACAATTGAACATAATATCACCGCAAATGCCATCGCGATTCAATTACTTTGCTAATAGGAAGAGCAATCTCTCGGATATGAAGAGGACATCTGATATTTTCATACCATAGCATCCATAGCTACGTTATAAGACGACGATAGTTCAAAACTAGAAACGAATAAAAAGATCCTTGCTTGAAAGGAAGAAGTAAAGAGAGTATAGGTAGGCTTTCGTCGCCACTAGACATTGTAGGTAAAACCTTAAAAGTGAAGGTTTGCATCGTCATGCAAGAGCACTCGTAGATATCTCTTTCGTCTGATGTGCTAATCTTAGGAGACATTTGAGTAGCAGATCCTATGTCACCAACTAATGTTTTAAGACCAGAAATCGGAGATACTGTTCATGGCTTACCGGACAAGAGCTCTCTTCATGTGTGACTGAGTTCGTAGATGCAAATCCTGAAATCCTGACCGTCTGTAATAGAAGAGAGATACGGCTCACGGCTGCCTGTGAGATACGATTGTCTATGTTTTCAGTATGATAACAAAAGTAAGTACTGTTATTATCGATTGGAAATTCGGAAACACTGTTATGGATCTAATTGTATATCTGGGTCTAGGGGCCTGCAACAAGTTATTTTTGAAGCAGCTCTAACAACCGACCTTGAGTAATTGACACAATTCCGTGTGCTCTTGTGTTTATTTCGCAGTCAGGAATTCTCATTCAGGGGAGATGAAGTGAGAGGGGAAGAAACATTATTGGGAAAGGGATAAAGATTAAACATGTATGTGTGTATTCTTTTATATAAATTTATGTTGTACAATAAACTGGTCGCTACGGCAAAACTTACGAGTCTTAGAACTTGTTGACAGCATCTCCATATATCTGAAGATACATTCACGTATGTATGTAAATTTTATGTAAGTGTATTGTGAACTATCTCTGTATATCACTCATTAGAACATTTCTCATTAACTGACATTTGGAGCTTGAAGTTTATCGAAGATCTTGAGACTCAAGAAGCAAAGTTCAAGGCTCAGCTTGGTGAGTTGAGTTCGTTCAAACCATAGGAGTACAAGTGTCATCCGTAAAATCGATTGGTATGAAGCCAAGCAGACATCAAAGGAATTATACAGCACTCCACAAACTAAAGTATTGCTTCGTTGAATTGTATGAGCAAAAGGTACCAGATAATTGAAACTTCTTTCACACCATCAACTTGAAAAGGTACTTAATCAAATGGAGTAGTTCTCAATGAGTATGGAGTTCTATTTAGCAAGAGAAGTTTCCAATCAAATTGGAACATTTCAAAGTAGAGAATACCATTGAATACGTTTGTGGAGCACAGGTAAAAAGCAGAACTTACTTTCTACAAAGCAGACAATTTTTAGTTTAAAACCCATCTCGTATTGGTTTTTGAACACCTAAAATACAAATTCTTTGCACCCATTAGGGTAGGGTTAGAGGATGCATATTGTATAATTTGAGAACATTAGAAGAATTTAATTCACTATATTAGAAACAGACAAACAATCTGAATACTAAACGATCACACTTACTGTCAAATCTCAGTTTTTTTCAGAAGAAAACAACTTTTCATATCCATTTATTCTTTAGATAAAGCTCTCACTACGCCTGAATTAAATGAATTTCCAATTTTGAAAGCTCATATTGCAGATTCAAGTGGAATAACATATTCTGTACCCACTATTATTATTTCAGCAAACAGGATAGTCGCCACAATGACCATTGAAATATTCAATATTCTGCTATTGTATCAGGCAGTTAATCTAAACGACATTAAGCGTAGTTTATCCTGCTCATGTGGGTTATCTGATATCAAAATCATAGCCGGTGTAAACAGTACAAAGCTCTTCTGTACCCGACAGTTATTGAGCATCATTTTTCATTGGATGTGATTGTAACTTTCTGCGGGGAAGCTGTTGAGCTTTTTGAAAATCTATTTCCTTAGAGATGATATGTAATTTCAAAATATCACCAAAATAGGTTTTCAGAAGAAGTATTATCAAGCAAATACAGAACTCTAGATGAAAGAATAATAAGTTGAATAAGATGCTCAGTTGCTAATGATTAGTAATGTTTTGTGTAAGTCCATTAAAAACTTTTTGGAAAGGCTGAAAACTTACCTATGCGCACGGTTATTGCTACATTTTTTTTTTTTTTATTGTTTCCTAAAAAGAGATGTTTTTTGTGATCAATAACTTTAATATGTAAGAATACCTTCTCTGCTAAAAATAGTAAAACGCTTAGCAGTATTCATAACTCAAACTAACGCAAATAGATTGAAAATACTCGTACAATATACCATATAACAATCAAAATACCATATAACCAACAACAAATTTAAAAAAGAACCGTTCACCAAAACATTATTTTCAAATTAAACAATATAAGAATTGCCATCAGCATTGCATGTACGCCCACTTCTCTTCAAGAAAGAAAACTTCTTAAAAAATGCATTTCTCAATTTGGAAAAAGGAAACTCCAAGCGAAGATCGCGAGTCCCTAAGGAACCGAAGAATGCACTTATGATAACGATAACAACGATAGCGAGTGCATTACTGAATTGCAAGGATGCACTCGACTTGAGCAGAAGACGAAGCTAAATGTACTTAAAAGACGATTATTATTTACTGCATTTTAATCTACTTGTGAACATGATCCCTCTCCATCTTATCTCACTAGGAGATAGTTATTCACTGAGTACTTTATTTATTTGCATTGTTCTCAAGTTATAAAGTATCAGTTTGATATCTTAACTTGTCATCAGTAATGTCAACTCTGCTATTGTGACTTCTGCAGACAGTTGTTCTGACTAGAGCAATGACAGCATGCTTCCATCTATTTGATATGAACTGTACAGTTTTGTTTGCTTTGGATGGAGCGAAGGACTTAAATGAATAATTCAACTGAAATGCTTTCTGAGACTAGAAATTCTGATTCAAAGGAAACGTCAAGAAAGTAGTTGAATGTCTTTGTATTGTGGAGATACAGCCATGCATGTAATGATGTTACATATAAATTAGGTCATGCATTGTTGGTTGTTTATTCAAACTTACCAATATATCAGCACACAATTCATCATTATTATCAAATTGGTTCCTTTACCAGCAGAAAAAACATACCTGACTGACTTCCAATGTTGTGAAAACAGTTCACAGTAAATAACATCAGCACGTCGGAGTTGTGAAATGACTTGTACATACGAGGAAACAGCAACATACGTAACACTCCGGGTCATTGGAAGAAATCTATGCTGAAGGATGAAATATTCCCAGTCAGCAGGAACATAAGGCGAGGAATACATTATGCAGCAGTGCTTTCCAAAAAGTGGTCGATGTGGTCAACGCGCTAAACTTGTAAACAATCTAGCTTGTGAATTGGTGGATCCGATCCAATCCAACCCAATGCATAGATTTTTCCTCATCATACCGTACACACAAGAATAGTATCAAGAAGTGCATTCCGCCAGGAAAAATCAAACTAATCAACTTTTAATATTTTTGGATACTCAACCAACTTTCTGAATGTCCATCCTAGGAACTCAAGTCTGTGAATTTCGCCACACTACAGTTGTAGCTCTATTTGGACCATGAAAGAGGGGCAGGTGTTCCCATTACATCAACAGTTTATTTATTCGACCTTACTGATACTCATGGTTTAATCCACCAGATGATAACGATAGCATACCACGGAAAGAAACACCACCTCTATTGAATTGGGGTCCCTCGGGTCTGAGTCCAAAGGGATAGTAAGGGTTGGAGAGCACTGATTTATTAAGAAAGAAATTGAAGTGAATAGTGTAATATTGTATTGTCTTCGTCTTGACTTCTCCTTTTCTCCTTTTCTCCTCCACTTTCCTCCCTTCTCCCTCCCACTCTATTACTTCTTTCCCTTTATTCTACTGCCCCGTTCTCAACCCCCTCTCCCTGTCCGCCCTGTCGTAATGGATAGTATATTACGGGGATAGTGGATTTTTCTCTCGATATATTTTGCTGAGAATTCATTCTTACGAACGAATGTATATTCTTTTTCAATATTGTGTTTGCTGAATATGAATGAGGAAAGCAGGCGCGATCGATAAACAGGGTGAGTTATCGACTAAGACTGGATTATCAAAAAACTATTGATATTCTTAGATGTCAATGGATGTCTACGTTTTGAAGGTGGACGTTTCCATAGACGAAATTGTCAATAAGCACCAACATTTCGAAAAGTAAACTCAAAAATACTAAATTTGAACAAGATGTCCTAAAAATTGGTTCAAATTGTATCAGTGACATATTTTTTTATTTTATTTTTTTCACATGGCCTCAAAAAGGAAAATGATGTATAAATAAAATTCCATGGTGGGAGTAAAAATGGATTAGATAATAATTATTAGATTTATAGGTTTGGGTTAATATCCTAGGACCACCATTTTTTCCGACACACATTGGCAGTCTCAAAATGTCCTAGGAAAACGAATTTTAGAATATGTGATATTACTCCTTTTCTCTTATAAATTCTGAGATAGCTAGTACCTATATACATAGGAAAGAAAGAAAAAACTTTATTTGAACAATAAAATAGGTCGATGCTGCCAGTTTTTTTTTTTTTGCTAACCCTGCTTGTAAAATTGTTTTTCTTCTGTTTATAAATGATTCGAAAAAAATGAACCATTTCTCTTTGCCTCCGGTGGAGCTTGTTGCTAAATAATTCATTTTCCTCTTTTTTTTCCAGAAGTTCTAGTTATTATTTTCAAAACTGATAATAATGAAGAATAAACAGATGTGCATGCAATCTTGGATAAAGTAAGTAGGTAACGTATAGTTTCCACTAGATAGTAGATACAAAAGCATGAGAGTATAGTTTATGCTTTTTTCACTGCGTGCTTCGATTTTAAAGTAAAGAAGCATTATGATCATAAAAAAACCAATTTGATTACAATGCAGCGGAAGCAATAGATTGAGGGTTGAGTCCTAGAAATGTCAACGGTTTCTATATCTGAAGTTCTCAAATTGAAGAAAGATGACAAATATCCAGCAAAACGGTAAAATTTCAAGTTAATTAATTTGTAAAGTTACAAATTAATCCCTAAAAGATATCATTTGAAAATTACAATATAAAAACAATTGACCAGTCCTCTCAAAAGACACCACCTACTTACTAGATGGAGAACTCAAGAAGAAGAAGAAAAAATGCTACACTGTAGGATTTACAAATCAAAGATAAATAAATCATCCTTACATGCGAGACACCTTGACATTTATATCATCCATTGTACTAGAAACACCAAGAAACGAGACTTTATCACACAATAATGAAACAATTATCAGGAAAAAATACTGAAGAGATTCAGATAACGAACTGAAGAAAAAAATCCTATAAGACAATTTAGACACGCATCACCGAGGAATCAAAGGAGCCGCCCATCAGCTAACAAAACATGGAGGAAAAAGCCATGAATGACAGAACAAACAATCAAATCAATTTCACACACGCAATGGCGTAATGTACCTAATAGAGAAAGACACCTCCAGACAATGGCTTGAAGGAAGAAGAAGTATCATTGGAACAATGAAGGAGATACGTATTGCCATTATCAAGGAAATGCTTAGAACTGATATGGGCACAAAAAATATAAGTGTTGGTAGAAATTCAATTACCTGTACATGAAATCAAAACTCAATTAGAAGGAATACATCAATTTCAGGTAAATATCAATATTTTCAGCATACTTTTACGTAAGTTGAACAAAAAATAAAGCAAATGCATTCTTTGCAATAAACGATCATTGATTCAACTTTATTTTACTCTTGTATATTACAAATATACCAAAAGTCCAGTCCTAAATATAGCTGTAATAAATATACCATTATAGTCCAGTTTTCAAAGATTTAAAAAATTGACAATGTGAGATATGATTCAGTAATATTTGATTGAAGGTTCAGCAATCAAAGACAACAAAGACACGAGCAGGACAAAATGTTGAACACAATAGCTGACCCAGGCTAAATTATTCAACAATAACAAACTCACTTTGAACTCGGCCAGTACATACGTACAGGAGCTCTCAAGAAGGAGAAATAACTCAATAAATATGTTGATTTTTAAATTGTCATTCAGTATTTCAGTCATATCATAATAGGAAATTTGTAACTTGTACATATCGATTTTTTTTATATTAGATTTGGGTTAATTTGGGTTAATCACTTTTGTGATATCACAACTACTCAAACTCGCTTTACAAAATCTACGCTGAAACCGGGACTTAAACCACCCACCTCCAGGTTACAAGTCCGCTGCCTTATTGATCAAGCTACTGAGGTCGGTACATATCGAAATTGTAACTAGATCACCCCTATATTCATTTACCTTGTCTTAGTGAATGCAGCCACTAAAACACACGTAAGGTTATCGTACAATTGGTAATGCATACGCCTGCAGTGGAAAGCACTTACATATATTACATACACATAAACCATACATACATGTGTGCAAGCGAATATACATCACAGACACGGAGCGTAGAGTTTGACATAAATCTCCATCACTTCCTCCTTCTGTTCCACAGATGCAAAGATAAATCACACGGGGCCACTTAACATCCAGAGTGGTGGGTAATTCAGTGTGTGAGTTATGAAGAAAGTGTTGTGTGTGGAGCACAATAACATATGCCTTGTGTCAGGTATACGGTTCCTTCATTGTGCAGAAACGCCGAGTCAGGCTATTGTTGAGTTGGATGCGCGATGGAGAGAAGAACAAAGAAAGGAAAATGTTCCTTCTCAACTTTTGTAATGGGTGACAAAAATCGCTTTTCAAGACTTGTGAAACACAGGTGACTCGGAACGTTTATTAATTCTACTGTAAATTTTATAAATTAGGTACAAAACAACCCACAACAAATAGGGTAATAGTACCTCATGAACTCACTATTTTTACTGTATATTATGAAAAATTAAAATAAATAAAGAGTAAAGAATTGAAATCCTTATTAGTATATTATTTATACATGGATCATATATATAACCTGCAATAGATGTGAAGTGTATTTAATTGTGCATAGAAATGTAAATGTCCATGATTAAATCTGTTAATTCAATAATGAGAACACATAATTATATTTCTACTAACACTACTCTGCACCTTATTACTATACAGTATGTCTCAGAAGTCCTAGCGGAGGCCCTGTAACTTTTGAACGGCTGGGAATTTTGAAATTCTGTTTTTTTATAGACATAGGAAAAGGCCCATGGCAAATCTGATGGTGATCTTAAAATTCAGGTTCGACACCCGGAAGTGACATTTTTTGATAAAAAATGGCCATTTCTCTCGAAATTTAAATGAGAAGGTATACTTTGGGTTTCATATTATTAATCTACTGGCCATAGCAGGTAATTATACAAAGTTTCATTTTTCTGCCATAACCAGGGGCAGAGGTATGGAGGCTGAAAGTTGAACAATCAGATACCACATTGATTGGCAATGTGGGATCTATTGCTCACAAAATGTTTTTTTAAAATCGTTCTTTTAAGCACCAAAACAATGAAAACGCCAATATGTATCACCCTTCAATCAGTGTCGGAGTAAAAAATCATTATGTTGAAGATTATGATTTCAAGTTTTACCTACTGCACAAATATCACAACTAAAATATTTACCATGTAGGTAATAAAGTAGGAAAGTATTACTTTTCATTTTACAAGCTTCTGAGTTCGTTGACTTAATGAAAAAATATCAATATGTACTATTTCAATAATTTTATTAATAATGCATGTTTCCGTATGAATCCGGTTCGACTCTTAAGAATTGTCATGGTGAGAAGAAAAACTATGCTAAATGTGAAGAAGAGCTTCATTATTATTATCATAAGAAACACAAGAAAATGATGGCCAGAAAAATAAAATTTAAAAACAATTTTAAATAAATTAAAAAAAAAAACAAAAAAAATTAATTTCCATCGCTGATGAAAGGTAACTGCAATGTAGTGTTGTCGACTACCAACTTGGAGACCGAAGCTTCAAGTTGGAAAAAAATCACAATCTGGTTATTTTTTTACTCCGCCACTGATTGAATGGTGATACAGATATTAGTGTTTTCATTGTTTTGTTACTTCAAATACACTTCTTCTATCCTTTTAAAACCAATTTTTAGTGCAATAGTCCTAAATGGTCAATCAATGAGGTACCTGATTTTTCAACTTTCAGCCTGCAAAGCTCCGCCCCTGAATGTGGCAGAAAAATGAAACTTTGTATAATTACCTGTTATGGCCGCTAGATTGATAATATGAAACCCAAAGTATACCTTCTCATTTAAATTTCGAGAGAAATGGACATTTTTTATCAAAAAATGTCACTTCCGGGTGTCGAACCTGAATTTTAAGATCACCATCAGATTTGCCATGGGCCTTTTCCTATGTCTAGAAAAAAACAGAATTTCAAAATTCCCATCCGTTCAAAAGTTACAGGGCCTCCGCTAGGACTTCTGAGACATACTGTATTAGTGGGTATTATAGCTCTTACTGTGAAAAGTACATAAACTGATCATGTGTTATATTTTTTTACCTGGAGATTATACAAAAACATTTAAAAAAATAGTGTTGAAAAATAAATCCAATGAAGATATTTCTCGTGTTTCTAAGATAAAAAAAACGTTATTCATGATTGAATAAAATTGAACTAATCCCTAAAATATCTCATCTCTCGCTCTTGCTCAATGTAGAGAGCACATCAAAATGTGCGTGTTTCATTATTATTATTATTATTTTCAATTCTAAATCCTATGTCTTTCTCTCAGCAGCAATTAAATTTAAATTGCTTGTTCAGAGACAGGCCTATTAAAGAAGATAACTTAATGTTTCAGATTTAAAGCTTAGTTCTGAATCTATTATTTGCCCAGAATCACAGATGAGATTGGGCTATTAAGGATAAAGGTCACGTCAGTATGTTAGGTCACGCTAATTGACATGGGTCGTTTCCCTTTTTAGAACAAAGCTCACAATACACATAGTCACTGGAAAAGATTTTTTTACGTAAAGTTGAATCTAATTTATACAAACCTTTCTTATTGTATGATATTTAGCTACCTTTTTCTTAAACGTAGGTGGTTCGGTACCAAAAAAAAACCAACTGTGCAAAATTTCAGGTCCCTCTAATTGTTTGCTCAGAGATACATTCAATCAATAAGAGTGTTAATCAATAAGAAAGTCAATCAGTAATCAAAACTAAGAGTGGGTTTTGCTTTTATAAGTATCTAATATAAACCAAACAGTTGTTCAAAAATGATAAGGTCTTCCTCAAAACACCAGAACACAACACACAAGTAGACTGATTATCACTCTGCATAAAATATCCATAATCCAACAAAACATTAACAATACAAATAATGCAACACCTCCTGAATAAGTCATTTAAAATCCATAACAAAACTAAGGGGCCCCTTCACTAATAAAAAAACGTCGTAAAATAAATGAATATTTGAGTGCTTATACTCAGGCTGTAATACCTACGAGTTAACAAATTTACTAATACCTACTTAGTGCGTGCTTTGGAGCTCTCAAAAACTCTTTATGTAGAACTCACAGAATTCCATACAACCATCATTTTTTTGAGGAGGGGTAAGCTCATACCGAAAATTGTTAGACGCAGGCATGGACCGCCCGGTATGGCTGCCTTGCCTACCCTAAATAAAACCCGAGGCTCCTCATCAATACTAAACCATACCGTTGTGGGACTGTTAAAAATTAATACAACCATTATAATAGCTTAAAACACGTAGAATAAAGCCCTGCATTCGCAGCAGGAGTGAAGATAATTATGAGCAGGCGAGTGAGGAGGCGAGTTACCTAATGTTAAAAGTGGCTCAGTGGTTAAGAGCATTGGTTACTGATCCGGAGGTTGCGGGTTCGAATCCCGGCCGGAGCGGAAATTTCTGACCCAAATTTTCCGTTTCCGGAATGCCATGGATGTAAAGGTAAAGTGCCCTGAAGTAATGCGAAAGCGGTTCCGGGCACACTTACTTAAAAAAAAATAAAAAAAAAAAAAAAAAAAAAAAGCTTCTCTAGTAGCAGAAGACCTAACCGAGGTTGAAAAGGTTGTGAAGCACTCAATGCACTCATCCCAAAATAAAAGTAAAATCGACACTCTCAGTGTACCCTATAACATGGCCTTATTATCACTCCTTATCGCTGGGTGTCGTTAGCACTATCTGAAATTCAGCTATAGACTTCACTGATAGCACTGATCTTAGGTAGTGTAGTCTATTGTTTCGCATTACGTTCAATCCAGGCAACTCAAGCAGATCTGCTATGTTTCTCTTCTCCAGAGTTTGGTTTTCTGTCGAACAGGTGCTTATTTATGCAACAATGTAATGATTTCTTTATTCGTTTTTCAAGTTGGTTAACATATTAAAAAATAATTTAATATTAAAATTATTCTTTTCTATAACTTGAAGTCTATAAAATACATCAATGTAGTGACACGATAGTTATTTCAACAACATGATATTTCATTATAAATTTACAAAATTGCAGACAAAAATTACGTGGACTATATTTTTTTTTTGGGGGTTATTAGATTCATTTTATAAAGACGTCACCACAATTAAGTCATATTAGCCACCTTCAGCAAAGTCAGTATAGAAGTGGAAACATTAGACTTTCATTAACTTGGTTCTGGGGGTCCTTGTTAATTATTAGTCTTCTTGTATAAAATTGATGAATATATCAAGTTTGGCGACCATCGAACACGATGCAACTCAATGATGATGAAAATTTCAGTGAAACAAGAAAATCCAACGACCCAAGAAATTGTAGCTTTCGGCACAGGTTGTGACCATACGGTTCACTCAGTACAATCCTATCACCGTGCAACCAATTTTGACAGTTATAGTTCATTGTTCAAATTCGCGTCGTAATCGTTTTGCAAAGAAAGAAATACAGTCAATCTTTGACACAAACAAATCGCGAACGACAAGCCGAACAACTTGAGGTTGGAATTGCTCGAGGAATGTTGGATTGGTACGAGTGTAGGTGTGACAAATGAATTTATAAACTCCCAGAGCAAAACAAACAATAAAGCATAATAGAAACACAGCCAGTGAGGTTGACTATAAACTAATGTTTGCACACTAGCACGTCATTGCACAATTATAATTACTGCAAAACCTTATAGTAGCCACACAATTTATGTTCTTACAGTGCTAATATATGGGGCAGCTCCACACGTATGGTAGAACAAATTATTGCACTTTGCAGAAAGTGCATTTACTACGCTGGGAGCTCGAATGTGTATCGATTGGACTGAAAGTGCAGATAATAGGACTGTTGGCACTTTGTGTGAATCAAATGGACTTGTGAAATTGTGCCCGGTATAGTTGAGGAAATACGACTTACCTGACATTTAGTTCTGACTATCTTTTCAAAGCATTCTTTGCACGTGCACACACTCCATTCGCATGTACCAGTATGTAGGCACTGGCTGGCGTGAGGTCTAACCAAACCGAGCAGTCACTGTTTCTATTTACAACTAATTCTGTAACCATCTTCAAATGACTGGTTAACGTTTATATTTCAAAGGTAAAATATTTCTTCCATCTCACTACCTAGAGGAAGCGTGCCTCATATCAGCGGACATCTAAAATTACTGATCAGACCTATTGAAACCCGAGCCGAGTTTCACAGATACACGATACAACATATCGATAATCAAAGCACCATCTCACAGAAGATATTCAATCTAGTCTCATGCAAATGAAATTTCCTGCAGTCATCTTGATAAGGAAAACCATACAACACGTGTTACTTTGGACTGGATAATGGAACCTTGCCAGACACTATGGCTCGGCTCATATTGATGGCATTGTCCAAGTCAGCCAGGACAAGCATCCTGATAACCTAACGCCCCGTGATATTTACGAGCAAGATAAGAATCAAGCCCAGGTCATAAAATCCGCACATAGGATATTAAAACCTCTCTTCGTCGTTCTCCGCTACCTTTTCCCTCACGTTGCCCATATTGGACACCTCCCCGTGACCCTTGTTATACCCCTCAGCCCCAGTTGGGCGCCTCTCCCCCGGGAGCGTTTCCTGTAAATTGGAGTTGAGTTTCACTTGTGCCCAGATAATAGGGTACCTGGAGACGGGGGCAGCTCGTATTTTATTCAACACCACGACCGGGACTGACGGGAGGATTTTCGTATCAAATTACTTCACTCGTCTGAACCTAACTGTGGGGGGGAGGGAGAGGAAGAGAGAGGGAGGTAGATGGATGGTTGGAAAGTGAGGGAGGGAGGACGGAGACGATATGAAAGGGATATACGGAAGAGAGGGGTAAAGAGAACACAATGGAGATATATATAAAAGAGGGAGAGTTGTTTCACCAATGGGGTTGATCATGTTAGATTTAATTTTAGATACGATAACTTTAAATTTAATAAAATAATAAATATTTTCCCATAGATTGGGTGCACAGGATACGATATGCCCGTGCTGGCGTAGCTACTAGCATGCTAATTAGTGAAGCTCGCGTAGCTCGGGGTATCAAGTTATTAGCATCAGATAAACGCAGCCCGTTCTGAATTTCGCATGAGCATTATCGGATATGCGATCTAGAATCCCGGCTCTGCTCTTTTTCAATTAGAGTGGATTCAAGAGGGACGCAGAATGCAACTGGTTTTCTCTAAAGATAAATTGAGCAGATAAATAATGCATAAAATTATAGGGATTTGACTCTTCGTGATGAGGTCAACGTTCATCCAGAGTGAATTAGTGCTTATTGGTAGTATAGACAGGATAGTAATGGAGTGACTACATGATATTATATATGGACATCACTGAGGACGGTAATTGTTATTACAAATTAGGATATAAGCAATGGGATGTGTAAAAGCAATTTTAATTGGGGAAAAATCAATGAATTGGTAGGCAAGTGGATAAGACGCTAGTCTGGTAATCCAGGAAGCGTGGGGTTCCGTTGCTTCGAATCCCACCCAATGCATGAATTTTTCCTCATTAACTTGAGTTTATGACCACATAATAATAAGAATCTGAGGGTTAGGTGGTAGAAAATGCTTTAAGTATTAACCTCGCCTGGTGGTTACTTTCCACTAAAGAGTATAATTATTATTATTAGTATTATTAATAATAATGAATTATAATAAAAACCATAATTCTTTTATATAGGTAATAATTTGTAATTAAAAGTTTTTTGGGGTAACCTCTGTAGAATGCACATTGCACATTGTATGTACAGTTATTTACTATGTCTTCGGCTATTGCCACATTACTAAATTCCAAAACAAACAAAACTGTCACATCAGGGACACATTAATTTCAGCTGTACGAGTGGTCGATATTAATAATGGTCCTTGCTCTTTGACCGTCAAGGAGCCTGAATTTCAAGTTCATTAATATTTTAGGTGCACCAGCAGAAATCGTGTTTGACCCCGTTTTCAAAAGCACACTTTCATTTCACTGTAAAGGTTTCTGTGCATTTTTGAACAGGAAAGTCATTCCTTTCAAGATAAGTTGCATAAGTTCCTTGTAGTGACTGAATGACTATCTTATTTCTTATCTACAAGCACTGCATTTGTTAGTTCAAAGGTAAAATTCTCTTCGTTTCCTGAAATACAGCCAAAACTGGTTCGATTTTTCAGTCATAAGTAGTTTTTGGCTCAAGGGAAAATCAAATAAATCGAATCCACGCCAAAATGCATGCGACTCCTAATGCCAATTATAGGCCCCTTAGATAATAATTATTATGTCCTTGCTTTGTAGACACTCGATATTATATTTATTGATCTTCCTAATAAAAGGTAAACAATCTATATATATAAAATCCATTTACATTCATTCATAATCAACGCAGAGCCTTAACGGCTGGGCCGATTGACTTGAAATTTTGCAGGAAGCTTCCCCTTATGATGTAGGGGCGTACTAAGAACGGATTTTTTGAAGGAAACAGGGGTTCTCAACTTATGGCCAAAAATTAACATTTATTGATAATCAACGCAGAGCCTAAACGGTCGGGCCGATTGACTTGAAATTTTGCAGGAAGCTTCTCCTAATGATGTAGGGGCGTACTAAGAACGGATTTTTTTTAAAGGAAACAGGGGTTCTCAACTTATGGCCAAAAATTAACATTTATTGATAATCAACGCAGAGCCTAAACGGTCGGGCCGATTGACTTGAAATTTTGCAAGAAGCTTTTCCTTATGATGTAGGAGCGTACTAAGAAAGGATTTTTTGAAGGAAACAGGGGTTCTCAACTTATGGCCTAAAATTAACATTTATTCATAATCAACGCAGAGCCTAAGCGGCTGGACCGATTGACTTGAAATTTTGCAGGAAGCTTTTCCTTATGATGTAGGAGCGTACTAAGAACAGATTTTTTTAAAGAAAACAGGGGTTCTCAACTTATGGTCAAAATTAGTCATTTTTAGAGTGTTGTCAGATTCTCAAAAAGGGTTGAGCTGAATGACTTGAAATTAGGCAGAAAACTTCTTTCAGTGATGAAGAAGCTTACTATGAAAGGATTTTTCAAAGATAACAGGGGTCCTCAACTTATGGACAAATGCGTCTTGCAAGATTCTCAAAACGGTTGAGCCGAATGACTTGAAATTTGGCAGACAGATTTTTTTGTGATGTAGGGGAATAATAAGAAACAAATTTTAAAAGAAAATAGGGGTTCTCAACTTATGGTCAAGCTGGATGGCGAATACTATGTTTTTTGACTCATGAAAGATACTCTCCTGTCATACATTTGGCCGTCCACTTTGAAAATGGACAAAGGGTAGTTTTTACAACCGAAAATGTCCAACAGAGAATTGACAACCCTCCTAAAACAACATTAATGGCGTTTTTCCAACTATGCAACCAGGATGAATTTGCAAAGACTCTTTTTATAATGAAGTACCAGCATTTTATGTGTGGAAAAACAACATGTTCCAAAGAAGGAAAAAAAGATCAATTGTTCCAGGACATCCGGGTGTAAAAAAAGACCACGTTCTTGGTAAAATTTATACCGTACATCCGAATGACTCAGAATGTTTCTACCTACGATTACTTCTACATAAAGTGCAAGGACCTGCTTCATTCAGAAGCCTCAAAATGGTAGGCGGCATTGAATACCCTACGTTCCATGCTGCATGCCTAGCCATGGGTTTGTTACTTGATGATGTGCAAGCAATGTGAACATTATTACCAACAGAACTTATTTGGCAGGAATTTCATACAACACGTTTCAAATGAGGTCTTTTGTCTCTGAAAAAGTGCCATTACTCAATAGTGAACAGAGATACGTGTATGAAACTCTACTTCAGAGCGTCACTTCATCTCTTGATTCTGTAGGTAATACTTTGTTCTTCCTAGATGCTCCAGGTGGAACTGGAAAAACATATTAATAAACCTTTTGTTAGCTACAATACGCAAAGATGGAAATATTGCCATTGCTGTTGCATCGTCCGGTATTGCCGCCACACTGATAGAAGGAGGCCGCACTACTCATTCTGCTTTGAAATTTCCCCTCAATTTAAATTCAGTAGATACACCAAGCTGTACTATTGGAAATCAAAGTGATATGGCCAAAGTCCTCAGGGATTGCAAGTTGATCGTATATGATGAATGTACAATGATTCATAAAACTGGCTTAGAGACACTGGATCGTACTCTTCAAGACATTTTTGGTGTTAAAAATCTTATGGGTGGTAAAACTGTGCTACTGTCTGGAGATTTTAGACAAACTTTACCCGTTGTTCCACGTGGAACAAGAGCTGACGAAGTAAAGGCATGTTTAAAATCATCCATTTTGTGGCCACAGATAACTGTTCTTTCTTTAAAGTTGAATATGCGTGTACACCTTTACGCTGATCAAAATGCAGAAGTTTTTTCGAAGCTTTTGCTTCGGATAGGTGATGGACAGTTACCTGAACAAAATGAAAAAATTGTATTTTCCTACCGAACACTGTCAGTTATTAGTCGATTACAACACCTTCCTAGACACTATCTACCCCAATCTAGATGACCCAAGTGTTGTTGTCCCTGTTTGGCTAAAGATAAGGGCCATACTAACACCAAAGAATGATAATGCTCTGGAAATTAATAATGACTGGAAATTAATAATAATAAAGAATGCCTTCTGAACTATCAACTTACGAATCCGTAGACACTGTTGTGGTAGAGGAAGAAGCCATCCATTACCCAACCGAATTTCTTAATACACTAAATCCTCCTGGCTTGCCACCCCATCGGCTATGCCTTAAG
>CM044956.1:17355047-17370017 GCA_024516035.1 Bactericera cockerelli | reverse complement strand
GCAACCAGGAAATCATGGTCTGTCTGATCTGAGTGTTTCAATACGAGGTTTGGCTATTAAGTTCGTAGATTCTTTCCATAAAACGATGTGTGTTTAACTTACCCAACTTTAGTAGTTATCCCCTTCAATGTACTCCCCTCCTCTATCCCTACAACGTTCTAAGCAAATTTTTCATTGATCGAAACAGTGGTGGAGGTCATTTTGTGTGAGGCCTTTCAAGACTTTTGCCGGTTTTTTCTTAACGTCATTTACGCTGTCAAATCTGGTACCTTTTAGGGTAGATTTGATTTTTGGCATTAAGTAAAAGTCGCACGGGGCCAGGTCGGATGATTAAGGAGGGTGTTCCAACACTGGGATGTTGTACTTGGATAGGAACGTCTTCACGGAGAAGGCACTGTGGGCTGGCGCATGGCACCATTTTTGCGCAAACTTTTGTCATGTTGAAATTTTCGTGCAAAATTTGTCTCACACATTATCTATTAATTTTAAGTGTATCAGCCATTAGTCCTAGAGTTAATTTACGCTCAAAACGAATCATAACACCAATTTTTTCAATGTTTTCGTCAGTTTTTGCGGTTTGGGGGCGACCAGGACGTGGATCTTCCTCAACATCTTCCTGACCATCTTGAAACCGTTTAAACCACTTATAAAGCGTTGATCTTTTCAAACATGACTCCTGGTACACTGTCTTGAACAAATTAAAAGGTTTTACCAGCAAGTTTTACGTAAAATTCAATAATCACTCGTTGCTCAACGTTTGTATCAATCATAATTCCGGCAAAATTAAAAAAGGTGTCTTGCGCGTCGGGCTATTACAACAGAACTAATTACAGTACAGGCATGTGACAGCTATCAATCAAAACACAAGACTTGAAGCTTTCTAAAGATGTTCATCATATCTTCCTAGCATGGACAGCTTTTGCGTAGCGGCTCGCGTCTACGAACAGCCAAACCTCGTACACTCACTTCTAAACAAAAAAGTCAATGAATCAATTTTTTGATTAGGATCTCATAGAATGTGAATGGAAAAAAATTAATCCGTTTTCGTGGTCTCATAAATAGAGTTCCTTCCTGTTGGTCTGGGAAAGGAAGTCAAACAAAAATCAAATCAATTTTTTATATTGACATACTCGTACAGTTCATTTCTGAAATGAGAATTGCACTTGTTGAAATTCATGTGAAGTTCTTAACTGGCTGAAAGTACATGAAAAACTCTCACTGATAGACTAAAAAGTCTCAAAATTATAGTTCCTCTTAGTCTAGAAAAGGAAGTCAAACAAATCTATTTCCATTTTGTCAAATTGTTCAAATCTATTTCTGTTTTGACATACTGCCAGTGTAGGACCAGTCTCGTTTTGTTCCAGCTAAAACAAAGTCTCATTTATTGGTTCAATATAATGCTTCTTTTACTCTGGTAATACCACCATTTTTCATTAGTATTTATTGATACTAGTAACTTCTCTTTTTTGACTACTTGCTCTGAAAAGAATTGTAATTTTGTTTTTTCTATCTCAAGTCAATAAATTATTTTTAATAGTTAACTAATTAAAATTAGGATAAAATAATTTATTAATGAATCATATAGATAATATTATGATCAAACAGCGATCATGAAGATGAGGAACATCAAATGCACATGACCAACAGCAATCAATGAAATCATATACATATTATATAAAAATAACACTCTGAGTATTTCTGCCTGGTTATAAATTAACATGAACTTGATAATGTTGACTTATTTAGAGATAAATTAACTTATAGACTTATTTTATAACTTGGATTTATTGTTTTGCCATACTACTAGTAATAAATAAGAAAACTTGACATTACTCATGCCACTATGACTGCAACAACAACATTGAATGAGCTACCTAGTTAGATTTGAAGGTAGCTCTTATTACACTAATGACAATGAACGGGGATACATATGTTAAAAAATTCATTTTAGAAGCAATTATTGAAATTTGAATATAAAGCAGTCATGTATCTTGTTTTGACTATGTATTTGCTGCAGCCTCAGTACCTTCTTCATTTACCTCAATGAAAGCTTTCTGAATAACTTCACTGATGACTAGAGGGGCTTTGTCTTCTGTCATCAGAGAGAAGTCAGCATTACCACTGAAGGCAACTTCCATGCCTAGGTTTTAAGCAAATTATTCATATTCCAAGTGCTTTCAATTTTGAACTGTGGTAGTGTTACCTCGACTTCAGTGTTGTAGGTATTCTCCATGATGTTTTCAAACTTTTCTGCAAAGCTCTCATTTGTCTGAAATAGTTTCTTTTCCAGTGCTGCCAAACCGTCTCGCTTGTTAGGAAGGAAAAGGTGCATGGAAAAATTTTGGTCTTCCTTTTTTCCATAGGGTAACTCCAACATCTTGAAGCCATCATCCCCATCCTCGCTGTAAAAGTCAAAGTGTTTTTTCAAGTGCATGAGAGGTGCTTGAACACTTTTGGTGTTTTCCAGATAGAATAGTCCATTCTTAGTCTCTTCCTGCTTGAATGGAAAAGTCCACAAGCCTTTGAAATAGATGGCATTGATGAGGACTAGTTTGGTGTCTTCAGAAAGACAAGACGGATCAATAAGATCTTTGGTTTTATCATTTGTATGACTGGATACCCAACTGTTAATCTGTTCAGCTGCTAGAGAACCTTGAGCAAAGGCAACCTTACTCAGTTCAGAGTTGAAATTGTCAACAGCTATGGTCTGGATAAGTGGGATTCAGTTTCACATTTTCAGCAAAGTAGATTTTGTTGGCAATTTTTAATTCAGGACTCTTATTTAGTAGATCAATGATGTCCTTGTAGTAGTTGAGAGTGGTTTCCGAGTGATTGATTCTTAGTACCTTCATCATTGCATCAGCCGTAGAACTTGTAGCACCAAATGAAGCCAGACCTAGCACTACATGTAGACTAAAAGGGGAGATGATTGCATTATCAGCACTGGTGGTGGCCAGATTCCAATATACATCCTTGGTGAAATCATTGTTAGCAGTGCTGACAGCAGTAGCTTCAGACATTTTTACTTGAGATACAGAGAGGGTTAACAGTAATAAAACAATATAATGCTTCTTTTTCTCTGGTAATACCACCATTGTTCATTAGTATTTATTCATACTAGTAACTCCTCTTTTTTGACTACTTGCTCTGAAAAGTCATGCCACTATGTTGTTTTTGCAGTCATGCCACTATGACTGCAACAACATTGAATGAGGTACCTAGTTAGATTTGAAGGTAGCTCTTATTACACTAATGACAATGAATAGGGATACATATTATGTTAAAAAAATCATTTTAGAAGCAATTATTGAAAATTGAATATCAAGCAGTCATGTATCTTGTTTTGACTATGTATTTGTCCAGCCTAGTGTATTTAAGGACTTGTTGGCCTGTTCCATATTCATATCCTCCAAACTAGTTTTAATACAAACAGCATTCAAAGTTGAACAATATAGACCACAAGCATGTATTCCCACAAACAAAAACTGCAGAACTAAACAAAAAATCCAAAGAACAAAAGGAAATCTCAGTTTCATGTGACACTAATCATATCTTGAGGCAATTTCCAATAAGCCATTGATAAGGGTGCTGAGTGCACAGATTAAAAACACAGTAATTTTCTAGGTTTTCTGCTACCGCCTTCTCTCTCCTTTTTGAGTTTTCCTCTTTTCTTTTTTCTCTTGTACCATCTGTTTATGTTTTTCTCTGAAAAAAAATACATAAAATTATTAATTTGACTATAGTATTATTAAACATATTTGATCAAGTTTTATTTACAAGTAACATAGAATATATACAAACATAGAAATTAAAATTAACAAAACAAAACTTGATCAAGGGCGGTGCTAATGCCAACGGCATTCTCTTCCAATTACATGTACAAGGTGTGAACAAAGAGAAAAGATTAAATAACACAGGGTAATGGACAAATAGAAAATATTTAATAAACATTCTCTACAGCTTGACCTGGACATGAATAATATCGTTTACAAAAATACAAGTACATTAATATAAAAAAAGAATCTATAGTAATAAAAATATTATGTTAATCTATTTTTTTTTTATTATTATTTATCTATTTACTGTATTATGTTATATTTAGGTATATACAGGGTGTAACAGACTAAATGTAAAATCTCTTAAGGGGTGGTAGTATAGATCATTTCCAACCATTAATGTTCTATAACACTTTTGATTTAACTCAGTGGTTCTCGAGATATTATTTTTTTGAATTATTTTTACAAGTCCCCTGCCGCTCGACAAAGAATGGCATCTAACTCCGTAAATACAGCAGATGAAGCAATAGATTTAACTTTTTCCATAAGATAACAATATTTCACTATTATTTAGACTAGATTTATTCTTAAAAAGTGCACAGGTACTGAAAAAAATCGGCAGCAGCGGAAAATTTATCGCGAACATGAAATTCACCTGAAACTTCAGCCGCCATTTTCTCAAAATACTGCCCTCATAAAGTTTTCATTAATGTAAAAACTTGCTTGAAGTCTTATCTTTCAGAAAATATGACACACTTGATATAAAACTTTCATTTTTTATTGAAACCAAGAGAAATAAAAAAAAAGTCAGTCAGTACTACTAACTGTACCTACTAGGCTACCATCCTACTTTTACCTAGGGAACTAATTTTTTTCTTCAATTTGACAAATTATGGTTGCCATTTATTTTCCAACGGCCCAAAAGTTTGCCTCAGTAGACTCTTAACTTGGAGGTCACTGGTTCGAGTCTCAAGTGTGGCAAATTAGTATGTACGTATACATGTATGATACTTTTAGCTGTGGTGCTTCAGAAATCAATATTAATCGTAATTGTTCATTTGTTCATAAGAGGAAAGCGTTTCAATGATAAAATGGTTTGAATGAAATGAAACATAACAATGTACCTACATAGTTAACACCCACAGGTAAAGGTGGTACGGTAAATACTGAACATTCATAAGTTGGTACATAGAGGTACAAATTATTATGTTAGTAGGTACCGAATTTTAATAAAACACATGGAATACTAAAATATTAAGGTCAATTAGTAGTCACCATGGCAGAGTGAGTTAGCGTGCTAGGCGTTGCACGCATGGTGACCTGGGTTCGATCCCCTGCGGGACAGGAGTTTTTCTGCTCTGTACTTGGATGTTTGGGGTCCACTCATACCTCGTGAGGAAAAATGAGTAGTTACTTGTAAGACTAACGACCAGTGGCGGCATTACCAGAGTAAAAAGAAATTAATGTAATACAATAATTCGAAAAGTAAAGGAGGCCCTTAGTAATGCTGCGCTACCCACAAAAAATGTGAAGAGGCCTTGTGCTTCACCACAAATAAAACCATACATACATACTAAAATATTAAGGTCAATTAATCACGATCGTGGTGTCACAATAGCTCAAACTCGTCTTACTAAATATTTGCCATACTTGAGACTCGAACCAGTGACCTCCAAGTTAAAGAGTCCGCAGCCTTATCAATGAATCGACTGAGGACTGAGGCTAACTTTTTGGGCCGTTGGAAAGAAAATGACAACCATAATTTGTCAAATTGAAGAAAAAAATTAGTTCCCTAGGTAAAAGTAGGATGGTAGCCTAGTAGGTACAGTTAGTAGTACTGACTGACTTTTTTTTTAGTTTCTCTTGGTTCCAATAAAAAATGAAAGTTTTATATCAAGTGTGTCATATTTTCTGAAAGATAAGACTTCAAGCAAGTTTTTACATTAATGAAACCAATACTTTGTGTGGGCAGTATTTTGAGAAAATGGCAGCTGAAGTTTCAGGTGGATTTCATGTTCGCGATAAATTTTCTGCTGCTGCCAATTTTTTTCAGTACGTGTGCACTTTTTAAGAATAAATCTAGTCTAAATAAAAGTGAAATATTGTTATCTTATGGAAAAAGTTAAATCTATTGCTTCATCTACTGTATTTACGGAGTTAGATGCCATTCTTTGTCGAGCGGCAGGGGACTTGTAAAAATAATTCAAAAAAATAATATCTCGAGAACCACCAAGTTAAATCAAAAGTGTTATAGAACATTAATGGTTGGAAATGATCTATACTACCACCTCTTAAGAGATTTTACATTTAGTCTGTTACACCCTGTATAATTTATCATCATATTGTAGGTACACCTTATCATAAATCTAAATGCAATCAAATAATTGCAAATGTACCTATGCATGAAAAAATACACTTCCTCGTGATTGTTTCACATTGTATACACTTGGCAATTTTGAGATTTTATACTAAATCACTTGTAGCTCCAAAATTGCTCAACTGATTTTTTTTCTTCAAATTTGCTTTAAATGGTAGAATACTGTTTTTCTACATTCTAGATCCCACAAAAAAATCTGTATTGCCAAGTCTTAGACCTTATTTTTGCACATTCATCCCAAAATTTACAAAAAAGTTATTTTAAAAAGAAACCCAGTATTGTGTACTATAGTTAATTTCTTAGTAGGTATTTTTACTCTTTCTATCAAATCCATCTGCTTAAGAGAAAGACATATAGAAATAAATAAATATAGTTATAGCAACAAAGAAATTCTATATATATACCTGTCAGCTTTATCCTTCTCTTTCTTCATCTGACTGTCAATTTTAGCCTGCTCTCTTTTAGCTTTCTCAGCTTGAGCCACAGTTGCTGCATTCAAATTCTTATAGAGAGATGGACCAGAAGACTCAGGTTGACTTGCTTCCAGTTCATCTTCATAATCATCTTCATGGTCTGATGTCTGAGCATATTGGGTGAGGATGGCCTCCCGTATCTTTTTATCTTCAGCACTGTATTCTTTCTGCTTAATCAAATCTTGTTTGGTGGGTTCCAAAAGCTGTGCTAATCTGTCTTCAACATTCATTGCAGGGACTGCTTCTTCTGCAGCTTTCTTGATTCCTCTAAAGTTTTGCCATTTAGAAAGAATTTCTTGACAGTGCATGGAAATATCATCCTGAGGAATAAAATTTCATGTGATTAAGAATAGGTAAAGAAAACCAGGCTGCTTTCAGATAATATCCAGTACAAGTTTAGTGTTGACCCTGCTATCAAAGGGTTCAAAATCTTTTCAATTAAAAGCTTTATAATTATCTACACCAAAATTTACTATTCACAATAAATACATAGCAATTTTCTTTAAAAATTAATTAGAAGAAAGTAATAGTTTACAATGGCAACAGTTTGAGAGTTTACCATAAACGGTATGAAATCATAACAATTATGTAGATAAGGTTGATTTATCCATATCCATGCAACTGGCAAGATTTAACATATTATTCTTCTGTATTCTTCTGTACTGTAAATAAAGAGGTGCTTTGTTAAACTGTTGGCATAATGGGACTACCTGTCTTGCGCTGACAGTCTAAATAAAGCACTACTTATACTTATACTTGAATGTAGCTGTTCATACCAACAGTGCAAACTATGTTCTTGCCAACAATATTTTTCCATTTTCTCTATAAATTATTTCTCAAAAATTCATGTTTTATGACAAAATTGTGTTTTATGCTGGTCTTGGCAAAGTCATTTCACAGTTATTTTTGTATGTGTGTGGGAATTAAAATTACTGTGATATTACTGTCACTGCAATCACATGCCAGACATGGCATTGCAATTGTTTGTGAATTAACCTTTACTGATTTACCAAACTTTTGTAATGGGTGTATGATTTCACATAGACAATAAGTAGTAAAGTCAAACCTGGATATAAGAGAACACTTTTCAGGTCAAATTTACCTATCTATTAGGTAAAAACCTCTTTGAAAAAGGAACCTGGATATAAGAAAAAAAATTCATGCCCCTTGAGTTCTCTCTTATATTCAAAGTTACTTCAGCAGAATCTTTGCTGGACACCATAACTTTAAATTTGCCAAGAAGGATAGTTTTATTAAAGTTCAACACTTCATAGGAGGCCACAACAAGGACCCTGGGCCTAGACAGTATATCCTGGACCCTACCCCTAGATCTAGATAATTTTTGGGACTCCATTAAAGCAGCTTACATTTATTTGTGGTTTGATTATTCTGTGTGGTACCAGGACTACCCTAGAGCCTAGGACTCTGTTGTTGTGTTTGCACACTTACTGTGATGTCTTCTAGGATACCTTCCAGAGCTTCATTCTTCTCTTCTAGAGTTTCATCTCCATCCAGGACCCCTGTGATGTATGTACCAAACACATCTTCATCTGTGTTGAGGGCTTTCAATTTAACACTCAGCCAACTTTCAAAATCCTCTCCCACTTCTGTTGCCATATCTATTGTCTAGCTATAGCAGCTAACAAGGTGGGTACTTTTCAAGTGTTCATTCAGCAGAAGTTTGAGCTTAGTAACTGGTTGCCTGACCCTCTGAGGTTTATATTTTGTAAGACAGAAAAAAAACCAGAGAAAATGGTTGGAGTATTTCCTTTCTTTATTCGAAAGACGAAAGGATAAGATAGAGATCGACCACTTGAACTGTGTTGAACACTCTGGACAGTGGACAATACGGGAAAAGAAAATGACCAAATTTAGTGAAGTGGTCACTGGACTCACCACACCGCTATAGTGGTGAAGTGGTCATCATCAACTAGCAGGAGCTATTCCAAGAGCTATCTTTCCAATCCAGCGTGGAATAACAAAAACTTCGAAAGAAAACTCATGAAACCCAATTATTCAAATGGGATTTTTCCCCAACATTTCTTATCAATTTTTCCCTTTTTGTAGAATATCAGCCTGCGTAAAATAATAATCTTCAATCTTTACATAATTTTCTTATCTTTTAACCATGGTTCAATAAAATAATATTATATCAATTTTTTAATGCAGTACATTTTGGTCAGTTCAATTTATTTTTTTCATTTTATTGACAGTAGAAACTTTATTTTAACTTTGCATTCCAAAATTAGAAGTAACTTTGCTCTGATTCAAATCCTTGTTTTATTACTGCTAACCCTCTCTGTATCTCAAGTAAAAATGTCTGAAGCTACTGCTGTCAGCACTGCTAACAATGATTTCACCAAGGATGTTTATTGGAATCTGGCCACCACCAGTGCTGATAATGCAATCATCTCCCCTTTCAGTCTACATGTAGTGCTAGGTCTGGCTTCATTTGGTGCTGCAAGTTCTACGGCTGATGCAATGATGAAGGTACTAAGAATCAAACACTCGGAAACCACTCTCAACTACTATAAGGACGTCATTGATCTACTAAATAAGAGTCCTGAATTAAAAATTGCTAACAAAATCTACTTTGCTGAAAATGTGAAACTGAATCCCACTTATCAGACCATAGCTGTTGACAATTTCAACTCAGAACTGAGTAAGGTTGACTTTGCTCAAGGTTCTCTAGCAGCTGAACAAATTAACAGTTGGGTATCCAGTCATACAAATGATAAAATCAAAGATCTTGTTGATCCGTCTTGTCTTTCTGAAGACACCAAACTAGTCCTCATCAATGCCATCTATTTCAAAGGCTTGTGGACTTTTCCATTCAAGCGGGAAGCCACTAAGGATGGACTATTCTATCTGGACAACACCAAAAGTGTTCAAGCACCTCTCATGCACTTGAAAAAACACTTTGACTTTTACAGTGAGGATGGGGATGATGGCTTCAAGATGTTGGAGTTACCCTATGGAAAAAAGGAAGACCAAAATTTTTCAATGCACATTTTCCTTCCCAACAGGCGAGATGGTTTGGCAGCACTGGAAAAGAAACTATTTCAAACAAATGAGAGCTTTGCAGAAAAGTTTGAAAACATCATGGAGAATACCTACAATACTGAAGTTGAGGTAACACTACCACGGTTCAAAATTGAAAGCACTTGGAATATGAATAATTTGCTTAAAAACCTAGGCATGGAAGTTGCCTTCAGTGGTGATGCTGACTTCTCTCTGATGACAGAAGACAAAGCCCCTCTAGTCATCAGTGAAGTTATTCAGAAAGCTTTCATTGAGGTAAATGAAGAAGGTACTGAGGCTGCAGCAGCCACTGAAGTAACAATAATGCTTCGAAGTGCTCGATTTCCGGAACCTCCTGTCACTTTTACTGCAGATCATCCATTTGTGATCACCATTTGTCACAACAAGCAAGACATTGTATTCATTGCAAAGGTTGCTCTGTTCAACTCTTCTGAGACACCACAATAAACAGAATTCCTACTATCACACTTTACTAACACACCGCTATCATCTTATATTTCAATTCTACAGACTCCCTCAGTAAGATCTCTATGTTATATAACCCACCAGACCAGTTTATAGCTGATGATCTCTACCTTTTAGTTAGCTACAAGAAAAATCATCCCTATTTGTGGTAACAATTCATGAATTCACAAGCTACTACTAAATCATGGGTTCTATGTTGAAAAACTGATTTAAAAATATTTATAGTTTTATCCTTGTGTTTTGTTAACCCAGATGGGGCTGACGTCCTTCCAGAAGGACGTCCTTCTGGAAGGACGTCAGCCCCATCTGGTGAAAGGTACTACGTTGTGGATTTTTCTAATTAATTCAGCTTGTTGAGGTTAGTTGGCAACACCTTAAGCTCTTTGTTTTGAGTCCGAGTGATAAGTTAACAGCACTTATTTTGATTCAGGACTCAATTTATATCACTCCAAAAAAATAAAACAAAAAAATCTGGGTTAATATCTGGGTTAATAATCAATTGTTTTATATTGTTGTTTATTATCTTGCATGACTGTTGTCATTGTAACTAGCTTGACGACAGCTGGGAGTGTCCTGAACCATGATCATCCTTAACAAAAACAACTTCCAATTCTTAAAGAGTTACTAGAAATTTACTGACAACCAACTCAGTGCACTAGATGTTGTATTTAAAAAAAAAAAAAAAAAAAAAAAAAACGTATTATCTCAATATGGATCTCTTATCAAATGCACTTTAATGCAAATATATTTCTCCCTACGTAAATATTAACTCCACTTTCCTAATTTTGTTACCATGCTTAAAGAAGCTAATTAATTTAACCATCAAATTTTATATTTTTCCGTCCATAAGAACTTTGTTTTAGGTACTTAGGTTTCTTTTTAAAGGCATAACCAATAACAATTTTTTTTTTATTTAAATATTGAACCTATGTAAAACAACTAATTTTATTGTAATTATATTTTAGAATTACTATTTTATGCCCACCCACAATATTTATTTTCTAAATATTTTAATTACAATCAAATTTGAAATAATAAACCAAGACTACTTTTTTGCTTGTTTAAAAAATATTTGAGGAGTACATTACTACTATTTTACCAACATGAAACTTTTAAGGTAGATACTGCCATGAGGGCAAAATACATTAAACAGGGGGACTCATGGCTCTTTGGCATTTGTTTGGACTCTTGGGTAAGTGCTCAAATCATTCACTAGTCCTCTCTTTATTTTCAATTGAAGACCAAGGAATTTTCTGTTAGTTCTGGGTTTCAACATTCCTTGCAACTGCAAAGGTCATACTGAGAAGATGGGGGTTTCACCCTCCATACCCTGGTACCTTACCAGTGAGCTGACCACTGAAACCTCACCCAGTCTAGGTTAGGCTAGGAATAGCCAGTATCACAAGGGTTCAAATTTTGATGGTCATCAATCCAAGCCCTTCAAGTGTGAACTGGTTAAAATGATTTTGTTTACAGTAGGTATACTTATCTGAAAATAAATCCAATTCTCAATTATTTAGCAAGAAAAATTAGGTAATGAATATGTAATAACTGCAAAAAATTGAGAAGTAGGTAGTTAATATTGCATGAAAAATATTTACTATACATTTATAATATTTCACAGGTTACCCAAGAAATCTACGAAGATACTCAAAGGCATGTCTCTTATTGATCCTTGTTATGTGCATTATATATATAATACCTACACCTAGAAAACACTACAATGATCCTCAGATGTTTGACAAGTTTAACAATGAGACAGGTTTGGACTATCCTATCATACCAAATATTGTGCACTATGTCCTATTCAACAATCAGAGCATTGATTTTGTCACATTTGTTTCCCTAGTATCAGCAATAAAGGTAAGTATTTTTTGGGCTTAATACATGTTTAATTATTTGGATTAGTGTGAAAGGAAAATACTCTTGAGAATTTGATTTTTTTTATTTTTATTAAATAACCAGCCTAATTTCTTGGCCTTGAAATTTGTATAAAGAGGTTAAGTAAGTACCTACCTAATGAAAAGTGAGAAAGAATACGTGAAAAAGTACGTGTTTTCATTCCTATGTAATTGATTTTATCTGAATAGGTTCTTTCATTTTTCTTTTTCTAATGCACTCCTAATAATACGTTACTTATGCAATGTGCTAAACGTTTGAGGGTATTGTAATCTCTCGCTCTCACTGCTCAATAAAGTTTTTAAAAAAATTCACGACCTTAGCGAATAATCAAAAGATTCAAAGGGTCAGATTTGATTTTTCTTTCTTTAAATAAATATTTAAAGAAATATTTTTCTTTCCATAAATATAAAGGTAGGTATAAAAACAATATTTTTTATTAGATACTTTCAGGTAATATAAAGTAAAAAGATTATACGGTGTATTCGTATATCTATTCTGAAACTATATTATTATTTAGTTTCAGAAACCTCAGCTGATTATGATCCACAGCAACGTAAAGAGCTTGAGTGGCTACTACTGGGACATAGTACAATCTCTCAGCTCAGTCACCAACACAACCATCCAATTCCATATGACTTCCATCCCTACACATGTCTATGGGCAGAGGCTTTCTTCTGTTTACCATGCATCTGATGTAATACGCATCAACGTGCTTATGAAACATGGGGGAATATATTTAGACACAGATTCAATAGTGCTGAAAAATCTGGATCATTTCTTACGTTTTGAAATGGTTTTGGGCTGGCCAGAAAACGAGGATATGGGTTCTCAAGTAAGCTTTTTTAATTGTTGTGATAATAATATGTATTCAAGGGTTTTTTTATAATTATGTTTGTGGTTTCATTGTGTTATTATGTCACATCTGTAGTGATGAAGAGTAAAGAGTTCTGAAAAAGATTATTTTGGAATGACATTGGAAACTATCCTAAAAACAAAGTTTCGACGAATACAATACTTTCCTTATTATAGGATAAGGAAAGTAATACTATCACTAGCCTCGGCACTCTGTCGCTGTTGGGGGTTTTCCCGTGGCTGGCGTCCTATTTAGATTTTTTAAAAATCCTTTCTTAGATAGATTCTTAGTACTCTGTGTCACATTGGGTCATTTGGTTCAGCCATTTCGGAGTTCTGATGATCATGTATGAATTAATGTAAATGGATTTTATATATTAAGATTTCTTTCTCCGCAGATATTAATGGCTCACAAAAATGCTCGCTTTCTCAGGGCCTGGCTCAACGGGTACCGTATCTACAAGCCCAGCATCTGGTACTATAATGCAGGTACCTACCTAACTGTAACATACAGGGTGGGGCAAAAGTCTGGAAACCCTTGAATAACTTTCGAATGGCTTCTTCGGCAAACTTAAATTTTTGTATGGTATACCGGGCTAATAAGACCTTCTTTTAGAGTGGAGTCGATTTTTGTTACCGGCCCCCATGTCGGGGCCAGGGGGGCCAACTTCATTTTTTTAAATACGAACCCCCACCTTGCAATACATTTTTGGAAAGGTCTTCAAATAAGAAATACATTGGTGCAAATTTTATTTTTTCAATATTAACTGTTTGCAAATGGCGTCTAACTTTGTGTATGCAGTAAAGTCTGGAAATCCCTGAATATCTTTCAAAAAGGCTTTCTCAGTAAATTTAAAATTGTGTACAGTAATCCTTGTTAATTAGACCTTATATTAGAATGGGACCGATTTTTTTTTTACCGGCCCCCATGTTGGGGCCAGGGAGGCCCACTTCATTTTTTTAAACACGAAACCCCACCTTGCGATACATTTTTGGAAAGGTCTAATTACCCTGACTTACCGTGCACAATTTTAAATTTACTGAGAAAGCCCTTTCAAAAGATATTCAGGGGTTTCCAGACTTTACTGCATACACAAAGTTGTACGCCATTTGCAAACAATTAATATTAAAAAAAAAAATTTGCACCAATGTATTTCTTATTTAAATACCTTTCTAAAAATGTATCGCAAGATGGGGGTTCGTATTTAAAAAAATAAAGTTGGCCCCCCTGGCCCCGACATGGGGGCCGATAACAAAAATCGACCCCACTCTAAAAGAAGGTCTTATTAGCCCTGTTCACCTTACAAAATTTCAATTTTACCGAAGAAGCCATTCGAAAGTTATTTAGGGGTTTCCAGACTTTTGCCCCACCCTGTATAATGTTTAACAAATCTTTCTTACTGAGAATAATAATACTTTTTTAAAATAGTAACCTATTTATTTGCTATTATGTATACCTCTAAGTATATAAAAATTCATTTTATGTTTATTTAATATTTTTTTTAGTTTCTCAAACATTGTTTGATTTTTTTCAAGATGAGTGTTTTTATTTAAACACTTTAATTTTTTTTTTTTTTTCATTTCGTAGCCGTAACACAGCAGCTACTGTAGATGCTTGTGGTCTGTGTTTTCCATTTCCCCTTGTATTTCCCCTCTCTGATGGGCGAGAAGCGATACAATACTTCCATTTAGGTGCTGGGTCAACATGAGTGCACCGGAAGTTATCCCTTACTAACATCTGTAACCAAATTTTGAATAAGTTTTATATGTTGGCTCTAAGTCCGAACCCGGGGCATTCCGCATGGCAATTCTTATGAGCTAATCGTGCGCTCAAAAAAATTAGCTCTCTGGCTAATCTAATAAGGTTAACATTTTTTTCTTTCAAATATTTTTTCGAAATTAAAGTTACAAGTTTCGTCTTATACAAAGATCCAAGCCTTGTCAAAAAACTCGCGCTGATCCTCACAGGGTCAGCTGGATGGTTGAAAAATTCTAGAACTTTCATCAATTAAAGGGTTGGGTGAAGAGATTGCACATGCAATAAAACCCCGCCCTTGTGGACATCACATTATTCTCTTTTTTT